>JAUMJK010001428.1:0-637500 GCA_033558105.1 Coccyzus lansbergi
CTTCCTGGTAGCGGAGAGGCACGTGACCGGAAGCCACTGGGCCACGGGACGGCGCGGGAAGGGGGTGTTGGGGCAGTCACGTGCCCGGAAGCCCCGCCCATGCGTCCTCGGGGTGGGTTGTGGTTGGGAGGCCCCGGGAGGGTGGGTTGTGGTTGAGAGGCCCCGGAAGTTCCTTCTGGTAGGGATCTTGGCAGCAGGGACGCGTTACAGTTGGAGGGCTGGAGCACCTCAGCGAGGAGGACAGGCTGACAGAGCTGGAGTTGTTCGGCCTCGGGGGAAGAAGGCTTTGGGAGAGGTAGAAGAAGGCTTTGGGAGAGGTAGAAGAAGGCGATGTCTCCTCTCATCATCTCTCTGCAATCTCCCTGTCTCGAGCACGGTCGGACAGAGAGCTGGCGCCGAAGGTCCAAACTAGCAAGAGATTCGACTGTTGTGAAGTTAATAAGCACATTAAAATTAGTCCTCGGAAACAGCATGCATAAGATTTATGGGGAAAATTATCCATATGTGTGTACGTGGAGAATATGTTCTGTAACCAGCTCTTGTCTCACTGCATGTGATTGATGAAGATCAATCCATCCCCCCAGGCCTGATTACAGGATGCTCGCTTTTTAAAACTTCAGAACGAGAGAGTTTGTTTGCCTGCATTTTCAGTATCACAGGAGACTTTATAGCAGCCTTCCAAGACCTGAAAGGGGCTATGTGAAGCTGGGATGGGACTTTTTACAAGGACAAGGGGGAATATTTAACTTAGACATGAAGTAGAAATTCTTGACAACGAGGATGGTGCAGCACTGGCACAGGTTGCCCAGGGAAGCTGTGGCTGCCCCATCCCTGGAGGTGTTCAAGGTCAAGTTGGATGGGACCTTCAGCAGTCTGATCTGATGGGATGTGTCCCTGCCCATGGCAGGGGGACTGGAACTGGATGGGTTTTAAGGTCCCTTCCAGCCCATGTGTTTTTATGATTCTAGCACCAGTAGTAGTAAGCCCAGCATCACCATTACTACTAAACCATGTCCCGAAGTGCTGCACCTACACCTTGTTTGAACATCTCCAGTGATGGAGACTTTTCTGCTTCCCTGGTCAGCCTGTTTGAATGCTTTACTACTCTTTCAGTAGTGATTTTTTTCCCTAATGTCCAACCTAAACCTGTCCTGGTGCAACTTGAGGCTATTTCCTCTTGTCCTGTTGTTCTCCTTGGTTGAAGAGACCAACATCCACCTCACTACAGCCTCCTTTCAGGTAATTGTAGAGAATAATAAGGTCGCCCTTCGGCCTCTTTCAGAGATAAAAAACGCAGTTCACTCAGCCATTGTGATTAACACCTGCACTCTAGATGTTGCCTTTTGTTTGCCTTAGAAGATAACCCATAAGCCAGCAATGCACCCTTGTGGCTACGAAGCCCAGTGGTATCTTGAGGTGCATTAAAAAGAGTTTAGCCAGCAGGCTGGGAGAGATCATCCTCCCCTTCTGCTCTAGTGATCCCATATGAAGTACTGTGTCCAGTTCTGAGCTTCCCAGGTCACAAAAATTAAGGAACTACTGGAGAGAGCCCAGCGGAAGGACACAAAGATGATCAGAGCACAGGAATATCTGGCTTACGAGGAAAGGCCGAGATACCTGGGTCTGTTTAACTCTGAGAAGAGAAGACTGAGAGGGAACCTTATCAATGTTTATAAATATCTAAGGGGCAGGTATCAAGAGGATGGGGCCAGACTTTTCAGTAGTGCCCAGTGACAGAGCAAGGGGCAATGGGCACAAACCAGAACATGGGAAGTTCCGTTTGAACATGAGTAAAAACTTCTTTACTGTGACAAAGCACTGGAACAGCTGCCCAGAGAGGTGATGAAACCTCCTCGTCTGGAGATGTTCAAAAAAGCTGCCCAGACACATTCCTGTGCAATCTGCTCTGGGTGAACCTGCTTTAGCAAGGGAGTTGGACTGGTTGATCTCCAGAGGCCCCTTCCAAGCCCTACTGTTCTGTGATTCTGTAATCTAACTTCAATTCACTGAGTAGTAACCAGGTGGAAGGAGTGTGGGGGTAAGCATGTGTATTGAAGAAGAGCTACTGTATTAGGCGCGGCTCAAAAGAGCAGACCACTCGGAGTCCATATTATTGGCACTTCAAAGGACATGTAGTCCTTAATGTATTTAGAGAGAGCACAACCAAAACCCACTTTCAGCAAGTATTTATGCATTTGCTTGATTTTAGGAAATAATAATTAGAACTATTTAATTAAATAAATTTATAAGCATGTAATTCAATTTAAGACTTTTTGGCTAGCTATGGAACAGTTTCCATAAAACAAATGCTTTTTAATTCTCCAAAGAATCAGAAATATCAATGAAGAGCACTGAGAGGAGCAAGTGGCCTGTGCGGATGCCATCTGTGGCAACTCAAGAGACCTCTCTTCACAGGACACTTAAGCATCTAAACCACAAGAATTAACTGGATGTATAAATAATTAGTTAGAGTTCAAAAATTTATTTCATTCCTTGTGGCATCTTTGCTAAAGCTATATCTTTTTAACCTTCTCATTATCATGTGGCCCCTACCTTTTGTTGTCGTCCCCCCCTTGTTCCCATTATCACCCTTCTCATTATTATCTTTTGTTTTCAATTACCAGCTTCAACTACAGTAACTTTTACTCCCTCAGCCTCACAGAAAATCCAGTGAGGTGTAGCCTGGGATACCGAGGGACCAACACTGCTCATAAATTTGTGCTGTGAGATGGCAAGAAATTTCTCTGGCATCAGGAATCAGCAGTATCAGGAATTCACAAACCTCATGCTGCCAGGTATGAGAGGACTGACAAGAAAGAGGACCTCAGTCAAGAAAACAAATGTTGATGTGAAAGTTTTCCTTCAAAAAGTTTCAAACTGACCTAAAGGGGAGATGTTTTGCCTAGGGTTCAGACTAAATCCCATACAGGAAAACATCAAATGATGATCAATGGAGATGCTAAGTGCCCTGAACTTTTATGTGCTCATCTGCTCCATTTGTATCAAATGATATGCTAATGCAACCATATCCTTCCACCCACCCCACCCCCCCAAAAAAAAGAGAGAAAACCAGGATAAATCTGGGAAATGTGGAAACAGGAGAGAACAGGAGAACTTCCTCCTCTTCACCCCAGTGACATCAGCTTCTGTCTGATTTGGAACTGGACAAATTTAACAAGGTGCCTGATGCGAGGGCAAGTTCTGACAAAGTGACAGCTGAAAAGAGGTGTCTGAACTAATTCCTGTTTATCATTCTGCATGATGAGGAACAGAAAAACTGTTTTAAGTACCATATAAATCAGATCCACTACTGTTAGCCATTCACAGCTCTCTATTTTCAACTAGTTGTATCTTAAGCTATATGTATCTTAAACTTGGCCTACGCATGCACTGTAACAGCTGTGTTAATTAGAAGCACGATCTTAATTTTTACCAGAATAATAACATCTTCCATAGCATAACTGAAGGCAATCACAATTACTTCCATTCTTTAGAGAAATAAAGAATATCAGCATAAATGCTTCAACATATTTGGGTTAATTTTTTCACTGTTAAGCTAAAGTCTTGGTTGGATATTATTCCACATCTTTACAGTAAGGCAAATTCAGTTATTTCCTGGCAAGTATAACCAACAGATTTCATGTTTATGAAATTCTACAGTGAGGTGCTCTGTGATGTAGTGCACTTCACATTAGTTTGTGAGCAGATATAAGACAAATGGGTATGGAAAAAAAATAAAAACATACATTTATAGTGTTCCTACTTCATATGTGGAATGAGAAGCTGATTTATTAGGCATTGACAGCAGTGCTTGATACACAGACATCTTAAGTTGTCAAGGCCTCAGTATGTTACATTTATTACCCTTTAAGGCAAGGAAGAAGCAAATGCATGTCAGACCACCCAAGCAAACATGCTAAAATTACAAAATTTTAAATTGAAAACAAGTCTGATTTGGAGAGTATGAAATGCACCTTAAAATTGTACAAAAATGGGTGTATTGTACTTACTCTAAAATACCATTAATTGGCATTTACTTTTTATTTGTGTTCCATTAAGATCTCAGAATGGTTGTCTTTTGGCACTTATCCTTTCACACTGTCTACTTATTTCTAGGAAAGATGTAAACAATACTTTAAAAAATCTAAAGACATAAAAGCTTATGGTGATAAACCCACTGATATTTAGAACAGGCAAGGCAAACAAAATGAATGCATTAACTGCTAAATAGAGTGTTTCAGGGAGCAAATCTACCTAACTTAAAGCATTAAATTTCAAGTTTTCAACCTAAACGTTACTGTTCAGAAGAAAAGATAAAGCCTGGCAATTCACAGTAGGAGTTGGAACATTCAAGGCAGTTAACCTCCGTTTTATATCTGGTTTTCTACATTAGAGATGGTTCTACAGAACAGGCAGTTTTATCTCCTCTTTGTGTCCAATTATGTTTCACAATGAGGAAAAATGAAAATTTGTTGCCTGTAGAGTTTTTCTCTAGAAATGGAAGTATTGTGTATTGAAACATCGTATTTTATCACCTATAATTATACAAGCCTTTTAATCCTTTTTAGTCAGTAAGAGACCTTAAAGAGAAAAGAGATCTTCACTGGTTTTCAGTTGCTTAAAAGCTATTGATGCCTATAGCCCGAGGTAGCTTCTACATTGTCTTAGTCTGGAAGCTCTCCATGATTGCTTCTTTTAAAATTACAATACTCGTAGAAATAAATCATACCTTTAGACTATACTAATCCCCATATATAGGCTATTTATGTGACTAATGGACTTTCTTTACTAATTTGGTTTATATTCAAATCCAAATTAGGTAATACAAAAATTGACTAGGAACATAAGTGCATTGAAGATGAAATGCACCCTTTGCACACATGAGTTTTAAGCTTTCAGGCATTACTATAAAATACTTTAGCAGCTTGCCAGGTGTCAGATCAGAATTTATTATTCTACCTGCATAAACCATTATCAGTGACACAATAGCGTGTATCTCCACGGGTCTTTTAAGCTCAGTGTTACTCCTCCTTCAAAAGCTACAATTCATCAGAAGTATTTTAAAATCTAAATTGTCTTGAAGGCACCACGACTTTGTTTATGCTTTAAACAAACTTTTATTTTGCAAAGCTGAAAATGTAATGTATTTGCAAAACTGTAAATGTTTATCTGTTTTTTTCATGAATCATAAACCAAAAAGGGGCAGCTTATACATACACTCCTACTGGATCAGTTTTATATTAAGATCTAGACAGGGAAAAATAATTTCTATGTTTATTGGGACCTTTTAAATCTAGACTCAACTTCAGAATAAGATTTTATTTATATTTTACTCATATTTAAAAGCTGGAGTGTATTTCAGGCACGTCACTGTCACTTTCAGACAGCCAGCAATTTAATTCCAGATGAGCTCAACGTATTTCTTAGCATGGATAGGTTTTGATTCCCAAGTAATGCTTGGAAAACAGAAGATCTGGATCTTTACAATGTTTATTCTACTGCGCAGTCAACTGAAATGTGGCACATACTAAACTTTATTCACCTCAGCTGTATTAGTCTGAAAAGTTGGACTTGCTCTAAGGTATGATCTACAGACACAGCTATGCTATTAGCATATATTGTCTGCCTTAAGGAAAAAAAACCCAAACCACTCAAAAACTGCACATACCACCTGTATGTACCAGTATAACTTATACCAACAAAATTACTCTTTTGCAAGGATAAGCAGCATTTATTTTGATTACTCAGCATACTGTTTTAGCTAATTTTACAATGCAGATCAACACCAAGAAAGTTTATACAGGTCTCAGAATATCCCACCTCTCTACAATGTCAGCATTTGCTGCAGAACTCATATCTAGAAGGAAAAAAAACCATCTCCTATTGATAGCAAGCAAACGAAACCATGAAGTTCAAATTGACTACACAGCAGTGCATTATTACAGCTTCAAAGATGAATTGACCTCCTCATCTCTGTGGGACACTGAGTTAATGCGCTATTTCTGGCATCCCACAGTATATCTCCTACAAGCAACACCATTTTCCCTTCCAAAAAGTAGTTTTTCCCAGTAGCTTCTGCAATTAAAAAATATGTAATATTTTAAATATGTGCCGGTGACTTAGATTAAAAATAATTAATTGTGAAATATACAAGAAGAAAGAAATTACTTTGCCTTGGTTGTATCCAGCTTTATATATAATTAATTAAAAAAATCATTTCAAGTACAGCTGCCACAGAACACTCTGGATGCTATTTGAAAATCTACAGCCAGCATTATAAAATGTGCCCTTCAGGGTATGGCAGAGTGCATGGCATCTCATTTATACAGTCCTGCTAGTCCAGGGCTGCGTATTCTGATCACAGCAATTAGACATCTCTGCCAATGCAGTGAAGGCACAAGGTTAGAAACCATTAAGCCATTAGGGGCTTGGCGATGGATTTCTCTCCATATCTTAACATCTGAATCAGTTTTACTCTGTACATCACTGTGATACCACAGTGAAATATCAAAAAAAGGAACTTCCAGAGCCATCGATTCTTTCCTTGTAAACAAACACATCTACAAGTACTGTCAGCCTTAAGAAATTAAGAGTTAAAATTCAAACACTTGATTACATTTGCATAGTTGCGAAAATTTATTAGTTACAGTGTAATGAAAATCAACATTTTTTGGTACAGGCAGAAGTAAAAACATTATATAGAAAAAAATCACAGCTTTAAAAACTGGCTTACGTTGCTTAAAATGAGTAAATCTGGTTGTATTTCAAGGCATTGGACTTCAATACTTAATTTTAAGCCAACCCATCACACAGTGCAAGAAATATTCTGCAACAGTACAAATTCCATACAGCAGTCTTCATAGTATTTAGTCTCACAGAATTTTATGGTGGCAAAACAATGTGCTGAATATTTTTCCACTTAAACACAAATCATTGTTGAAGTTAAATTTTCCTTTCTTTACATACTCTATTACAAAAAATATCTAATAGCAAATTTGACAGCGTATTCTACAAATAAATGCACCATGGACAACAGGAATCGCAACTTTGGGGCAGTTACTTTACAAAGTGTATTATAAAAATAAATTATATGGCAAACAACAAACAAAATCAAGCAAGTGCCTTAGGCTTTGCAAACCAAAGTGAAATTCAGCTGGCAGAAAGACTGCTTCTCTCTCTCTATGTATTTTCAAAATATCAGCAAGGCCCTTCATTCTTAAAGCTCTACCAAGAAATATATATAAAATCTTAATGGAAGGAATAAGTACTTCCATGAATAATCAGTAGCACAAGTGACCCTGGTGTCGATGGTAGAAAGCTCGTACAGTGATCCATCCAACGGGCAAGGAGGGCAGTGCGCACAGAGCGTATAGTGGGGGCGGTAACTCATCTAGAGTTCATGCGTAACTGGTGAATGATGACACTCTCTAAAAGAAAAGAGAGCAAAACATTTGGTTTCATGAAACTGCAAATATATTACAAGCTACTTTAAAGAAGAACAATTACAATGGCAGCGCCAAGCAGTTTTCTTCTAGAAATGTCTCACAGGCTTACTTGCACATCACTGGTTGATAAAAACAGCTCTGGCTCATGTTAGAAGGGAAACTAAATTAGTACCAGGTTACGACGGGGGATACTTTGGCTTCCACTTCAGTGTCAGGGCCATCACTCGGTTGTCCATGGGGAAAAAGAATAATCATAGAATCACCAAGTTGGAAGAAACCCACTGGATCATCAAGTCCAACCATTCCTATCAATCACTGAACCATGACCCTCAACACCTCCTCCACACTTAAACACCTCCAGGGGAGGTGACTCAACCACCTCCCTGGGCAGCCTCTGCCAGTGACCAGTGACCCTTTCTGTGAAAATTTTTTCCCTAATGTTCAGCCTAAACCTCCCAAACCTCCCCACGTAATGCAGTTGAATGGATTAAAACACAGGAATGCCAAGGTTCCAGCCCCACACCTGCATCCGGCAGAGGACTTGGAGCTGAATTTCTTGTATCCTATCTAAGCAAATCCACCAAAAACCTCCTGGTAGTTCTAAAATCAGGATTAGGAAGAGGCATGAGGTCAGTTCTCATTTTTAATTTAAATTTGTTCTAGAAATCTATGCTGGTTTTAGTCAGCAAGTCTGCTTGAATTTTGCTACTGACTTAAATGGAGATAAATTTAATCCACAGCATTCAAAACTAAGTGTTGGCATTGTCTTTGAAAGGCTGAGTGTAAGCTTGCCCTAACATAGGAGATCCCCAATCCTGATTAATCTCTGGGCTCTGCTGAAATACTAATGACTTTGGCGTCTGTTCTTCTATCTCTATACGCTGCTCTTACAAGCAACTTTTCAAATATAAGAATTTAGCTATTCATGATGTTTTCCTTTGAAAAGGGGTATTTTATGCATTATAAATAATATAATTGTACCAGTGCTAACTAGAAACATAGACTAATATATTTCAGAAACAATCATTTTCTTAACTGAAATTTTTTGTTTTCTTTCTGAAGATTCCTTCCTCTCTTAAAAGCCTGAAGATTTTTCAAAATTTACCCACAAAATGACACTGATCATGTATTTATTCCCTTTTGTGTTTTTACTGAATTCTGCTTCCTAAATAATATTCAAAATTCTTCTGATGAAATTCTAAGAGGAAAGGGAATCAAAATGATTTCGATGCCCTCCCCAGTGCCAGAGCTTTGCCACTAGATGGCAGATTCTAGTGATGCTTTTCACACCTGGTGAATCAGGAAAGCGAACAGGGCTAAGGCAACTTTCAAGAACATGTGCTAAGGCAAATGAAATAATAAAATTTCCCAAATAAAAAGTATGTCTTTCCCACATAATTTATCATTAACAAATGTTTCCAACAATCTATGTATACCTGTTCTCCCAAATTTGAGCAATGAATGTGAAGGAATGACATACTACAGTAAGATTTTACCTTGCACCTCTAGCTCTTTCAGATTACAATGTGAAAAATTGCACTTACTTACTTAATATCTGATTGTAACCTCAGGTGAACTCTCCCATTAACTTCAATGGGAGTCACACAAACCCTATATGAAACATTTTTTTCTTAATATTCATTATTTGTATTATAGATTAATACAGTTTAGAATCATAGAATCATAGAACAACCAGGTTGGAAGAGACCCATCGGATCATCGAGTCCAACCATTCCTATCAATAATGTTCCCTCCAGACATTCCCATCTAGTCATCCTGGTGTATTCTGTTTAGGTATAGAATTCAACAAACCAAATGGGTAGCAGAAGAATATCATGCTTGAAAGGCAAAACTACAGGATGTTTCTGAATGAGTCTTCCTCTGCAGACCAAATACAGCAATTATGCAAAAAGTAGGAGAAATAATTTAAAAAATAAGTAATCTGATTTGTTCATACTATCTATTTGTTCATACATTTCTCATACATGTGTATGAAGCCTGTTTTTTCTAACGGTTTCTTGGTATTTAAAATGTTCATATAAATACATATATGTATTTATACAAAAACTCTATAGTTAGTAAAAGAGATGTCCAAGCAGTTATTCAACTAAAATTATAATAGATTTTGTCAGAGTTCTGTAGGACTAACTTCTATAGAAATATGATTATACCAGTAAGATATGATTTCATAATTTTTTCTAGTGCTATACATATAAACATTTCAAGGAGCTAAGAATTCACTTAAACAAAACAACTGATTTAAAAGAAAAACCCCAATGTTATTGTAGAATTGTTGAGTCTGCTTTCAGTCCTACTGATATAAGTCAAAACTACTCTATGAAACACATCATTAATAGCTGACTATTAAACTATCAGTTCATAGAATGAAACACATCAACTGACATTTTAACAGAGAGAGTTTAATTTCATCTTACAATATATACAAACAAACAATACCAGATAATACAAAAAAAACCCTGTACCACAGACAACACATGCCCAGGTGACAGAAAGGAACCATACATCAGTATTTCTATTTTTAAAATACTGTTGAAGAAAGTTTATAAAGTGGAGAACCATTCATACCTGAGTGTTTTATACCTGACTCTCAGAGCTGATATCTGAGAGGAGTTAACCCTAAAGCCAAGTACGAGCAGTGTAAAGGGAGTAAAAATATTCAAAGTGAAGGTAGTGTCTGTAATAAGAAATGTGGGATATAGTTCTACCTGAGAGAGCTCAGGCAAAATTACAGGAAATAGGGTAACTCGCACTGATGCAGAGGAGAAAAACATTCCCCTAAATGAAAACAAGTTCAAAAGATGAGCTCATAGAAACTCTTGCCAGCAAACTACAGGCTTCAAAGCAGCTCAATGAAATCAGCCACTGATGTGTGATGGGAACATATAATTGGTCTGAAAATTGTCCTGACTATTGCAGCTTATGTCAGGCACCTGAAACCCAGCAGGACAGTAGCTTACTCTCGTTAAAGACATGCTTTTCCACATCTGATCAGAATCACTGAATATTCTGTCAATATGAGGCATGTTTTATAATGTGTGTAACATATTTCAGGCAGTATCATGTGACTTGGTGTAAAAATGGCACGAATGAGCATGTTAGTATGATGCTAATTGCTATGTGCTGCAAGTGGTTTGAGGTTTAAATATTGAACCATGCATATCCACAAGACTCAGAAATTGTTCCTTGCTTTTTTGAAAAACTGCACTAATGAGTGTCACAAAAGGAAAAAAAAAAGGGTGAAAAAAAATCTCTGTTCTTCTATTGTTTACTTAGCAAGTTTACTGATCAGAGAGAAATCCCCCAGGCATTAGGGATGAAGTTCTATGCTCCTCGTATTCAGTCGCACTTACTCTAATGTATTGCTCTGCTAATGACTCTGTTCGCAATACTGGTGTGTAGTGGAACAGTCATTGAGGTGACTGTGACTGGATCTTTTCTAGGGAACATAGTGGAAAACTTAGGAACAAAATATAAAGTTAGAGAACTGAAGGTGCACCTTCTCATTCCCTGTGTGTTGCTTGTGAATGGGTTGGCCCTTTCCCTGCTCTTCCCCTTTTCCACCTTACTGCTGTCCTCAGCCTTGTTCCCACTGCCGGCTTTGGGTTATTGCAACTGCTTATATGGCTGCACAGTCAGGAATAGGGCGTTTCTCCAGCTAACATCGAATCCTACCAAATTACAAAGATTGGTTCTTGGTTCTCATCCAGCCCAGTTCCTTTTAAAGCACTGTAACTATCATTATTACTCTGAGTTGAGTGCATTTTGCTACTGAAACTGTTTCACTTCATTAAAAGAAAAAGTCAATACAGAGAAAGAGAGAGAAAACATGAGGATGAGTCATTCTAGAGGATCACCTGGGCAGAGAAAGGTTTGGTTCCTGCATTGTTATCCAGTAACACAGAATACACAAGAAGCTCTTAAATTAAGGCCCTAATGTTTTCCTGTGGATTGGTGTCTCAGTCTAATTCTTTGTTGCCAAGTAAATTCCCAGGTTTGAACAAAGCTTGTCCTTGTGGTGTTCCTGATATCACATTCTTGTATTCATTCTTTGATGTTGCATGAAGGTGAGCTTATCCTACATTCTTCCACACAGTGGGGCACTGCTAAGGTCTTGCTCCTCTTCTCTGTCACACTTTTCACTAAACTGGAAGAACTTGTTCTGGAGACCCCTATTGCTTTGTCAGGTTGGTTGAAATTGGTTGATGTGTTCGGTGGTATTCAACGAAGGACAGATAGAGGGATGGATGAACAGAGATACTTCATCTTATAAGCCTTCTTTTGAAAACAACAGGCTTTAAGGCTGCCTTTGGAGAAGAGACCAGAATCCTGGGGACTCCTTCTTCCTACTTCAGTAAGCTGACCACTCAACCACTCTCTTGTTTCTGCTCAGTGAATACTGAAGCCCTCCATGCAGAACGGCACAGCCTTTACAGGAGGGAATGAGAAAGCCACCTCCGTCCCCCTCAACTGTCTGTCATTGGTGAAACTGGCTGGAGCTGGTATGGGTTTGAGTCTCCTCTGAGAGAGGAGGGAACTGACTCCTAGCTTTGAAGAAAGGTTTCAGTCAAAATCTTCGTAAAGTAAGCAGCACTGCCCCTACATTTGTGCGGTACTTGATCTACTAGAAGACATTCATGATTCACTTTAAAACAACTCCTGGTTTCCTACACTTTCCTTCTCTTTTTTTTCTGTCCTGAAAGCCTGGAACTAAGCTTTGTTAAAGCTAACCATATGCTTGCTGACAGATTCCTTTTAGTTCAGATCAGTTCCCTGGTTAGGTTCAAATACTTGTGCGGGCTCAAGGGAACCACATGAAAGTGAGTAGTTTCATGTCTGGAGGTGACAAAGAGAAGACTACAGCTTTTGACTCCAGTGTGGAGTTACATCCTGACTTTAAGTGACCATGAAATTGTGGCTTAACTCAAAGCCCTTAGAGGAAATACAAGAATATCTAGATTATGGATCTCAGGTTCAGAAGCTGCAGTGCTAGTTAAGTCACAACTGAAATACTGATTAGACAAGTACAGTGGAAGAACTTCAGGAAAGTCTTCAGGATGCCTCTGGGGCTTAGGCACCATCTTTAGACTTGGTTGTCTAAATTGCCTTCTGGAGCCAACCTACTGAATGGAGGACCTTCCTGTAGTAACTAAACATAACTGTCTTCACATTCAGAGGAAATTCAAATATAATAAAAATATTTATACTTCAAATATTTAGACTTATGAACTACAGGCTTTCTTTTTTCTACATCTTGCCCTTCTACCTTTAAGAAACAAGAATCTCAGATCAATTAAAACAGATGTTAAATACGATGAGTACAATTAAATACCTACTTTTAGCTATTGTTAAAACCAGTTGCCTGATTCCAACTCTTTAGGCTTCTGCTATGGAGCAAAAGTTCCTTTTTGTTGTGCTGCCCCCAGGAAAAATAATAGGAACCTCACTCTGGCCTGTCTGGAATTTCTCGAGTCCATCTCACAAAATCTTAATGACTCTACAAGAGTAATCCCCAGCTGCAGTTCTGGTTCAGTTGTTCTAATCCACGTGTCCTGGATTTTAGGTCCTATAAGGCTGGCTTGTTTCTTCAGGTAAATTAGTTCCTTAGATCTCAAGCAAAACAAACCCATTTTCCAACAACAGGCACACACAGAATATTGCCTTGTGTACAGCAACAGTTAACTAAGAATCTAAGTTCCTTTGAAACAAGGATCTGGAAAGGAAGGCTTAAGGCAGCTGTAGTTCATCACCGTATCTAGTCACATTAACTTAGGGCTCATGTTTGCAGTATTGTTTAAGTGACTGTTTTGACCTGAAGACTTGATTCAGTGCCTGTATTTATACTGAATATCCAGCAAAAAATAATCTCTTAATAATGTGTTTTCTTCAAACATCTACTAAAACATCTATATAATAATAAGAACAGTAAGATTTCAGCAACAATTTATTGACAAATTAAGGCATTTAAGTGATAATTATTAGTTGAGAGGATCTAATGTATTTTTGGCATAGTAACTCACAATATTTGCTGATTCCAGTTTCCAAGTTTTATCTGAAGTATTGGGAATTGAATGTTATGCAATATGCTTCTAATAAGAACCTGATTTTCAGACGCCATAGAAACCAGAAAATTAATAGGCAGTGCAGATGCTGCACATGTAATACCTGAAATCTATTTCTTTTCTGATGTGGCAAAAGCTTTTATACCACAGACAAAATGCTCTTCATGTAAGTAATAAAATGCCACCTTTACTCTGGGATAACAGCCATATTTGGATCTTAAATTGGAGAGCAATGCAAAGTGCAGACTGAAGACTAAACATTGCTTGGACTAAATATAATTTTATTGACCTTCTGTGGTAGCTTCTTCCATCAAATCTTCTCTGCCAGACTGAAATCCATACAATATTTCACCCACTGGTGCATTTTCTTTTCTGTGAATTCTATTTATTATTTATTAGTGGTCTTCCTACCTCCCCCTCTGAAAGCTGTTCATAACTACTGGGTTCTTTTTGGTTGCTGTGGTGGTTGAGGTATTAGATAAACATTAAAACCTTCGTTTATCAGCCTGTCTTTGGTTGTGAGTTTCTTCTTTGGAAACTGATCACCTAATGGAAATGCCCTTTAACAACTTTACTGTTATTAAATAAACAATCACAATGATCACCAGCTTCCACACCATTTCCATGCTGGAACAACTCCTTACAACATGCTTAAAAATGCAAACACATAGATGAAGAAATCACAAAGAGAGAAGGAAAACCAATGGTATTGTGAGATGGTACATATTAAAGACAAAATATTTCTGAGAAAGGAGAGTAATTTCCATACCAAACCCTATCTATACCTGAGCTGTGTCTTCAGACAGCAATTTCTGCCACATGTAGTTTGTGTTGACTTCCCCTCTGGGACACAAGGATGCTTGTCCACTAAGGTTTAAATATAACACAAGTTAATCCAATCAGGAAAATTGAAAGCCTCGTGAAATCAATGGAGTGACTTGCTTCATAGCCTTTAGGGGTATTTGGAACAGGCACAAATGGTCTGTACTGATTTTAGCCAGATTACTGTTTCTCAAACTTTTTCTAAAGACTAGACACCTTTTGGCTTACTTGCCTTATTCCCAGCATGGAGCTGGCAGTATCTTAGAGTGTGTAAGTCAGGGACCTGGTTGTAAGTACTGTCCACAAGTGTTAACCCTCCTCTGAAAGAAATAAGCTGCTGCTTAGCACTTCTGCTGCCAAATGTTGCACAACTTCCCGACATCCTTTAATTCTGTAACCGCCTTGAGAAAGGAGCTCACTCACTGCTAAGAATCACGGTGCCCACCCTATCTCTCTTCCCCTTCCTCCCACACCTAAGGTACTAGTTTTCATTAAAACAACACCTCAAGTGTTCTGTCTCCTAGCACTGCTTCCCTAGGAAATGTGGCATCTCAATAATGTAATCACAAGCAGAAAAGAAAGTGCCCCATGCAGTAGCAGAGGTAGAAAGTGATCCATTAAAATGGAAGACAATCTAGTAAAAGTCACCAAACTTCCTTCGATCTATTAAAAAGTGACCAAATCTATCATTAAGAAGTCCTGAACCAAATTAATAACCTAGCACAGTTGCCTCATTCTCGCTTCCTAGGCTGAAAACCTTCCTGGCCTACTATTGCCTTTTTAGTGACCTTTTTTTTTTTGCTTTTTTAAACTTCAGTAAGAAAACAAAAGGTTGTTGTTATTTTTAAGTAGTGAATGCACACAGTTATTAGTTTGTTGTAAGTGACAGCTAATTTCATTAGTACAGGCAAATGTGAGCAACTACACAGACGAGGGGCTGACTTCCATGGTAGCAGTAAAACCTGCAGAACGTACCCCCTGAGCCACTGCCATCAGCCCTGACCCCCGCCCAGGGATGCAGAGCTGCTGGCTGAAGATTTCTTCAGTTCTATTTTCATAGACTGAGTCTCGGCACGAGGCTCGAATTTTGTCACATTTCCTGCTCCTGGGGCTGCCACTACTGGCTTTCCTGCTTTCATACCTTTTGACACAGGAATGCGGGTGGGTGTAGGTCTCGGGGATGACCCATCCAGTCCTGTCTGCAAAAGAGTGAGATAGAGAGAAATTACAAGAATGGAAGATACATAAATACTTCTCATATATGCTCATTATATACTTTTTACTGGTTCTTCATTTACCTCTCAAGCAACAGCTGGCTTAGCTGTCAGAGACATACAATATTAGTGTAGGAGGGCTCTGCAAAGAGATCAGAACAGGTTGGACTGCTGGGCTGACACCAACGGCATGAGGTTTAACAAGGCCAAATGCTGGGTCCTGCACTTGGGGCACAACAACCCTATGCAGCTACAGAGTAGGGAAAGTCTGGCTGGAAAGCTGCCTGGAGGAGAAGGACTTGTGGGTGTTGGTTGAAAACTGACTGAACATGAGCCAGCAGTGTGCCCAGGTGGCCAAGAAGGCCAATGGCATCCTGGCTTGTATCAGAAACGGTGTGACCAGCAGGTCCAGGGAGGTTATTCTCCCTCTATACTCTGTACTCAGCACTGGTGAGACCACTCTTTGAATCCTGTGTTCAGTTGTGGGCCCCTCAGCACAAGAAGGATGTTGAGGCTCTGGAGCGAGTCCAGAGAAGAGCAACGAAACTGGTGAAGGGGCTGGAGAACAGGCTTTATGAGGAGCGTCTGAGAGAGCTGGGGTTGTTTAGCCTGGAGAAGAGGAGGCTGAGGGGAGACCTCATTGCTCTCTATAACTACCTGAAAGGAGGTTGTGGAGAGGAGGGAGCTGGCCTCTTCTTCCAAGTGACAGGGGACAGGACAAGAGGGAATGGCCTCAAGCTCTGCCAGGGGAGGTTCAGACTGGATATCAGGAAAAATTTTTTCATGGAAAGGGTCACTGGGCACTGGCAGAGGCTGCCCAGGGAGGTGTTTATAAGATGGGTAGACGAGGTGCTCAGGGCCATGGTTTAGTTGCTGATATGAATGGTTGGACTTGATGATCCAAGTGTCCTTTTCCAACCTGGCAATTCTATGATTCTATTATTCTGTCTTGCACAGAGGCTACCATGGACCCTCAAAATCGTACAGCTATGTAAGGCTAGTGCTGAACCCAGAGTAACTGCCATACTTTCGGTGCTGCAGTAACATTTCCCAGCACTACAGATAAAATTGAACTTAGCTTCCCACCCAAAGTATGGTGGGGCCATGGCTGGGGCCACTTATTTCTGCACTGGGAAGTACAGTGAGTTACAGAGGGCAATAATTTGGATTTTCTGTGGCTGTGGGAGAAGGAACGTGGGAGAGGGCTTTCCCTGTCCAAGCCCTTGCCACAGCTTGATGAATTCTGGTGAGGATGAAGCAGGCAGCCCAGAGTTCCAGGGATACCTCAAGGCAGTGCTCCATTTTACTACCTCTGCCAACCTGCCATCCTGGAGAACAGGCTACCAAGCACACATATCCTAAGGTCTGGGGGCTTCAGAATGAAAAAAAAAATGGCCTTGGGAAATTTTTAATGTTTCTTCTGTATGGAATCCAATTGAGGACCCAAGCATGAAGCTGGCAGATACAACATAATTCCTACTAGAGATCTGTGCCCTTCTGGAGCTCCAGCTAGACGCCAGGCTGGCTATCGTAGGGCCTTGAAAACGGAAGTCAGTACATACATTTACGCTACTGAATCCCCTTGTGTAAACCTGCAATGTGCACTTGGATAGGGCAAGAGGATTCAAAAGGGCCAACTAGACTTTTCTGTCTCCATTGGCTAGATAATGTTGCATGTACTTGGCAGAGCCAAAGCTGGAAGCTATCTTTAATCAACCATGACCTAAAGAAAATACTTAAAAGCGTGACAATTCTGTGAGGAAAATGTGTTCTACCTTCAGCAGCGTGCAATATAGACACAAACGTTAACGGTGACAACTTCACTGTCTCAGCTGAATTTTAAATGTGACTTATTTCTGTTCAGATACCAAGACTTTGATCTCACAAAACAGAACACTTTTCATAAGATCCCGCCATCCTAGCTAGACCCATCTACAAAATGATTAAATTCTGCAATTTATGACCTGCAAGCAAAATAAAACTAAACTGCTGGAATAGATTGGATAAGGAGTTTGTGTTGAATGCAACATGTATTTGCATATTTGCTTAAAAATGCTTTTACAAAATGCTTCATGAAGGAGCAGTTTTCTCTCTCAAAGGAATTCCAGCCAGCAGCATCAGAGCCTTCTGTCTGCATCCTGAGTATTCAAAGGAAAACCATTCCTTAATCTTCTAAGAACAGTTCAAAACCCTATGTGTACACAAAAAAAAAAAAAAAAAAAAAAATCACAATTGGAAAACTTGAATGCTGTCTGCCCGGCAGGAAGGAAGCCATTTTCAATAACTAAAAGCAACATTTACAACAGCAGTCTAAAGGGTAATATGGAACTCACATGTAGATGTCAAAACAAGTTAGACCCATACAATTCTGTAGGGCAAAACATGCAAATGCATTCCATCAGCCTTGGAAAATACGTCAACATCCCAGGGAACCCAAATGACAAACATCTTGTACTCCTTGAAAGAGCTCCACAGTGTGTAAACATGAGGCAATCAAATGAAGTAGCTGGAATCTCAGGCATTTCTTCAGCTTTATTCACATGTAAATTATTAACTAAGGATTTGGGGTGCTTTCAAGTTACTCATTTCAAGCCTAAATCACTCAAAAGCACTTTGAAAAGAACTCTAACTAGCTTTACATTTCTTAGTTGTCTTCCTCTCTCACTTGCTTTAAATTTCTTAGTTGCCTTCCTCACAGCATACTAACACGCTTATCATATTGAAGCTAATGCCTCCTTCACACACAGCAGCAAATGTATTCTGTGTTTGCCAAGTGAACTGGCACAAAAGTGGCTCTTCAGCAAGCCATCCTCTTTGGTGAGAGCGATGGGATAAGCAAGCAGTGGACGCTCTCTGGTACGTGTCTGTAGTGTTTGTGGCTGTGAACCCACACGACTGTCTGTCTCTTCATCATTTTTCCCAAGAACAAAGCTCAAAGTAGTTCCCTCCAGACCTGTTTGTCTGTAGGCTGCTGTCTGCTAGTTGATTAGGAATTTTGCTCCAACCAGAAACCAAGTCTTAGCTCCACGGGATGTAGAGTGACTCTGGCTGGCTCTGAATGGGCAGAGCATGGTGCTGGAACAGCACAGGGGACCAACGCAAGGTTAGAAAATACAGTACTGAGAGCGAGATAAATACATGCAGCTGCTAAGCTCCTTAGGTCGATAATCATTGCTTGATGCAGAAAGGGAGTCGCAGTAATGTTGGACAGTCCCATTAAAGGAAGAATAGCATTCAAATATACAGAACATTTAGTGTGTTTTAGTGGTTTATAACAGATCCTGTTTATTGCATTTTATTGACATGCAAGAGTGCTTTCATGAATGCATTTACTTTTGGAATTTTCTCGTTAACAAAAAAAAGTGCTTTTTAGAATCATAGAATAGTTGGGGTTGGAAGGAACCACTGCCATGGGCAGGGAAATCCCACCAGCCCAGGCTGCCCAAGGCCCCATGGAACCTGGCCTTGAACACCTTCAGGGGTGGGGCAGCCACAGCTTCCCTGGGCAACCTGTGCCAGTGTCTCACCGCTCTCATAGCCAAGAAATTCTTCCTTATGTCTAGTCTAAATGTGCCCCTCTCCAATTTATAGCCATTGCCCCTAGTCCTATCGCTACAAGTCTTTGTGAGCAGCTTTCTTGTAGGTCCCCTTCAGGTACTGGAAGGTACCTTCCAGATACTTGTTCTCAATCAAGTCAAGAACCAGATTACCCTGGACAGAAATGGTTCGGTTCAGTGATGGACACAGTTGTCTAGTGTTCTGCACAGGGCTGATAGGTAAGATAGAAGACTCAAGGAAACCCGCAGCCTCCAATAAAGCTGCTGGTAGTTAGGTAGGCTACTGGACAGCACTTAATGACAGTACAGAAGCATATTCTGGCATTTGAATCCCGAAAGGGTGGGACCTGAGATGTAGCCAACAGAGTCAGTAGTGCCCAGTGGGCAATTCAGCTCACATTGAAGCTGGCAGCATCTCAGCTGAATCACTCTCCAGTCTCCATGGAGCCAGCACACAGAGCTCAGTGCTGACAAGTGGACTGATAACTAGGGACTGACTCAGTTGCCCAGACTGAGGCATCTCGTGCCATCCCAGGCATCCCATCAGCTTCCACTGCAGAAAGGTGCAGGTCTGTGTTATACACTGCAGCCTTATCTACATTTCTTAGCTGCCACAGGGCATGCAGATGGCACCAGACATCTCTATGTGGGCAAGTGAGCTGTCCCTTGGGTATTCAGTAACCATAAGAGGAGCTTAGAGCATATATGGAACACCTACAAAGAACAAAACAATTTCAAACTGCATGCTGCCCAAATGCAAGTAGCCTTATAGCTGCTTTAACGTGTGCCCAGTTAGCTCTGGCACCCAACAGCCTTTCAGCTGTACCCCACTGCCTCAGTCACAGAATGTTCTGCATGGTTGGTGCCGTGCCACTATCCTGGCTCTGCTGCAGCAAGGATTCCCTCTGCTTCCTGTAGATTTGCATGTCACTGGATTCACAGTGTACCCCTGGCACTGGATGCCAGTGTTGCAGGAGGTGGGAAGCACAGGGATTAAGTGATTATACGACTGTCACCCATCCTGGTAGCCAAATAAAATCTGAATTCACAAGCAATCCCACAGACAAATGTAAGGCCTAAACAAAACAAAACAAAAACAGGATATAGGCACCACAGCTGTTTTTTTCCCCAAAGACTATTTGGTTTTACTCTGGTTTTTTTTTTTCCAATGTAAATTATATGAAACATCCCGTGAACAGGGAGTTGGGTTGATACGCTAAGGCAAGACTAACAAGCACGCTACAGTTTCAGGCTCATTTTGGTCTGCGTATCTATGGTCTCATAACCATAGAATCGTAGAATAGTTTGGGTTGGAAGGGACCTTAAAGAACATCTAGTTCCAAACTCCCTGCCATGGGCAGGGACACGTCCCACTAGATCAGGCTGCTCAACTTTGAATTTCTGGTTGTGCTGTGGGCAATCTGTAATTTAAAAATATCCGCTAGGTCTGCTAGGGTAGTCCAAATATTCTCCTGGGATTGGGTTTCACTCTAATCAAGCTAAGGAGGACCATAACTCAATGTTTCCACTTCTATAGCCCAATTCCATAGGCTATCATATAGGTGGTTTACCAGCCTAGGTTTTGGTTCTTTTTTTTCAATCAAAGTGGCAACAGTTCTGTGTAAATGAAGAAATCAATCCAACTGGTCTAACAGTCTCCATCACACCAGCACTGGGATCCAGGATGCATCAAACCTCCTGCTGTGGTGACCCCCGCAGGGCTGGACCATGCTGGGGGTGGCACTGATGTGATGAGTTCAGTTGCTCAGCTGTCTGGCCTTGGGAAGAAAAACAAAACGCCTCTAAATTGTTTGGGTCCAGCAACTCCAGGTGCTGCTGGAGACAGAGTTACTGAGCAGTTCCTTTTTTTGTTGATCATTCTGGGTAAATTCTCCTTCAGGTGCCTGTGACTTTCTTTGGATCAGGGTCCCATTTTATCCAAATAAAACATGTTGCAGACTTGGATCATGGGAATATAAATAACTACTCTAAAGCATATGTTGGTGTAAATAAACAAAACCATAACACCTTTTA
Source organism: Coccyzus lansbergi (assembly GCA_033558105.1). Taxonomy (NCBI): domain Eukaryota; kingdom Metazoa; phylum Chordata; class Aves; order Cuculiformes; family Coccyzidae; genus Coccyzus; species Coccyzus lansbergi. The sequence goes on from JAUMJK010001428.1 coordinate 21,153, forward strand.
GTCCATGGGATTCAAAAATCATCGACTATCCATCATGATTTTGGACCCACATATGCACAGGGAGACACCACAGCTCTGAGTGAACCTTTAAAGGCACCATGAGTGCACCTTAAAATTCACTTCACCTGCAGTACTGAAGATAACTATAAATTCAAATTGGAAGAAGAGTTAAATGTTTTCAAACATGAAAACAGTAACTGCAAATTTATTTTAGCAACAGAAGAGAGCTAGGAACTTCAGTGTACTTTCCCCTTTGTGGCTGGCACTGCATTAGTACATCGTACATTGTATGAGGACAGCTAAGAAAAATATTTAAACCAGTGAGCTAAGAAAAGCAGTTTTATATCAGTTTGTCTTTGATTCTATGAACTTAAACACTCGAAATTATATCAATGGTGGCTTATTCTAGTGTTACTAAGTAAATGTGTGCCCCTTGTTTTTTCTGACTAGGGGTATTGAAATGTGTTTGTAAAGTAGTCATTTGCAAAAGAGATGGTGAATATACAACTTCTATTTTTTTTCATGGGTAGAGGTGGAAAGGTACGTTTGCACTTGTTAGAAGCTTCCTATTCATCTGACTAGGGACTTCAAGAAGCAAAGGAAAGCATGAGATGAAGTAAATCTTACAGCTGAACTATTTTCATTACATTCCAAATCCGGGAGGAGGAAGTGAAGAATGAAGCCACCTTTTAGCCAGATGAAAACAAAGCAAAAAAAGTTTTGTCTGTCATGGTTCAGTGCATCGTCAGAGCAGAGACAGACATCTAGTAAAAATGAATGAACAACTCTGAAAAAAAAAAATTCCAAGCTTCCAAAAGACAGAGAAGTTTGTAAATTAATTAGTTCAAGACTTTTTAAAAAATGAACAGTTGCCTGAAGTATGTAGAAGAATACTGCACAGTTAAGTATCTACAGTACATTATATATATGGGGAGAGAGAAAGCATGCATGTGCAATCCCAAAAGGATCCATATGATGACTTTCTTATGAGAGGGAAGCGGGAATGATAGCCTCACTCCAAAAGTGTGGAACTGTATCTTGAATACCCTTTGACATTTCAGCTTGGAAAGAGATGCCTGAAGAGGCTTGTTGTAGGGGTCTGCAGACTCCTGAGCAGCACAGACAAATGAACAGGGGTGACTATTCAGTATTTGTCAAGATACAAGAAAGAGGCTGTAAGCAATGAAGGTATTGCATAAAAGGGATCGAACGAAAAAGCATTATTCCCAGAGCCCACAGCTAAATTCAATGCCCCCTGATGTTGCAGAAAAAACAGCATAAATGAGTTCAAAAAGCAATTAGAAGAATAAATAGAAGAAAAGTTAGACATGGTCTATTAAATACAAAGATATGGCTACAGGCCCTGGTTCAGAAAGAAATGCCCACCTACTGCCAAAAACTAGGAACAGACACCAAGGGAAACATTTCTGCATGTTTACCCACTTAAAATAATCTTCCCCTAAGCATCTGCTACAAGCTCTGTCTAGCTAGATAAGCTTTTGCACTAATACACTACTGCTGGTTTTATAGTTCAGTTAAGTTCTTCTTTCACGGGTTTTTTTCAGCTAAAACAATGCAAATCCATGTCCTATAATAAGCCTAGGGAGAGGAATATCAACAAATATTGTCCAATATGTTTAAAGACAGAGGTTGAGACACATTTAAATACAAAAAAAAAAAAAAAAAAGAAGGTGGGGAACCACCATAGAGGGTCAGAGAGAAAGCAGAAAAAAAGATGCTAGAGTAAGGCCCATTTTAATACAGCATTTATAGAATTGAGAATTTCAGAGGAACAGAATGAGCCTTACTATTCACTGGCCAAAAGAGGCTTGGAGCTGTAAGCAACAGTACCATGTCTGCCTATTTATTTCTTTGGTGTTCAGTATTATAGCGGATACTAGCTGAATAAAAAATATAATAGGATTCTACAGAAGAAATATCAACCTGCATGATCAGACTTCAAAGACCAACCAGCTGGGCTAAAAATCATTGAATATTTTCAGAAGTCTGAAATTGCACCAAATAACAAAAATAGTTTCCTGCTCTGTCATCATCATCATCATCATTCTTTGACCCTCTCTGCCTCTCATTTGCAATTTTACAGGATTGCCACTATGAAATTACCTTTAAAGGATCTTTGAGAGCTATTCCTTTGGGAGAAACCAAAAGTATTCCAGCATCCAACACTGGTACAAAAATACATGAAAATTATCATTTTATAGTTAAGCTTGTATCTGAAGCAAATGTAGGGAAGTGAAGAGTTTCTCCTCACCCTAGCCACTATTTCTGGGGTCTCAAACCCAAACTATTGTTTCACTTCTCCTCACCATAAATACTATGACATCATCAGACTACGCTGCTTACCACTGACTGTGTTCCTCGTGTGGAAGACGTTGTAACAGGCGTTATAGTGATAGTACTCGTCACCTTGCTTGCTGCAGGTCGTGAGGACAGGTTGTTCCGAGGTGATCGAAGGACAGTACCAGTCACAACTTCTTTCTCTGCTGCTATATTCACTGGTCTGACTGTTATCACAGGACTGGCGCCATCAGGTGCAGCACTGGGTGAGCGTTTAAACTGGGAACCTAAGTGGATGTGGATTTTATTGTCTTCTGTCGTAATAATGTTGGCATTGGCATTGTATTTGCGGATTGGACTCGGGACGGTTTGTTTTTCTGGTGTTACTTTAAAGACAGCCCTTCCCATGGTCATATCTTGTGACTGCGGAGAGACAGCAATTTCTGCCGGTGCTGCAGATGTTGATACTGTCATAATCTGAATGGGTGATGCAGGTCTGTCAGCGAAGGGTGGTCTCCCTCCCTCCGGGGACTTTTCCCTGGAGAATGTTGTTATAGTGACTGGAGATATAGAACGATCAGGGCCCATGGGACTTTCACTGCCTTTCCCTTTTTGAGGCATAATGTTGGGAGAGGGAATGATGGTTATTCGTGGCTTCTGATTTCCCAAAGTAGGAATGACAGTGGTACTTGAAAAAAATTCCTCTGAGGTTGGACTGGTTATCTCCAAAGTGGCTGTACTGTTCTCATGATCTGGCGTCACCCGAATATGAAGAGGTTGACCCTGCTTTGGTGAAAGGACAACCTCCCCAGGATGTGCTGGACTACCATGGGTTCGGACTCCTTTATCAGGAGTTGCCTGAGCCCCAGTTTCCCTCTTTCTCATCCACGGTATCCAAGATTTTCTCATTGCAAGTTCATTCGCTGCTGGAGGATATCTCTCAAGCACTGAAGAACGCTCCATGGGTTTTTTTAGACCTACTTGTCGCAGATTGCTCATGATGTGGTTCTCCTCCTGGAAGGATTTCCTTATAAACACTGCTGGAGTTTCTTCTTCTGCTGCTTCACTGCTTACAGCATCTGTTTGCACACCGGTGGATGTCACAGGAACATCGACCATTCTTCGTCCATTTATGCTGGGCCTCAGAGCACGGCTGTAACGCTTGGAAAGCTCCAGCTCTCTCGTTAGGTTCAAAACTTCCTGCCCCATGCTCTTGTTTTTATTTTCTTCTTCCACAAACCTTTGCTGTAGAACTGAGTAATCAACTTGGAGCTGGGAAAGCTGGTCTTCTTTGTTCATCAGCTCATGGATTTTTTCCTTAAGAGCTTGAACTTCTGCTTTCAAATCTCTGCTTTTAGCCTCTTCCAGACGAAACCTGTGCCTCAGCTCTGCCTCCTGGCTCACTGCTTCACCTTTTTCTATTGCTTTGGTTTTGGCAATCTGGAGCTTCATCTCCTCTAGTTGTTGAGAAAGAAAGTTAGCTTTATCCTGCTCAGTCCTAAATTTCTGTTCTAGCTGATCATATTCATCTTCCGTCTTCATCAAATCTCCTTCAACCACTTCCAATTGTTTGAGACGTTTTTTCAGTCTCTCAATTTCAACAGTAAGTTCTTTAATCTTATTGTCCTCATGGCAACCATGCTCTGGTCCTTTCCTGGCTCGACCTCTTGTAATTTCTCTTTCTACTTCCTCTATACCATCAATTCTTTTCTTTAACAGGTCAACTCTACAGCTTAGTTCAGAGGATTTTTCTTCTTCACTTCTCAGTTTGCCAATTAGCTCATCCCTTTCCTTTGTCAAGCTAGACACTTTTTCCTCCATTTCAGATTTCAGTTTCAAAAATTTCTTACTTTCTTCTATCAGTTTCTCTGTTACATCCATAACTTTCCCTTGTTCAACTTTATAACTCTTGCTTAGACCCTCAACCTTTTTCTCCTCCTGTTTTATTTTTTCCATCATATTTTTTCGTTCATCAACCAACATTACAGTAAATGACTTCAGCTTTGTAAGGTCATCTTTTAAGCTTATTTCAGCCTTTTCCAACTTGCTTTCTGATGCCTCAAGGTCTTTCACTCGAGTTTTCACCACATCCAACTCATTTATCAAATCCTTAGTCAAATTCTTTTCTTTCTCCAAGTTTAGGTGTAGCTGGGTGCATTCAGACTTACTCTTACTGAAAGCATCTTCTAGCTTCTCTAGTTCTGACATTCTTTTCTGCAGTTTTTCCACTTCAAGTTTCAACTCTTTGCTGTGGTGCTCTTCCTCTTGCAGTTTATTTTTCAGCTCTTTACACTGGGATTCAGTTTTTGTAATCTCCTCATCTTTCCCCTCCATTTCAAGCACACGCTTCCGGAGGTTTTCCACTTCTGCCATTAAGCTAGAGTTCCCACATTCTCCTTTTGCTATTTTATCTCTTAGTTCTTGAAGTTCCTCTTCAGCTTTTTGAAGATTTTTGTTGGTTTCTTCTAGCTCCTCTATTCTGCGAGTTAACCCGACTACCTTTAGCCTTAACTGTCTACTATGTGACTCTTGATTAGCCAGTTTAGCAGTCATCTCCTCACGTTCTTGAGAAAACGATGATGTTTTGTGTTCAAGTTCTGCCTCTAACTTCATCAGTTTTTGCCCATCTTCTTTTGTTTTTGCACTAATAGTCTTAAGCTTTTCTTCTTCTTCCTTTAGTTTTTGATTTAAGTCCTGTATTTTCTGGCTTTGTTGCCCAAGTTGTTCAATATGCATTTGTCTTTCATCCACCAGCATGAGTGCAAATGATTTGAGCTTGACTAGTTCTTCTCTTAGTTTATTGATTCTCTTTGTATGTTCTTTTTCCTTCCGGGCTTGATAGATCTTTTCCTGCTCAAGAAGTTTCTTCAACCTGAAACAAGTTAGAAGAGACGCATCAAACTATAATACATATATATATGTGTATGTACACATATCTGTGTAGTTCTCCATCTTTTAAGTCAACTTCATTTTATCAAATCTTTTTTCATTAATAACCTAGGTAGACTTTCAAGAAATAACTGCCTGTTACAGTTACATGCAAATATTTAAAGTTAAATAAATTAACTCAACACTGTATTAAATCATCTAGAAATCTGAAAAGCAGTAGGATTTTATATATTTATAGATAACAAATACATTAGGTTTTAATTCCTTTACGTTTATTTCTCTTTTGGGATGATGTTGGTAAAAGTAGGTAAGATCCCAAAAGTTCTGACCGATCCATTTATACCCAACTTGTTTTACAAAGTGGTTTTCTCCTTATGTCTTGCAAACAAAAAAAATGCACAAAATAAGATAAAAAAGAAAACTAATTGTTATATACAGCCACACATAAATGAATCAATCCTGGTTATAAATAAACCAGCAGGAGAGAATATTGTATTAGCACACAGCTGAAAAACATTGGGCATCACAGGCATAAGAAATCAGCAGGAATGTAAATCCTCAGAAAGATAATAAAGACCTACATATTCTCCAGCCTTGCGCATGCAACATTTCACTACAGAAATTATAAGTAATATAAACACTTTATATCTGTGATTTATCTTCAGGATACACTGACATCGGCACAGGAAGAGCCTGCACAAACTGGAAGCACAGATTTATGATGATGGTGATCCTCAGCTGACAAGGAGGCACAGATAACCCAGGGATATATCCTGTACTAATGTAATTGCCTTATTGTAAAAGCAGTGATAAGACTTATAGAAGACAACACAGGTATGCACGCTGAATTTGTTGTAAAATGACATGTTTTTCAAACCACTCTCAAAGTATCTCCAACTCTCATATGCCCTGTAAAGACACGTGATAACTCAAATCCACTTGCTTTGATTACCCTGTATCTCTAGATTTTCACCATCTTTGTAACTGAGAAACACAGTAAAGTGAGAACAGCAGAGCAGTTCAGCACCTGTTAACTAATTTGCAATAACTGGAGCATCCATATCTTAGCAAAGACCAACTTGTATCAGTATTTTAATCTTAAATGCTGGGCTGTAGATGGTAATGGACAAAATAGAGATACACATTCCTCTCTCCTGCTGCAGCAATGGAGTGGTGCAAAGAGCTCCAGGGCATAGTGTCATATACAGAGGATGTTTCAGGTAGCCTTCACCTGAACTCTAAATTTAAAACAACAGTCATATTAATCTGGTCCTCTAGCAACTGTTAATGTTTCAGTCCTTACTCCTCAGAGACCAGAATGAACAGGAACTACAAAGAAAAGCTGTAAGAAAAGAGAAGGAAGTCAGAAAGCAGAACACAGGATGCAGTAGGTAGGGAAGGAGCAGGCTGAAGTATGCATTTGAAAACAAGAGTCAGATAGGATGTGGGAGTAAGAGAATAGTAGGAACCCGTGGGAGAGAGAAAAACAAACAAACCTTACAACCAACCTTGCTGGGTCACAGATTATTCTCAAAAAAATCTCTTTAGTTTTGGCAGCTCTTTGGAAAGGACTGAAAAGGCTGCTGGTGGATGCCTCAATATGGGTCAAGTCAGAATGTCAAAAGGTAAGAAAAGACCAGCTGCCACTCACAAAGCATGCACTTTTCACACTGGAGAAGGAACTTTATTTGCATGCAATATATTCCTTGGCTGCTCCACCACACTGCTTCATGCAAAAGTTTCTGCCAAGAACTCTCCCGCATCTCTTCCAGGCTACATTTTTATAGTATGCATCCTTCCACAAAATATTATTTCCCATGACAGAACAATGAGCCCTAACCTGATGGTGCTCCAAATGACCCATCTTCCAAAATCATGAATGTATATATATGAGAATATGAGATCTCCAAAACAGAGAATGTTCCCACAGGAAAATTTGAGGTCACCCCTAAATAAAACCAAAGCTAGATGAAAGCACATCACTGCCTTGGTGTCCCTAGCAGGACAGTCAGCACTGGGGAATAACTGGCCTGGCCTCTCTAGCAAAACATATAATAAATCACTGTAACTATGCCGATACGTGGAGGTAAATTGGTTAAATTGGTTAACCTGTCCATGCTGAACAAGGTAGGAGTCGCTCTGCAGGATTTTATCCTGCCTCAGCTTTTACATGGTGAAACCAGATCACCTCAGATTTGACAAGTGAACTTCCATGGAAGATACTTGACAATACTTATGTTTTTCACATCCAGGGAAACTGCTTCTAAAATCTGGTTCTGTGAGGGACGGGTGGCAAAGCAGCATCTAAATATGTGCAGATGCCAAAGTAATAAACAAAAACTACGTCTTTTCAGTGTTACTTCTAACACTAAAAGAAAGATGAGTTTAAGATTGCTCATGATTTTCCATCTTTGTACAATTCTCATGCCTCAGTGGTTGAAGTGGAATTTCAGCAGGATTGCAGGGTGATGTTGCCCCTTCTTGACTCTTATAACTGATTTATCATCAGGCTCTTCATCTGACTGCTGCTGCTAATGTTTCCTAAGTAATGCAGACCTGCATGGGCTCCAGTGCAACACTAAAAGCACCTCAGAGACTTCAAGCACGAGTCTGCAGTGTGTTATCCACAGCAACTGCACTCTGGATTGTAAAGAGGTTGAAAGTACCTGTATTCAGGGTTGAGGAGAGCTTTAATAATAAAACACAGAGATAAGATACAGCCAAAACGCCAATAAGTCAACAGTTTGGTACCCTCAGTCCAGTTACCTGTATTTGCTGTGTCAGTTTGGAAGTTTTTTAAGAGATGGGAAGAAATAATATTGGATAATCTGCATTCATCATTAAGAATCTGAGGAGTTCAGTGTCCTGACCACAGTGGGGAAGCAGGCAGATCTACTCAGGTTCGCTGTGAAGAGGGTACCGCCTGCTTATCTGTGGAAAGCACCACTGAGGTCTGTGCAGCACAGGTTACCACACATACCATGTCAAAACATGCCACCTCAGTCAATCCCTGAATGTATGGTCTTCTATTGCCAGGAGAGTCCAGGTAGTCTCTCCCTCTCTTTGTTGTCTATCCTTCTCATAGTATTTGAAAAATGAGTGCCCTACAGCTATCCAGTGTTCAGGATGAGCACACTTCCCCTCTACAGCAAATGGGATAAATAAAATAGCAAATCCTTATATATGAATATGTGTACACTGTTAACTGCCTCAGGTAAACACCTGGGGACAATGCTGTTCTGTGATTTTGTACCTCAAAGAAAGATGCCGCAGACCTTGACTGGCATGGACAGGACACTGGACTATAAAAGCTACTGATGCAACCTGGTTCTGCTGCTCATAGTTTCTGATACAAGCCAGGATGTTACTGGCCTTCTAGGCCACCCAGACACACTGACAGATCACATTCAGACTGATGTCAATGAACAGCCCTAAGTCCTTTTCCTGGGTGCAGCTTACCAGCCACTCTTCCCCAAGCCCGTGGCATTACATGGGGTTGTTTTGACTCAAGTGTAGGACCCAGCACTTGGCGTTTCTTTTATTACCATTATATTCACATGCTTTGTCCCACCAGTCCTCACTGCCTTCCTCAGGCTGGGGCTAATCGCATATTTTCCTTAAAAGCAAATCTGGCCAATATCCTAACAATTTTCCCCTGTTTGCTACATGCAGCTACCAGAAAGTCCAGTTGTTGTGTCAATGTATTTGTCACACATAGTTCTGGTTTATGGTATAGCACAGCTTGGAAATGGCACATTGGGTAAATTGGGACGAGATGTCAAACACAGGCAGGTCTCCAGTCTCTGCCCCAAAGGATGAGTGATGCAGGACACAGATGGCTGTAACTCCTCCTTCCAATGTGAAATGCAGAGTGGCTGAAGGACTTCTTGCTGGATTAACTTCTATGCTGGATTAACTCTCCTTGTTAGCCATCGGGGTGGCTTAACATTCTCTTTAAGGCTGATCAATTCATTGAATCAATAAAGCTACAGACTTTACTTAACCACATACATTGTTCTTCCTATCTGATTTCTGCATATGTCAAGTTTAGTCACTGAGACGCAAAGGAGGAGCCCCGCAGTATCATTTTCATAATGTCTCTTTGCAAAGCAGAGCAAGACTTCATCATGAATTATAACTTACAGCTGGAGAATATTTTTGTGTATTTGAATGACATCACAATGGTTTCATATCAAATTGCTGCAACAGCAGCAAATTTTAGATAGGTTTTATTTGTAAATGGTAAAAGAAGTAGCAGCAGGAAGACTTTAGCCTAGCTAGAACTTCTTGCCTACATTTGTAAAACAAATTACAAATAGTGGTCAGTAGATATTTTCCTGCCTCCTAAGGGATCATAAACTTCATTACTACATTTGAAATACAACAAATGTAGCAAAATGGGAACTATAAAAACTGTGCTTAGCACTGACAACTGATGTGAGAAGCCAAAGTGGCTCAAAATATTTTAAGAGAACATGAAGAGGTTTCTGGTATCAGGGGAAAGATGCTCAAAAGATTTCCAAAACCCTACTACCCCCCTCTAGAATGTTTCAGACAGAGTGTGCAAAAGTGAAAAGTTCCAAAAAACATTTACTGAAAATTATACCAGTGTTTGCATTGCCTTCAAGATAAGAAAACATCACAAATACTCATGGATCCTTCTCTACCATAAAAATAGGCACTCACCTATGTGAGCAAACTCTTGAAAGGCAAAGCAAGTCAGTGGATGACCTGAAAACACACAAGCTGCTCCTGCAGTTTGCATGAATATTTTGGCTCCACGTTTCAGCTGTCCTGGCCTGGTTTAGCTCCCCACTGGACAAACAGACCAAGCCAAACTTCCTAAGGTGTCTCCCAGTGTTTAATGAAGCACTGACAGAAAAGGCTAATGTGAAAGACAATCTGGAGACGTGAAGAGCTTTTCCTTGCTATCAAGATAGGGGCAGCAGGAGGAACATCAGGTGGAAGGGAGAGGTTGGGAAGAGGTGAAGCAGGTAAAGTCTCTGGAGGACCCTTTAACTGAGTCCGTACATGGCCTGAAGGTCCACAGAGCTCCTCAGTGCTGCTCGAGCACAAAGCCGTCTCAAAACATACTGCTCCTGTAATACATTATTTTGCCATTTAAATTCTGAGGAGTTTTTTCGGATGGGCTATAATGACTTCTATCCTATTTTGTGGAAGGCCAGCAAGTGGCGGTTAAGAGAAGCACATTAAGGAGGACTTGGTCACTCTGAGGATGAGCTGAGTGATGGATGATGACAGTTACTTCCTCCCCAAGGGGCCAACAGTATTTCTGCTACTCACACAGTTATCCCGAGGAAACACTGGGAAAGTAAATGTCTTTGCAAGCTCATCTTTCCACTTCAACCCTAAAGAGTTTGATACTGCATATTCCGGGTTAGACTGGACAACTTCCTACTGGTAGCTGCTGCCCATTAAGGGCTGCAAGACACTTCCCACTACAATCCCAGGGCAATGAAAATCAGTAAGAGGTGTTTTAACTTAATAAAGGAGTTCCTTTCATTTTGTTTTTTTTCCTGTTTAATGAACAACAGCCGATTTTTAAGATTATTTCTACAGCCATTGGGAAATCTTCCACATGTCAGGACTGTTTCTGAGTGCTTCTGTGTTTGGGACCAGTCTGAGATATCCAGAGGCTGAATTTCACCAATTCTGAGCACTTACAACTTTAGATAGAGTCAAAGTGAACCAAAAGGTGGTCAGGCTCTCTAGAAAGGGAAACAATCAGGCCTAAGACGCAAGTTGAGCAATTCAGAATTAGGTAACGGCATCAAATCATCAGCTACAGCCCTTCCCTCATATCCATCTCAACCGAAAGAAGAGAGATGTAAATGAGATCAGATCCCATGGCAAGAAGAAGAATAAAGCACCTCTGTGTTACTCTCTGCTTTCTATTCATTAAACTTTTAAGGCAAGGAACAGAGACAAATGTTTGAATGACCTTGCTACGGAACTTCCCGAGTTGCTGTTCAGTTTATCCCAGGGTCAACTCTGAAAACAAATAAAAACTTGTAAAAAAATAGTTATCGGTTACGGCAATTCTCAAGACATTTTTGTGGTTACCTCCTCTACAGAGCTGAATTGTAAAAGCCTGCGTATTCTTCACTGCTGCATTAAGTTTTGAGAAGCAGTTGTATCAAATTCTATCAAAACCAAATTAATATTCTTGCTGCTTCAAAACCACATGAACAATTCCCAATTATACTGCAAGAAAGGAAACATCATCTTTACTTAGCAGGACACACTGCTCGTCTTCCACAACTGTTTTTCCTCCTCCTTTTGTTACTAACACTGATTTGGTGAAAATTACAATCCGGTTTGCCAAAATTCTTTGTTTGTGCCAACATTTCAACTCCACAGCGACCGAGGGCACTATTTTGGACTAAGAACACCCACCAAATTCAGCGTCCCAGCTCCTCGGTCGTATTAGAAAAGCACCCAAGATGCTTAAGAAAACCATCAAAACCCGTTTGGGATAACGAAACAACATCACGACCAGACAGGCTCTTTATTCCAGCCTCTAATTAAGATATCCACACCATGTGGCGGGTCAGAGGAGGAAAAGACGGATGAAACGCAAGGCGTGCAAACAGCATCAGCGAGAACGAGGAGCTCAGCCGAGAGATGAGAATTCCCAGCGCTGTCTCTGAGCTGCGGGTTTCACGCCTGGACCGGCTTATCCCGCACATCACCCAGTACTGCGCTGCGGCAAAACCCGGTGGGTGGGTGGCAGAGGGGCAGGGCACAGAAAGAGTTACAGAGGTTGTGGAAATAAAACAGCTAAAATAAATGAAACATTTAAAAGAATTTTAAAAAGTAAAAGAATTAAAACCAGTTTAAGGGTAAAAAAATGAAATAGTAAGAGACAATTAAATAATAGAAGAAATTAGAGAATAAATAATTGAAACAAAAATACTAAAAGATAAAGTAATTGAAATGCATTTAAAAAACACAAGGATTAAAGTTATTAAAACAAGTTAAATAATAATAACAATTTAAAAATTACAAGAAATTCAATAGGAAAAGAAATTGAAGAAATAATTGCAGCAAATTAAAAATTGCAGAAAATAAAGTAATTAAAATAAACTAAAAATAAAATCATTAAAACAAACTATAAAGTAATAAAAAGGAAAATAATTGAAATAAAAGTTAAAATAATAAAAATAATTAGTATAAACAAAAAATAATTAAAAATAGAATACTTAAAACGAGCTAAAAGTAATAAAAATGAAATAATGAAAATAGATTTGATGTTAGTAATATTAATATTACCTTAAAATAAAAAGAATTTAAAAGAAATATTTAAAACAAGTTAAATAATAATAGCAATGCAACAATTAAAACAAAAGTAACAGAATTTAAATAAATTTAAAATATTTTAAACAAGTTAAAAGTAATGTAAGACAAAGTAAAATTAAAAAATAAAAACCTTTAAAATAAGTTAAAAATAATGTAAGACAAAGTAAAATTTAAAAAAAAAACTTTAAAACAAGTTAAAAATAATGTAAGACAAAGTAAAATTAAAAAACAAAAGACTTTAAAACAAGTTAAAAATAATGTAAGACAAAGTAAAATTTTAAAAAAAACTTTAAAACAAGTTAAAAATAATGTAAGACAAAGTAAAATTAAAAAACAAAAGACTTTAAAACAAGTTAAAAAATAATGAAACATAAAATAATTAAAAGAAAATTTTCAAATATAAAAACCTTTTAAACAGGTCAAAGTTAAAAGGCAAAATAATTACAAGCAAATTTTAAAATGTGAAAATAAGTCTTTAAAACAAGTCAGTAATAATAATACTAAAAGACGAAATAGTTAAAAATAAGTTTTAAAACTGAAAAGTAAAAAAATAAATATTTAAACCGAGTTAAAAAATAATAACCCCCATAATAATTACAATAACTAAAAAAAAAAAAAAAAAAAAAAGCAGCTGTAAGTTATTCGGAACTAAGCGCAGCCCCGCGCTGCTGGAGGCTGCATCCCCGCAGCGCCGGCTCCGCGGTGCCCCCATTCCCATTCCCATCCCCATCCCCAGCTCCATCCCCATCCCCAGCTCCATCCCCATCCCCATCCCCGCTGCTGCTGGGCGGCACCCGCTCACCTCGCGGCCGCTCGGGCCGGTCCCGCGGTGCTGGGCAGGCCCCGCCCCGGGCGGGGAGCGCGGAGCGGGGCGGCGGGGAGGGGCGGGGCCCCGCGGCGGTGGGGAGGGTGCTGGGGGTGCTCCTGAGCCCTCCGGGGTGTCCCTGCCCGGCTCCTGCACTTGGGGCACAACAACCCTATGCAGAGCTACAGACTGGGAGAAGCCTGGCTGGAAAACTGCCAGGAGGAGAGGGACCTGGGGGTGTTGGTCGACAGCCGACTGAACATGAACCAGTAGTGTGCCCAGGTGGCCAAGAAGGCCAATGGCATCCTGGCTTGTATCAGAAACAGTGTGACCAGCAGGTCCAGGGAGTTTATTCTCCCTCTGTACTCAGCACTGGTGAGGCCGCTCCTTGAATATTGTGTCCAGTTCTGGGCCCCTCACCACAAGAAGGATGTTGAGGCTCTGGAGTGAGTCCAGAGAAGAGCGACGAGGCTGGTGAAGGGGCTGGAGAACAGGCCCTATGAGGAGCGTCTGAGAGAGCTGGGGTTGTTTAGCCTGGAGAAGAGGAGGCTGAGAGGAGACCTCATTACTCTCTACAACTACCTGAAAGGAGGTTGTAGAGAGGAGGGAGTTGGCCTCTTCTGCCAAGTGCCAGGGGACAGGACGAGAGGGAATGGCCTCAAACTCCGCCAGGGGAGATTTAGGCTTGACATTAGGAGGAAGTTCATTGGGCACTGGAACAGGCTGCCCAGGGAGGTGGTTGATTCCCCTTCCCTGGAGGTGTTTAAGGCATGGGTGGATGAGGTATTGAGGGACTTGGTTTAGTGTTTGATAGGAATGCTTGGACTAGAAGATCCTATGGGTCGCTTCCAACCTGGTTGTTCTATGATTCTATGATTCTATTGAGCGGTTCCGTCTCGGGGGGTGCGAAGGTGGCGCTGCCGGGTCCGACCTGCCCCTCACTCCTCTGGCCCGACAGCGGTGCCCGGTGCATTCGGGTTCATAGAATCATAGAACAACCAGGTTGGAAGGGACCCATCGGATCATCGAGTCCAACGGGTTGTGCCGCCGGCGGGCGATAAAGGCGTGAATGCGTGAAGAAAATCCCCTGTGGATTCCAGATCAATGCGTGTTTGTTTGTTAAAGTTCACGCTCGCTGGCAGAGGGTAACCGAGAGCCCTGCATGAGGTCTGGGAAACACGCTCCGCTAGCTGCCGGCGCTCGAGGAGTCTGAAATGAGCCCTTCTGTTCCCAAAGCAACATAAAAGGATTTGGGGATTCCTTCTGTTTGCCGAATGATTCCCGAATGTGCCCACAGTCACCTTGTCAGGCTCTACGGAGGAAACTACGAGGACAGGCTGGGAGAGTTGGGAGTGTTCAGCCTGGAGAAGAGAAGGCTCTGAGGAGACCTCCTAGCGAATTTAGAATCATAGGATCATAGAATCACCAGGTTGGAAGAGACCCATCGAATCATCGAGTCCAACCATTCCTATCACTAAACCACGTCCCTCAGCTCCTCATCCACCCGTGCCTTAAACATCTCCAGGGAAGGGGAATCAACCACCTCCCTGGGCAGCCTATTCCAATGCCCCTTTCCATGAAAAACTTCCTCCTAATCTCTAGCGTAAGTCTCCCCTGGCGGAGCTTGAGGCCATTCCCTCTTGTCCTGTCCCCTGGCACTTGGGACAAGTAATGAGGTCTCCCCTCAGCCTCCTCTTCTCCAGGATAAACACCCCCAGCTCTCTCAGCCACTCCTCATAGGGTCTGTTCTCCAGCCCCTTCATCAGCTTTGTTGCTCTTCTCTGGACTTGCTTCAGAGCCTCAACATCCTTCTTGTGTTGAGTGGCCCAGAACTGAACACAGGATTCAAGGAGCGGTCTCACCAGTGCTGAGTACAGAGGGAGAATAACCTCCCTGGACCTGCTGGTCACACCGTTTCTGATACAAGCCAGGATGCCATTGGCCTTCTTGGCCACCTGGGCACACTGTTGGCTCATGTTCAGTCGGCTGTCAACCAACACCTCCAGGTCCTTCTCCTCCTGGCAGCTTTCCAGACAGACTTCTAGTCTGTAACTCTGCATAGGGTACAAGAAAGCTGGGGAGGGACTGTTCACAAGGGCTTGTGGCGGTGGGACAAGGGGAAATAGGGGTAAAGTGGAGAGGGGCAGATTTAGGCTAGACATTGGGAAGAATTTCTTCACCATGAGAGTGTTGAGGCACCAGCACAGGCTGCCCAGAGAAGCTGTGGCTACCTCATCCCTGGAGGTGTTCAAGGACAGGTTGGATGGGGCCTTGGAGCAACCTGATCCAGTGGGAGGTGCCCCTGCCCATCGCACTGGTTTGGAACTGGATGATCTTTAAGGTCCCCTCCAACCCAAACCATTCTATGATTCTATGAACTAGAAGCCACTCATACCTTTCCCTTCCTCTTCCCTTTCCACCTCCCATTCTCTTTTCCTTTCCTCTCTCTCTTCCCCTTCCTGTTCACTTTCCTCTCTTCTTAAGAAGCTTGTAATATCAAAAAAACCTCAACCCACTGAAAACATATAATGTAAAATGCTATCCACAACAATGGCCAAGTGTGCATGTTCACGTATTTAAGAAACTATCTGTTTCCATACTCCATTATTTTTTTCTTGGAAACCTCACCTCATGCAGTCTACAAACTGGACCGTGGCTCATTTGGAAGACAGATACTTAATGGTTGATTTTGTTTTTTATTTAAGGCCATGTTTACCACAAACTCTTCAGACACCACTGAGAAAAGAGCTTCTCATTTCTGGGTGGGAATAGAAGCACAAAGGGAATAGGGTCTAGTTTGGACACCTGCTCTGGAGTTCAAGGGATGTGCCTTCCAGAGAGCTGTGTGGCAGGTGCTGTGTGGGCTCAGATCACAGCCCTGTTTGCTTCCAGCTCCAGAGTCCTGCCTGACAGAGCCAAGAGCTTCAACAAGCTCAGTCTTAAAGTGCAAAAAGTTCACTATCCATGTAAATTAACTGCACATGGCTTAACTAGCACCATGTAGAAAATCTGTCAGACAAGCTCTGCATGAGTAGAGTTACATTTTCCAAGGAAATTTATATCTACCTTAGTAATCCTCTCCCACTTTATATTCTCCTACACCAATTATTAAATACTTTCCAAAACATGAGGTTGGGGTCCTACAGAGAGATCATTTCTTCCTATGTGCATAGTTGATGCATCACAATATGTTTGTGTTTTTCCAGTGTCAGAGGAAAGTTTCTGTACAAAACTTGTGTTTGATTATGCAATTACAAAGATCACCTGCACCGAGCAGACAAATCTTCTGCCTTATCTACTTACTGCGTCCATTGCAATCCTAGTAACTGTTCTGGAGGAGCTACACGTTCTTTAAAAAGAGGAGGCTGCACATGCAATGGCAAGCACTAAAATAAATAACCACCATCTAAATTTAATGATGTGGCATTACACTGGCACTTACAGGGACCTTCAGAAGAATTCAGATACTTTAGATTGCCTGCATTAAAGTCCACACTCTTGAGACAACAAAATAATTGAGAGCAATAGCAGGTTTTCAGCCTCAGGGCAGTTTGATACTAGAAGGGCACAGAGGACTTGATAATCAAGTTTCAAAACTATCTGCTGACAGATGGCTTTGACTACATAACCAGCAGCTGAGAGCAAAGCTCTGTCCCACCAGTGCTGCTGGCTCTGTAGGAGGCTATCTGGTTGCACACCCTGTCCCAGCCAGCTCGGGGCTCCGCTCATTGCACAGCTCGTCCCTGTCCTGCTGCACCTCTCCCAAATCCACAGCCTTCCTAGATGTTCTCTGATCCATGATGTTGTGCTTGGACCAGGCTGCAACTGCAAGTAACATATTCCATCATTTGTGTTTTCATGATCTCAGCGCAGAGCAGAAATTTCAGAGACGTCAAGAGGATCCTAATATTTATATTCAGAAAGCAGTTATGAGGCTATATTTGTACAGATGTGACATAAAGCAGTGGAGGGGCACTGGGGGTCCAGGACAGAACAGACCACCTGTCTCAAGAAGTCTGACCACTCACAATTACAGCAGCCATGCAGCAGACTCCTGCCTACACCACAGATTTCAAGGCATTCTCTTTACTCATCACAAATTTGGCAGCAAAAAAAGCAGATAGAATGGTAATGTACCATGCGAGGAACAGAGGGTGACTGACGACATTGCCAGCGTCCTTGCCTGGCAGGGGATCACTTAAAGGGAATTCCAAGGATATGCCACAGAGACTGCCCCAGTCTAAGCCACTACCTTTTGCCCTGGTGCAAGCAGAGTCATCAGGAAACACACGGTGTCCTCCAGAGAGTACCACATCATAAAACTACAGAATGGTTGAGGTTGGAAAGGACCTTCAAGATGTCTTGTCCAGCCCCACCTCTGAGGAGCATGGTTTAGTATTTGATAGGAATGGTTGGATTCAATAATCCGATGGGTCTTTTCCAACCTGGTGATTCTATGATTCTATGAGATCTTGTTAGAGCAGGCTGCACAGGGTTTGCTCTACCCAAGTCTCAGACACCTCCAAGGATGGAGACATAGCAACCTTCTGGGCAACCTGTTCCAGGGCACAACCAGTCTCATCTTGAAAAACGTCTAGATTAGTTGAGATCACTAAGGAAAGGTGACATACACCATATATACTACCTCATGGTAATCACCAGTGGCACCTGTGACCACCAGCAATCCCTTGAGGGTGCTTACTCCAGACCATCAGCTCCCCCAGTTTACCCTGCAATGTAGAAGAAAAAACCCAGGGAACATCATGTAGAGACACTGAAGTTGTCTGGATGTAAGCCAGGAGATGACTGGATGCAAGACTTATTAGAGAAGATCTGAACAGGCTGGACTGCTGGGCAGAGTCCAGTGGCATGAGGTTTAACAAGGCCAATTGCCAGGTCCTGCATTTGGGGAACAACAACCCTAAACAGTGCTACAGACTAGAAGTCTGGTTGGAAATCTGCCTGGAGGAGAGGGACCTGGGGGTGTTGGTTGACAACCAACTGAACATGAGCCAGCAGTGTGCCCAGGTGGCCAAGAAGGCCAATGGCATCCTGGCTCGTATCAGAAACGGTGTGACCAGCGGGTCCAGGGAGGTGATTCTCCCTCTGTACTCAGCACTGGAGAGACTGCTCCTTGAATCCTGTGTTCAGTTCTGGGCCTCTCAGCACAAGAAGGACGTTGAGGCTCTGGAGCAAGTCCAGAGAAGAGCAACAAATCTGGTAAGGGGTCTGGAGAACAGGCCTTATGAGGAACGGCTGCAAGAGCTGAAGGTGTTTAGCCTAGAGAAGAGGAGGCTGAGGGAAGACCTCATTGCTCTCTATAACTACCTGAAAGGAGGTTGTAGAGAGGAGGGAGCTGGCCTCTTGTCCCAAGTGACAGGGGACAGGACAAGAGAGAATGGTCTCAAGCTCCACCAGGGGAGATTTAGGCTAGATATTAGTTAAAAAAAATTCACAGAAAGGATAATTGGGCACTGGAACAGGCTGCCCAGGGAGGTGGTTGATTCACCTTCCCTGAAGGTGTTTAGGGCACAGGTGGTCGAGGTACTGAGGGGCATGGTTTAGTGATTGATAGGAATGGTTGGACTCGATGATGTGGTGGGTCTCTTCCAACCTGGTTGTTCTATGGTTCTGTGGTCCATCATGAACCTACACATCCTGCACTACCTGAGGCAAATCCATACCATCACCAGACAATTGTTCTTCACCATCAGTCCAGCTACTACAGGTACCCTCCACTTGGGCAGTACCAGAACTATAGAGTACATCACGTAGGATGTCACAGCTAATGTCAAACATGCCATTAGCCTTTACACCTTTTCTTTTACTGCATAGGAATGAAATGATAGGTATATATATAAAGTTATAAAGGTACTTTTATGTTTTTATTTCTCCACAAGTTTTAAGTCTCATCTAAGACTGGGGAAACGTAACTTTATCCCCAGTATTTCATGAATCTTTTTATTTATGCTATTGGGATGACATAGCCCAAGAAACACGTTCCTGAGTGGAGCAACACTTGCAATATTGTGAGACCAGATAAGAAAAACACCAAGAAATAAAAGCAGGGGAGGGGATAGACAGGAATCCCAAATTCCCATTCACCTCTGAAAGTCTGAAATAGTGCTGTGCATCTGGCACAGTTGTCTGCTGTAGAGAAGAGTAACTGGGAAGCAAAAATGGGATTGGTTTAACTGTTTAATGATGTGCTAATAGACTACACATTTCTCTGATATGTTGTTCTCTTTAAAAAATCACTGAACACTGCAGAGCAGTGTATTCCTCTTGTGGATCTTAGAGACTTGTAACAAATTATTTCCTTGATTATGAAATTCTTTGTAAACAGGGATTTGTAACCTTTCCAGCAGACTACCCTACTCTCTGTTGGCCCTTTATCTTCACTGTGGAAGCATGTAACCTTTACAGAAGGCAATGCTTGCAACTTTCTCCAAGTTCTCTAACAGACAAAAAGCCAACATATTTCTATTCATGCAAAACAAAACTTCTCCTGAATTTGTTTTACATGAAAAAGTACAGAGTAGCTTGCTAGGTCTAATTTTTTTGTTCATAAAACCTTCAAAGGAGTGAAAATCTTCCATATTTTTTTTCTGCGTTTTTCTTTCTTTTGGTAAGTCAAATCATTTGATAAATTAGACCTGTCCTCCACTTCCAACTTAGCCAATTGCCTGCTCTGAGTTTTAACAAGTTCAGTGGCACATTGGTAGAACACAAAAACTTCGAATATCAAGGGAGAGAGGAGGCAAATTTTAATTTGCTGCTGAAGATACAGTGAACAAGATGTTCCCCTGGGCCTTATGAGCACTAAAAAATAATGAAGATAAATACAATAAATTCTTGAAACATGACTTTGTAAGAAAAAGGCTGAGAAAAAGACTTCATGTTGCACTCCATGCTGCTATATCTTGGGCAATACATTTTATATGCCATGTGTATGCACACTAAAAAACTTCATTTGGTTGGCTGCATTGACAACTGGCTTTGTTCAGCTTTGTTCTTATTTAAAACAGGTTGTTCTATGCAGCTGTTAAAGAAACTGCGTGTGTGCACACACACACTCAAAACACTAGCTTTTTATTGCTCCCCAGATCTTTCTAAAGAAGTCATGCTGCCTAGATTTAAAATTCTTTTTGCAGCATGAAAATTACCCTCTGTTAGGATTTGCTACCTTTTATGGAAGCAGGATTCAAAAGTTTAACAAAAACGTTTCTGGCTTTATTTTCATTTTCCATTATTTTTTACCCCCTTCTGGCTTTCTTCTTAACACTTGTGTATATCCCTTTGGTATCTGGGAAAGCTCGGTGTCTCCAACATTACACACCTGACTGGATATTTTAATAAATAAATAGAACAGAATCAAGCAGAAATCAAAAATTAATATGGAAATAGACATGAAATTGTATCACTAGTTTCTCCTCTCCATGGCAAACAAAGCCTGCATTGATGGGAATCCTTTAAGTAAAGGTGATTGCAGGTGAAGTAGGACCTGTCTTCATAGCTAATTATACCTGGTCAAGCATACTAGTTTGCAGTACATTCTGCAAATGTACTGTTTTGTGAATAAGCATCAACAGTGTCATAGAAGCAGGCTATGGCACTCTAATATCTGGACACCTTTGGAGTCAGGGGCAAAAGTGTCCAGAATCTCAAACAAGTGCCACATGGCTGAATCACAGAATCATAGAATCATAGAATTATTTAGGTTTGAACGATTCACCTAGCACTACCAACTGCACTGCTAAACCATGTCCCTAACCATCACATCTACACTTTTTAAAAATACCTCCAGGGATGGTGACTCAACCACTACCCTAGGCAGCCTCTGCCACTGCTTGACAACCTTTGCCATGAAGAAATTTTTCCTAATATCTAGTTTAAATCTGCCCTGGTGCAACTTGAGGCCATTTCCTATTGTCCTATTGGTTGTTACTTGGGCAGAGTAGCTTTCAGGTAGCTATTAAGAGCAATAAGGTCTCCGCTCAGCCTCTTTTTCACCAGAGTAAACAACCCGAGTCCCCTCAACCACTCCTCATAAGACTTGTGCTCTAGACCTTTCACCAGTTCTGTTGCTCTTCTCTGGACACACTCCAGCACTTCAATATCAATGGTTGGACTCGTTGACCCAAGAGGTCTTTTCCAACCTTATGATCTTATGATTCTATGAACTTCCATAGAATCATAGAATCAATAGATTGGAAAAGATCTCTTGGATCATCAAGTCCAACCATTCCTATCTGCCAATAAACCATGTCCCTGAGTGCCTCCTCTACCTGTTTTTTAAACACCTCCAGGGATTGTGACTCCACCATCTCCCTGGGCGGCCTGTTCCAGTGCCCAATAACCCTTTTGGTGTAAGATTTTTCCCTGATATCCAGTCTGAACCTCCCCTGGCGTAGCTTGAGACCATTCCCCCTTGTCCTGCCTTCTATTACTTTGGAGAAAAGGCCAGCTCCCTCCTCTCCATAACCTCCTTTCAGGTAGTTGTAGAGAGCAATAAGGTCTCCCTTCAGCCTCCTCTTCTCCAGGCTAAACAACCCCAGCTCTCTCAGACATTCCTCATAAGACTTGTTCTTCAGCCCCTTCACCAGCTTCATTGCTCTTCTCTGGACTCGCTCCAGAGCCTCAACATCCTTCTTGTGGTGAGGGGCCCAGAACTGAACACAGGATTCAAGGAGTGGTTTCACCAGTGCCAACTACAGAGGGAGAATAACCTCCCTGGACCTGGTGGCCACACCGTGTATAATGAAGGATAGAACACAGGATTCGAAGTGTGACTTCATCAACTCTGAGAACAGGGGAATGATCACTTCCCCGCTCCTGCTACCCACGCTATGTCTGATACAAGCCAAGATGCCATTGGCCTTCTTGGCCACCTGGGCACACTTGTTCAAACAGCTGTCAACCAACACCTTCATGTCATCTTCCACCAGGCATCTTTCCAGCCACTCTATCCCCAGCCTGTTGCCTTGCATGAGGTTGTTGTGATCCAAGAGCAGGATCCAGCACTTAGTTTTGTTGAATCTCATACAATTGGCCTTGGCCCATCGATTCAGCCTGTCCAGATGGTTTATTGCTGTCGCCTGTAGACCTGCCATATTTAGCTGCTTCACAGCTTCTATGCTTTATCAGAGTACCCTGCTAATACCACCTTTCTCTGCTCTGGTCTCCATGCTTGTTTCTCTAGAGTTTCTCTAGAGTTGGGGTTGTTCAGCCTGGAGAAGAGAAGACTTTAGGGAGACCTTAAAGCGACTTACCAGTACCTGGAAGGGGCAACAAGAAAGTTGGGGAGGGACTTTTTACAAGGGCATGGAAGGACAGGACCATGTTGGTCCTGGTCTGGTGGGAGATGTCCCTGCCCATGGCTGGGGAATTGGAATTGAATGATTTTAGGGTCCCTTCCAACCCAAAGCATTCTATGATTCTATGAATGAAAGATCTTTACAACATCATCGCTGAGTAATCCTGGCTGTCACACCACATCCTAATATGTCTTGTCCCAACCATCAGTCTGAAAGGCTATGAAGGTATCTCTGTTAACGTTCATGTACAGACCCTCAGCTCTTTCCTTGAATACAAAGGAGCACAAATCTGCCCACCATATCCATCTCACAACCGCACCTTTGCTAGTGCTTTTTACCCCTGTGTTCTGGAAGTGCAGCATAAATGGACACTTCCATCCCCTCACCAAAAAAAAAAAAAAAAAAAAAAAAAAAAAAAAACCCACCAAAATCCACAACTCTGAAAAAAACCACAGACTAAAATCCCCCTACAACTACACAAAGTTTTTCTGCTGCCATATGGTTAATTGCTATAGCTTGTGCAATTCTTAGGTTTCCTACTTGTACTGGAAGATTTGTATCTATTGAGAGGCAATTTTAAAAGAGACTTTCCCCACTGTACACACACACACACATACACCCCTACAAACACCCCACTCACCCATATGCTAGAGCCTTCTGGGGTTTGACCCAGCTATTTTAACCTCCTACTTGTAGTTGCTTAGTGCGGGATCTAAAAAAGACTGTCACAGATTTCTGTAATGCAATTAATGAAGAATTTAAAGTGGGCAAGATGAAAAACAAAACAAAACAAGCAAACCAATGCACACAAATCTTAATGTTCATAGGCATGTGATTGTAGGGTAGACTTATATTTTGATTGCCAAACTTGCTGTTACACATCCTTGGGAGTCCCATTGTCTTGCCTGAGCTGAATGTAATTATTCACCTAAAACTATTTGGGACTCACGAAATACATGTCTTTATGAACAGAGCAGTGAGGGGCTTCTTCTGAGGACCAGGGAGACATTGGCTGACTACAGCCATCCCACAAGGACAGAAGTCATGGATGGTTCCATTCAAAGGAAGACTTGCAAGGGGGCTGCCCCCTTCACCAGCACCTGCTAGCTGCATTACTTGCCTAGGAGTGGCATATCAGGTTGTATTTCTTTTCTCAGTCTGAAGTAATTCCAGCTTGCACTACCCCTTTCCAAGATGTCCTGTCCACCAGCCTGTGAGGATTTGGATAGCGACAGTAAAGGACAGGGAAAACTCATGTACACAGACAGGAAGCAAGAAAAAGGGCTATTTTCATACAGGAAGTGTGAATCAGAAGGTGCTCTTGCCTCTTCTTGCTTTGCAATTTCTTTCTACCAGGTCTGTGTTGCCCTCTGAATAACTGTAGAGCTTATGCATCCTGGCCTTGTTGCTTTCTAGATGGGTATTTAGTTGTCAGTTGTTGATTTCCACTGACCATCCTTGTTTAGAAGGATGCTATTATTTTTAAAAATGTTGCATTAATATAAGAAAAACACAGAATCAGTTTGGAAAAGCTTATAACCTTATTGGCAGAAGCAATAAGCAATACTGACCAAAAATAATTCAAAATACCGAGGCATTTTGTGGTTGTAGGAATTACGTAAAAATAATATAGCAATAAATTATTACTATCATAAACACAAATGCCTATAGAAGTTAAAGAAAAATATAATCATAGAGGTGATAAATATTGATGGTAAGTTATTTTGCTGGAGAGCAAATTCTTGTCCAGGAGTTGTAACTCCACTCAAGAAACTTGGTGTATAATATATTTGTATATGTTTATATGTATACATCTGCAGGTACACACACACTCTTTTCAAACATTTTTAAACATTCCTACCCTGATTATCATTATCCCCATTAATCAAGAAGAGCTGTACTTACTTCAAATGAATTGCACCAGTGCCAAGTTTGTGCTCATAAAATCCAGTGTCAGGTCAGTGTTTTTACAGATTATTTATTTCCTAAGACCTGAAGAAGCTGGATGAAGAGAGCTCAACGTGCTAATGATGAGCACGAAGTAATAGTGTCTGCCACTGAAAACAAGTTGAACCAACAGCACGTAATCTGTCAGGTGAGGACAAGAGGCAGTGAAACCAGTACAGGAAGTCTTCTCCATAGTAGGATTAGCAGTGCCCAGAAAGCGTTTGTTGCACAGCTCATGCAGCAATGCTCTGTCGTAAACACGGCCCCTCTGCCTTTCACCAGTGTGGACATTGCAGTGCCCCTTCTGCTTTTGGAAAGCAGAATTGTATCCCAGCCAGTAATTTGCAAGATGAAAAGAAGTTGAAATGTGCATCATTTTAAAACAAGTTAAGTCATCTAGGAAAAGCCTGATATTTAAATGATGAAAAGAGAATAAATCTATGCTTTTCCAGTTTCTCTGAAAATGAAATTTTAAAGAGAACTGTACGGGAACTTTCATCTTGTGATATATATACTTGTCACCAAGAGATACTTTTTCACCTATGACATAGTTATTATTTTCAGAAAAGCATTGCTGTCACTCTACTATAATTTATCCTGATTTTCTACTAATTTCTTTATCTTTTGTCATTACAGCATTACATATTCAGCTATGTTATACTGATCATTGTCTAACACAAACATGTCTGGATAACAGAGGTGTGTGAGCAATTTATTATTTGGTTCCAGAGCTGAACCAAAAATACAATAACTAATTATCAAAGAAAAAGATGCTTTATTTTGTCTCATTCAAGTGAAAACCAAAAATTAATGGGGCTTTCAGTGAAACATTTGTTCATCTTGAATAAGTCATTTCACTTCCATCTTTGCCATTTTAAGAAAAGCAGTAGACAGAGAGGACTGTATGTGGGCACCACTCAACAAGGCAACAAATGGAAAATCCTCACTTTTTAGGCAATTGAGAGACCTGGTTCTGAATTCCTGTGTCCAAGGGAATTTGAATGCCCAGATACTGATCTACAAGAAGTGTTTCACTCCTTTGGTGCAAAGAACTCTGAAAGTATGAAGTGACTTGTAAAAGCAGAACAATTTTACTCCATAAGATTGGGAACAGACACCCTAAGAGACCCAACGACATGAATAGGGAGGTTTCTTCAGAGGTGTGGGTTCAGGTCCCAACAGGTTGAAGAGAGGATTGAAAGTCTCCCACAGAGTAAGTGAACAGCATAATCACAGAGTTGTTTGATGGTGGGTTTTGTTTTTTTCACTAGCTGGCCTTGTGAATTAAGCCACCAGATTTCCTGTGGTGATGTTTATAATAATTATCTTACAACCAAAGTGGCATTTTTTTAAATGAGCTTTTAAAAAATTAATCCAAACTCTAATTATGGCAACACAATATTATAATCTCAGGGGCTTTACAAGTATGCACTAAATTATATACTTTGCATTCTGCCCCCCCCTCAGATTTGCACAAGCTTTGGCAAATTTCACAAGAATGTTTAGTTTGGATTTTTGCACCCTTGTTTTTTTTTTATTCTGCCTCAACATTTTTCCACATATAAGTCTAAAAAAGAAATGAAAACTGAAATATTACAAACAGAAGCCTCATTATTGGTATTCTCCACTATGGGTGGAGATACTGCAGGAATGAGGAGGGATGCACAACTTGGCACCCTTTTGGGGTGTGAAGATGGAAAAATCAGCATCTCTATCCAGGGTTAAGAAAGTGTCGGTGTAGGCTCACTGAGTCAGAATAAACCCCCAAATCAAATGACATCTCAAGTTTCTTCGCACAAACTTAGTGGAAGTTATCTGATCGTGTAAAACAGATCTTAAGTATTTGTAGAGCATTAATCATAAGTTGTACACTTTACTGTCAATCTGTACATCCCTGCACAGGTAAACTTCCATTTAAATGTAAACCAAATATCCAACATGTTCAAGCCTGGGTACCTGTTAGAATATATTTATACTTGTAAATAATTGGCATCTATCTAATTTTTTTTAGAAATTCAGTGTAACCTGGCACTGCCACTGAAACTTATTTCCAATCTTACTAACTGAGAAAGCAATTTTCCCAACATAACCCTGATTCAGTTCTTGTTTTCTTTGCCTAAAAAAATGATAACTTAGAAAGATGACCTCAGTAGAGCTCAAACTGATATTTGTTTCAGTAGTATAATAAATCTGAATCACGCCAAAGGCCTTTTAAATGTTAAAATTGTTACCTATTGTACCCTAGACAGAGTTTGGGTTTGTGAGCAGATTTTGAATGAAGTCGTTTTTTCCCCCCATCTGACCCTGGGAGCATTTGAATTGATGATTTTAGCAAGCAAACTTGCTAGGAATAATGAGCTACATATAGTTTTGTATAATAACTCTCTCTCAAGGGCTGTGAAGCTGATGCCTACTTAGAAATAATTTTGGAAGAATAGCTGAAACAACACATGATGCCATTTTATATAATCCCAGAAGTGACTGAAAGACTGGACAGTTTTGAGGACTATCCAAGTGTGAAGAGATGGATTTGGATTAGTCACAGCTCATGGCAAGCCTCACATTGTGTAAGACTTGCAATACTAGCATATTGTTTCTCCACAGTCCAATGTGGCTGTTTGTTCTCACATTTTTAAATTACATTTGGAGACATTTTTTTTGGAACTTGGGATCAGATTCATTAGTTAAAATACATACTTTGAGCAACAGCTGCTGCCCTGCAGTCAGCTAACAGCTGTAAAACAGGACCTGCAAAGTGGACGATTTTCAGATTTACTTGACTGTGCAGAAATGGCACTTGTCATTGCCAGTTTTTTTCACTTATTTCTTTTAATAGACTACTACAGAATTTGTGATCTGTGATCCTGTGACTGTATTACACTGACCAAAATGAAAAAAAAAAAAGCCAGTGTTGCCAAACCATACAGACAGCATGTCTACCTAAAAGAAAAGATTAAAAACTGTACCATTGTCCTTGTCTTCTACGTTATAAGATTAAAAGTTTAGAGATGCAGTTACTGAAAAGTAGACAGAGTGACTCAGTGCTCTACCCTGGCCTGTAATGTGCAGTAAGATGAGTAACTACTGTAGGCAATAGTGAATTCCCACAGTCCCATTGGGCTGGCTCTTCTTTTTTTTCTGGATCAGAATTTGGATACCAGGGTGCAGAAACAATTGCAAAATGAGAAGAAAGCCAGAGTACAAATATGGTTAAGAACCCTTAGAGAAACAAAATACCAAAAATCTTTCTATAAAGTAACTTAATTCCCAGACTTTAAAGGAATCACCAACAGATTGCACAATTACAGGTCATAGTCTGTGTTTGCACTATACACCTCTGTATGGGGCTGTTCTTACCACAGAATTTGGCCTTAAACTAGTAAATCACAGAGATTTATGAGCTATGAACACTTCATACTTTTGGCTTGATTGTTCCCTAAACAAGTAATTGACCGATGGATGCTCTGCCACACTGTCTTCCTGCCAGCTTCTGTGTTTTACAATCTCCATAAAAATCAAGAGAAAATCCAAACTGGAAAGATAATGCATACAAAATGTCCAAGCTATGTCACACACCAGCTTTTACACTTGTTTGAGTCCCTGAAATAAACAAAAATAACAAGGACTTCCCAGTGAAAGGCTTGGTGCTGCCGTCTCCTGGGAAAAGGGAGAAGGGGAACTTTGGTAACAAAAGCAGAAATGAAAAAAAAAAGAGGGGGGGACAAAATGGGGGGAGGGGAAAGGTTAAAACCTTCTTACATTAACACTCCCACTTTTGTTTCAAGACGGCTGTGTGCTTTACTGCTCACAGATCAGTTTCCTTTGCAGGTGATGTGGGCCCAGAATTACATCACCAGCAGAGCAGCCAAGAGCATCCTGGTGCCAGGATGACCGAAGCCGAGAGGAATGTATTATCATAGACCGCCAAGGGACTTGCCAGTGCATTCCTTGCTGGGGGTGCTGTGATGGGGGAGGCAGAGAGGAGTCAATTTTACGTGAAGACTGAAAAGAAACTTTGTGGAGGAAAGATCTGGGGTCATAGTCCTGCTGTCTCCTCTAAGCAGATCTAATTATGGCCACGTACTTCAAAAAAAGAGTTTAACTAAAACCAGATTTAGCAGGGCACTGCTTAGGAAGTACAGACTGAGTCCTCTGCCTTGCCTTTGAGGAAAATGCGAAATGCTTCAGTGCACTGGGAACAGTGTCATGGAGGCTGTAAAGAATAATTTGAAGCTGCAGAAAGGAAAAACTGAGCCAATTTAAAATTCTCATCATTTCAATGAAGCCTTACAATAAGATGTGACTAAATATAATATCTATGCTTTTGTACAGACAGTGCTTACATTAGATACTGGGTGTGTGTTTATTGAGACGTTGTGTGGTGGGGTAAGAGCCTCAGCAGTCTCAGGGAACATGCTGGATATTATCAAATTACTCACAAAGCAGTTGCATAGATCTCCCTTAACAAGCTCCAACAAAGCCTTTCTGTCACATCGCACCCTCTGTTCGACAAACGGTGTACCCTGCATATGAAAGGAACTCCTTTCTCCCCCCATTTTTGAAGGCTTTTAGGCTATTCCTGCTATCCATCCTGCAGAACTGCAGGTCCTCACCACAAACCACTTTCTGAACCGTTCAAATCAATGGGAACTTTCCAGTGCCTTTAATAGCAGCAAAATGTGTTGTCAACAAACTGGATTATAGGAAGAGTGCAAGACAAATTGTTCAGAGATTAGCACCTCTAAAAATGTCAGGATTTTAAACCTCATCTCAGAGGTCAAAGCAGTGCTGAGGTTACACAGAGCTCTCAACCCTTTCCAGCAGAAGGAAAAGCCCTGTTGATCAAATTAAAAAGGTTATACTCAATCTTATTATATTTAGTTTCTTATTTTTTTCCCTCCTGCTGTTCCATAAAGAGGAGGAAGCGCTGAGACTAGGCAGAGGAGAGAATAACCAAGCACTGCTCTACGTTAAGACTGTTTTGCACAAGAACGTTTTGGGGTAGGGAAGCACCAATAGCTGATGGAGCAGCAGCCAGCTCAGCTGGTGCCCAAGCTCATACTGCCAACTAAATCCCTGAAGTGGGACTGAAGACCAGGAGGATGCCTTTTCTGGGAGGACCAACTTTGTCATTACAGCTCTTGCTGCATGATATCCTGCTCTTCAGGTGTCCACTGTGAGCTGTGGTGCCAGTGCAGCTCCCGTCAGAACCCTCTTTCTGCACTTGCCAGACCAAAGACTCCTTACCCTGCTGTCTGCCACGAAGGGTCTCTGAGGTCTTCTCGTTATTCCTCAACCTCCTCAGGTGGCTGGTTTTGCACTCACAGGGACAGGAGATACTCAAGGATAGCTTGATGTTACGGGAACAGTGGCCACAGTGGGCGAGTATGGTAAAGGGGAGTTTTGGTCAAATGGTAAAAATAGGAAATACTGACCATAACTTTCAGGGCATTCCCATCTTTAGATATGATTACAGCACAGTATAGGGGAATTTGCAAAACAATTATGCCACCATGTCTGTGGAAGCGCCTCCCTTTAAAAGCACCAAATTTCTTTTATCTTCATCTGGCAAACAGTTGTCAATACTCTTTTCCTATAACATACCAAACTTTTCTACAGCTTAGTTGCACTTGGTGTCACAGAGCCAACAGCAACAGTCAGGCCCTCTAGCTTTCTCCATTTACCCCTCCTAGCTGTCTACATTTTGAATATCCCTGTGTACAATTTTCACTTTTTTATGCTTTTCATACAGAATTATTCTTGAAAAATCATGTTTTTCTGTTACATCCTTCTTGTGCAAGGCTAACCTAATAATTATTCACTCGTAGGGACTGTTTGCTTCGATAGCATGTTGTGGACAGGTTAGAGATAATGTATGAAATTTTATGTAAAAAAAAAAAAACATCCAAAGTAAGTACATTAAGAGAGTGCTAGAAATACACTAGTACTGAGGTATATTTCTGCTTCTAAAGATTTTATCTTTTATCTTTTTTTATCTTATATCTTTTTAAGACATCCACAAAACAGCAAAAGCAGCTGTGGCCTCTGCAAGTTGTTGTGAAGAACAGTGGTTAGGAAAGACTGTTAAAATACTGTGAGAAAAGAAATTACTTAAATTCAGGATAGAAATTATTCTTCTCTCATGGTACTGGACTGTTGTGAGATGCCGTCCCACAGGACTGTTCTTCCTCGGGTTCACCCTGTCTCATTAACATTATAACTGCAAGTGCAGTAGAGTGGCTGACAGGAAAAGTTCACCTCCATGTCCCTTTGCTTTTTCATGGAGACTACAAGTCTGTTCAGCTCTTAATAAAATAACTCTCAGGTCTCGAAGAATCGCAGTAAAACAAAATACATATATAGCGGTGCTTATAAAGCAAAAGTGCTTAGGCAGGACCTGGAGAAATGCCTTTCGGCAGGTCAGTTCTCAATCTTAATATGCAAGTTAAGTGAGTATGGGAGTTTCTTTGCATGTTTTAAGATATTACTACTTAATCATTCAACTACAAACTCTTTCATTTTGAAAAAATCTACTACTCATTGCTGCTGTGGGGTATTTCTGAGAACTCAGCCCATTACGCACTCTTTCCCAAGTGACAGGGGAGAGGACAAGAGGAAATGGCCTCAAGCTCCACCAGGGAACAGGCTGCTCAGGGAAGAGGTTGATTCACCTTCCCTGGAAGTGTTTAAGGCACGGGTGGAGAAGGTGCTAAGGGGCATGGTGTAGTGTTTGATAGGAATGCTTGGACTCCATGATCCGGTGGGTCTCTTCCAACCTGGTTATTCTATGATTCTATGAATATAGCCAATAACACAATATAAGCTCAAACGATACTATTTCCAGATTTTAATACCTACATAGATGTGGGTACAGCTTCATTTTCATGTGCACTCAGCAAACAAAGAAGAGGAGTTGAAATAATTTAAGGCTATACACTAATAAGTGGTTTCCAGCTCATCCTGATTTTGCTGATCTGCTCTGCAAGTGATCTGGGAGGAGGACCCTGAAGAGGGAGGGATGAACATGCTTGGTTTTCTATGTTTAGCTACATGCCACGTTCCATCCCTTTGGTCACTACTAAACTGGAAACAAATTTTCTCATTAGTGCCTTAGACAAACAAAGTGGATTAAATAGCAAACGTCAGGTTTCTCGTGTCACTCAACATAAATCAAAAGGGCTTCAGCACTGCAGTTCTTCCCCTGCAGCCACCAGTACAGAGGTACTGGTGACTAAAGCAAATTATTTCAGTTGCTCTTAAAGTTCTGCTTTCAATAGAAGTTCAAATTCAATACTCAGTTTTAATTGCTGTTTTTCCAAAAATTGTAGAATGCAGAAGAAATGAATTTTAAAAGACACAAAAGACCAGGAAGGCTAGGAGAAAATCCTCACAGAGATGCGAGCTGAGATCTCAGCAGTAGCAATGTGAGACCGAAAGATTTGTAATGAATTCATTGAAGGAAGTCAGTTCAAAACAGGTCATACTTTTAGGCTATATGGTGGGCTTTGCAAGTTGAGTTGTAATAGCAATAAGGCAACATTTGACAAATTAAAGTTAATATAAAATGTAAAGACAAATGTAAATGGTATTTTAATACCACTCCTAGTTTTGTAGTACTTTAGTTGCCTGCATGTCCACGCATCCAAAGATATCCAGCACAGAGAAAAAATGGCTTCTATGAGAATCAGATGTGAAATTGCTTCTTACTTGGAAATAGAACAAATCTTTTATTTCCTGCAAAAAGAATCAAATTGCTAGGATGCAGGAGCATTTTTGTCATTTAAAGTCTGCCAATCAACCCGGGAAAATGAAGAGACAGAAAACCAGTAGCTATTAAACCCGGAAATGTGGTCATTGTGGCTCATGTGCCACCTACTCAAAGCTGGCGCTGAACTGAGCTCAGGAAGTACACTCAACAATTTAGCTCCTGGCTTTTTGCAAATGTCTGCCACCAGACTGTGGTTTCCTCAAAAGCATTTCTTCTTTGTACTTGCCTTAAGTATTTCTCTCGGAGCTTTTTTTTTTCCCTCACTTTAAAAAAAAAGCATTGTGGATTGATTTCAAGCAGTGCAGTATGAGCATGAAAATTTGATATTGAAAAAACTGAGGCTGTTACTGAGGGCTCATTCTTCACCTAAGGTAGGCGCTCTTTCTTTTCTTAGAGATTCAGAGAATAAATTACTCCCACAAGGAGGGAAAACACTTGAAGAATAAAACCTGGAGTGTATCAGCCCCTGAGACAAACACTGCAGACAGTCCATTGCAGGCTGGGCATGTTTTATTAAATGTGAAAATGTTTTCTTTCAGGGGAACACAGATCTTGCCTGAGGCATGCATCCTAAAAATGTGAAAAATGCTGCAATGGTTTGTGACTTTGCAAGCCTAAATACAAAAGGCGTGGCCAAGTCCCTACCACTTGTATGCCAATATCCTAATGTGTGTTGTGGTTTATAACCTACCCTTGTACTCCTGCTGTGATAAACAGTGCCCTGTCCTTCACGAAATACAGTGCTTAGCTAAGCAAGCCAGCCCCAAATTTAGCCAACATAAATGACATCAGATCAAAAGCTACCAGGAGCTGAACCCCAAAATGGCATGTGTAATTCAAAACAAATTTGTTTCTTAATTCACGCACACGTTACAGAAACATTCAATGGTATTCCTCCAACTCTACTTCTTAATATACTAATAATATGAGTGAACTGACATTTACAAGTAGTTTACATGTCAGTTTAGTGTCATTTAAACTCAGAAAATACCAGACCATGTCACTACTGAACCAACAAGTGCTGGGATATTGGGGATACTCTTTGCACCATCTCAAGTACTCACCTCTCCCGCTCCTGTTCCAAGAGGTTGGTAAAGTCATCGCTTTTGTTCATATAATCTGTGTGTTTGTGTTTCTCATTTTCTAGCTCATAAACTGTGCGGCGATGGCACTTTTCTGCCAACAGGAGCTGTTCCAGCATGCGCCGATACGTCTCTCTCTGCTTTTCTTCAAGTCTGTCCAGCTGGATTGTAGGAAAAGAGAACAGACTCTTTTAAAGGCCTCCTTGCTTACTTCATCTGATTTATTAACCAACAATGTTGTGTTTGGTAAATGTGAGTCCCATAATTTTATGTCTTGGCCTGTCCATAAAGCAGGGAGTAGAAATAAGAGTAACTGTTCTGTAAAAGTAATGATCTCTTTGAATGGCATATTTGCAATAAATGTTTTCATGGTTCTCAGAGACACAAAGGACAGAACTTTGCTTAATTTTTAGGTTAACAAATATTGTTGCAGTGCAGTATGTCCTGTGTGGTGAGCTGCTGTGTGTGTTTTCCTCATTTTACACAGGAAAAGCTGCAGCAAATGCCAGGGCAGGATACACGCCCTCGGACCCTGGGAACCTGAGTTCACACACCTATATATAGGGACTAGACACCTACATGTGGAGAGTAAAGTGGAAGTTCGAGGCTGAAATTTGAGTAATGCATCGTCAACGCACCTGTAGGACTGCTGAGGTTAAAAGTCTGAACTGTTTAGATTCAGCATAGATTCAGTTTTATGTTACCAAATACAATTCATTATAAGCTTTAGTGTTTTCCCCTCAGCCTCTCTTTTTTGACAGAAATTTCTCTCTTTCTTTATTAGCAACACTTCACCTTTTTGCTGTTTTCTTTTTAAATTAATTAAATATGCTAATTATTATTCAAGTAATATATAGGCCAGAGAGGCATGTCTAAAAAGTTGCTGGGGCACACCAAAGCCACCATAGGTATTCAGGCTGCTTCTTTCACTGCTCCTTCAGAGTAGATCACAGACTCCATCCTCTTCTCTGCTAAAGCAGCATGAAGCCCTGGTGCTTCTCTGCTTGCCTTCCTCCAGCATGGTAGAGACTGCTTTGCACACCCATAGCCCCTGCCTTGTGGGAATCACATCTTTCTCAGCCCTGGCTATACCAAGCAATTGCTGTTTCTTAGAGTTCCTTAGCAAACTGAGGGGCTTAAAGACTGCAGGAGGACCAAAGAAATTTGCTTTCCAGAAATTGGCCATGGCAGCCAAAGTAAAACAATCACTGCATTTTTTTTAAAGGAACCAAGCCAGATTCAGCCTTTGAGAGCAGATCTTTTGCACTTGTGAAATTTTGTCACCATCCTGTTTTAACTCCAACATGAACGATGTGGACCTACACATGACAAATGTTTTACACTGAGGTCCTTGTCAAATTATCAGCTTCATCAGACAAAAGCCCGGATAAGCTCTTTTAATCTTGTTCAACAGTGTTTCATGCATGCTCCCAAATGTCAATGTTTGCTTTCTTTATTTACCATCATCCCAAAAATATCACAAGATGCTTCAACAAGGATGCAGAATATGATGATGTCCCATGACAGACGCAATCCCTGGTGACAAAAGTTCTAATAGGAGAAATTATGAAGATTTGGTAAAGCACTGTAGTATATTGTATTGCACGTGTTGCATGCTCTTTCTCCATGCCCTAAACTATTATGAAACTACAAACATAAGCACTGGATGCTTATTTTGGCATTTACACTGGCCTCAGACATTCCCAGATCTATCCTATGCTCATTTATTGCTTAAATCTTAAAGCAAGAACTCAAACCCTATAGCTCTTCTTTAGGGTCTGAACTGACTTTGCAGTCCAAGAGCTTAAGTGATGTAAAATGATTAAAGATTTGTTATGCCATAAATATGGTCAAAGTCAGTCTCTGATGGTCTTCTTTTCCTAACTGCCCACATGACAGTGCTCTCATATGCCAAGAAAATTGAAGAGCGCTTACTAGTGCTGTAAGCAGTAGAGGTTGGAGCTTATAATTGAAAGGAATTTAAAAAACAGAAATGTAACATGCAAAGATTTTGTTCTCACTTAGCAGCACTACCCCTAAGGACCATACAAGCTCTTTATTGTTTCTGTTTAAACACAGTGATTTTGCTTGCAATACATTCTGCAACTGAGTGAAGAAAAACATTCGATTCTTCTTTAATTTCGTGACATTTATACAAGTGCTTTGTTATACTCTTGCATGCTTTGCACGCGTGCAGAGAGTGTGGAGTTTTATTTCTAGCTATGATTAAACCTGCACAAACATAATAATGTAAATCAAGAAGTTATTACCTCTGAAATTGGTTTTTCGTAGACGTCTTCCCCTATAGACTTTTCCTGGGCAAGGATGGCATCCCTGTGTAGCACTCGCAACACATTTCCTGGAGTTGCAGACCCATAATGAGCTTCTAAAGCTTCAGGTTTGGTTTTTTCTGTCTTCAGCATGTGGATCACATCCTCCCTTGCCTGTAACATTGCAAATCAGTACCATAAGCCAACCTATTAACCAGCAGGGAAAACAAGGAGAATAGGTGCATTGCATACACACTGACCACAAATACAAAAATAAAATGAATTAGAAGAATATCAGGCTGCCAATGTAAATATAAAAAAGATAGTAGATATCAGAGCAAACATATTCTGTGCAACCCAAATGTGCTTCTTGTAGGCATTAATTATTCTATTCCTGCCTGTCATTATATTTGAATGCTATGAATTTTTATGTGGGTTGCAACTATATCCAAGGAACATCATTACTCTTCATATACTTAGTTCTATTCACTGCCAATGTGGTTGCCTGACTAGATTAAGGAGATGAGTATAACAAGTAGTACAAGCAGGCTGAACTCCTACTCTTTGCCCTGGGTGGGAGACCCCAGTTTCAGGCAGCATGAGTAGGCATGTGGGCATGATCAGACTATTCTGCAAGGCTACCTGGTCATGCAAAGAAGGCATTTTAGGGCTATGCTGCAAATAAACATTTCATTCTGGGCTCTCTTTTGGAAGATGCTAACATCCATTAAACTGTATTTAAAAAGAATGGGGGCAGGGCATTTGCTTGTCCTTCAAGGCAGGTTTATAAGGCCAAGATCCAGGGAAGGTCTGTTAAAGGTATAAGTTTTCTATGGGTGGGACATTCCTGGAATTCCCTAGAGAGTATGTCTCCCACAAGCCCAAAAGTATGTGGGGCAGAAGAGTACAGGTTCCAGTTTTTCTCTCACCTGCCCTTCCAGCATTCATCCCAAGTGAGCTTGCGAAGCAAAATAAGGACTAAGGAAAGTTTCAAATATTTTTTGAAAAATCCTAAACAAATCCTGCTCCCATGTAAGCAATGACTGTTTAGGATTATGAAATGACCACAGGGGACAGGACAAGAGGGAATGGCCTCAAGCTCCGCCAGGGGAGGTTTAGGTTGGAGAGTAGGAGGAAGTTTTTCACACAGAGGGTCATTGGGCATTGGAATAGGCTGCCCAGGGAGGTGGTTGAGTCACCTTCCCTGGATGTGTTTAAGGCACGGGTAGATGAGGTCCTGAGGGACATGGTTTAGTGTTTGATAGGAATGGTTGGACTCAGTGATCCAATGGGTCCCTTCCAACCTAGTTGTTCTGTGATTCTATGACCAGCTTTTTGTGCTTTCCACAGTGTTCAGAATGGCACTCCGTATTATCCTTAAAGTGAATCCTAAATCTTTACCCAGTACCACAGATGCATCACGGCTCTACGAAAGTACCTGCTTTTAAAATGAACCAGGAAAGAATTTCAGGAAATGGCAAAGACCCCTTAGTCTTTCTTTAACTAAAATAGAGTAACATGTAAATAGAACAAAAAAAAAATAGCTTAAGGCAAAGATCATGCCACCCAGTTGTGAAATACCCCAGTTATAAACAGCCTTCTGTAAGTGCTTACTCTGTACATTTTGTAACCCCAAGTAAAAGCTTTGCGCTTTCTTTGCAAGATATAAAATGCAGACTGAAATAGTATTAATGTTTTCCCAGCATGAGCGTGGAAAGGTGCATCGCTCATGGATGTCAAAACTACAAATGAATTATGTGTGCTAGTCCAAAAGAGTGCCAAAAGAGCCTGTACACCTCACTACATCATGTCCCGAGAATACACCACTCTCAGTACAGAAGAAATATTATTTTAGGAAAGTTTTAGACAGGTTCAGGAATACATCATTTTTTATATTCCCTGCAGAAATAACAGCTATCTTAGTAGTTTTGTTACTGTGAAGCCAATGCTCCTGTATTGCAGAAAAAAACCTTTAAAGCATCTAACAGGATAGCATGGGAGTTTGAGGGGATTTATAAATATCACCATTTTATGACATATTGCCTTAGGCTTTTTTAGGACCAGGGCTCTTGAGCCATATCTGTGTTCTGCCCCAGTGAACAAATTTAGTGTCGATGCTGTATGCCTTGCAGAAGGAGCCCTGTGCCACAGATGTGCTCAGAGAGAGCATCGTGTGAAGGGAGCACCAAGAACAGGGGCATCTCTTTCCACCCCTGTTCATCAAAGGCCACAGCCAAGCACAATGAATCATGGAATGATTTGGGTTGGTTGGAAGGGACCTTAAAGATCATCTGGTTCCAAACCCTTTCCATGGGTAGGGACACCTTCTGCTAGATCAAGTTGCTCAAAGCCTCATCCAACCTGGCCTTGAGTACCCCCAGGGATGGGGCATCCGTAACTTCTCAGGACATTCGGTTTCAGTGTGTCACTGCCCTCATGGTAAAAAATTCCTTCCTAATAGCTAATCTAAATCTGCCCTCTTTCAGATTAAAACTATTACCCTTCATCCTATCACTACACTCCCTGATAAAGAGCCCATTCTCTGCTTTCCTGAAGGCCTCCTTTAAGTACTGGAAAGCTGTTATAAAGTCTCCTTGGACCCTTCTCTTCTCTAGATTGAACAAGCTCAGCTCTCTCAGCCTGTCTTTGTCTGGAAGTTGCTCTAGCTCTCTGATCATCTTTGTGTCTGTCCTCCGGACTCACTCTAACAGATCCATGTCTTTCCTGTCCTAAGGACTCCATACTGAACACAGCAGTCCAAGAGCCGATCCCACTAGAGAAAACTAGAGGAAGAGAATCACCTCCCTTGACCTGCTGGTCACACTTGTGATGCAGCCCAGGACATGGTTGCCCTTCTCAGCTGCAAGCACACATTGCCAGCTCCCATTG
The DNA here is from genome assembly GCA_033558105.1 of Coccyzus lansbergi. Classification (NCBI taxonomy): domain Eukaryota; kingdom Metazoa; phylum Chordata; class Aves; order Cuculiformes; family Coccyzidae; genus Coccyzus; species Coccyzus lansbergi. The sequence continues at coordinate 59,738 of JAUMJK010001428.1, forward strand.
AGTTGGTTAGCACCTAACACCCCCAAGTCCTTTTCTTCAGGGATATTCTTAATCCGTTTTCCTCACAGCCTGCATTTGTGCTTAGGATTGTCCCAATAGAGTTGCAGGACCTTGCCCTTGGCCCTGCTGAACTTCATGATATTTGCATGAAACTTTTATTTGTTTTGGTCCCAAGCACAGAAAGCTTTGGGTCCCACCACAATGCACACCTCAGGAACAGGCACACCTCAGACCTTGAGCTGTTACAGAGGGGAAGAGGATGAGTTCATTCTCTCTTATTGAAGTTGTCAGACCCTGGAAACCTCATTAAACATTGACAGGGCCAGGCAGAGCAAACAGAGGCAACTCAGGTTTGGTCATTTAATGCTGTGACTTGGGAGAGCAGTGCCTGTATAATTCCTTAGTACAATAATAGCCCAGAGGGGGAGAACACTGCTCTTCCCAGTGAATATGCCCCAGCCCATGTTCACTTTTGCACTGCCATCCATACTTTCCTTCCAGCTTCACTAGTCTAACCATTAAGGATTAAAAAGGAGTTACTTTAGCAGGAGGGAATCAGCCCCTGAAAAACGTTTAACTTGCCAGCTCAGAAAGGTTTCTGGAAGCTGCAAGTTTGAGTCCTCCAAGAGGCAGAGGGAGCCAAACCAGGTGAATAGGTGATGCTGAATGGAGGAACAGGCACCCTAATCAGGAAAAAGGTGTCGAAGAACTTTGAAAGAGTTTTGAAAGAAGCCCTTATTGATTACTTTGTCTTTAAAAGGAAACAGTGATCCACTCAGAGGGAATCCAGGGGACCAGGCAGGACTGTCAGCCCCAAAGACCCCTTGCTGCAGCCCAAGGGGAGGATAACCAGCCTAGGAACAGGCTGGGTGGCATCATCTCCAGGCACAGGCAGTTCCCTGTTTGTGTCCCCTTTCTTGGACCCCCCATGCTCTGCAGGCTCTGGATCACATTAGCGTGACAAGGGGCCTTCTGCCTTTTCTGGATTTGGGCATTGCTCCTATCATTATCTTTACAAGGATATCAGCTAATTCACCAAGTACTCTGTTTCCATGGACTTATGATAACAGTTTGTGAAAAGCAAACTAACAAACAGATGCTTTGGTTGCTAGGAAGAGTTGGATCAAAAAAAGGCCTTGTGCTAATAATAAATTGGAGAGAAATTTGCTTTTATTTGGTCAGCTACAAGCCCCCACATAGGAAGACTCTGAAGTGCAGCTATCACAGGTCGGAGAAGGCCCAAGGCAATATCCTAACCTCCTGTCAGCCTCAGGATTTCCAAACTCCAGACGATCTCTCTGAGACTCCTTAGAATTAATGTAGAGGGAAGGAGCTGAAAGAGCAGTCCTGAGTAATGCATGATTTCATATTTCCCCTAAATGACTAATTTTCCAATGAAACAATTAAAAGAGTGATAGGGTTTCTATGATTCTATGATAGGGTGAAGGTGTTTCCTTTCAGTGTATAGTGAACAACTATCATTATATTAAACTACTGGATACAGACTATTTTCAGAAAGCAAGTCAGAAAAATCCTGTAGAGCAACACTTTCACTACTTCAACTTATGTATCTAGAAAGAGGTACAAGAGGCTCAAAGTGGGAACTGAGAATAAGGAACCATACTGCAAAAATGCTTCTACTGGTGGACATCTACTATAGGTGCCTCCCTTGTCTCAAAGCACAATGCTGTCCAGCAGAAATCATAAGCTAGGAGACAAAACCACAAGGAAGAGATTTCAAATTGGAAGTAAAATTGTGTATGAACCCCAGAGGACAGTTTTTAGCTGTTTTCACAGAATCACAAGGTTGGAAAAAAACCACTGATCATCACGTCCAGTTTTGGTAGAAGGAACATGGTGTTTGGCACAGAAAAGCCATCTCTCAAGTCCTTTTTTTTTTTGTTTTGTTCATACTCTGATCATAGAGAGCATTCAAGCATGAGACAACCACATATTGCAACAGATTGCAGCACAATTAAACTTATTTGCCTAAGTCCAGAAGACTGCAGTTAGTCACAGAAGCTCTTTGAAGTCAAGATACAAAATACATACATTTACTTCTATTGCTTTTTCCTAACTTAAATTGTCCTAGAGAAAATGTGATGTTAACTTTCTCCCTATATTGTTCAGATTGTGAGTTCTTGAAAATAAACAGGCTTTTCTGTTAATAAAGTGCCCTCAAGTACCCGCCTATTTAAACAGCAGTGGCAACAAAGACAGATTAATGAGGAAGCACTTTCACCTAGTAATACTCTAAAGGCAAGAGGCAGAAGGCTAAATATGTTGAGAAGTGTTTTCCCAGTCATTTTCTCCAGGAGCAGAGCTTGCTTAGAGGCTCCATGTCCATCAAACTCTTACAATCATAGAACAGCCCAGGTTGGAAAAGACCTCAGAAGATGAACTGGTCCAAACATTTGTCAGAAAGGAAACCTAGATGAGATCATCTAGCACCACGTCCAATCTCATCTTAAAAACATCCAGTGATGGGGACTCTACCGCACCCATGGGGAGGTTGTTCCAGGCAATGATTGCTTGTTCTCACTGTAAAAAAACCTCTTTTATATATCAAGATGAAACCTCTTTCAGTGCAATTTGCACCCATTGCCCCTTGTCTTCTCTATGTGGCCTCATGTAAAGGGAGAGCTTCTTTGCAACCACCCTTTAAGGACCGGAATACTGCGATGAAGTTCCACCCCAAGATTTCTCTTCTCCAGGGAGAAAAGACCTAACTCCTTCAGTCTTTGCTCATGGGGCAGCTTCAGCAGCCATTTGATCCTCTCCATGGTCCTCCTTTAGGCTTTCTCCAGTCTGTTTGCATCTTCATTGAATTGTGGGCACCAGAACTGGACACAATATTCAGTTAACTCCTTTGGATGTCCCTGCTGATAGAGGTACTACAAAGTTGAATTGTATCTAAGCCTCATTTTATACTTGTGGGAGCTTCCAAAATCTAAACGCTGGTGATCTGAGATCTTTAGTATGTCCATGGAGGGGCTGAAGTGCCATGGAGTGCTGCTGTCCTGCACAGCTTTGCTTCTCTGCTGCCTGGTGAGTAGTGCCCCTAAGATGTGACGTCTGTGTTTCTACCTGGGAAATATAAATTCCACAAGGCAATGCTCCCCTCAGGACTGCATGTTAGCTACCCAGCTGGATGGCTGACATGAGGCCATTCTTTGCTTGGTTACCCTTAAATACTTGGGTTTTTTTGCAGAATAAAAGAGAAGAGCTTTCTTTTGCTCGCTGGCTTTAGCAGAGCAGGGATCTGAGTTCCAAACCTTCCTCTACTACGCGCCTAGTAAAATATTTAAATGATATAGAAAGGATGTAAAGAGGTTCCTGTATAAAACTGAAACCATTTAGGAAACAATAGCCTGACTCTGCTGCTTGTAAAAGGGAACCGGCAGCCTAGCAACCAAATTCTTGTTCAATGGAAAGACCGTTACACAAGCCCGACATTCGGACGTGCTTCTTCCTCGTGTCCTGCCCTGCCGATTTACTACAGCTCTTTCTCCCCATTCCCACAGTCTTTGGCCTCTCCCATGGGACTGTTAACAAAACTCAGCACCCACAAAATGGGGAATTTTTGCCACAACCCATTTGTCACCTGGGAAATGGGGCTGAGCTGATCAAACTTGTTCCATCTTAGTCATCTAGTAAATTGGAAAAAAATTCCAGTAGTATGCAAGATGGACTGAATGGAGTCAAAGTAATCACTGTCAGCTGAGAGTAAAACCCAACAAAAGATCCTTTGCTGATATATCTCCTAAATTCTTCTCGTGAATTTTGTTTGTATGTAGCCTTCCTGCAGATTCACAGAATGCCTCTGTCAAAATGAGTTACCAGTAACAATTTTCTTCATAGTTCCTTGTCTGGAGCCATCTAAAATAAATCTAAATACTTCAGAGAACTCTAAATATTTCAATATCATGAAAATCCTCTCAATTAGTTGAAAGGAATTTTGAAAATTTGGGAGCCGATTTATTATTTACAGGGAATACATTTCTGTAATATTTGGACAATCTGGTATTTCCAGCTTTTGAGTATTTCTCTTTTGGTTATTGTGGCACTTTGTTTTGCCTTCACAAATGAAAGCTCAAGCAATAGAGGTTTAATGTTTATGAAATTATATTTTCTTCCCAGTAGTAAATGGCAAGAAACATGGAGACCAGTGTCGAGTGGCATTCCTCAGGGGACTTGTGCTGTTTGTCATAATCTTTGTCAGTGCCATGGACAGTGGGATTGAGGGCACTTTCACTAAGTCTGCCAATGACACCAAACTGTATGGTGTGGTGGACACGCTGGAGGGAAGGGACTCCATCCAGGCTTCCAAATCCTGACAGGCTTGAAAGTTGAGTTTGTGTAAGCCTCATGAAGTTCAACAAGGCCAAGTGCAAGGTCCTGCATATGGGATGGGGAATTCCTAAGCATATTTACTGGCTGGGCAGAGAATGGGTTGAGAGCAGCCCTGAGGGGAATAACTTGGCGCTTTAGTTGATGAGAAGCTCAACATGACCAGAAAATGAGCACTTGCAACCGAGAAAGTCAACCATATCCTGGGTTGCTTCAAAAGAAGCGTGGCCAGCAGACCAAGTGAGGTGATCCTCCCCCTGTGGTCTGCTCTCGTGATACCTCACCTGGAGTACCGCATTCAGCTCTGGAGCATGGACCTATTGGAGCGAGTCCAGAGGAGGACCATGAAGATAATTGGAGGTCTGGAACACTTCTCCTGTAAGGACAGACTTAGAGAGTTTGGGTTGTTCAGCCTAGAGAGGAGAAGGCTCCAGGGAAATGTAATTGCAACCTTCCAGTACATAACGGGGTAATGAAAGCTCAAGAGTGACTTTTTACTGGGGCATGTATTGACAGAATAATGTTGTAATGGCTTTAAACTGAATGAAGGTAGATTTAGATTAAATAAGTTGTTCTTCATCATGAGGCATTGGAAAAGGTTGCCCAGCAATATTGTGGGTGCCTCATCCCTGGAAGTGTTCAACATCAAGCTGGACGGGGATTTGAACAACTTGATCTAGTGCAAGGTGTCTCTGCCCATGGCACGGGGGTTATATACAGATGATCTCCTTCTCCAAGATCCTTTCCAACCCAAACCATTCTGTGATTCTAAATAACTGTCAAACCACAGACAGGAACCTTTACTTCTACTAGTAGTGTTGTTACTTGTATTTCACATAGTACAAGTTATTTATAGTGCAACAGCTTCTCTGCACTCCATCAGAATCCGCATGTCACAGGTTCTCTGTGTAAATTTACGGTCTTAGGCTGATTTACTAAGCGATTTATAAATGTTTCACTTAGAATTAACAAACATCACAACCAAGGTATCCTTCTGAGGGAGATCAGGAAGATGTTCTCACATTGTTTTCTGTGCTATCTGGGACAAGCTCATGCTGTGTCACTGTTGAGGAATAGTCTTGGCTCTGAAAATTCCCATTAGAGACCTTAAAGACCGTGTGTTCTTTTAGTTTAGATTAATGAAGAAAACGTCTTCAGGCAGTTGTACCTGAAAAACTGTTTCTGCAAAACTTTCTTAGCATTAATTCATGTTTAAACTCAGTAAATTCCCTTCTTTTCTTACACCAGGATGACATTCAAATAATTAAAAGGAAAGGACACTTTCTTCATTTTGTATCACGATACTAACAGTATGAGTAGAGAAAGTAATAAAAATTACCCCTGCCTACTGGAGTGACATTTTTGTTAAAGGCCTGATCCCTCAAACTATCCCTATTTGTCTTCCAGGTCAGATATACTTAGTGTACAAAGCGTGCTTTGAAGTTGGGAAGTTAGATGCTGCTGTGTATATTGCATTGTACACAGCTCTTTTTGCTAAAATCTCAAGAAATATTCTTTTCTCCCATACTGGGTTTCTGAAGCAGCTTTTTTAATATCAGTCCCTCAGTGATTCATGAAAAATGGTGGCTAAAGACATGTATACAGAATCTTTCCTGCCCAGACGCAGATATTTTTCTTGCCTTTAATCTTAGATTAATTTCCTAATACTTGAAATTGTGTATTTCACTTGCACAAACTTCTTTTAACATTTCTGGACTTGAGTATATCTATGTGATTTACTATGGAGATGTTTTCAGTGATGAAAAGTGACCATCAATGTTTTTGCACAAAGGTTTGCTGAAATATATCTGGAAATTCAGCTTATCTCTCACGAGTCTGGGGATATGAAACAGAATTCTCCTGTCTTCTGCATATCATGCAGAACTTTCTGGGCCTGTACAAAACCTTTGGAGCCATACAATGTATTTCATTTTTGCTGCACATTATCTTACGGTGATAACACAGAAAGTCCTAAAATCAATACTGGAGGAGAGGCACATGATAGACCAGCTCATCCACTGCACAAACCCTCAGAAGTGGCTCCAGAAGAATTACATCAGAGATTAATTTGACCTCTTATGTTTAAAAAGTTCACGTTCAAGATTGCAGTGCTGAGGAGAAGCAGCACTGAGCAGTGTATTAGTGCTTACAGCAAGCTTTGAAACAGATCAAATGAGCTCTAGAAGACATCTGTCTGTTATTTCCTGCCCACACAGCTTTGTTCTGCTTTATTGCCAGAGAGCTCTATGGATGATGTCACTTTTTTTTCTGAAGAAAACAGGCCACCAGGGCCTTTCACTGACATAATTAATTATCTGTAGTCTGGGCCACAGCCAGAAAATTCCCATGGCAAGGCCCTGAGAAGCATTAACTCCACACTGCTTGATGTTTTCAGAATTGTTAGGGTCTGGGATATCCTGTCTTCTCTTTTCACACTGAGAGAGTGCTTTGCTCAATGTTATCGAACCATGGGGCAGTTACTGCAGCATATAGAATTACAGTGGCATGAGCCAGCCAGCACAGAGATCAGTGCAAGGGGTTACTCTCAATTATGCACAAGAATCTGTGTTTTGGGATATGTTTTACATGCTTCAGTAATGCCTAAATAGCTAAACCCACTGTCTGGGTTTTGCTGTATGTAGTCATATAGTTTACACATCAGCCAGCATTAACTATATAATAACATTTTGCACATGATCTAAAGCCCAGCAGCAAGCAGAGACCACATATAAATCCAGCCATGCAGCAGGGAGAGGAAGGAGACCTCTGGACACCTGAGCAGACATATGAATGACAGTATTCACAGTTCAGGGCTGGTATGTGGCTGTGCAATGAAGTGTGCATCCTAATGAATAAGGTAGTTAACAATGCAACTTTAGGTCTTTTCTCTGACCTGCAATAGGCACCACAATGTTTACAAAAACACAGGAGAGCTTCCTGGTTCAGGTACTCCAAATCAGACATGAAAATCCAAATGACTAAGTCCCTGATGAGATTTATTTATGCTAAGGAAACAGTCTGCAGCTTTTCTTATTCCGGGTGAATGGCCAATCGGAAGCTACTATAGCAGTACAGAAAGTTATTAAAATTACACTACATTCTCTGCACATTGAGGTGTTTTTATATTGCTGGAGTTACGTAGTAAGTTGCTGTGCCTCTTTTGTAACCACAATTTATTTTATGATCGCTTAGCACTTCTTAAAGAATAAAAAAAATAAGATTAATGAAAGGGTAATAACAAAAAAAGCATTTGTTTTACTCCTTCTTGTGTTATCACATGCCCCTTAATCTTATGCTAACCAGTTTGGACCAAGACTCAAGAAGTTCTTGTTCTACTCTTGGATCTCTTTCTTGTGCTTCACACAAAGTTAACTGCACCATGCTGCAATTTCCATTTGTAAAGGAAATAATACTTCCCAGGAATGCTGTGAGATTTAATTCGTAAGGATATCTAGGTACCAACGCTATCAATACTACGAAAGGTATGATACTGACACCAATATAGATGTTCTTCTGTTCATTATCATCCATTCGTTAGATACTTTTATTTCCTCCGTGTCTGTATACTTCTATACTATCATGCAATTTGTTGAAATCCAGCGGTAGCTTAAAAGTATTTTCTTTAGGCATGTAACTCAAGTTGTCTAAATTGCTCTTCGGAAGTGCTTCATTGACTATGTAAGGAACTGAAGCATCTGAAATTAGGTGCTCTGACTTGAACTTCAGGGAGGTACTTGAAGCTGCTGGTGTAAGTACTCCCCTCTCCAAGGGGAACAACGTTGTGCAGTTAATTTTCCACAGTGATCTAGCTGCCTTCTGGCAGGAATGATCACACATGGAGCGGGACAAAGTGAGAGACAATCTGGTGCCAGTGGAGCCATAGCTATCAAGATGATGAAGTTCACAGGGAAAGCTTCTACCTCCTCTGCAGAGACGCAAGCATAACTCAGAGTGGGATGCCAACAGCCATAAGTGTGTATACATGTGTAATAAACTGTATGCATAACTTTCTCTTATTCAAGCATTTTGTTGGCTTCATCAAGCTGTTTTTTCAGTGCTCCATGCTACACAGTGCATTCAAGTTACTGATGATTGATGAATGGGCAAGAACAGTAGGACTGCATTAGAGCAAGCACTCACCAGTGTAGCCAATTATTTGAATAGAGGAGCTGTCAGAGGAAACAAGGGAAGTGGTGCAAACTCTTATGAAATAACTTGGAGAGGGTGGACAATGAAAGGCACAGAGCAAGAGTTCCCGGCCATGCCCACTATGCCCTCACAGCCTCCTACTGTCTCCAAAATCCCCCTGTTACTTCCCAGTGTCTGCCCTTCCACAGTCCCACTTAGATATACTCTCCCCTCTCTCCATCCTCCCATTGCATTCCCAGGAGTAACTCTGAAGCCCTTCAAAATCCCATTTTGCTTGAACTGCTGAGACTGCCCAAGCCAATACTGGGGAAACAGGTTTTCATTATGAAGCTGACTGTATCAATACTTGGGTTTCTGACTAGTTTTAACTTGAAGGTAACAAATGCCTGGAAGCTACCGTACAACTGTTCTTGGGTTTGTAATTTCCACTTACTTTGCTGACATAGAGGAATTGAAGCTAACTGTTTTGCAAAGAACAATGATTTCCAGAATAAGAACCATTCCTGACCTAGGAAAGTACTTCCCTTCATAATGTCTCAGTAGTGCATCATTTCAGGTGTTGCAAGTGCACAGCCCTCAGAACCAAGCCGTGGAACTCATTTTATCATGATATCATACAGAACTCTACACTGAAGCCAGCAATTTCATAAAGATGTGGCAAGACACAGGATGTTTAGTCAGGCCAGTAGTTTTCTGTGTGAAAATCTTAAATTTCTCACATTTTAGTCAACCAATAGGTGGAGCCTTTAACCCTAGGAACAAGACACTGTCTCAGCCACTTTCTTACAATTGTTATATAAAGACTTGTATTTGCTTTTATTAAAGCTCATTTTGCATGGAAAATAAGCCATTTTGCTCTCAAGAGCTTATCTGATCCTCAGCTGGAGAAAAGGAGACACAAACTTAATAAATGCACAACTGGGACAGCAAAGTTAATAAAAACAGACTCAACTACAATTGCGATGTTAAATTAACAAGTGGTGACTCAGAGTACTAGACAGTATTATGACACATCAGACGTATCCTCATTGCAAGCTTTCCCAAGAATCCCAGATATTTTAAAGCCGGAGAGTCCATGCTTCTAGCATTTATTGCAAAAGGTTTGGTCACGTCCTGTCCCACAGAGTGAGCCTTCTCTTTAGGAAATGAGAAAATAGATGAGCTTTCTCATTAGTGTTGAACTGAGCATACAATCTTTATGAAGCAAATCATAGAATCATAGAACAACCAGGTTGGAAGAGACCCACCGGATCATTGAGTCCAACCATTCCTATCAAACACTAAACCATGTCCTTCAGGACCTCATCCACCCGAGCCCTAAACACCTCCAGGGAAGGTGAATCAACCACCTCCCTGGGCAGCCTATTCCAATGCCCAATGACTCTTTCTGTGAAAAACTTCCTCCTTATCTCTAGCCTAAATCTCCCCTGGCGGAGCTTGAGACCATTCCCTCTCGTCCTGTCCCCTGGCACTTGGCAGAAGAGCCCAGATCCCTCCTCTCTACAACCTCCTTTCAGGTACTTGTAGAGAGTAATGAGGTCTCCTCTCAGCCTCCTCTTCTCCAGGATAAACAACCCCAGCTCTCTCAGACGCTCCTCATAGGACCTGTTCTCCAGCCCCTTCACCAGCTTCGTTGCTCTTCTCTGGACTTGCTCCAGAGCCTCAACGTCCTTCTTGTGGTGAGGGGCCCAGAACTGGACACAGGATTCAAGGAGTGGCCTCACCAGTGCTGAGTACAGAGGGAGAATCACCTCCCTGGACCTGCTGGTCACACTGTTTCTGATACAAGCCCGGATGCCATTGGCCTTCTTGGCCACCTGGGCACACTGCTGGCTCATGTTCAGTCGGCTGTCGACCAACACCCCCAGGTCCCTCTCCTCCTGGCAGTTTTCCAGCCAGGTTTCTCCCAGTCTGTAGCTCTGCATAGGGTTGTTGTGCCCCAAGTGCAGGACCCAGCATTTGCCCGTGTTAAACCTCATGCCGTTGGACACTGCCCAGTGTTCCAGCCTGTTTAGGTCCCTTTGCAGAACCTCCCTATCCTCCAACAGGTCGACACTTGCACACAGCTTTGTGTCATCTGCAAACTTGCTAAGGGTACCCTCAATGCCTTCATCCTGGTCATTGATGAAGACATTGAACAGGACTGGACCCAGCACTGAGCCCTGAGGAACACCACTTGTCACTGACCTCCAGCTGGACTTTACACCATTTCCCACCACTCTCTGGGCCCGGCCATCCAGCCAGTTTTCTACCCAGGAGAGTGTGTGTCTGTCCAGGCCAGAGGCTCACAGTTTCTGAAGCAGAATGCTGTGAGAAACTGTGTCAAAGGCTTTACTGAAGTCCAGAAAGACCACATCCACAGTCTTTCCCTCATCCAGCAGTTGAGTCACTTTGTCATAGAAGGCGATCAGGTTGGTTTGGCTATGAAATGAACGAAATGAAACGAAGTAAAAAGGAATCAAATGACACTAGTTGATTAAAATTATTTGAGACAGATTGCAAAGAAGGATCCATTAAAGACAATGATCCCAATAGGAATAAGATCGAAACTTAAAAGTTGATTGTGGGCAGCCGTTACTGTTCTGTTTTGGAGAGAAGACCAATAATTTTTGGAAAAAAACCCCAAAAACACAAACCAAAAACCCAGCTGCTTGTACTCTTCCCTTCACTCTAAATGGGATATTCAATGGATCAGAGACACCCATCATTTATTCCTGTCTCTTCTGAATCCCCAAACTTAAATAACACGATAGGTGTCACTCTGTAAAGTACAGTTCAGGCATTAACAGAGATGGTTGTTAAAATATCTCTATGAAAGAGGTTTTCAGTCTACAGTTGTCCAGTGATAATGATGTATTATCGAGGATAATCACTCTGAAAAACAGATAATTCTGAAAAAATTGTATTGCCAAAGAGATGTGCTGTCTTTTTTTTTTTTCTCTCTCTCTCTCTCTCTCTCATAGAACAGAAAGATTTTGTTTTAAAATTCACCGTTTGTGTTTGCTAGACAAGTCCTGCTTACTGCTGGTATCTCCTGTACGTCATGCAGCAATGATTGCAAGGTCCAGAAAAAACTATTCTGGACAACATCTCTGGTTGTAAATTATTCAATGAAAACAGAAGAGAACATTTGTGGTCTGAAGTCTGTCCTAACTTAACCTTTTGTCCTGCGAAAGCCTGCTTCACCAGGAAAACAAAAACAAACAAACAAGGGGTCAGTCAGAGGAGAAACTTTTTTTAAAATTCATTTTACTGATATTCTTATGCCAGACATTTTCAGGGATATTTTTAGGCTCTGATTTTGCTACATTGTGGATACCAGTTCTCTCTTCATTGTCTTGCCTTGTCTATGTTCCTCTTCCATTTCTCCAGCTTGGCTCCATTTATCACTGTTGTATTCCCCTTTCCTTATGTTCTTTTTCTTCTGCTGCCCAACCTCTTCCCTCTCATTCCATTCTCCTTAAGTCAATTCTCCCTACTCACATTAACCCTATCTTCTTTTTTTGCTCTATAACTCTGTACATGACAAGATTTTTCTCTGGAGAATTTGAGTTTTATTTGTATTATATGCTCAGACACTCTTCAACTATTTCAATACAAATAAAAATTCACAGTTATAAACACTGATGTAAAGCTACTCTACATGCACTTTTCTGTGACTTTGTCTATTATTTCCACACTGTCTCCTCTTCAGTTTCTCAAACTGTGAGATATTACTAATGACCATTTGAAAACTCTTTCTCTTCACTCTGTTACGTGCTCTTTCCTCTGGTGCCAAGGCATCTTGTTTCAACTTTCTCTTCTGACTTTAATATTGCCTGAAAGAAACACATCTGGTGTCCACCCACCTGTCTATCCCATATTCCTTACTTGAGCTTTCAGGCAGCTCAATATTTAATAATATTAATGCAAGAGTATCAAGAAAGTCGTGTAAGAAAAAAATGTGTGTATATGGTGGTTTTAACTAAGCAATACCTAGGTGGCTCTGACAATGTTGATTCAACATCTCAGGAAAGTCAGATTCAAAACAAAAGCAGTTCCAAGAATTACAAGAAAGCTTACATATTGCAGCAAGAGGGAAAAGAGACAGAGAGAAAAACATCACTACGGCTACAGAGTCAAAATCTCTTGCTTGTACCAGTCAGACTGACAAGTGATAGGAAGGCCAAGTAAATCCTTGTTAGCAGAGAAATGAAATATTAAACCCAGTGTATAAGGCACCAGTGAGGTCTCTCCTACAGGACCACATACAGGTCCAGCTGCAGATGTTAAGATGAACCCAGGGTGCAACTGGCACTGAACAAGAGTGATGGAAGATGTGGAAAGTCTATTTTGCTAGAGGAAACGAAAAATATGTGGCACAGGTAGTACAGCAAAGCAAGGGCTCAGAGTGTGTATCTCCACTGGAGTCTACAAAGACATCAGGCCTTGAACAGTAGGGAGAGAGGTGGGATTTTCAAGGCATGATGCGTATATAACAAAATTTTGTAAAGGTTTCACTAGACATAACTACAATTGGACTTAGAAATTAAAATAAATAAATTGCTGAATGTTAAAGGTTTCAATTCTGGAACTATTTTCTAATAGGAGTAGTAAAGGTAAGCAACCCACCTTGTCTTAAAACACAGCTTGATAAATTCATGACAAAGGTTAAATGAAATTCTTGTTTAAAGAATACCTGAGCTCATTATCACAGAATCACAGAACAACCAGGTTGGAAGGGACCCATCGGATCTTCTAGTCCAACCATTCCTATCTAACACTAAACCAAGTCCCTCAAGACCTCATCCACCCGTGTCTTAAACACCTCCAGGGAAGGTGACTCAACCACCTCCCTGGGCAGCCTATTCCAATGCCCAATGACCCTCTGCGTGAAAAACCTCCTCCTAATCTCCAGCCTAAATCTCCCCTGGAGGAGCTTGAGGCCATTCCCTCTCTTCCTGTCCCCTGTCACTTGGGAGAAGAGGCCAGCTCCCTCCTCTCCACAACCACCTTTCAGGTACTTGTAGAGAGTAATGAGGTCTCCTCTCAGCCTCCTCTTCTCCAGGCTAAACAACCCCAGCTCTCTCAGCCGCTCCTCATAGGGTCTGTTCTCCAGCCCCTTCACCAGCTTCGTTGCTCTTCTCATTATCATTTAGAAAAGAAAAAAAAAGACATAAACATCACTGCTAGGGCATATATTCATTGTTTAATGGCATGTTCACCTTGAAAATTGCTCATTGCTCTCTATAACTACTTGAGGGGTGGTTGTAGAGAGGAGGGTGCTGGCCTCTTGTCCCAAGTGACAGGGGACCTTCCCCGGAGGTGTTTAAGGCATGGGCAAGGTGCTAAGGGTCGTGGTTTAGTGTTTGATAGGAATGGTTGGACTCGATGATCCGGTGGGTCTCTTCCAACCTGTTTATTCTATGATTCTATGAAAACGAAGAGCTAGGGTGTCAAGTCCCCAGCTAAGGACGCAGAATTGATACTGACAGCAACATGGCATGTGTTTGCTGCGTTGTTAGATTGTGTGAATAGTGAACTAAGCACATGAAGCATATGTGTATACCACCAGTTTATCCTGCTAACCCCATGTTTATCATGACCAGAGTACTTCCTATGGCTGAGCTCGCTGTTTGGGGTCTACAAGGCAGTGTCACCCTGCTTTGTGTTTGGTAATGCAGGCATAACATCTCCCTGCTCATGATTACTGAGTAAACCATCATGGTATTTTATCCCATTTTGTTCTTCAAAACATATTGGATCTCCCTACAGGTACAGCTTGCCGCTATTTTCAAACAAAATCTTCTTACATATGCCTATTTTCTTTGCAACTGTTGAAATGGCTTCAAAACTCACAGTCTGATTTGTCAGTCCAACAAAACACCAGTCAGCTACCAGAGATGTCCGAATAAATCTGAAAATGAAAAGCCACGAAATGACTCAATGCATTAGGTCACTGTGACAGCCAGGAGGTTATACCAGAGTATTTGCTTTGGCCGGAGTCTTCCTTGGCTCATCTTCATTTGTAGTGTCAAAGCCAGGCTCCCATCTCAAGCCAAAGTGCTGTAGCTTACCCACTTCAGTAATGGTTCAACACAGATACCAGGTAAAGAACTAACTCAAACAGTGTTTTTTTTCAAAATTAAATTAAAAGCTCCTATGGATGAAAATGAATAATGAGTCTCTTCCCTCCCTGGCAGTTGGTAGCAGAACAGACATACTCTACAGCTACCAACATGGTTGTCTTCACAATCCTCTCATGATGCTGAGGTGGGTCTGCACCTATGAATATCTCAAAAAGCATTATCCAGGGCAATGGGAGTGTCATCTTGGTCAGGATTTTCAGCCCCTACTATAATGCAGATGGCAGCTGTCTCCACTGCCCACACAGGGATAAGGAGAACATAGACAGTCCTTTAGAGGTTGTCTAACAGTCTGTGAAGAAAAAGTCTGTGCTGAAGAACCATATTTCTGTATAATGGACAGGAAAATTACTCAGAGATAAGACTGAAGGCATTAATTGCCACCCAGGAAACATTACTGACTTTCCTTCTCATGTCCCATTTCCAGACCACAAAGGTGACTTCACAAACTTTGCTCTGAACAGCATGAGCATGATACATTTCTAATGAGGTTTGACTTTGTTTACCACTGAAGCTGCATGCTAGATCTGTCTTTTAGGAAATGACATCTATACAAGCTTTTGTATAAAGTAAAAAATGAAGCACTATAAATAAGGATCTGTAATGACAGAATTTTTTTCCTTTGCAAAATTGCATTCCACAGATTTTCTTGCTTATTTCCCCAGTTTTCCCAGTTGGGCAGATTTTTCTGCTTGTCCACAGATTCAGTGAAAAATATCATTAAAGTGCAAACAAATTTTGGCAAGCAGTCCTACCACAAAAGGGGATAAGTTTTGAAAAGTCACAGGTCTTCATGTGAGTCTTTTTAACTACCATGTTTCAGCTCTTTAGTTTGAAATTGCATTTTCCCTGAAGGCTGAGACTCCCAAGAGCTCAGTGATTTATGAGGAACTAAGAGAATTCTCAAAACTGGATAGAAATTTGGGGGATGTGAGATAAGCACAAATTCAGGCTGTCTGTCATCAAGGACTTACTACTTGGCTGAATAAACATGCAAATCAGGACAATTGAGAAAACTTTCAAGTGAGTACCACTCCAAGAAATAAAACTAATGGACCTTTGCAAGGCAGGGAATGTGCAGAGTGCTGGAGGCCAGGCAGGACTTGCAGAGTTTTGGCTGAGCTCTGAGCAACATCTGAATATGCAGGAGGTCCAGGGGCCATCTTAAGTCCTTCCTTCAGGATTACTGACTTGCAGTTTTTTCTCCTGAATACTTGCGTTAAAGATTATAATTACATTGACTATGTTTTCTTGCCTTTTTCTGAACTGATTCCCCTTTGTGGTTATTTTCTTCCTCTTTTTGAGTGTTCAAGACCTTCGTATCCTCCTTTCTTTGCCAGTTCTGCTTAGGTTGGTACCAATAGAGATGTAAATAAAGCAATACTTAAAACTATGACTATACAGTTGATCAGCAGCTACCACTGCTCTCTCCTTAAGGTCCTTTGCCTTAAGTTCATATGTCTCTCTCAGCTGAGCCCTGTGCATCTTGAACAACCTAAAAATAAATAGACATATAGAAAATATAGTAAAAAAAGATACTTGATTTACCTGCAGTTCTCCTTCCATTATACTGAGGAGTTTTATCAAGTCCTCTTTAGAAAATTCTATGGACTTCTTGTTCTTCCGTTCAGTAGGTCCAGGTGATTTTGAGTGCCGTTTGACAGTTGCTGAAACCATGATCTCATCTTCCTTCCGATGAGGTTTGTTCTTTTTCTTGGCTTCCTCCTGAAGTTTTTCATTCTCCGCATGGCTGATGACAGGCTTGGAACTGGAGAAGTGCCCATTAGATGAGCTTTCTCCACCTTGGTTTCGGGACCTCATCGCTACCTAGAAAGAAACAAACATAAAGATGCATTTATAAACAAAATTGCTTACAAAAAGCCACAGTGGAAATACTGCCTTTTGAAAGAACAACAGTCTTCTAAAAACTGAAAAATACTGTCATGGTCATGAGACGGCAGTAGAAAGCTCAGCTATTTCAGCAACTCTGTGTGTGGCCCACTGTGAATCCAGTAAGGGTAACCATAATTTTCAGTATGTTGAGATGCTGATATGAGTTTAAGTGTAAGGAAATTAAAAGTAATGCAGGAAAATTATAAAGAATATTTTCCAGTGTTCCCTTTCCTTCAGTCAACAGTTTGATTATTTATGATTCATCACGAGAAAACAGAGCAGGTCGTTAAGTAGATCTTAATTTAACATGAGGTTTACTTGAGAAACAGGAATGCAGTTACATCTTAGAAAAGAATATTCCTTGCATATAAATTCTCTACAAGTGCAGTGACAATGCCTAACTCCCCTGAGAGAAGCAATGGTTTTATTCCAGTTAGCCAAGAAAAAATGGAGACTGCAGACTAAATCAAGTGGTAAAATCTACTTTAAGTTAAATACTGCATGAGATTATTAGACCAAAAGTGCCATAAAGGAAAGTTTAAAAGAAGTTTGAAGAAAAGAGCACAGAGGGTGTGAAACCACTAAAATCAGTGCAGTCCCACCAGAAGATTTGGGGCTTCTCCAGAATGTCAGGTTGTGGTTGTTCAGTGCTCATTTCTCGGCCCTCTTAAGCACCTACATTGCATTCTTATACTGTGTCTATGCGAGGAAATTAAATAGTGACAGCAAATGTTCCTAAGCAGTGACACTTGACCTACTGTATTGCTGACTTTTTTGTACACTCCTTGGCACACTTCTGGTCCTGATAAACTACCAGTCTTGTAGCCAGTCCTGAGGTACAGTTCAGGAATTAACCCAGGCTAGGTCCAGATGCACCTTCCCTGTTCTGGAGGAGAGCTTAGTAGCACAAACATAACTGGGTTGTGCTATTTTATTGCAGGGACAGAACTGGGGCCCTGGGACAGTTAAGTTTACAAGTAACATAGCCTTGGTATCACACAAAGCATACTTGTGAAAAATCATCCTTCCTGTACATCATCCTCATCAAACAACAGTCTTCTCTGTTCCCTTCTGCTGAATGCCATTCAGCAATATCAAATTAAACCATTTACCCTTATCTTCAAATATTTTCACAATTCTTTTGCATGCTCATTTCTCTTCTTTCTCCCCCCTTGACCCTGCAGATCAGCCAGGGACATTGCTAGCCCTTAACATCTCTGTAAGTTCTTGTCCCACATCACTGACTAACAATGGCACAGAAGACAGGATGGGTTCATCAGTGTGTGTTTCATTACAGATGTGCATAGGGTACTCAGACATGTTTATATATGGACCCATGTTGCTATGCCTTTCACCTTCTGTCACCTGATGTCCAATGTTATGTTGAAGGGCTAAAGCACAACAAGTTCGCTAAGTCTGTTCTGAATCTCTGAAAGTTGACAGCACAGAGGCTGCCTCTAGAAGTGATAAGTTTGGTATTTCTGACAAACTAATGGGATACAGGTATGAAGAGAGGCCATCGTTCATACTTATTCCAATGTAAATCAAGGCCAACCAGGAGTTGGTGGAAGGGGGTTGCACCTGCAGAGAAGTGTGGGCATGAAAGGTGATCCAGACCTGACCAACAAAGTATTCCATGCCATACACATCATATTCAGTACCAAGATTAAGGATCAGGAGAGTCAAGCCCTCTTCTTTGATGGCCAACATTCAGTGAGGACCTTGCCTGTCAGTCTGCCCCTGAATGCATCTGTGTGTTCCAGAATTCAGTTCCTGAGTCCATATCCCACCTTCAACTGAATTTAGTCCAGGACTTTCCCTGCACCACCCCTGCAGAGTCAATGATGACTGTATGATTATCAGGGAATTTTGAATTGGTTTTGTATACTTGTATATATTTTATTATTGTTATTTTTCTTAATATTATTTCATTAAAGTTGTTTTAGTTTCCAACCAAAAAGTGCCCTTTCTCTCATTTCCCTCTCCCTGTTCCTCTCTGGAAGGAAGTGGAAGCTGCCCAGTTTAGTTACTGACCTGGCCACGGGTGGAGTGTTAACTGGGACAGTAGGTCTTTGCAATTATTTTCAGTGTTTAAATGAACAGACTTTGACTGTTATTTTCAATTAAGGTATTTATCATACAATATCCAAAGGCAACAGTGAATTTAGGATTGGTTAAGGGCCGAACTCAAGTGTAAAAGGTAAGTTGGTCTCCAAAAATTAGATATTCTTTATCCTATTTGAAATTTCTTGCATAACAGAAAAAGGAAACCATTAGGAAGTTATCCTGCCTTACTCTAATTTACTTTTGCATTTGGTCATATTTTCCATTACCTTAATCTTTTACTTAAATCTAGTTTACCCAAGATAGTCTGAGAATACTAGAAAGTAAAATCTGCACAGAGAAATACCTTGCTTTAGATCAACTACAATTTGAACAAACAGACTGAAGAAAGCTGAAGAAAGCTCTGTCCGTATGTCTGAAACTTGTCCAGGTTTTATATCAATAGATCTAATGGATCAATAGATCCACTGCTTCCAAATCTTTCCTCTTACTTAAATTCATCTCTGGATTTAGTTTGCAGCTTGTTCATTAGACAAACACATGCTTCTCAACATTGCTAACATCACACACGTTTCTGATAAGGATCTCAGAGCAGCAGTTCACTAGTGTTAGGGCAAAATCTAAAATACATTGACTAATAAGCTTGGCTAATGTTACACTGGGGCTGCTGCGGCTTGCTACTAACTTGACCAAGGCCGGTGCTATAAATCTCACTCACATTAGTTTTGCATTTGGGTAGTTTCACACTCAGCAGGAAGACCATGTTTTTATTATCACTGGTTACTCACGTCTTAACTTCATTAATTCAGTGGAATTTGTCCAGCAGCATAAGCGGGAACAGAATTAGAACCAATGTTTTTAAGTGAGTTTCACAATGAGATTCTTTGCATTTTAGGTCTGCTTCTAGCCAAACAATATGTGATACAGGTATACAATGACCTTTAACTTCCTCAATGCTTATGCAGCATGTTTTTCATCAAATAGTTTGGATTAAACACATGAATTATACTTTCTAAAAACAGATTTCCATTATAAGCATGAACAATACCTGAGAACCTCAGGAAATCTTTTAGGCCTTAGGTTTGTAATGGAAAAATAAACATTGTACTATGTTTCCTCTCAGATAGGGCTTTTCAATTTGTTTCACTTTAATGGGTTTTAAACTTTCCAACCATGCTTCCTGTCAGGAGAGAGCACTTGGGATTTGATCTTTCTCTATTTTCTAAGTGTTTCCTTCTGAGTCCCTGTGGGTCACAGCCTCCAGACACTTTCATCTCTAAACCAAACCTGTTTTTCATGGCTTACAGTGAGCGGCTGCACGGCTCTAGAACATCCTACATGTTTTAAGAATAAATATTGCAAGTCTGTCTTACATATGTTTTCCAGAGGAAAACAGACTATTACATTACAGTGTATTTTACTTAGTAACGTGCTGTGTTAGTGATTTCTCCTTAGTAAGATGACTTCACTGCTAGGCCTGAAGGTGCACAATTAATTCTGAATTTAACTCATGACTAGTTCAGACATATCATCCACCTCAAGCATTGCATCATCAGCCAGATGCACTTAACTGGATATGTTAGACCTCAGGAAAGGTGGTGCGCCGTCCTGTCACATCATAACTCCAGGCAACCCCTTTGATCCTTCTGTCCCTGTGGGAGCTGAGAAAACAATTCATGAAGCCATGTAAAGACTGAGTAGTTGACTATGGGTTTATAAACACACTAACAGAGAAATAAAGAATGACTATTTAATGAGTGCTTTTACTTGATGTGAATCAATACAGGTTCACAAATGACAGATGCAAATTTCTTTTATTAAAGTTTTTTAAGAAGGCAGTAGAGCAGCCTAACCAATTAAACTGGAGGGGTTTTTTTATCAACCAGCTAATTAGAATATGATTGTCACTAAAGGAAGGTAAACTTGGCTTTTGAAAAAATTTCTTTAGCACTTGTAGGTTTATTTTGCAGCAAACCTCTCATCACCGTAACAGCAGTAGACAGTAATGCTACCTTCAGGGATGTTGCCCCTAACAGCCTTTCTTTGTGTAAAAGCCTGCCAAAATCAGTGTCATGCTACCACCTGCTCTGTCTTCAGCTATGATTCTGATACTTTTCCAACATGTTACCCAAATGTAAAAGTTTCTGCTGAAACCAGAGATTCAGGTGAATTCTAGCTTAAATGGTGACGGAAAAGGCCAACATTTTTACATTCACACAGTCATTTCCAAGGAGTTTAAGGGCCAATCTATGGTATAATCCAGCTGTCATACAGTGCTCTAGGAATACAAAGCAGCTGTAAGGATGACTGAATTGGAGGGATGTGAAGTAGCCAGAACATACCAGTGATCTTGGCTGAAATACTGCATGCTGGAAAGGAGCGCTTACTGTTATCATTTTGGACATATGTCTGTATTTCTGATAGCATCATGATGAAGAACAAAAGTTCCTGACCAGTTGCATGACATTGTTTTGGTATGTGGATACAAAACTCCTAAAACTTCGTCTATCTGTTGTTTCACCAGGGTTCCAAAATTGATTTTTGGGGAGACTGCCAGCCTGACACTGGTAATAAATGTTCTCCTGTTGTCTGCCCTGATCATGTCTCTTTATCTTACAGCATTCCTGATCTGCTAAAGGGATTGTGCTCCCTGAAGAAATAGCTGGTAAGATTTACAATGACTTTAGCATTTAATATTTAACTCTGCTGTTGTTTTCTTCCACCTCTCATCATATTGTATATTAAACTGGAAAGCTTTCCTAACAGTCTCCAGTCAAACAAGAAGTCTTTATGTGATCAGTCACCTTGATTTCAACATATATTGGCTACTCATTTCATGTGCTCACAGCATTGGCACTTGGCAGGGAACTCTTCAGCCTGTCTTCTGTTTCACTGGTTTGTTAAGCTATAAGCACAAAGGACAAATGCTATGATTATTTACTTGAGTCTGTATTGTTGTTCTAGGCATGGGTCCTTTGGTTTTCACAAGTTAGTAATCCACACATAAGATTTTATGAAATAACCTTTATGTTAGTTTTACTGACATCAGGAGGAGAAAATCTGTGAGGAATTTGCTGAGCAGGATGTCAGGAGAGGACAGACTGCATGCTGTTCCAAATCTTTCCCCCGTTGACATGAATTTGTTCTCCCTATAGCTCTTAGAGCAGATTACAGCTTAGATTAGGCTCTGTTACTAGTGCTATTAGAATCAGATAATGCAAAAGAGTTCTTTGAACTTAACATGTAGTTCCCTCCTACTAATCAGACATGCTGATTTTGGCTCCGTAGCACTTTCCTATAAAATAATAATAATGATAATAATGGTATAATACACAACCACATACACACATACAAACAAAGTTGGTTTACAGCCATGATATGGTTGTTGCCTTTGGCTATAAATTTATAGTCTGGAGTTCAGTTGCAGATCTAACTGATTAAGATATCACATGACATTTCTGGATTTCTATCAGGCTAATTGTAGAGTCAGTACAGTTGGGTTATTAGTGAGCCAAAAGTGGAATTTTTTCTCAGCTGTGGCTTTAGAAGCTTTATGATGGGAGACTATATCTTTCAGAGGCTTGGCTGTCCAGGCATTTGGAGTGGAGCAAAGTGCTGTGCAGAAGTACCTGGTACACAGAGGAGGTTGCTGAGAACTAGGCATGGAGCAACCTGCGTCTCTGCCTAGTAATGTACAGCACCAGAAGTGAAAAGGGAGTTAAAATATGCTCAAAATAGAGAAAAAAATAATGTAAAACCTCCATCAGATCTGAAGCACTCCACAAGTGAGGAGGAGAAATGGAAGACTTTCAATAGTATCAGTCTGTATCTGCAAGTAGTAAATACCAGCGAACAAAAAGCACAACATAAAAGTTAAAAAAGATGACACCTTCTCAGATATCATGAAGAGAGGGAGACAAGGACACCAAATTGATCTTGTTGGCTTAGAAGTCCTCAGTGAGGACCACTGTAGATGAGTATGGATGGCTTTAGCCCCAAGGAATGCAGATTGCCAGAACTAAAGCTACATGTTTTCCCTGGACTCTGCAATGTTTGTTATTATTGTTCTGTCTAACTGGAAATAAAAAGGAATCATGCTACCAAAGGATTGTCATAAGACCAGGTAGGAACTGATGTCTGTATTGTGCAGAGGTGTCTGCTGAGCAATAACTGTCCAATTGGACTTGGATGCTACATGAAACAGACATGTCAGACTCCAAACTGTGCAACAGCCAAACATCATGCCAAGGGAATGCAGACCTCATCCTTGATCTGCTTTTGCAGATGCCTCCAGTATTTGTTTCAGTCATGCTGGTCAGAGGATGATGCTAAAACAAATGACTAATATAATGAAGAACAGAACAAATATCTACGCTAAGCAATTCTGGAGTTTCCTGAATTTCTAAACATTCACACATAGAGCAATAATCCATTGTGTTCTCTAACTTTCCCCCAATCTCTTGCCCTCATATACATCATGACTTATCTGCAAGAACAAAAAACAAAAGGTCTTTGTTCTTTCTGACATTATTATATATTACCAGTGTGCTTCTACAAGAGTATGTGTTAGATATTTGCTTTTGTTGTTGGAACCTGGCAAGGAGGTAACAAATATTTTATGAATCAGGACAATTCTCTACTCAGTTAGCAGCTTGAATAAATGAACCATAGGGCTGTAATTTTTATATAGAGAACTTATGGCTCGTCTAGCTATACAACACCACTACTGCCTTCATCCTTTTACCTGGTCTGCTTGCTGCACTGGAAAATGGTTAAGACTCGATGATCCAGTGGGTCTTTTCCAACCTGGTGATTCTATGTTTCTATGATTCTATAAAAAGCATTTGTCATACAGGTGTTAGGAGGAGAAATACCCAAGCACACTTGCTGAACTTCATGTACTGAAGAGGAATTGTTTGTATTGTCCTGTTGATGCTGCCTCCACAGCAGGTTTTGCACCATCTTCATTGGGAGTTCTAGTCTGTGGGCACACTCCTGCCCTGTAAGCCCTTTGTCTGATGCAAGTAGATTGGGCTGGTTCTTGGACTTGAGTCTTTAATTATGAGATATAAGGAGAATTTGTCCCTCTTATAGATATCTGACAAAAATGCAGTGACTCTTATAGATGCAGGACACGTTTTTTTCTTCTATCAAGTCACCACTACCTCATTATTCCTTAACCTAGTTTGGTGAATGAAACTTTCTTTTTATGCTGCTTGCAAATAGTGTAGAAAAGTAGCAAAGTATATCAGACACACTTGTTGAGGTACAGCATGAGAATCAGCAAAGCCTTCTTGCTTTATCAAAGATTTATTTTATAGCTTCTAAAAGTGATTCTTCTAACATTGGAGCATAGTAGCACATGGTTTATATTCACCGATGATTATATGAACAATTGTTACTTTGTTTTGAAAAAAAAATAAGATAAATAAGCATGAATGTATTCTCAAGAAGAAAAGAGATTTCTGAAAATACTATATACAGGTACTACTATGAATAGGTATCATAGAACTACAAGAAAGCACAAAAGAATTTCACAAAACTAAAAGGGGAAACCCAGTCATCTCTACGGCAGATTTATACTGCTTTAACACTATTTTCTTTATTCCAAGATAAACTGTTCTCTGGCTAAATTATAGTACAGATTTACAAAGAACAGAGTTTATGCTGGTATAATTCCATTCATTTTGTCATTTTCAGGAAAACTTGTGGTTTCAGCTGGAATACTTTAATTGAGTAATGCATGCTGACCAGCTAAGGAGTAATGTGTTTCACAAAGATTCATGTTTCCCAGGCTTTATCTGGAAAAACATCTTGGATGCATGAGGCCTGAGGAATGATAAGCTATTAGATCATCATTCCATCAAAAAAATAAACTTTTATATATCACTCTATCCATGTTTTGATTACTGTGCTTCCCAGCTGCCACTAAGTACAAACAGGAGTCATAAGAAGAGACGTCTCAAGTAGCTGACACCACTAGACAAACATGCCCCTAGGTCTGACGAGGGCTTAGATATTTATTCTCCAGAGTGGCTATGTGGCTGAAATGGTCTGGCTAGGAGCAAGGTACCTGGCAACAGTGCTAACTATCTGCATTGCAGCATTTTTAGCACGTTTCATCTGAAATGGGAGTAGGCTGGTTTCTACTTATTCCTCTTTCTGGCTTGTTTCCAGTCCACTGGAGTGTCCAGTGCCTATGACTACTCCTAACTCGAAGAAAAATCATAAATCCCTGGAGGAAAGAAACGTCCCTGCTTCTTGGGGCTGTGTACCTCACCTCCAGCTGATGGAGAGTGCCTCAAGACACAACCACCCCTGAGGAGTGCTGGATGAGCATTGTACCCTGTCATGATCCTTCACATATTGTTTTACAGTTTTCTGCCCTTTTGAGTCGTGCCATTCCAATTCAAAATCAAACCATGAACTTCACATGAAGATAAAGTTAGTAATGTCACCATTCGTTTCAGTCCAAACCCACTAAACATTTGTTTTATCACCTGACAGCCAGAACGTGCCTGGAAAATGGTAAGAGAGGTGATGCAGATTAGCTTGCCTACCAAAGATTTTTCACTCCTGCAGATGGATAATCTTTGGTGTTAGGTAAGCATTAGCCATTTTTTTTTCTGTTGACAGCATAGAACCAAGCTGATAAACTGCAAGATCAAATATACTGTGGGCTAATGAGCCATGCTACGTCTTTTGTAAGTAGTTTCTAAAGACCTCTGCTCTTATAATAATATATTTTCTGCGTCCAAGATAGCAGGAAACTGCTGAAAGCAGCAGTAGACAGGAGCAGGATGGTATCATCACAGCTCTTGCCTCCAGTTCCCTAGTCCCTAAACTTACAAGTCATTCTGTGATGCCTGCAACCCTACTTCAACCTAGGAATGAACTAGGGGCCAAAAAGGGAATGCTCTTAGGAAATGAGGATACCAACTCGTCCTGGCTTTCTACAAAATCTAGTTCAAATTTCCACTTTAAAATTATTTTTTGTTTCTAAATTAACCTGGATTTTAACAAATGTGAGACAAAAAAAGCAAAATTCCCAAAAGAAAACTTCAGGGTTTGGGTCAAGGGAAATATTTTGCTGTCTCTTACTGACCAGATGTGAATCATGAATTCTGTATTCTTTTTGGTAACCATGATTTGCACAACTCTGATTTTACTGAAACCAGGAAATAACTATAGCTATATTTTACATCTGACTAATTTACACTTCTTTGTTTTTTAAAAATAACAAAAAAATCGCAATGTAGATACCCTTACAGATTTGACCGCAAAGGGAAAAAATATACAGAGGACCTGTATCTTCTATAAATATTGTCTCCATGAGACAAGAGTGTAAAAACACATCTGCAGCATCTCAAATTTCAGCTGTCAACCAAAGCAGGGAGCAAGTTCCAAATCTCTCTCAGTGACTCCTTTGTAGGAAGTTTCAGTTGTTGATAGACACAGAGTACCAGCTTGCACATGAATGCCTGGTCCTTTGGTGAGAGGTGAATTTAACCCCCTCTGCCAAACTGGGCTGCCTTCCACCTCCCAAAAGCTTCCTCCTCTGTGAAGTTTAATTGCTTTCAAAATAAGGAGTTAAAAATAGTCCTAGATACTAAACCTGTCCTTGAGTTTTGCTATAAATTTTACTCATTTCACAATAATATTACTCCTGTTGAGGGTAAAAAAAAAAAAATAAATTCTCTGGCTACATGTATCCTGCAGATTAACCGTGGACAGGATTGCTCTCTGACTGTGAGGCCAGCTGTCCTGGAAAATCCTTCAGGCTCTTAAGCCCTTTCAGCATCCATAACGTGCTGGCTGCATCCACTGCCTAGTGGGAATAGCTGCTAGCCCATGCTTACTCCCAAAATGCACTCTCAAGTGTTTCAGGAGGGTGTTAAGTGGCCTGGCCAAAAGTGTGCTGGAGACCATTCCAAAAGTTTATCGAGTACAGACATTCACCTTCCAGTATCCATGTTTATGCCCTGGCACTGTTTAATTTACAGTCTTTCTATTCCACAGCCTGCTCCTTTACAAACAAAGGAAATGGAAAACTAATCAACCATGCAAAGGGAAAGTGCAACTCACCATAAATACACAGTCTGCAGAGAGAAAATAAGCAGAGGATGGTGGGAAAGTAGAAAAGAATTGGTAATTTTCAAGTAAACCAAGGCATGCGGAGTATATTACTTATTCTAGAGGTGTATTTTTAACTTGCTCCTGAGAGATGGTCTGGAGAAAAAGCAGCTCAGCAAGGGTCAGGAAGGGACAGGGCAGAGGGAGAGGTTGCACAACATCCCCACTTCACACCAGACTCCTCCTGGTTTTTGCTGGGCATGTTGGCACAAACTTTGAACTCTTCTGCTCCATGTTACTGGTAAGAGGACTAACTCGTGGAGGCTCCAGAGTGGCCCCTGCATTATTCAAAGCCTCAGCCTTCACTTGTCATTACTATTTGTACAGAGGTAAAAGGAAAGGAGAGTCTTACTTCATTCCTGGCACTGCCAGCCTAGTAACTGTCGTTATTTCCCAGTAAACCTACAGGCTTTCCACTGACTTCAGAACTTGTGGCAAAGAAAGTAAAGAAGTAAAGTCCACGTAACTGATTTAAATGCCTCATGCTAACAAAGACTAGTGCAAAAAACCTGTGGATACTTCACCAGGGTTTTGAAAATTGCCTCATCCACTCTAATAGCTTTCATTTATAGAAATCATATTTAAGTGCCTTTTCTAATATCTTGTTTTCAAAATCCCAAGATAGTTTCTTCACTTGAAAAGAATGAAGTTAAAGAGTTATCCTACATCTATAGATTGAGCAGGTTTTGATCTTTTTTTTTTCTTTTAACAGCCTGGTCAATGTTAATCTGCTTTAACCTTCACTTGGCTTTCAGGTTCAGAGCAAAAAGTCAGGTTGAGCCAAAAACACAGCATAGCTACTTTGAGTACTGAAGAAAGGGAGCAGGAAAAGTAAATAAATATCTCTGCATGAGCTTGGTCTCACATTAACGTAACTAAAACTACCTGCTGCTGGATCCAAGTTGTTTTAATGTCTATTACTCCCTAAAATCCATTTTCAAGTTTAAAATCTTAGTGAATTGCGTTTGTCTTGTTGCACCTAGCCAAACACCCTACCTCATTTGACTCTTCTAAAAAACTTGAATTTCATTTTTTCCTATTAGGATAAAGTAAATAACCTTAGCTGTTTTCCTTAGAAAGCAATTTCAGTTCAGAGGCATAGAAAGCTATTAAAAAGAGCTCTTACTAACAGAGGGGGTGGTTTACAAGCCTACATGAAGATAAAATCATCTGCACTGGTATAAATTCTCACTGCGCAGTTTTAAGTATCTCACTCGGGCATCTGAGCGAGGAGTTTAGGTTTCATCCATAATCTGCAGTGTCTTTGAAATGGAGCCCAGGTTCTCTAAGCCTATGTTAAGGCTTCAGGCATGTCCTTGTCCTCACACATGCAGCTCTAGTGACCACTAGCTGAAGCCCACCATGGCTCCTTCTATCAGGGAAAGCATCCCCTGATTTTCTTTCTATGGAAAATAGTGCTGGGCAGAGGGTGGCATTGCTCCAGCCTCCATAGGAGAGGACATGGCTGGAGGGCACCGCTGCCATCTGCCCCTGGGGATGCATTAAGAGTTCTCAGTTCTGCCCCACTGAGTCACCACTGACCTCTCTAAAGAGCTTGTGCTCTGAAGTTCTTGTGCTATGCCAGGGGAGGTTCAGGCTTGACATCAGGAAAAAATTTTTCACGGAAAGAGTCATTGGGCACTGGAACAGGCTACCCAGGGAGATGGTTGAGTCACCTTCCCTGGAGGTGTGTAAGGCACAGGTGGATGAGATGCTAAGGGACATGGTTTAATGATTGATAGGAATGTTTGGACTCGATGATCCAGTGGGTCCTTTCCAACCTAGTGATTCTGTGATTCTGTGCCCCTAATTTGAGCACCACAGCAAACTGACAAACTGGCACATCATCCATCACAAACGCCAGTTTTGTTGTTGGATGGGGAGGCAATAACAGGTATATGGCACCTCGTTATCAGCATCTGACACAGTGCCACACTGTGTTAATGAAGTCACAAAATCAAGTGGCTTGTGCTGTTGGAATGGATTTTCTATAAAGTATCAATACACAGACTGTTGAGAAGAGCAGAGAACCCAGTATTTCTGAAAAGTACTGGAAAGAGTCAAAAGCTCACACTTACTGAGCTATCTAATTGGGAAATGAGCTCATGTGCGGAAGTCTTTTTCTTGGCAGCAAAAAGGGAAAAATTTGCCATTATTACCCAAAACAAGTAATTTAAGATACAGCAAAAAACAATGTATCTATGTTAGTTTTGTTTTACTTTGAATAAACAAAACTAGAGACTCATTTTTAATAATTAATGTAAATCTCAAAAAAGTTAATCATAAAATTTTCAAGTTCCTATTTCCTGTGAGGAGGTGGATGAAAGAAAAGCAATATGGGTCACTGTTGCTGGTGGGTGCCTCTACATATCGAGGCATCACTGTGTCTTTCAGTACAGATTTAAGACTGATTTGACTTTTCACAATAATGCCAAAAAGTTTGATTCCGCAAAACAGGTCATCTGAGAAGAAAAAACAGAGAGGGAGGCATTTACTGATGGTTTATGATTGGTAAATCAGGTACGCAACCAGGTAAACAAGTAGCACATAAACAGGGAAATTAGCATTCCTCTTTATTTAGTGAAAAACTGTCTGACCCAGCATTTATGTAACGTCTCAGCATTTCTTACTTGTCTACTTAAATATTTCTCAGCTGCCTTCAAGGAAGTCTAGGTGACTGAGAAATTACTTTGGGCTGCTTCTCCTGTGCATATATGGTAGACCTGTGGCCTTGGCAAGGACCTGCAGCGGAGGCTGTTGGCATCTCCATCCTGTCTTGGCTCTGCAGGCAGTGAGCTGGACCTGGCAGCACTGCCCAGGCAGCTGCTTTCTTAGGTGTAAATGCTAGTTACGGTCAAAAGCCTAATCTTTCCTCCTAGAATCATAGAATCATAGAATCACCAAGTTGGAAGAGACCCACCAGATCATTGAGTCCAACCATTCCTATCCTAAGCATGAAGACAACACAGCACTTTTTCTCTCTACACTGTAACCTCCACCATTATTTATAAGGAATAGTGGAACTTTGTTTAAAGGAAACAACTCAAAGCCAAACCAAGCAACCACTGTCCCTCCCCACAATGGCAATATTTTGCCTCCAGGGAACTTCATTGCTTCTTCCCCTACATACTTAAACCCAGCAACAAATAATGACATCTAACCCATGTCACTGGTGGCATCCCACATGCCTGGTGTCTCCTCATGAGAGACTATGAACAATGAGTGGTTCTTGCCCGCTTTGCAACTCAACAGCTTCAACTCAGGTGGAGACAAAACCGTTGGGGACAGAATTTGTCAATAATAAACCAGAGTGAAATCTACACAAATGCACACCCTAAAAGTTAATGAAACCCCAAACAAACCTATCAAAGAGAAAGAAAACAAAAAAAACCTGTAGAAGTGCTTTTACCTCGTAAGATAATTTTAAAGCACTTGTACAGCATGAGCTCTCCAAGCAAATTTCAACAGACTTACAGAGTTGACATCTCTCCATTAACAAAAACAATAAATTAACACTTTAAGAATATAGAGAATTTATATCCAAAAGGCATAAGATGCTGTCTCTAAGTTGCTCAGAATGGTTTTGTTGTTTCTTTTTAACTTCTGAATGAAGGAATAAATCATTAAGAATAATAAGAATCTATTCTTGGGCAGCTCACAGTAAGCAAGAATGTGATTGTAACAGGGGTTTAGCTGGTTTACTAGTTGAAACATGGAGAGTCCCCTAACAGAAACAAAGGACAGATGAACTCACCAAGAAGACAAAACGAGGATATAAGATATAGAGCATCAGAGGACTCGGAAGACACAAAGGAACTGTGATATACATTTGAGAGTGGGTGATAACATATGACAATGAGTTCTATGTCTGTTTAACCAGTATTTCCAGAATGTATAACCAGTGTTTCTCAGAATCTATACGAAAACGTATGTTTAACCAGTATAAAAGTCCTGTAACCAGCCACAATGGACACACACATTAGGTAAAACGATTCCCAGTGTGTCTGGTGTCATATTATTTATTAAAGCAATATCTGCTTAATAATTTGGCATTGATTATTGAGTTTGGCCTGTTTCACAGTACCATTTCTCAGTGTAGTTTGAGAAAAATAATTAACCCATTTTCCTGCTATGAGGAGGCAAATTCACCTCTTGTCATATTAAGGTACTATATTTAGTTATCTTAAGAAATAAGATTTAGCAGTAATGTTCTCACATGCTCATTTTATATTTCACATACTGTTTTAATCACCGTGAGAATAAACCTCTCTAGAGTTTCTGTCCCTACTGACAATACCTATGTGAGCTTTGAGTGCCTTCTCTTTCCTCTTAATATTCTCTGCATAAGGACATAGATAAGAGCTTTTCCTTGTCTGTATTTGCTCACATGCATGCTGCAGGAATTTCAGAAGAGTGTTTTTGTCAGACCTGCCCACCTGAAAGTGAACGGCTGCTCTCCAGGGCACCCAGTAGCTTACTGGTAAGTCAGCTGTCCAGGAAAAGCAAGGTCAGACTGTTCAGCTGTGCCTGCACTAAGGATACTTCACAAGGCTTTTGGAAAAGTCAGGACAAAGTCCTGAAGCTGAATAAATATTTCCTTAATGAATTATTATAAGTACTTTATCCAATCTGAAAGACTATGCTAAACTAAATGTAATCTGAGGAGTACATATACTTGTTTATTATTATAATTTTTATCAACTAGGAAACTAAATTTATCTAATCATGTTTATTTCTATTCAGTTACACTTTCAGATTTTGTTTTATTGGCACAGTGCTTTGAGGGTTTTATATCACTCTCTTAGAGAAAATATTAAATTCAATCAAAGCCAAAAAAGACCTGTTTGTCTCCATATTAAGTTCTGTAACTCCAAGTTAATTCTAAAAACTGTATCCTGTACAACATCACTGACTTTATGCCAAACAATCAGCATAAAAAAATATATCACTCAGCAGTTTGTCAGTCAATTACAGGACTGCAAAACTGACCTGAAAAAAACTTTACTCTCTGGTGAAAGTCATGAAACAGGTGATCTTAAGTGCTATCACACAGCACGTGCAAGAGAACCAGGTGATCAGGCTCAATCAACATGGGTTCATGAAAGGCAGGTCTTGCCAAACTGACCTGATCGCCTTCTATGACAAAGTGACTCGGCTGCTGGACAAGGGAAAGGCTGTGGATGCATCTTCCTGGACTTCAGTAAAGCCTTTGACACAGTTTCTCACAGCATTCTGTTACAGAAACTGTCAGCCTCTGGTGCACACTCTCCTGGGTGGGAAACTTGTTGGCTGGCCGGGCCCAGAGAGTGGTGGGAAATGGAGTTAAATCCAGCTGGAAACCAGCGACAAGTGGGGTTCCCCAGGGCTCAGTGCTGGGTCCAGCCCTGTTCAATGTCTTTATCAATGACCTGGATGAAGGCATCAAGTTCACCCTTAGCAAGTTTGCGGATGACATTAAGCTGGGTGGAAGTGTTAAGGCATCTTGGCTTGTATCAGAAGCTGCATGACCAACAGGTCCAGGGAGGTTATTCTCCCTCTGTACTCAGCACTGGTGAGACTACACCTCGAATCCTGTGTTCAGTTCTGGGTCCCTCACCACAAGAAGGATGTTGAGGCTCTGGAGCAAGTCCAGAGAAGAGCAACGAAGCTGGTGAAGGGGCTGGAGAACAAGTCTTATGAGGACCGGCTGAGGGAACTGGAGGTGTTTAAAAGGTGGGTAGATGAGATGCTCAGGGACACGGTTTAGTGGCAGATAGGAATGGTTGGACTTTATGATCCAAGAGGTCTTTTCCAACCTCATGATTCTATGATTTTATGATATGAAAAATTTCCCACCTGGGAGTTTGCCATGTGCTTGAGCTAAGGTAGCTGTCGTGCTTGCAAGAGTATCTTTATTGTAATTGTACTCACTGATACAAATGTCATAACTTTTTAGCATTAAAAAAACCCTGCAAAAACCTTCATGGAAAAATGTTTGGCAGGACATGGCAGCATGGTAGCATGGCTCAGTTGTAACACTGGTTGTTCAGACTCTAGGAATCACCCCATGGAAAGCAGCGAACACAAAGTATTTGGCAAATCTTGGACTTGTATAAGCATATGTGTCAACAACAAAGGATTATGAGTGAAGGGTTAGGAATGTCTTGAAAACAAAAATATTGTCACAACCCAGTATTTAGCATTATGGCACCAACATTATGAAATGCTGCATCAGCAGTAGGCTTAGTTCCTCTGCCCCCTGCTCAGCCAGGATGTGAACTATTGTATTCAAACAATTTCTGCAGGTAGCCAAGTACATGACATTATCTCTGTTTAAGTAGGCAAGAACAAGGCTGGAGAGTTTTGTATATGTACTTGCCACTGCCTGATCTCTTATAGTCTGAAGACATATTTCTAGAAAGGAAAAAATAACAGAAGTGTTCTTCCTGTTGTATCTTAAAAAAAGCTGAAAACTGCAAATTTATTAGGCTTTCTCAAACTTCAGAAACACTTTTCCAAATGTCTATAAAGGTTGAGGATTAAATAAATTGTCTGTTGAAGTAATAGAGCAGTTATTAGACTTCATAACACATGCATATTTTGAAATAAAAAATACTGTGCAGGGTTTTTTCCAGTTTGGTTTGAGAATTCCATAACTGGAAACAAATCATTAGCAGTTTGTACTCACATCAACTTTGTATCAGAGAAAAGTAAAGGTTTTGTTTGAGTAACATTGTTAGGCAAAATAGTAGCTATATACGTTTAGAAGAGAAAATAACCTATTTATACCAAGTTAATGGAAATTAGCATTATGAATGACAATTTAAGGAGTATTGCATGATGTATTGCAGATTTCAACCAACTGAAAATAGAAAAGCTATAAAAGCCATAAAAATTGCACAACGTACAGCTTTCAGTTCCAGGAAGATCATGTTTGCAATCCCATGCTACAAATGGAGTTGCTTTCTGGCTGCTGAGATTGAACTTCTGGGGCCATAATTAATATAGACAATCCTGAGCTTTCCAAATGACTCAGACATTTTAAAATATTATATGATACTGGGCTTAAAGTTGTGTGATTTTTCTAAAATCATTTAGTGATTGCCTTCCAGTTTTTGAGCTGGGTTCACAATTTAAAGTATGTTCCAGCACTGTGAGACATTTTAAAACTGGAAATAAAGATTACTGTACAACCAATGTGATGCTAGTAATGAGACTTTTAAAAGACAGGCAAAATCCCAGATGAATACTGTGAGACACCAGATATGGTCATAAAAGTCAGTGGTGTCTGCTGAAGTAGTCCTTGTCCTGTTAATATGTTAACTTAGGATGCTTATTATTTACTTATTATGCTAAATAATTTCAGGGAAAATAATGAACATTCAGAATGTCTTGGTAATCCTCAACAGTCCCTGGGGGCTTTGAAGGTTCTGCAATGTAGATGAGGATTTGAAAGACAAGAAAAGACATAAGTATTTTGGTCACCTCCTGGAGCTGACATCTGTAGGAAGCGCAAGTCTTGCTTTCCAGCCAGGCTATTGCAACAACATCTCTTGAATGTTATGAATTTAGGAGCATGGCTCCATCTGGAATCCAAACAGCCCATGGTGTGAAGTAGTACCTGTGTTGAGGGATGCTTCCAGAGCAGGGGCTTCGCTAGAATCTAGGTCCGGACAGGGGAGGAGGGAGTCGAGGATGGAGGTGTCCCTGTGCCATCACTCTGCTGCTCCCACCTGAGGCTGACCGGGGTCCCTGCTGCTCCCTAGAGAAAAGATAAGGCTCAGGGGCTGCACATGAGGAGAAAGGGATGAGAAAGACAGAAGCAGCATGGTCTACTTACTGTGCTTGCCCCCAGCAGGCTAGCTAGAAAACACAGACTTCCAGACTTAAGAGTGTCCTGAAAATACTTATATTGTTTAATTTAGAGACTCCTATTGACTTTATCCATGTATTTCCAAAGCCATGACATTGCATATTGACCTGATGTAACCAGAATACACTAGGCAACGTGTGTACAGGTATGATACAGTATACAATGCAGGTGGCAAAACCTCACATTCCCACTGCCTCCTAAGAGCTGGTACCACAAGCTTCAGCTTTCTGCTTTAATTGAATAATCCACACCAAGTAAACACCTCCATCAAAAGAAAAAAAACACCCGACCCAGCTGTAACAATGGAAGGAAAAGGCTGGTAGACAATGTGGTGGGTTCATTATTGAGTAGACGAGCAGAATATATGCAGTGCAATGCAATGCAATGAAATGATGAAATGAAAGCAGAAAGCAGCGTGTCCAGCTTAGTCTATCTCACTGCACTCCACCTGCAGAGTTCTAGCTGCTCAGTGAGAGCACAAGAATCCCTTGGTGGGCCAAGCTGGGCAATCCACGGCACAGCAAGAGTTGC
Source organism: Coccyzus lansbergi (assembly GCA_033558105.1). NCBI lineage: Eukaryota > Metazoa > Chordata > Aves > Cuculiformes > Coccyzidae > Coccyzus > Coccyzus lansbergi. Next base: position 94,835 of record JAUMJK010001428.1, read on the forward strand.
AGACTAGATCCTTTCACAGTCCACAAAGCAATCAAAGAAAGGCTGGGGACATGGTGACAACTTCACATACCGTGGAGGTATAGCAGGCAAGGGAGGGAGCTGGGAGCATTGCTGCTGGAAAGCTGAGGATGTGGCAGGGAATAATGGGGAATAAAGCCATAACACTGGAGGGAGGTAACAGCTCATGTCCATAAAAGGTCATTTATACATTTGATTAGTTTGCATAAATGAACAGAATTTGAATACACCCTGTGGATTCCCTGAATTCTGCCCGGACCTTCTGAACTGTGCGGCACAGATATGGTGTAAGCATATTAGCATTTTGCTAAGCCAAACCCCTTACAGACACAGCTAGCATGGAAAGATCAAAGCCAACGGATGTGAGCAGTGATGTATCTGGGCAGTCTCAGTGGCAGGACTGGTGGTGCCAGAGAGCTTGTCAGTCCTGGGAGACCGTGGAGGTTTTTCCTTTGGCAAAACACAAAGGTGTGAACTTTTAAAAGAAAACAGTGAAAACAGTAACAATTTTGTCCAGCTCCACAGACTGACTGTTATTTAAATAACTTCTGTTGTTTTCCTAATAACAATTAATTCATAGTAGTGACATTACTGTTAAAATTCAGTCTTGAACATCTATTTCTAGGAGAAATTTGAGCAATTATCCATCTATTTATTTAGTAAATGCAAGAATTCAGGTTATCATGGTGTTATACCTACAAGCTCTGAATTACCTCTGACATGACAGTTGAGAAGAAACAAAGTAAAAATAATTTGTATGAGGCACATGGGATTTACAGAAATTAATACTTTGCCCTATGAAAAGTTTGCCCTGCAAAGAAGTCTGTGAGAGTTTTCTTACTGGTTTGATAAGAGGAAGGATCAAGACTATTGTCTTTAAAAGTTAATATGCAAGTATCTAGAGCTAATAAAAGAAAGCAAACCATATTTCACAATGAAGAACTTCATTTTCTGTGCACTTCACAAAGTACTAATTATTAAGATTACAAAAAGGGTGAATCAAAACTTAATAGGTCAAAAGCTGACCTCATTTGTCTTGACTCTTCTGAATTTAAAGAACATACTCAGGATTTTCATCGGTCAAAACGAGATTAAAATCTCATGCACTGAATGCAGAAAAAAAAAGTGGTCTTGTTTGTGATTTGCAGAAATCTTGTTCACAGGAAACATTGTTTAAAAATAGGTCTTTGAAAGAACATTCCCTTCAGTTTATACTGCTCCACGGTCATCTCACAAGTGTGCTAACTACACCTGAATATTCCAAAACAGAGACATCCCCAAACACAGTTAGGACTTGAGTAATTTATATCCTCTGATGTTTTACGAAGCAGCATGACAGGGTAGATGTTTTACACTACTGTGGAAAATGTTTTTGTTTCATTAAGCTTTAAAATATCTTGAGATAATATTTATGCCTATACTTGTCTTATCCTCTGTTTTATAATAACTGATGTCACAGTAAATGTGGTAAGCAAAGGAAACAGTTAGGATTAATATCACTGTATTTAATTAAAATACTCTCCATTATACCTTGCGTTGTATTGACAAGCCCATGAGTTTTTGCCATTGACTAAAATAAAGCTGGTATTTCACTCACAGCCATCACATAGGTAAATAAAAATGTTCCAGACCACCAATTAGGCTAATGAAAGAAGCAGTTTGCTTGCAAACTTCACCTTATTGATATCTTTAACCTTACAGGGCTACAATAACATCACAGCCCTTTGCACAGCAGGATGCCTCTTGCGAAATATTTTTTGCATGTCAGTTGTTGAGAGTTTTAGTCAAATGCATTGAATAGAACCATTTTTTTTTTTTTTTTTTTGCTTGTTACTCTCAGTGCAGTAATATGAAGCTATTGATTCTCTCTAGATCTGTTTTGGGGAAAGCCTCTCAGCTTTCCTCATTCACAAATGCCCCTTTCCCCAGATGCACAGTGGATCAAGGAACCAATTTTAGCACAAGGAAAGCTGAAGTTTTCTTTGGCAGGTTGGCCAAGATACCATAATGACAGTTCTGACGAAAGTCCTCATCTTCCCATTGATATAAAGCCCCATTTCACAGGACCCTCAAAGGAATGACTGGGGAAAGCAAAGACATTTCAAAGCTGTTTTTCACTCCCTTGCATCTCCAAGCCCCTGCTGCCACACTGGGCATGGTACAATGATGACCAAGTCCTTCCGGACAGACTGTCTGGTAGGACTCTGTGATGGTCTTACTGTGCACAGCTGGTCAGAATAAGACACAAACTGAAACTGATTTTGGCAAACACCCTAAGCCACATCAACGTGACTGGAGAAGGCTTAGGGATGTCTGAAGGGGCACCTGCTTCCCCCAATCCACAGGCTATCATGGCGACAGGCAGCATGTGAAGGTTTCCGTTATCAAATTGACTGTTGTTGACAACTATTATCAATAGACTTGTTTGTTAGAATTACAGTTCCATTTCATTTATTGTCAGGGCCCAGGATCCCATGTCAGCTCCTCCTGAGCCTCTGCCCTGCCCCAACATTGGCACTAGTCTCCTGCTTAGCCCTACCTGACCACAGGCCTCACTGAGCTGAACCCACTCGTGGACCTACAGCCCATCCCAATCACCAGGGAAATGCCTGATGCCCAGAACTGGGGGAATCCCTGTTTCACTACACCCCATGGGGATTCTCCCAGCCCCCACAGAGCAGCCACCCATGTGGTGCCCTGGCATGTATTTCCCATATTACGTATTTAATTGTTTTAGTTGTGGTTGGGATTCCCTTTGGCCCTTGTTTAAGAAATAGCATGTGTTTTAAAAGCATTTCATTTTCATTGATCTTCATATGTGCATGTACCAGCTTAAATTCATACTTCTTCTCTTTTCTCCTTATACTACAGGAGAGAGAGAATCCAGAAAAGAAGCCAGTGATTTTATTCTTGAGAAAATCAGGATTGTAGAAAAACAAACACCCTCCCCAACCCAATTATATCTCTAACTCCATAACCAAGAGAGGCATCCCACGGTCCAGTGATCACGGCCCCAAACACTGGGATGGCAGGCTCAGCACAACTGTGAAAATGTTACTGTATGAAGCTGCCCTTGAAACTTGATTAAACTATCAACTCAGTAAGAATTAAAAGTGAAACATCCAAAAAGGTTCTTGTCACAGTCTTAACAGCTGGGACTCGGGAGTATCCTTGAGCTTTCCAAGAAGCTATGGTACAAGGGAACAGAGGATACTGGATTTGACTAAATATCCTCAGTTTGACTCTGTGGTCCTTGGAGGTGGTGGCATCAGTTGTCCCCATATTCTCTTCTGATTGACAGGGGCTCACACAGCCAGAAGCACTCTACAGATCTAATTCCAGGGAACAAACACCCTGAACTCTGCCACTGAAATTTCTTAAAGTCAACGTGTGAATGCAATTGTGGCTTCTCCAGGAAAGATTTATCACATACTACACAGTGTTTACAGGAATTTTCTCAGTTGTTATTGTCAATCAAACTTTGAAAATGCCAGATCCATTTCTTCATTGATTACTATAAAAAGTCTGATCAACTGCATACTCTGTTGGCCAATAACTCTAAAAATTTTTATATTTCAATTTACAGCTTAGAAGAATCTCACCATGTTTTCTAATAAAGATCCCCTTAAACAATTTTGAAACCTTTACTCAACCTCCTAAATATTTGGCACAGCACATCCTTACAAGCTTGAAATTATTACTTTGTTTGCTGTGGTTTCTTTTATTATACTATTATACAAGACTGTTGTACTTGGTCATTTGTAGCACATTACCTCAGACTTGTCCAGGTACAAAGAAGGACTTCTAGGATGATCAGGGGAATAGAGAACCAATCATATGAGAAGACAGAATGAAGAGCTTGGCTTGTTAGCTTAGCAAAATAAAGTCTGTTAAGGGATCCAGTTACTGTCTATAAATATATCAAGGAGGCAAACATCAGGGAGATGGGAGAGCCATTTAAACTAAATGTAATGTTGGCAAGGGAACCCATTGGCACAGATTGGCCAGAATTTAATCTATGCGAGACACCAGAAACAGTTTTTCACTTGGAGCAAGGAGATTTGGGAACAATTTTCCAGTTGGAGGAAGAGCAGCAAAAATCCTAACTGCACTCACAGTGGAACTTCATAAGTTTATGAAGAGGATTATGAAACTGGATTCTTGCAGTATTAGGACAATAGATTTGATGAGGTATTCGATCTTATCCAGTGCTCTGTTCCTGTGTAAAGCTATAGTATATCATGCAGATTCTGCAACCTTTAGCCATACATGTTTCAGAACAAGATATGCCAGCAAACTTTATGTGTTTCAAGGTATTTTAAACCAAAACAAATCAACCCTCCCAGCCAAACGATCCAGTTTAGTAAGCGTATTTGTTCAGGGTAGCAGTGAAACTTAATCAATTTTCCTTCCTACAATGACAATAAATTCATCAGAAAACAAAGTATTACAAAATAAACGTATTTTACATTTGGTTGTCCATCACTGAAATTCCTAAGATTACCGATAATTAGTTCTACTTGTGCTCTAGGTTTATTACAAATTTTATACAATATTTTACCCATGACTTTAAAACCTTTATAGCTGAAGTTCAACTATTATTTATGGTATTCTGCTCTAAGCTATAAATTAATAAAGGACAAGTACATTTTTGTGCTAGTGCATTTTATGTTGGAGGGTATCCAAAAGATATAACTGGAGGAACAGAATTAGGATTGTTTCTCATTTACTTTGGTCATAATGTGGGTTGTACACGTGCAAGGAAAGATAGTTTGTTAAAAACAGAGCCACCTGGTTTTGACAGTTTGAAGGCTTCCATTTTTTTCATGCTTAAAAGATTGCTTACAGAATCACAGAATGGTTTGAGTTGGAAGGGAACTATGTTGAGCTTGAAGTAAAAACCTCTTGGTGAACTGCTACAAAGCAGAAAACCTCTTTAAATTAGTAGATTAGTAGTCATGGTGGGATTCCTAATAGACACTTATTCGTGTTACAAAAGAACCGTGGTATCTTGCCTGTGGATCCTATGCAGCTGTCACACACTGACAAGGCAAAGATCATGCATGTGTTTCACAAGTGAGTCCACAAAGACATGTAAGGGCCTTGAAAAGTGCCTGAAATAATCCTGATTAACCACATTATTTCATTTGGGGTTGTTTATCAGGTACAACAGATGGATTTACTAAGGAATCTACAAGCACTGTAGATTTTAAGTCTTCATTATGACTGGTATAAGTACAGTAGAGACTCCCTAAGGACTGATGGTTTCTGTGCTTCTCGGAAACATTAGGGGGAAACAGTCCAGGGGCAGTCAGAAAGCTTATGGTACTAATTCTAGACCTAGACCACTGGGCAAAAATTTCATGTGCATGTTTTTACTCATCATCTGTGAGAGGCAAACTTGTTCTCATGGATCTCCCAGAGTTATCAGTTCATTTCTGTGCATCGTGGCAGCTGGAGACCCACACCTTTTCTCCACCGTTCCTGGCTTTTCTGCAGTTCAGAGAGCTGGGCTCCACAGGGCTCTGGAGTTGACTGCCTCTCATCCCAGCTGAGTCTAGGGGGGAAGCCAGGAAGGTGGGTGACTTTGACAACTTTCAGAACCAGAGTTCTAGTAGTAAACTATTCTATGCTCCTGCCATGTCCTGGCAGATGCTCTCTTTGGCTAGTTATTTTTGCTTTATGTGGGCTTTGACGCAGTCTCCACTGACAAAGACAACAGGGTGGTTCTCCACCCTTCGAACAGCAGATCTGCAGAACTCTTGTCCAAGGATGCACAAGTTAGTATGGCTTGGATGGAGACAGTGGAAATATTTGGAGGAAATACTCATTTATAGTTGCTAACCAGGCAAACCACATTAGGTTCAGGCGATCTCTTAAAGTGAAAATAGCTGGAGGCTTGGAGAGCACTCAGGGGAAGTTTCAAATCCTTGTCCTGCACTTGCTCTCCCTGGCTAGATGCTTTTGGCTGCTGGTTTGTCTGTTGGTTGGTTTGTTTGCTTGTGCAGAGCAGAGCAGAAACGCTGTCCCCAGCTGCCACAAATTACACTGTGGAGTTCCCTGCAGCTGACTGAATTGCAGGGGTTGGCATGGAGAGAGCACAAGGCTTAAATCTCACCTTGGGAAAAATAGTTGGTGGTTCACTATTAATTGAGAGCTAACATGAAGCTAAAACTGAAGGACCTGATGCTCTGCTATTTTAAATTATTATGGCTTGGTTGGGCCCTTGAAAGCAGGCTTCTTTATCCCACTGTAGTTCTGACATGAAAAATCATAGAATCATAGAATCACCAGGTTGTAAGAGACCCACCAGATCATCAAGTCCAACCATCTCGAAACCATGACCCTCAGTACCTTGTCCACCCGTGCCTTAAACACCTCCAGGAAAGATGAATATACTACCTCCCTGGGCAGACCGTTCCATTGCCTGATGACCCTTTCAGTGAAGAATTTTTATCTTGTGTCAAGCCTAAATCTCCCCTGGCGGAGCTTGAGACCGTTCCCTCTTGTCCTGTCCCCTGCCACTTGGGAGAAGAGGCCAGCTCCTTCCTCTCTACAACCTCCTTTCAGGTAGTTGTAGAGAGCAATGAGTTCTTCCCTCAGCCTCCTCTTCTCCAGGCTAAACAACCCCAGCTCTCTCAGCCGTTCCTTGTAAGACTTGTTCTCCAGACCCTTCACCAGTTTCGTTGCTCTTCTCTGGACTCACTCCAGAGCCTCAACATCCTTCTTGTGGTGAGGGCCCCAGAGCTGAACACAGTATGTATAACAATGTATTGTTATCTCACTGAGGATGCTTTTATTGAATCAATTTGCATGTAAATGTTATGTTTTATTTGCTGCTTGAATGAAAAATACTTCTATTTTTAGAAGAAAAGTTGTAATTCATACCCTGCAGCAAGAGAAGCTCACTGCATCCTTAGCTGAAGCACACAAAAATCTTTTTTTCCCAGCAGGTGCTCTGGAGCTGCCTTGTGAGTCTTAAACCACAAAAATTTGTTGTCATTACTGAGCAGTTCAAATAAGAAAGCTGTTCTTGCAAAACAGTATTTAATGGGTCTGCAAATAAGAACAGAGCAGCAGGGAACTCCAAAATGTTATCTCAAAAGCACTTGCCTCACCCTTAAATTAAATCCCAAACCAACTCTTCCCATGGACAGAATGAAGGGCAGAGTATTCTGCTTATCTCTGCACATGTAAATGAGTTGAATTCCATGGCTCACATGTCACAGTACAACTTTCAGTAATATTTTTAAGCTTTCGGTAATGCCTCAAGTACCTAAAATTAAAGGGGTATATCTTAAACAACAAGGATCTTAATCTCACGTATATTTAAAAATTTATTTTAATTGATGTAACAGTTGTTACTCAGGAACAATCTGTGTATAAATTTTTATTAAGCCAGAAAGACTATTTAAGGTAAAAGTACTGGAAAAATAAATTACATTTTCAGAGCTACAATTTAAAAGTGTATTGTATTGCTTCTTAATTGCGGAACAGTCTGATATCTGAAAGCATTAGCAATGTTCGTGATGCATGTTACAACTAAAATTCCACATAAGTATATTTTTAAAATTATCTCTTCTTTCACTTGGTCATTTTGTTCAAGAATCCCTTTCTCACGGATGAGTTGGTAAAATATACATCACTCAAAGTTCTGTAAAGAATGCAGCCTCTGCTCTGCTTTATGTCAGATGATTTCATCAGCTCTTGGAGAAAGATTTGAACAGGGATGTTGGCAGATACAAGTCCTTTTAGTTTGTTTTAAAGTTGTGATATATTCATTTCTAATTTTAACAAAGCGTGCATTGTAAACAGGGCATTGAAAACTTACGCAAAACCAGGCATGGTCTTTTTAACTTCATACTATCACTTGGGACAGAGTTGCCTCTGAGGTTCTGCTCCCTAACATGGATACAACTCCCAGGGTTCCATGGTACCACCACTGCCCTTTCATAGGAGAGAAGGGACAAGAGATATGAGTTGTTGCAGACCCCAGTGCTCTACTTTGCATGGAACAGTGTAGAAAGCACGTCACGGCCTCATGTTGCCACAACATAAAGTCATGATCTCTATCCTGCTGAAGCCAAGGCTTCAGATTTTTCTTCGAGCTTCTGGTTGATTGCTGGGTGTTCACAGTTTAGCTGTTGATGCATCAATGAAATCGTATTACTCTCTGCTCTGACAGAGCTTAGAATTGCATGTATGAGTATTATGTTACTTATTGAAATAGTATTCAATAAAGAGAGTCCTCCAAAACCACATCTGGTTAAAATAAGCCTTTTTTTGTAGCATTTTATTCCTTGTTCACAAGCTTCCTATTTAAAATGAGATAGTCCTGTGAAATCCAACAATTGTGCCTGTAGCTCTAAGCGCTATTTGTCCATGAAGAACTAAGAAAACCCAATGAAGCATTATTAGCTTTGACTCATCTGACCAAAGTATCTTCTGCTATGCCCACTAATTACAAGAGTTCAGGCGGCAACATAGGTCCCCAAGCTTTATTAAAATTATCAGCACTTGTTTGCTTGCTTTTTTTTTCTTTAACTAATTTAATAAAGAGAGAACAAGAAAGCAGATATTTGAAGCAGAACAGGAGAAAGCAAACTAAGGAGCATGAAGAGGAGATACTAAAATAATGCCTAAGGAACAAACTAAAAAAAAAAAAAATTAAACATTTGTCACAAATTTTTTTCCAATGCTAGAATTTTCCAGCATTGAAAGTTCAAAATATTCTTGGAAAGCAGTCACCCTATCTGTAATCTTAGAGGAATCTGATTCAATAATTATAAAACATACCTTTATAATGCAGAAGGGTTTTTATGTGATTGTTCAGATGATCCCAGGCATTTGATGTGTACAAATACGTATGGCATGAGGATTGTCACTTTTTCAAGTGACAGGCGACAGTACAAGAGGGAATGACCTCAAGCTCCGCCAGGGGAGATTTAGGCTGAACATTAGGAAATAAGTTGTCACGGAAAGGGTCATTGGACACTGGCAGAGGCTGCCCAGTGAGGTAGTTGAGTCACCTTCCCTGGAGATTTTTAAGGGATGGGTGTATGAGGTGCTGAGGGGCATGGTTTGGTGATTGATAGGGATGGTTAGACTCGATGATCCAGTGGCTCCTTTCCAACCTAGTGATTCTATCATTCTATGATTGCGTCTAAACTTGTAGACTAAACAGTGCCAGGGCTTGGTCAAAATTTTGGCATGGATTAACCAGTGGTCTTCCTGGAACGGTTCAGGAATTAGCCCTGGCTGGGAACTAGCTTTGCTAGGAGTTGGCAACCTGGACATAGCTAACCTGTTTTAAAGGCTAGGGAAGTTCAGTAATCTATGTATGACCACTCAATGACAAGTAGACTGAGGGTCAGAGAACCAGCACTGGCATTGTCTAGTTTCCTGAAAAACAGACACAGCCAAAGTGCCAAAGTGTTAAATTCTTAACAATTTCTATATGGTTGTTACCAATATGGTTGTTATTGTTGCTCTGCAAAACTGCAGCAGAAGTGCAAAGCCTTGACTTTTGAGAGGAGGCAAGCGAGCGAGAAGTGCTCCAACAGATGGCACAGTCAGATGGAATGAATTCCTGAGGGGGGATGCAGCACAGAGAAGAACAACAAACATGGTAAAAATGTGGGAAGAGAGGCTGCCATACCTGTTTCTACAAAAGTAACTTAGGTTGAGCAAATTGCCTCAGGAACATGCTCTTTGCCCAAAATCAAAGGAAGGAACTAAGAAGCTTTGCAGGGAATCATAGTGCTATGCAGATGAGGATGTCGGACAGTGCACCGTTGCAGCTGTTAGAGGGGGATTGGAAATGATCACTTGCAAAATTCACAGCTGGAAGGTCAGCTGAAGTGGATTACTGGGACCCAGAGAGAAGTCCAGCTCACTTGTTCAATGGTGAATGCTGAATAGAGCAATGACACAACTCTCAGGCCACAGAAAGGTATGAACTGATAATTCTGATTCCAGATGCGTCAGCTGAAGATCCAGATAAATTCCTAATAAAAGCATATTTACACTAACAAAAAGTCAGTGTGACGATCAATTATCCTCTGCCTTCCCAAAGACAGAGTTTCATAGAATCATAGAATCATAGAATGACCAGGTTGGAAGAGACCCACTGGATCATTGAGTCCAACCATCAAGTTTCTACCACATGGCAAAGGCGATGGGCAATACCCATCACTGGCAAAGAATCTTGACTGACAGGTGCAAAGGTTTCATACAAGGGCTTGTCACAGTGCTATTCCTTCCCTGTGACACTCCCTAGCAGCAAGAGTAATCATGCTGTCCACAATATTTTTCCCACCATGGCACAGGCTCTGCTGAAGAAGTGTTGTTGAAACAGATAAACCAAGAACCTTCACCTTGTTTTTTGTGCTGTAGTTCTGTAGCTTCAGATGAAGAAGTAACAGTGGGAAGAGTATTGCTTAACCCTGTAATCCTGAGGTGGAGGTACTCTCTGGAATTGGTTTCTGCATAAAACAATGACAACAGGTGAGATGAGGGGGACTGAAACAGGATCAGCATATGTGGCCGTTATAAGAAATTAGCTACAAATCTCTACCATGTATCTTCAGTGAAATACTTTTTTCAGTGGCTCTTAGACTGGCAAAAGGGATGGTAAAAGTCAGTTTGCTGCCACAGAGCAGTTCTCTGGCTGAATTTCAAGTAGATCACTCTGGAACATGTAGACATTAAAGCTCTTCAGCAAAATAATTGTGATTGTTTTCACATGGGCAAACAACAATTCTCTCTCATCTCATTCCTGGAAATGCTCAAAGCATTCTAGTTGATATTTCCAAAACCCATTCAGATTCAGCCAGACATCTAGGCTGAACAACTTGAAGCAAAGCTGGAAACAACTGGGCTTCATATGAGGCTAGACTTTTTTAAATGAAAAATGTCAGGGAGACTTAGATAGGGGTCTCGTTATCAGCTTATTTTGGAGTACATCTTCTCTTCTATGTCTCAGATTAACATCGCATGTTAAAGTCAGCTGGCATACCTTTTAATTTAGCATTGAACACCTGCTCACAGTTATACTTGCCATTTTAATCTACTACCAATTCCCAGTCAATTAGATATAAACTTGCTAACGCAATGACAAAACATAAGACTAATAGAAATACTTCAAACACTTCTCTTAACGGAGTTTCAGATTATTTTAGAGATCAGAGAAATATGTCAGGCTCACAAAAGTACCTGAATGGAACATCTTGATTTTTCCTAGTTTTCTCATGATGTTAAGCAAGGACTCAGAAGGAAATTTAAGAGAAATTTGCTGAAGCAGTTAACTTGGATGAACTAGTTCTAGAATCAATCAGATGAGTCTCAGAATGTGCCTATGCTGATAAGACTACTTATCAACACACATATTCCCTCCCTTCTCTGTTCAAGAAGAAGCACTTTTAAAGATGCTAAAAATAGAAGTGTTATTTAAAAAATTCATATCTTCCATATATTTTTGTTCATAATTGTAATATTAGAAGTAGTGTCTGTTCTGAATTTCATTATCTTATTCTCAGTGCATTTCATAGTTTCTTAAGACTACATGAAGAAAGGAGATGGTCATAATTGGTGACCTGATGTACACAGAACATTCTCAAAGGTGGTCTAAGGATTTTCCAAATATTCCTTATAATGGTTTCAGCCAAACTTTCTAATATTTTTCCCTTTACTTGATCTGTCAATGTCCTATTTTGTTCTATTATGAGAGCATTTTAAGATGAACTTACCTGACACTCTGTCAAACTTTTCTATGATGTCCTTAGGAATTTTGACCTATTTACTACAATGGAGTTTTAACGTTTGCTGTATAAGGCAAAGCCTTAGGGCTTGTTTCCATAAAGAAACTGTTTTGATTTTAGAGGTTACTCAGATGAAATGCTACTCCTCAGAATTAGAATCCCAATGACTCCACCGAAATGCATGACAGAATTGCAAAGATTTTACTATCCTTGAGAAGCATGTGGAAGGACAGTTGTTCCAAAGAAGACAAAATAAAATTAAAATACAATAGTACCTGCACTAGGTATTTCTTAATTTGTCAAAGACTACATAATGAAGTATCATAACTGGACTCACAGAAAACCTTAGTTCTTTTCTTCCTTCACAGTATAGTGACGACATATTATTTATTTGTACTGGTAGATATTTTTTTGAGTGATGGCTTTGTGCTTGCTTAGGTCCAGTAAGTGGAGAGAAATGGGAATATGAGATTAATACCAAAATACTACAGGTATTAAATGAGTTGTCCTGGCCTGGAGCAGGGCTGGGGCACCTGCACATTATCTCTAATGGCTCAAGGATGTGCTTTTCTTACTTAGCCCCTGGTGTTACAGTCATGCATCCATCATGCTACCAAAGTTTTGCCCCTTGGGGATCCCCAACACACGGCATTGTGATAAAGCCTGCAGCTGAAATTCTGCCAGGCAATTTCTTCTCATAAACCATTCATCCCACCTATAAGCACAGGTTTGAGAACCTGATAGAGATTTGGGCCAAATTCAGTATAAAGTTTCAGAGAAACAAAACGTTCCTTTTGCTATTTCCATCTTTTTTCCCCCACAACGCTAACATCACAAGTCATCAGAGGTACTATCGGAGCGAAGCAGAAAAATGATGAGAAAGTGGTTTCTCTGCTCTCTTTTTCCATATGTCCCATTTCCCTATCAAGGCCCAGTAGAGTTTTAACTTCTTACTATACTGAAGGAAACTGTTGTCCAAATTGTCTGCATGATTCAAAATGGCTATTTGAATACAAATAAGTGAGTGTGGGTCACACAACAACTCTGTGACTTTGCATGTATTTCATACAAAGTATGGGTTTTCTTTCTGCAAAGAGTGAAGCAGTGTTATCAGAATACCTTGTATTTAAAGCATTTCCCTGGGAGATGGATGACTAAATTTAATCCTTGAAATCAATGAAATATTCTAACATTTTCCTTTGTGGGTTGTTTTGGTTCTTTTCATGGTTCCAAACTCCCACTTGGCCTCCTGATCTTTAAATTTTACTACAACAGCCCCATAATAAAGTATTTTTGCAGTCTGGTAAAATGTTTAATTCAAGCAAAAACTAATGTGCCTCACTGCAAATCCTAAAAAAACCATAGCAAAGCATTTATTTATAAGTTTTTATTTTTTAGACTCAAACATCAATCAAAAAAAGTAGAGAAGTAAGCACAGTCTTAATCATTAATTTTCCTGGGAATTCCTTTGAAAGGAATGGCCGATTGATGCCTCCTTCTCATTATAGTCTTTGGGTCTCTTTTACATTCAGGTTTCGGAAAACTATCCTCCACTTTCTTCTCCCCCTCTCTTACAACCTCAACAGGTTTGGTGCAGAACTGAGAGCACTGTAAAGAGTGTAAAGGTTCTTGTTTTCAGTCTGGCAGGAAAAAAAGAGCTTCACTAGTGAAAAAATTTGGATTAATTGCCACGGTGTTACTAATGGATTAGTACATGAAAATTTTTACAAAGCAAGAAATCAAAGCCTGTTTGCCAAACGATTATACATTCAGATTGATATTTTTTATATTGATTATGATAACAAATATAGTTAAAATTATAATTTTAAAAGTGACAAATAATGTATTGTTAATAAATATTAATGGACATGTTGCATAGTTACATATGCAATGTTATTTTTATTCTGGATTCAGATGCCTATTTTCTTAGAGTGTGTGAGAGGAGGTGAAGTAAAAGGGAAAAAAGAGGAGCTGTTGCTGTGCCATTAGCAGCTGTGGGATGGCTGATGTCCTTCCCCAGCACATGTTCTGACGACACCTCTATTTCTGCTGCTCTGTTGCAAGGGTCCAGTATGAATAATATCAAAGTTAAGAGTTGCACTGTGATGCAGGTAAAGCCACGAGGAAGGCAGACTTCTCAGTCTAAGTAAGGGAGCCTTGAGACAGGGTTGATGCTGGGGTGAACTGAAATGTTATCTGTCAGCTGTAGCTGTCAGCAAAAATATTGAAGAAAGAGCAGCTGCACCATGCCACAAGAAGGGGAATGGAGCAATCGTAGCTCCAAAATAGATATGAGTGTCAGACAGAGTTTTCTTTTAATGAACCACATTAATAGTCACAGACTGTTTATTTTCATACCTGCTTTGAGACAGTTGATAATGCTACTGCTTTGAATATATTTTAAATAAATGCTTGAGATATAAGTATAGAATAGTTATTTAGAATCGGGCTTAATGAACAATATGTTACTACTCCTATGAAATATATTTTTTCCTCCTAATTATTCTCAGCTTCTGTAGCCCTAAACTTACCCCCTCTATTTCAGTGTGCAAGTGCTGATATAACAACAAATTGATGTGACAATAAAAAGTCATAACCATGTTTCTCAGCTGGAAGAAAAACTATTGACTTGTAGCTTCTATAACATTTTTTCCTTCCTTTTCAGAACATTTAATGAATAAGAGATTAAATTATCCTGAAAACATTTATTAAAGAATAATAACTTGCAGTCTTTTTTGGGTTACTATTAGAGACAATAGTAAGCATCCGTGCCTTCTGGATCTTGAATTCTAAGATAAATGTAATAAAGCTTACCGCAGGGTGTTATTGTTTACTGCTTGGAAAAACTTATGCAACAACAGAACACTGTTCTGATTTTTGAGCTGCTGTTAATGAAGTTCAACTGGACAGGGTATGTTGCCATGAGTCAGGAAATCTGGATGTTCCTGGACAGAGGCCAAAGAAGTTTAGACACATCAGAGACGTGATGTATATGTATCCACTGGGGGAGATAGACTGAGTTGTTTTCAAGCATCTCAAGCTGCCTGATTCAAGAAGCAACCAAATGACCACCCTGAAAATGAAAGAAATTTCATTTTCTTGAAATGAAATTACTAGCTGCCTGTTTCTTGGAGTCCCTTGTTTGTTACACCAGGAAAACAAGAATGAAGTAGATTCTCCAGGGGAGCTTAGTGATTAGATATTAGGTTCAGCATTGAGGCACTAGGTCCAAAAGCCCAGGGGTATAACTTTGTCTTTTCACTACAAAAAGAAAACAAGGGAAAAAAAAAACAAACCAAGAAAACAAAATGCATCTGTGTATGTAGCATCCATGTGCTAAATACATATGGGGAGAAGTTCCCCTCTCCCCAGTGCTGAATTGTTTGCTGAAATGCTGCTACATTTCAGTACAACCCTATGGTACGCTTGAAACTCCCTAGCATTTTTAGAGCCTTTAAAATGTTGTCACCACAGGCCCCTATTTTCTCAATGGAAATAAACCAGTTTGCTAAAGTTTGTTGGGATTACGTAAAAGGATACCACTGATTTCTTTTCCTTTCCACTCCTCTTTCTTGTAGCTTAGTGTAACCACCCCAGGAGACTTTAATTTTTCACTCTTCCCCTACTCTTTTCTGGTAGGTGCATTTTGTTTATGTTCCCACAACCTTTCCCCACATTGTGCCCCAAGGGAGACCTACAGCTTTCACTGCCTCTTGCAGCAGATCAAGTCATGCAGAGCAGTTTTCTCCCTGTGCAGCCCATGCTGGCACTCCCAGGTACATGGGTGGCTGCCTGGACTTCCACGCTTCTCATCTTATATCAAGGGATGGTCTCACTATAAAAACCTGACCTTCCTTTCATGAAATGCAGGGAAAGGTAATTTAGTTCCCCGCTCTTCCCTTCCCCTGGGAAGATCCTCAAGTAGACTAAGAAATCATTTCCAGACCTCCTGCTTTCATCTGGACTAACTTCAGTCCTATCTTCACAGTTACCACTGCTGTTATATCAGGCTAGGTTATGGTGTGGTAGACTTGAGTTGCTTTCAGTGCTATTTCAGCAGCTGCAAACCTTGTCCCTCTGTGCCATGACACATATGTAAGCATGAGACTGCTCTACTCTCAGACTCAATGTCCTTTCTGTCTGTTGGTATTGCCAACCATACACTCTCAAAATCTTGACATAATCTTCCAAAGCTGTGTTTCAGGAGATTTTTTAGCTATACCTTGTGGCCTCAGTTCATCTACAGCTCACAGACTTCAATGCCCTTGAAACTTCCTTAAAGCCACCAGGACTCCTTTCCCCCCTCCTAATTTTATTTGGTTTTATTTAAATCTGAGAGTCATGTAATGGCAACCTAATCTCTAGTGTAAGTCCTTGTCAAAAATCTCAGCTGCCAAGAACCACACCTGAGCTGCTGCCATTGCTTTAGCAAAGTAGGCAGGACTTGAATCATAGAATCATAGAATTTTCAGGTTGGAAGAGACCCACCAGATGGATCATCGAGTCCAACCATTCCTATCAAACACTAAGCCATGCCCCTCAGGACCTCATCCACCCATGCCTTAAACACCTCCAGGGAAGAGGTAGCCTGTTCGAATGCCCAATGACCCTTTCCATGAAAATTTTTTCCTGTTGTCCAGCCTAAACCTTCCCCATTGGAGCTTGAGGTCATTCCTTCTTGTCCTGTCCCCTGTTACTTTGGAGAAGAGACCAGCACCCTCCTCTTCACAACCTCCTTTCAGGTAGTTGTAGAGAGCAATGAGATCTCCTCTCAGCCTCCTCTTCTCCAGGCTAAACAACCCCAGCTCTCTCAGCCACTCCTCATAAGCCCTGTTCTCCAGCCCCTTCACCAGCTTCATTGAAACCCATTGAAATCCATCTCCTGAGCCTGCAGTAGACAGGCAGCACTGTAGGACATAAACGTTTTCCAACACTGTCTTTTTCACCAGCCAGTATATGGGGCTTATGTGGCCTTCCGCTGAACCTACAGCAGCTCTGGCACCACCGCACCACTACAAGCTAATTTGGGCTGCCACCACCTGCCCATCCCTTCCATCAAAGACCCTTTTTCCTCCAGATTGTTTTTATTTTTCCCCAGTAGCCACTTCCCCGTACCAGGCAATTCATCCTGAGCACTTCCAAAATGACATGCAGCCCACAAGCTGACAGCACCATCTTTGCCCTGAGAATTACTTCTGGTACAACTTAACCTAAGGGAATGCTCTTTTTTTTCCCATAAAAATCTTAGTATTGACACTAGTTAGGTTTCTATTTTGGTATGGGTTTGTTTTTACAGCTTCCTGGTCACATCCCCTATCCTCCTCTTTCCTTTTACTGCTGTGCTTTACCATTATGGTTGATTTCTTGCTATCCACAACTCAGGGCATAGCTATCTTCCCTCTGGGGAGCTCCTCTAAAAATACTTATTCTTGTCATTCAAACTAATTTAATTTCTATTCCTACTTCTCCCAGCAGAATCTGGTTTCTAAGGAGGGCTATTTAAGTCTCCTTATTCAAAGCTGTTGACATGATGTTCAATACTGATACATATCAGGGTGTCAAAGTCAGTACTATATTTATTCTTGTAACATCCCAGGTGTTATTGAAAGCGTAGAAGTAAATAATTTGCTGCGAGTCATACAAGGAGTCAGTGATGTAAAAGCCAGCCATTTAGCCAGCCTTCCTCCTCCCAAGCATCTTGCATTTTAAGGTGAAGTTCTTTGAAAGGAGTAAACAACAAAATTCAAACATGGCACGAATATTTTGGAAAAGGAAGCAAAGCTTTTCTGATTAATAAGCAATTTATCACATGTCCAGTCACACTTACAATTTATTCCCTGCAGTGTGATTTAGTCTTTGTTTATACAACTAATGCTCTAATACCTAAATTAACTCTGTCTGCAATTATTCTTGCTTCATTTTTAGATATTCATTGCTGTCTTGGAGGGATTTTTGGTTTTTTATTTGAGTTGATAGCGGTTGCCTGAAGAATTGTTCCTGCTCTTCTTATTCATTAACAAACTGTTGTGTTATGTCCAGCATATCAACTGAAAACTTATATAGATTATTCAGTTTATTTCTGTTACATTCCTCTGTTTCCTTTGTGCTATATTAGCTAAGGAGAAACTCATTACACTGTTTATAGATAACATCACATTTTTTTCTAAGACTTCATTAGTTCTAAGAGATCTGTGGTAATATATGAGGTCCAACACACAAAAAAACAAGACTAACCCTATGGTTTGGGAACAAAGACTGGGAGAGGAGAGACAAAGAGATGGTTATAGTACATCTTCTAACCTGTCACAGTGAGACAAGGTTCACTTCACTCAGCATGAGTGGATGCATATTCAAATATAGAGGCTTTCTTACCCTGACTCAGAAAACGCTGATATGATCCAGCCCACAATGCTTTGTGAAGCATTTTTTAAGCTAATAACAACATCATTGTGTTTAAGCACCCACCCTACTGGGCAGACCTGGCTCCCTCTTCCCAAAGATCAAGTTAGTGCTCAAAGGAATCAGGTTTTTTGTCAACAGAAGATCCAAAGGAGAACCTCAATAGCCTTTCAGACAAGGGTCTGTGGAAATGCATTTTATAAATGGAGGTTGTGGAGAGGAGGGAGCTGGCCTCTTCTCCCAAGTGACAGGGGACAGGACAAGAGGGAATGGCCTCAAGCTCCGTCAGGGGAGATTTAGGCTGGAGATTAGGAGGAAGTTTTTCACAGAAAGGGTCATTGGGCATTGGAATAAGCTGCCCAGGGAGATGGTTGAGTCACCTTCCCTGGAGGTGTTTAAGGCACAGGTGGATGAGGTCTTGAGGGACTTGGTTTAGTGTTTGATAGGAATGCTTGGACTAGAAGATCCGATGGGTCCCTTCCAACCTGGTTGTTCTATGATTCTATGATTCTGTGATTCTATATTGGCAGCATCATATGCAGCTGTGTGTCAACTGAGAAGGGAGCTATTTGGAAGGTGATCATAGTTGATTTTCTTAATTTGTTAAATAAAAATAATGATAGGCACAGTTTCTTTTTGTGTGTGTTTGTTGGACTTCATATGTTGTTTGGGTAGTGATATTGAGCAGGGACTAGAAACTAGTATCATCACACGGAATTTGTTCTCTTGAAGCCAGGTTACGTCACTGTCACAGAAAGGGCTCAGAATGGCCCTTAAATACTGTAGCAATGCTGTTGTGTATTTCCATTTACAAATAAACCAAATTTTATATCAATGCTATTAATATTTTAACCCATCTTTCCACTAAAAAGTGGTCCAAGATAATTTTGGGTTTAAGAACGTGTTCTCTGAAAATGGGAAAATCAGTTTAGTTTTTTTTTTCTTCAACCCATAAGCTACTTTTAAAACCATTGCCCAGATGGACTCGATTCAAGGTAGTTAAAGATGCTGTTACCTGGTTAATCCGTGGTTTAGAGGCCCCTGGATTTAAATCACTAAGCTTCCTAGCCTCATATTCAAACACTTTGTGTCTATCCTGGCCCATTTTAGCATCTTTCAGAGCACAATCTCTTCTTCCTAAATCTCACTAGCTTCTTCACTAACTTAATCCCTATTGGAGCATATGACAGCATTTTTTCTTACAAAAGCTGCAACGGTAATTTGTATTACATTGATGTGTGTACAAGTCACATTAACTCCTCAAGTTTCTCTCTGCAGCAAGTGCTGAATTTGCTCTAGCCAAGCGCAATGGGATCTGAGACCTCGGTATTCCACTACCTGAGAATTCCTAGCTTTTTCCCATTCATCTCCACTGATGATGGCACTATTTTAATTACAGTAGGATACAACTGGAAAGAGTTTTTCAGTAAGAAAAGTGAGCTCAGCAGTCCAGAGTTTCCTTTCTCAAAAACGCCATCTCTGTTTTCCTTTCTAATTTGCTTATTATTGTCAATCTCAATGCTAACCTTTCTGCTAATTGGACTACCTGTAAAGATAAAATATACTTAGCATTTTTTCAACATTCCTTTGCCAAGACATTGCCTCTTAAGGCATCCTAATGGTAAATGTTTGGTTTTCAAACTGAATGTGGCAGGAAGGAGAAGGAGGAGGTTGTGTATTCTAAAACTTGGAGTAAACTAGGATAGACAATTATGTACAATATTTATCATTCTTATTATGCTTATTTTAGCATATACCACAATAAACATGACACAATCAAACAAGAAAAACACCTATACAGGTATTGATTCTCTTGCAATTTCGAAAGTGCCAAAAGGCTGTGATTTAGAATCATAGAATCATCTCTCCATCCTTTATTCAGCTTATTGATTTTGATACATTGATAATCATTACTGGCAAAATACTTCTCAATCAGCCATGTTGAAAGCTTTGTGATCCAAATAAGATGTGAGACCTTATAATAATTACCAATTAAAAATATTTAATATAACTGCAAATAACCAAAGCCCCAAGAAACCTGATCAAACGCTGGAATTACTCCCACTTTGAGTGAGACTGGACAACTTTAGTCAGTTCCTTCCACCTAAATACTGGTTCTCTGACTCCATAAGTGGCACATCTCATTCAAAGGACATGCTACCGTGACCCTGCCTTTTACTATTTGCAGTGTGATACTTTTTGTGACTTGGATTCCAGCCTCTGGCTCCTGTCACTCAAAGCAGCAGCGGTTCCCATAGCCAACTGCCACATAACATGTGGACCCTTCGGCACTCAGGAGCTCTATTGCCATGTGTGTCATTCCACACAGAAGTGACATCTTGTTCTGTACTGTTTGACATGCCCAAGGACATCATTCCATTCCTTCTATGTCTTACCCACAATAAGAAACCAGGATGTTACTTTTTCTCTAAAGAATTTTATCAGATTGAGAAACTGAAATCTATATCTACTGGAATATAATTTGTGTTCCTATTTATTACAGAAACCCTTGTAGAAGAATATAAGGAGGAGAAATAGCACACTGTGGAAGAAGTACTGTAACTTTTACTTTAAAAGTGACATCCAATAACATGTGATTACACGTTGTGATTACACGTGGTGGGATAAGTGAGATTTTGGGGATAAGTATGAATGACAGACACAGAAATTGATTATGCCTCATTTTTAAAAAAGTTTAGTCAGCCCAACATTGAATCAGTCATGGGTAACCACACATGTTTTGCCACCCTTCCATTTATGTCCTTGTCCTTGCTTATGGCTTTTAAAGGGATAGATTATCAACAATCTGAGTTACATATGTTAAAAATAAAAAATGTCCTTTGAACAACATAACTAGATAGTGTGAGGTTTCATGAACATCCTGTCTACTGAGTTCACAAGACTGAACTTTAGGATAATTTGTATATGTTTTTCTTTAGTGTATTGTATATTTGTTGCCACAGTAACTGTAGTTTCCCTAATAAATGGAAATGGCATTGTTTCCTTAACATTCAGGTTATTGCACTGAAATAGCACCATGAACTCACCACCACTTCTCCCTTCCTGTTGTCAAGTTAGATCTCATTTAGCTGCAGGAACAGCCACTAAAACAGGTTAGTTTAGATGTGTGCACATTAGAAAGCTGAAGCAAGTCTGCTTAGCCCCATTACATCCTATGACTCATGCATGTGTGGGAAAGACCTTATTTTCACAGAGATCTCTTAGTTAAACAAGGCAAGTTGGCAGCTATTCGATTACATTGATGTTAGCAGTATTCTGCTTTCTGTTGCGTTCATTTGCTTTATATTTTCTGAAAAACTCAAGTAGTCTGATAAACTCTGATCAAACTTCTTGTACCAGGCACACAGGAGCTTTCATTTTCAATCACTTTGTTTTAATAGGAGCAGCCTTAAAACCAGTCTCTAATGAAACCCTTTTCTGTTATTACAATATAATCTACTTTTTCCTCATTTTTTCACAAGTTTGTTAGTGGAGCTGTAGCTTGTGCTATCCACAGCCATAACACATTATTTACTTAGACACCTACCCTTCAAACATACAAGCCTCCAAATACCATAGCTCTCCTAGAGAAAACAGAGATAGCTTCCAAAATATTACTTTTACATATGCACCAGAATAAGCTTCTGAACATCATAAATCACAAAACATCATACACTTTGACACCTCTTCCCCAAAAAGGAAAAGCAAAGAAAGCAACCCTTACTGTTTTAAAGAGCTTTTAAAGTGTATAAACCAAACTGAAAAGGTTTATTGCAAATTCATCAAGATTTTTGCTCTTGTTCTGAAACCCCAGTGGTTTAACATCTGAATGACTCTGCCCACACATCATAGATAATTAAGATTTTAATCACTATTTTATCAGCTTTGAAATGAAACTCATTTGGACATTGTACAGCAATCGTTTAGATTCACACACCCCTGTGCTTGAGTCAGCAAACAGCAAGTAACGGGTTGCCCATTTAAGGGAAAAAGCACAAGCTCCAGCCTATTTCCCTGTCCTTCGGGTATGTTTGTCCCACTCCTTAAGAAATGCATTCTGTAATGCCAAAAAGCATTTCTTTTCTTGCAAAAGGCTCTCACACACACACACACACACACACACACACACACACTGACACATTTCTGATTAAGTTTCAGCTCTCAGCGAGCTGTAAAATTAAGGGAGTAGATGTTGGAATTCTTCATTTTCTTTTCAGTTCTACAATGCCACATATAGCAATTTTCTGTTTATGGGGGGTGAAAATAAGGAATGCCATTTCATTGCCTGAGAACACTACCCTCCAAGCAGCCCAGGATAAATCTCATATTTAACAGCTGGGTATCTATAGAAGAATGATTTAAAAATAAAATGCAATTGCTCTTTTGGGATTTGTGCTTTAGCGGTAGGAGTCGTCTCTTTCTCTGTGTTTGTAACTTGTATAAACCATTTTGGAGGCTACCACAATCTATGTAATCTTACACATTATCTTTAGAGCTAACATTTGCCTAATTTACTTGTGTAAAAAAGATATAGTAGAGATGTAGTCCAGCCAAAGCAGAATGAGAATGATAGAGCAAAACAATCTCGAATTTAAAACAAAAAAAAAAAGCTGCCAAATTTCGAAGGACTTCACGTTTGCATTGATATCAGTACTTATTTTGCTATGATGGTAAAAATAAAACATAATACAGAAAGTGCCGATTATCTGTAGAAGCTGGAGGTGTAGATGAAAAGACACAAAATAAAAAGACAAATCTAATCAAGTATCCAGAAAGGCACATTTTTCACAAATACATCAGGCACCACAGAATTCTCAACATGGTAGGAGACTCAAACTGTCTCTCCTGAACTGGAAACAGGTACAATTGTTCCTGTCCTTTGGACGCTAGTACCTCAAAGAATAACTACAGGATTGTGTCATAAATGCTTTATTTTTCCAGTATCACTAACTTGGAACAAACACTAGGTACTAAATAAGAAAAAGAGAGGTTAAGAAATCTTAATTATTCATTAAATAATTATTTCCTCAGTTGTCCAATATCCTCAATATCAAGGAAAACCTTTGTTTTCCAAATGATTCTCTGTATTCTGTATAAAATTAGGAAGCAACTTGCAGTAGAACACACTGAGTGAAATTAAAAGAGAAAAGGCTAAATGCAAAATGCACCAGAATAAGACGATGAAGCTGAAAATTATAGGTGTTTGTGCTTCTTGTAAAGAAATATTTAAATGTTTCTATACAACAGATTATCATTATTTAAACACATATACCTTTCTAGCTTTCATTTCTTATTAGGTTTTATATACAAAATATTTTTGCTGAAATAAGGATAGATGAAGTGGAGTTCCTTCTTCTTTGCCTTGTTGTTTCATATGGCGTCTTCACACATACTATAACTCTATTTCTCCAAATGGCGCTTTAGACATGTAAAAGGACAAAATCTCTGCCTCCGAATTCAATTTATATATTAAAATATGATGACAAACTGCAACAACAGACCTTGAGAAAGGGAGGGAAGAAACAGGAAATAAGAGAAAAAGTAAAATGTCTCCTAGGAAAAAGATTACTTGGACAGGAAGAAAGATCATCCATTTTGTTAAATGTTCTCAGGGGCACAGGAAATTTATCTGCTAATCATTGAGCACTAAGACCTGACTCTGAATTCAGTGGCATAAACCTGGCTTTTGACTCAGCACAGCTTTGCGAAACTTTCTTAACTTATGACTGAGACAACATCAACCAAGTTAGAAGAGGTCACAAAAGGCTTAAATTAAACACGTGTGGAATCTGTGCCAACAGAAAGATCCTGTATCAGGAGGAGTTTTACAGATACAACTGTATCAATAAAAAGCTTTTAGTAAGTGTATGGCTACACTGGTAAAATTGTGACCCAGAGGAACAAAACAGGGCGTACTAATAAAGATTTCCCAATATACTCATTCTTACTCCACAAGCTGCTTCCAGGAGGCACAACTATATCTTCAGGAGTCCTACCTGCACTGAAATAGCTTTTTTAATAGGCAAGTCTAGTCTTTCCATTACATCGATGTCAGGTGCTACAGTGAGAGGCACTGTAGAAAATTCATCCAACCTGGTGATTCTATGATTCTAAGCCAATTTCTAGCTTACTAAAGCCAGTAGCATAGAGGATGAACCAGTTAACACCAAGACCAAAGCTTAATAGTCTACCAGGTATGAGCAAGAGGAGTATGGGAAAATCAGGGCAGATGTAGGCAAGGTCAGAATAGTGCTGAGCTGTGAAAATGAATTTTGAGTCTTTGAATTTGATGATAAAAGAATCAGATATTCTATAAAGAGATTGAAAGACTGAGGTGATAACAAAACTCTCAGCTAAAATGACAACTTTAGCTGTTGCTGGTTTGTCTAAAAGAGGCCATAAATTATAATACTGCTGTGATGAAGGTGAAAAAGCAAGCCACAGGCAGAGTCTGGAAGCATATTTTGACCGAGAGGGAAACACAGTCTTTAGCACCATGAAAGGCACCATTCATTCCACAATTACGGGAACATAAACAAAACCAAAATACATAATGAGGAAAATAAATGATTGTGCTACAACTGCTCATCTTCCAGGAAAATCTCTACAATGGAATGTATCACCAAAACCTAAACTACTTTTTTATTTGATATAAAATTGAGCTTGGTTTCACAGTAGTCATTAGTAGAATTGGCTATTTTTCAAATATGAGGCCATCTGTTGAATAGCCACATTACATATTCCACTGATTTGATTGGAAAATCCCAGAGCCGCTTTGTGGACACCTGTTGAGAAGAGTAATTTTAGCTTCTTCCTCCATTTTGAAATAGAAAGGCAGACAGATGTATGTAAAACGACAACTCCATGTGTTAGAGTTGGAAGTTGCTATCAGACTGTTCAAAAGTCACTTCATTTGATCATTATCAGGCTGGTAAACTTTGCTAAATGTAAATTGTTCAAGAAAAGCAAACCTGTAAAACCACACATTATGTGGTACAACAACTAAAATAAAAAAGCAGTCAATAATTAAGATAGCGTTTTCCCAAATGTTGTCATCCCTGTATACTCAGAAGGTCAAGTTTGCCATTACTCCATGATTTTTGCCAATTAAATTAGTCAAAATAAGAAATGGTAATTTTCATTCTAATATCTAGATTTTAAAAAACTGTACAAATGAATTTGTGTCAGGTTTAGTTTTCACTGTACAGATTTCTTATGAAAAAATAACTTTCTTGGGATTCGTCTATACTAAAAAGTAATACCAAAGCTCCCTTTCAAGGTTTACATTCAGAATACCATAGTGCTGCAGTAACTCCACAGTAACAATCAATAATCACATTAAATCATAGTCACTAAAACGTATTCCTATTTAGTGGTTAAGTAGTGTTCCCTTTACCATGAAACAAACTGTAAACTATATCATTTTTGCTTTTAAGAATTCTCCTCCATCCTAATATTTCATTTATCTTGATATTTCACAGGCAGTTACATTCTCAGTCACCAAGTCAAAGTTGCTTCAGAGTATTTTAATTTCATCCAGTTTGCAAGCGTGTCACTGTTAAGATGTGGTGTTGATGTCATTTATATAGTATGCAGGGATGAAACTAGAATTATTTGGCTACAGCAAGAGCTTCTCATCTTCCTGAAGCAACTTCAGAGCTGACAGACTACGTCAAACGTACAGACAGTCAACATACACTCAGTCAGTCCATTCTTCCTTTAGGATAAATATTTTTTATATGAGACAATTCTACAAAAATTTGTGATCGGGGTTTTTTGCATGGATTACGTGTGTTATTTGAATCTTTGCCTTCATAACTAAATTCATACTGCCAATGAGTTCATAATGAGTGTGTCTCTTAAAAATCTATGCATAATAGATTTCCTTTGTTTGGAGAAAATGGCTTTAAAAGACAGATTGTGGGATTCATTCTTCAATGGATGAAACTGCTTTTATCAGTATAGACAGAGCAAGCTATACTAGGCAGTGCCTCCCTCACATTACTCTTATGGGACCATAGAATAGGCATTTCCAATAGACAAACAGGCTTCCATTCTGCTGTCAGGGTAAAACATCTGAGAAGTGGTTTCTCATTTGTTTTGCTAAAAGAAACAAACACTTGATTACAAGGCAGCTCAAGCACTCTTGTGTACAATAAACATAATGTCAGTCTTTAGGACAGTTGCATTATACAGGTTATCAATTGGGCAAAAATTAATATTCATGCTATGTATATAAGTGCAAGGGGAAAAAACAAGAGTTGTTGTCACAAGGATAGCACAATAGGCACTAGGTATGTCTGTATGCTAAAAGTTAGTAAGGAAACAAAAAGTCCAAATGCACTGGGTCATAAACTATTCAGTTAATTCAGTTACTGAATGGCTATTTCTTCTTGCTTATCACGGAGGCAGTCACTGTTTTTAATAGCTGCTGGACTATCACTAGTAAGGGGTGATAAGTATTCTATTCTTAAATGTTGGTTTGTCTTCTGTCAGCACGTACGCAGATTGCACAAGTTACATATCAAAATAGATACAATTTTTTTGTATTATTACTTTCTACTTGTTCTAAGAAGAGCAAAAGTTACTTCAGCAACCTTTTTCTGAGATGAAAGCATAAAAAAAATCTGAAACTTTTATCCCAGCTTTTATCTACTGACATTTCCAAATCATGCAGACAATTGTTCATAGAATGAAAGATACAATAGTCACTAGAAAGTAAAATAACTTATTGTAAAAAGAATGTGTTGGAGTCGTTAGTTCAGTCTTACCTGTCCAGAGCACAAACTCAGGAATATATCCTTTACAACACAAGATCGCAGGAGCTTGTCCCACAATATTACCACAGCAGTAGCCTGATCCAGCCCAGGAGAACACAGAGAAACTTTTCCCACTTTTCTGGGTCTACCAGCAGCTGAAGTAATAAAAGAAACAGGGTAAAGAACAGAAGACCGGAGCTGCTTCTCACAGAAATCCCAGGCAGGAGAAGTAGGAGGTATACTCTGTCTGTGTCCCACTCAGACTTTTGTTTAGAAGTTTTTTCAACTGTTGCTAGGTGGTGTTAGGTTTTGGCAGTTTAGTTCTCAGATTGTATTTCCCCTCTTCTGGTCTCTTCACACAGTGTTACAGCAATGACTTTGTTGAGCTCAGCTCGCTTGTTCTATATTTAACCAGTGTTCTCAGCAAGTCAAGCCTGTCAACAGCTGAGAAGTTTGGAGCAGGCTCTACTGAGTTCCTCAGCTGCTGAATTATCAGTGGATGTAGCACTGCGCAGCCCAGCTACTACATTCACTGAAAGATTGTGGGGAAACTGTCAAATCCTTTTAAGGGCTTCCAGGGACTTCACAGGAGCAATTACTATTTAAAGTACTAAGTACAAGATGTGTACTTAGGCATATATTTTAGACTGCTAGAGAAAGAATACTTGTGTCCACAGCAGATGAGTTCAATTATTTATACAGTGAGGATTTTCCTAGGGTACTCAAGAAGTTTATAATTTGAAAGGTATGCACTTCATTTGAGGAAAAATTACACGTGGGGAGAATTTTATTCAGTATAACTTTCTATGGGTTTTAAAAATATTAAGATGACATGGAGAAATTAATGAAAGGCTTAGGCTGGAAAGTTTTCTGTGTGATATTTATTCCAATCCTTTTCTCCCAGATCAAGAGCTTTTTACAGTAATTCCTACTCTATCTCTAACTCTCACTGAAGAAGAAAAGGAAAGCCACACAAACCCTGATTTGTTTGATATGTGTATTACAACCATATCACTCTAGGGCTGTATATGTTTTGATGTATCCACAGTTGCCTCTGGATCTAATTACTCTTCCTTATTCTAAGCTCTAAGGCTCTTAATCAACAAACCAGTAGTAACATTGGGCATCTTGTCAACCCACGAATCACCATGATATCAAGATTCTCTAAAGATGTTGCAGATATCAGACTCCAAAGCAAAGTTCTACAATCTTACAGCAGAACAGCCTCTGTAAAGGCATCTGGCAAGGAAAATTCCCTACTCCAACAACTCTATTCTCTTTCGAGCTGTGCTTCAGAGTTAACTGTAGAATGAGTGTTTTTTTGGAAAGCTTTTCCCTAGTGACAATTTATCATATTTATATCGGGTTAAACGAAGAGGAAGGAAAGAAAGAAGAAAGGTAAGAAAAAAGTAGTAAGATGCAAAAAAAAAGGCTGTCAGTACATATGTATGTATATATATAATGCATATATACATATATATATACACACATAGAAAGTATATATGTATGTGTATATATAATGTGTATTATATATATACACATACACTGAGATATCCCAAACTCTCAAAGCAAAAGAAGAAAGAAGACTCAGGCAAATCATAACAACAATACTGGGTCTCTGTGCAAACAGTAGAATGGGTAGTGAAAAGGTATGATCATCTTTGTGACAATCTCAGCACGAACAAACCTGTTCAGCTACAACTGGATGTGATGCCAGGGCATGAGTACAAGCCCTTATGAGAAGCAGCTATAAGATCAGCTGCAGCCTGGTTCTCTAACCCTCACTCTGAAATGGTTTCTGCTTCTTTTGTGTTGTTTTCTAGTAAGGAACAATGAAAAAAATACTTTCATTCCCAAGGAGCTGTTACAGGGAAAACTAAATAAGTGTTAGGCATTATGTCAACTAATTGATATTTAGACACTAGCGATAAATTCATAAATGTTTCAAATGCTTCCATCATCTCTAATATATTTTATTTTGGAAACCTAGTAATAATCACTAATTTCATGTTGTCCATTTCAATATTTGACTTGGACTGAACAGTTAGAATGTATAAAACCAGAAACACTTCTATTTTATAGGAACAGCTATTTGGAAGATTATTGTAGGAATAGCTAATACATTGGCACAAAGTTTGGTATTACATACTTAAAGAACATCTAAGGTTCCTGGAGTGCGTGGAAGACAACTTCCTTGCACAGCTGGTTAATGAACCTACGAGGGAAGGTGCCCTCCTGGACTTGCTGTTTGTCAACAGAGAGGGGCTTGTGGGGGATGTAAGAGTAGGGGGTCGCCTAGGTCTTAGTGATCATGAGATGATAGGGTTTTCTGTCCTAGGTGAAGTGAAGAGGGTGCTAAGCAGGACGGTAGCACTAAATTTTCAGAGGGCAGACTTTGAACTGTTTAGAAGGCTGGTTGGCAAAGTCTCGTGGGAGACAGCACTTGAGGGTAAGAGAGCCCAAGAGGGCTGGGAGTTCTTCAAAAAGGAGATCCTGGCAGCTCAGGAGAAAGCCATCCCCGTGTTCTGGAAAAAAAGGCCGGCAGGGGAAAAAACCAGCATGGTTGAGTAGGGAAATCTTGAGTGAAATTAGGAAAAAAAGGAATATTTATAGGCTCTGGAAGGGGGGACAGGCCTCTTGGAGGGACTTCAGGAGGGAAGAGAGGCTATGTAGGGAAAAAATCAGAGGGGCTAAGGCTGAGCTAGAGATCAGATTAGCTAAGTCAGTAAAAGACAATAAAAAATCTTTTTATAAGTATATTAACAGTAAAAGGAGGACAAGGGAGACCATACAGTCCCTTTTGGACTCAGAGGGAACAGCAGTGACAGGGGACGAGGAGAAGGCTGAGGTACTTAATGCCTTCTTTGCCTCAGTCTTTAATTGTAAAGAAAGCTGTTCCCTCTGTGTAGATACCCAGGAAACAGAGGAGCAATACGAGGCTCCCATAGTCCAAGAGGAGGTGGTCAGAGCCCTGTTTGGCCAGCTGGACACCCACAAGTCTATGGGGTCAGATGGGATACACCCTAGGGTATTGAGGGAGCTGGCGGATGTATTGGCCAAACCCCTTTCCATCATCTTCCAGCAGTCCTGGAAGACTGGGGAGGTACCTCTGGACTGGAGACTGGCTGATGTAGTTCCCATTTACAAGAAGGGTAGCAGAGAGGATCCGGGGAACTACAGGCCCATCAGTCTGACCTCAGTGCCAGGGAAAGTCATGGAACAGGTGATCTTGAGTGCTATCATGAAGCACTTACAAGAGAACCGGGTGATCAGGCCCAGTCAACATGGGTTTACCAGAGGCAGGTCCTGCCAAACCAACCTGATCGCCTTCTATGACAAAGTCACTCGGCTACTGGATGAAGGAAAGGCTGTGGATGTGGTCTTTCTGGACTTCAGCAAAGCCTTTGACACAGTTTCTCACAGCATTCTGTTACGGAAACTGTCAGCCTCTGGCCTGGACAGACGCACACTGTCCTGGGTAGAAAACTGGCTGGATGGCCGGGCCCACAGAGTGGTGGTAAATGGTGTTAAGTCCAGCTGGAGGCCAGTGACAAGTGGTGTCCCCCAGGGCTCAGTGCTAGGTCCAGTCCTGTTCAATGTCTTCATCGATGACCTGGATGAGGGCATTGAGGGTACCCTTAGCAAGTTTGCAGATGACACAAAGCTGTGTGCAAGTGTCGATCTGCTGGAGGGTAGGGAGGCTCTGCAAAGGGACCTAAACAGGCTGGACCACTGAGCAGTGCCAATGGCATGAGGTTTAACATGGCCAAATGCCGGGTCCTGCACTTGGGACACAACAACCCTATGCAGAGCTACAGACTGGGAGAAGCCTGGCTGGAAAACTGCCAGAAGTAGAGGGACCTGGGGGTGTTGGTCGACAGCCGACTGAAGATGAGCCAGCAGTGTGCCCAGGTGGCCAAGAAGGCCAATGGCATCCTGGCTTGTATCAGAAATGGTGTGACCAGCAGGTCCAGGGAGGTGATTCTCCCTCTGTACTCAGCACTGGTGAGGCCGCTCCTTGAATCCTGTGTTCAGTTGTGGGCCCCTCAGCACAAGAAGGATGTTGAGGCTCTGGAGCAAATCCAGAGAAGAGCAACGAGGCTGGTTAAGGGGCTGGAGAACAGACCCTATGAGGAGCGGCTGAGAGAGCTGTGGTTGTTTAGCCTGGAGAAGAGGAGGCTGAGAGGTGACCTCATTACTCTCTACAAGTACCTGAAAGGAGATTGTGGAGAGGAGGGAGTTGGCCTCTTCTCCCAAGTGACAGGGGACAGGACAAGAGGGAATGGCCTCAAACTCCGCCAGGGGAGATTTAGGCTGGAGATTAGGAGGAGGTTTTTCACAGAAAGGGTCATTGGGCATTGGAATAGGCTGCCCAGGGGGATGGTTGATTCACCTTCCCTGGAGGTGTTTAAGGCACGGGTGGATGAGGTCTTGAGGGACTTGGTTTAGCGTTAGATATGAATGGTTGGACTTGATGATCCAATGGGTCCCTTCCAACCTGGTTGTTCTGTGATTCTGTGAATTTTGTTGCCTCATATAAAATTGAGGTACTCTAATCAAATGAGTTAAGTTTTGACTATTATAGCCTTAACTTCTTGCCCAAATTGCAATATTAAAAGTACTTTATCCATTCAACTGCCATAAATCAGGCAAACAAAACAATTAACCTGGCTTATAAATCTCAGAGAAACCAAATGATTCTCAGCATTTCTCTCCCATTAGTTAGTGGCACATTCACTGAGGGGAAAACAATACAACCTCTTAGGAGGCAATCTCTGCTGCCAGCCCTTTGTGGGTAGGTTTCAATAGCAATGTGCTGATGCAAACCTACTTATTCTTGTGTATTTGCAAACACCCTCCCCAGCTGTGTGCCACAGATATTAATCCTGTAGCACAGTGGGAATTTCAGCAAAAATTTAGGGAAAATAGATATTACAAGCGAATCAAAGAAAGGACTTCTAACATAGGGAAGAGTGAAATTAATTTTCATTACTAGAATTGCTAACTTTTAACTTTGCGCAGCAGGAAAATGGTCCACATCTAAGTATTTCCCCTGCCAAATGACATTAAAAATTTGAATAATTTGTGGATAATAATAAGAGAAAAAACAGAACAACAGAAAAGACTTTGTAGCTTTGTATCCTACATTAGGTCCCAGTGTCAACATACAGCATGATACTAAGTCTCAGTGACAACCTACAACTAAGTCTAAAAAGTGACTTTCTTACAATTTCTGATAATTATGATAACTCTTAATTAAGCTATAGGATGCTACAGTCCACAGTGAATATTTCTAAGAAATTTTTAATGGAAGCCAAAGCTCTCAACATTATTTCAATCAAAACACCAAAGGACAGAGCCCATGCAAAGAAAAAGGGGCTCTAGAAATTGGCCAAAAGCAGCAGCAGAATGGGCTGCAGATTTTGGGAAATGTTAGACAAATACAGAAGAGGCATTGTCATTGTGCATATTATCATTTTCTCTATAGTTACTTTACTAGAAAATGGAAGAAAATCTTTTATGACACGAGCTACTCTAGAGAAATTCCAGGCTTGAGACAGAAATCACTGGCAGAAATCCATGTTTTTTTTATGGAGAAGATCAAAACAGATGGTCTTCTTCTGACCTTACTGGTCCCTCTTGACTTTGAAATGTGTGCCTGCAAATAAGCTTTTTCTGGAACACATACAATAGTATTACTATATAATTTTTATCTCAAGTGTCCATCACTGCAGTGTATGAGCATGCCTCGTTCTCTTAAGTCACAGTGGCATCCAGAGATACAGCCTTCTACCTTTTGTCCTTTTCAAATATTTACATCATAGCTAACTAGAACAATGCATTAGAAACCTATCTACCTAAACGGGCTTAAACATTCTTAACTGTATTTCCTGAGAAACTCTACTGTGTGCATGATTCTCTGAGCCACCACTGCCAGTTCTTTATTAAGTTGATCCTTAGAATGCATTGAAGTAAGAGTCACCAGTATTTTAGTTTCTAAAAAATGAGTTTTTCATTGGCTTGAGAAGCAGTGCACCGTAATCTTCTGATATCTTGCTTTTATAATAAATACTTCCTTCCATAAAAGCTATATTATTTTAGATTTTGCTACTACTTTTTCTTTGTTTTGGCTTTGCAGTATTACTTGTGCTACCTTACAGTATGTTGGAAGGGAGAGTGTTTGATCATGTTTTGATTAATCTGATTGTGGCTGCACTCCCTCAAATCTATGTTTTGAGAGGGTTAGGCTTTTTTTTCTCTTCATTTTCCAGATATTGCCTCCTTATAAAAGCTGATATGGTTTTTTAGATAGTAGGTCTGCTGTATCTTCAGCTTAAGCACCTGTTTTTTTAGAACCAAAGTAAAAACACATATTTCTGCCATTTAGCTCATAGATTTAGTTCAGATGTCTATTTTATAGTCTTGCCAGATTAATTAAATGAAAAAAAAAAACCTTTGCGACCTTCCACAATACAAATATTTTTCCCAGATGTGTGAAGTCTTTCCCTAAGAAAATCCTGTAGAATTAAAATGTTACTTGCATAATTAACACTGCTATTTATATTTTCCTGACACTAATCCATTTTGACATCTGCAAAACATGTCATTAATCTTAATTTTGCTAATGGTAAACATGTTGGGTCTATTAAAAAATCAGTGCCTTAAGAACATTGCCACAGTCATAAACCTCCAGGAAGGCTTCCTGGAATTTTAGTCTTCCTTGTAATAGCTTCACATGCCTTATCAGTGAAATAAACTGATTCAGAGTATCTTTCATTTTGATTCTATATATGCCGTCTTGATCCATATTTGTCTACAAGAAGCACTTTTGGCTCTCTTATATATTTAATATTAATGAAAGAAATGTGTTAAAAGACTTGGCCATTTCAGTTATTTTAGATTGTGTGTTTCTCCACTGTGCCAATCAAAATATTGGTATTTCATTAGTCTTTTCCAAGTGAACTGAGGTGCAATTCAAAGATGACTTGAGACAGTTACATAGCCACGTCAAGATTATCAGATGGCGTATCAGACACAGAGGGGCATAGCACTATATAAAAAAAAAAAGAAGAAATAGTAATAACTTTAGAATCATGTTTGGACACTTGTGTCCAAAGCCCCAGAATCTGGGTCTCACTTACAGTTGGGTCAAATGGAGACAATTTGGAGCACAAATCTGGAGGGAAATGCCAACTCAGACCTCTGAAAACATAGTAAATCATCTTATTTGCTTCGCTATCACATGCCACACACCAGGAGTGGTATGCAGCTTGCGCAAAGACTACGATAAAAATGAGCTGAACATGGATTAATTGCTTTTAAGGCCAGAATAAACTATTCTCATATTCTAATACAACCTCCTACACAAGAAATGCTGTGGAACTTTCCTCATGAAAAGCAGCAAGTTGCAGGCAACTAAAACACATCTTTTAGAAAGATTGTATAAATCAAATAAGGATAATTTACTGCAGCAACGTATAATGTAGTGCAACAGTTAATTATGCTTACTGTTTCAAGCAAACTTCACAATTTATTTCCAGTTTGATGTTGGCAGACTGCTGGCTCATGAGATGTTTAGTCAGTGACCTTCAACCTCTCTCAATTTATTCAATCCTAAAAATGTTCCTGTGGCGATTAACAATGCTGCAGAGAAAATTGAAGCCTAGAGGAGCTAGCTGTGTTTTTCCTGGGGTTTGTGGCCTCCTTGGAAATGGTGCACAGATCTCCTTGGACCACAAAGAGAAAACAATTCTACATTACTTTTCACTAAGTAGGTAATTAAAAATCATTGTCAAGTCATTTTTGAGTCTACTCTTTTAGGGACTAAATATAGTGAGCTTCTTACTGTCCCTTAGCAGATATTTGTACATTATGAAACAACTCACTAAGATGATGCACAGTTGTTAAAAAACAATAGAGACTATAAGCAAGCATCCTACTTGTTTAGTCCTGTGATATTAGATTATCCATAAGATAAATATTGAAAAATACAGACAGAAATAGAATGCTATTTTTAGGCTTAAATATTGCCTTGAAAGGACACCTAGAATATATCAATAGTCCCATGAGGAGATGTTGCACTTAATGAAAACAGTTCTGTGTTTTCTCAAGATTTGTTTGTGCACTCTTAACCCTGAAGGGAGTCCAAAAGGATTGCCAGTAGTAAAATGTCCCTTTCTGTTATAAAGATCTACCTAAAGAAAAAAAAAACACTTGCCACAGAGCATAAATATAACAGCTGCTTGTAGGAACTACAAGTAGCACATGCAAAGAATATTATAAACACTTGCTCTCAGTGAATTGAACATAAACTTCACATTTCATGGAAAAGACAAAACCCCCCCATTATTCTACTTGTAGTTCAGTTTAATTGTGTCCAACAAGCCGGGAACACTAAAACTATAGCTTAATTACAGTCAGTAGATCAATATCTATTTTATACCAGTGGAAAGTGTGGACATACGTCTCTAAGATGGTTTCAATTCTCTCTGCTGTCTCACCTTCATTTATCCAACAGCTTGCAGAAGTCAAATTATTAAATAGATACAATTCTGCTATTGTAATTGTTTAACCATGCAGGTATCAAGCGAACTTGGTAAAACTGCTCTGCTGTAGATGTACTCTTTACCAGATTTCTCCTCTCCACGCAAATGAATGATCTTCAAATGAAATGCAGCAGTCTGAAGTGAAACATGGCAGTCTTCATAAATTAAGAATAGTACACAATAAATATGCAGACCACAAACCAGATCACCCGAATGTATTACTGAAGCCGCGACGCCTCTCACTTCTATCCTTGCAAACAGTGTCATGTTGTATTAGATGTTCATAGGGGGTGAAGTTCTAGTTTTGACATCTTCAAGAAGACAGTGCCACCTATCTATACGTTAGAGTTAATTCATGTTGACGGTGTGACAGGATGGGGAGAGGCGGCTGCATTCTTTGCACCCAATTCTGCACCATTTGTTGCTTCCTCGCTTGGTTTCTTGCAGGCTGAGGAGAGGCTTCTTCCACTGCACATCCACAGACTGCAGCTGCGTTTCCCATCACTGGTTTCTGTCATCAACTCAGTACTCTCTGTGTGTTTCTTTTCAGGTTCTTGATGTTTATACTTTACAATACTCAAGAATTTTTAAGCAAACACTCATATCATTCATAGAATCATAGAACAACCAGGTTGGAAGAGACCCACCGGATCATCGAGTCAAACCATTCCTATCAAACACTAAACTAAGTCCCTCAGGACCTCATCCACCCGTGCCTTAAACACCTCCAGGGAAGGTGAATCAACCACCTCCCTGGGCAGCCTATTCCAATGCCCAATGACCCTTTCTGTGAAAAACTTCCTCCTAATCTCTAGCCTAAATCTCCCTTGGAGGAGTTTGAGGCCATTCCTTCTCGTCCTGTCCCCTGTCACTTGGGATAAGAGGCCAGCTCCCTCCTCTCTACAAGCTCCTTTCAGGTACTTGTAGAGAGTAATGAGGTCTCCTCTCAGCCTCCTCTTCTCTAGGCTAAACAACCCCTGCTCTCTCAGATGCTCCTCATAGGACCTGTTCTCCAGCCCCTTCACCAGCTTCGTTGCTCATAGTCCTGCAGATGTTATTGACAGGAGCCAAAACTCATTATTACATCATCTGTGCACCTTGATTACATCATCTGTAGAACTTGAATTGCTGAGGAGGAAGGAGCAGCTAAAACACATATAAGCATCCTGATAGCTTCGAAATAGTTACCCACCTGGAGTTTTCTATCTGGGAAAGGGAAGGCTGGCAGGAACAGCCTTCCTAATTTTGCCTCCCTGAAAGCCTCAGGACAAGATGACCCAGAGATGAGCCACAAAGGTACTTCAGCTGTAATAGTCCAATTAGCTTTTTCACGACAAACTGTCCCCAGTCCCATGATCAAAGTGTACATAAGTCACAGGATTTGCAAGAATAATTTGTGTGCACTGAGCAAGAGAGCAAGGGGAAAGGTATAAGATATTTTGATTCAGGTGCAAATCTATGCTTGAAGAACACCTCTGCAAGGGTTTTGAAATTCAGGGTTATAATATCCACAAAGGTACAACAGCCTAATATCTTAGGCTAGAGGTTAGGAGGAAGTTTTTCACAGAAAGGGTCATTGGGCATTGGAATAGGCTGCCCAGGGAGGTGGTTGATTCACCTTCCCTGGAGGTGTTTAAGGCATGGGTAGATGAGGTCCTGAGGGACATGGTTTAGTGTTTGATAGAAATGGTTGGACTTGATGATCCGATGGGTCTCTTCCAACCTTGTTGTTCTATGATTCTAACACTTATAAAAACACAAAGAAAAATACAAAGGAAAAGGAAAAAGATATTTGCAAAATAGCCTGCTTCTGTCAAACTGTTCAGCAAACAATAGACTCTGTTGTCCAGATACATCTGAACCTTTGTCATAATTCACACTTAGTGGTTTTACTTTCACAGATGTGGGAAAAAGGAATCTGCTGAAGCAGGTCTTTCTATTTCCTGTTATTTAAGAATTTGGTGAAAAATAATGAAGATGGCTCAGTTAAACTAGTGTTCCATTCACTTGTATGAAGAGACACTGCTTGCTGGTCATAGTGAAAACCAAAATGATCTTCCAAAATGCCTTTTTTTTTTAGCAGTGATGTTTAGAACAGTTCTCTAATCACACAATTTATTTGGGACTATTAGGAAAGACTTACTTTCCATTTGTATCAACTATTGAAAGGTTAGGAGAATTTAAATAACAGAATTTTAACAGTAACAAGTGAGGATAAAAATAGGAATCTTGAAAAAGAAAATATGTTTGTTGCTTTAGAGCCAGTTATGCATTATTTTCCATATTAGCATATCCATTTTCTCTATATTTTGGCACTAAGACTATATAACTACTAGAAAGCACTATGCGAGAGTATCACCCATGGGAGAATTTAGCTCTGAATTAGGTAAAAGGAACCAGGATAACATCTGTACATGACCGACTTAAACCACATATTCACAGTGCTAAAGAGCAAACTGATAAATATAACCTCTTTTTTTTCCATATATATTGACTACACAATTCCTTAGAAAGTCCATCTGAACCAAATGTACAAGCAATGTCTGTAATCTCATTACAGACTGCTGTCCAATACCTGTCTGCCAACATGCATTACTGAGATGAAACCCCCCTAGGTTAGAAGGAACTACTTGAGGTTCCTCTCAGTACTTGTAAATAAGAATGCAGTCATTTAGAGAAACCAAAATAGCGATGGGAGGTGAGTCTGGGAATCCCTAGGCAACAATGAAATGTGTTACTGCACAGTGCAGAAGTCAAGAGAACGGAGACATAGAGAAAACTGAAACTCTAGCAGTAAGACAACTGCAGAATGTCTCTTTGAAAAGCACCTCTTCCAAGAAAATACAAAGGAGGGAGACAAAGTACTTTAAAAGTTGTGCCTCCACTAAACTACTGGCTTTCAGGATATAAGCAACCTCAATGGAATGAAGTACATACTAAGGTATATGTAAGGAGCAATCATCACTGATAACCATGTAGGTTTTGTTCTTTTCCATTAAATGGCTAATTTAAGCAGATCTGTGTTGAGTTACTCCCTGAATATCCCTTCTTTCAGTACTTTAAAGCATATGAGCACAAAGCCTGCTGAGCAGAGAAGCCACAGCTAGTCCTGGTTAAAAAAATTTGTAAGGAAATTCAATGATACTAATTACTTTATCAGGCTACCTTTCTCTTTACCAATTAACAGTATTGCTATTTTCTACTTGCAATGTCATCTTTTCTTTAAAAGATGTCACAGAATCAGACAACAATTGAGATTGGGAGAGATCTCTGGAGGTTATTCCATGCAATCCTTCTGCTCAAGCAAGGGGACCTAAAGCAGATTCCCCAGGACCACGTCCACACAGATTCTGAATATCTCCAAAGACAAAGTCAACATAAAAAATCAACAGTACATCAGAGTATATTTCATTTCACTTAAATCATCCTTGAAGTCAGGTAAACAATCTGAGTTGCTTGTTTATGCTCCCTCAATTGTCAATCAAAGCAAATTGTTTCATCCAGAGGCTAAGATCATGTTTCAATGTCATGAGTAATATGAGAAGAATCTAGTTTGCAGCACAAACATCTTATATTTATAATTTTTTCCAGAGTAATAATTTATATTGATTTAATTTTCCATGTACTATCTTCTGTAATGCATAAAATACCCTCCCAGAAATTCCTTGAATTTCAACACCCCACCCCACCCTCGAAATTCCTTAAATTCTGGTTATTTTTATGTTTTCAAGACCCTATTGTGTCAAGACCAAAGTCTTCATAGTTGGCTAAATAAAAAAGGGTCAGGCAGCAAGTTGCACCACTGGTTATTCAAACCAATCGTGCTCTCCTGTTCATTTAAGTGCTACAGGTCTTCCAATGTTGAAAAGCACAGTATCTAACTGCTTTTGAAAGTCAAAGTTGAACTAACTAAGAGAAATAAAAAAAAATCACTTGAAATGCACATTTAAATGTTCCTCAGGGTTCCATTCTGGCCAGTCCTGTTCAACATATTTATCAGTGATCTGGATGTGAGAGTTCAATATACCATCGGCAAGTTTGCCAATGATACCAAACTCGGAGGAGTTGTTATCTCTCTTGAGGGACAAACTGCTTGCAGAAGGATCTAGAGTATTGGACAAGGATTACCTGGATTAAATTTAACGAGGCTAAATGCTAGATCCTGCACCTCAGAGGGAGTAAGGCCAGGCATAAGTATAAACTAGGAGAGGAGTGGCTGGAGAGCAGCCTTGCCGGAAGGCACCTACGGGTGCTGGTTGGCAGCAAGCTCAACATGAGTCAGCAGTGTTCCATGGCAGCCAAGGGGGCAAACCATGTGTGGTGCATCAGACACAGCATAAACAGCCCACTGAAAAAGGGGGTTATCCCACTGTATTCAGAGTTGGTGCGGCCTCACCTTGAGTACAGTGTCCAGTTCTGGGACCCACCATTTAAGAAGGATATGAAGGTCCTTGGATGCATCTATAGGAGGAATGTCTTTTGAGGGGACTTTGAGCCTTTCTAGTTTGGAGAAAAGGAGGCTGAAAGGTTGATCTCATTGCTCTTTACAGCTTCCTTTGGAGGGGAAGTGAACAGGGAGGTGCTGCGCTCTCCTCCCTGGTACTTAGTCATAGGATGTATGAGAATGGTTCAAAACTGCACCACAGGAGGTTTAGACTGGACATTTTTTTACCGAGAGGGTGGGCAAGCACAGAAACAGGCTTCCTAGAGAGGTATGTCACTGTTAAAAAGACATTTGTACAACACCAGTAATAACATACTTTAACTTTTTGTCAGCCCTGAAGTGGTTGGGCACTTGGACTAAATGATCACTGCAGGTGCCCTCCAGCTGAACTACTCTATACTATGCTATGCTATGCTAAGTGATACCAAGGAAATATAAGATTCAGTATTCAGAGCCGATGCACTTTGTAATACTTCTGTTGTATTATTCCTAGAATTTATATCAAGCCTAAGATTACTTTAACCAGAAACAGAACCCATTTTTGGCAAATATTACTTTCTCATTCCTGTTTTACAGAAGGCAAGAGGCCAAGATTTTTACGGGTTTCGTGCTTCCCTCCCACATGTATACCTTGAAAAATTGAAGCTCACTTTATTTTGTCATATTTTTCCCACAACACTTTCATATTAAGTAAATTTGCTTTCTCACTTAAGTCAAAATCAGTCCTAGAAAGTCAAGACACTCGTGACTATCAAACCATTCTTTTATATTTCTGTCAATAGGATGCCCTCCAGATCACCCACGAAGTGCTTCTGCATTGCTGATGTTTTAGTGTTGCATGTATGATAGACTGGAATATACAAAAACATTCCAGCAAATAAAATGCCTCTAGGATGCATCAGTAAGACTCTTCTAGGGACAGTTTACCCCTCAGTAAAAAAGTAACAGATAAAAAGCTAATACCAAACCATAGTGATGTAGCTGAGAATTCATTCAAACAGAATAGAACATTTTAAATTACAAACAAGACGAATTAGAAAAATGTTGGCAAACAAGTCAAATAAATCATTCTCAACAGAGGGTAGCAAAGTACTGAAGCTGAACCTAAGAACTTGAAGAAAAGATTAATTCTGCTGTAGCTGAAGGATATGGCTGGATTGTCACATACAGTTGTAGTGCTCTATAAGACAAAGTAACCGTAAGAATTGCCAGCTAGTCAAAGAAGGAGGAAAATTTGATGAAGAGACCTGTATCCTTCACTTCAAATATTAGCAAGTATTGTGCCTTCTCCATTAAGCAATAAGCTGACAAATCTGAGAGAAAAAGCTCTTCCAAAACAGCCAAACAAATCATCCAGCCAGGAAAGGGAAGAAAATAGAAAATTATCTTGACGCAGACAAGAAAAGAAACAAGTGACGAGGTGGAATGGGCAGTTAGTGTATCAAATAAATTGTAACAGGAACATGAAAGTTTCAGTGATGGTGGTAGTCTAAGAATCCAGCTAGGTTGAAATGAGTATTCTGTGCAATCAGTTTAACTTACGCTGACAGCTGATGCCAGCTGATATTGTTAAATATCAATCTCTCCGAACTGAAGGATAATAACATGTTTAGAAGGAGCATGAGTTTCAAACTTTATCCTGCACTGAGGTTTATTTCCACCATTCATAACAAAAACAGAGGCTATCACATGGAGCAAGAGACAGCCACTAAGATAGACCTTCAGCTGCAAGCATGGGGATTTGATATATATATATATATATATACACACACACACATACATATATATATGGGAAGATATATAAAGACTTATAACACACAGATGTGCTTCCAAACATCTAAATCAACAATCATTAAAGCAAAAGACATGCTCATGTATCTCCTTAGTTTGAGAACTTTTTCCACCAAAACCAGTAAAACCTTTGGAGAGGCACTGTGAAAATACACTACTGTCTTCAGGTTACAGACAGAAGCCAGAGGGTTTTTAGTAAACATTCTTTGTTTAATCACTCTTTTATTTTGTTACCACGAATACCCTGTTTTTTTCTTTAATCCTAACTAGTGCAAGTCCTTTTATTCTATGCCAGTTTTTTTTCCTGGATTCATTACAAGAATGAATGGAAAAATAGGCTATTCCACAAATTGAAAGATCTGTGCTTTTGAGAGATTCCACAAAGAACAAAATCTAGTCCAAACATATATGGGTCATATAAATTTTAAACCTCTTTACAGTACTAAATATGAACATCTCCCCATTCTTTTATGTAAATATTTCTGACATCCCAGATCTCACCTCTGGTTTCTTCTATGAATAAGTACAGGAGAATACAACACAATAAATTTTCCATGTTTTCAATAATTCTCTAACATCATAATCTTCACAAACCAGAATCTTATAAATATTACAAACTTACCTCATTACAACTGAATAAGGACAACTATAGCAAATCCTACTCATAAAGGACAACCTAAGAATCAGAAAATAGATTTTTGTTTCATATATTGTTTGAATAATATAAATATAAATTAGTGAAAGCATACAAAACCAGGAGCAATTAAATGTTTTTCTGAAGGATCACTAATGAGCAAACCCTCCCAAATTCTTCTTCTTTGACTTCACCACAATCGTGAAATTTATTCTTCTAGAATGTAATCAAGGTCTTCTGTCGTCTTCTGTTCAGCTACCAAAAAAAAAAAAAAGTCAGCCTTCACCTGAACTTTGCAAAAAACGGAATCGCAGAGATATACTTTCTCCTGGATGGCACCTCACAGTAAAGCATCACTGTGCTATTTCCTAACAAAGTCAGCATGGCAGTTCCTAGATAAACTTTTGTTACATGTCTAGCTCCATCAGTTTAACAAACTGTATATTGCAGCTTTTCAGTGTATTATAATACAGAAACATTGTTTAAACTCTGTTCCACAGCTCTGAAACTAATTAATGGTGCCAATAGAAGTGTACCATTTTATTACTGGTCAGAAGAGGAAATCCTACAATTGCTCTTCATATATGGAGTATGTCTGTGAGAAATCTGATACCTGAAGAGAAGACACTTCAGATTTGATATTGCTGCCCAACAAAGCTTCAGAGGAGCTTTTGTATCTTTGGGCTTCAGCCAATAAACTTCACATTAAATAGAAGGAAAACACAATTATAATTAGCTTGAGATAACTATGCATTATATCGTAAGTAGAAAGGTGACAATTAATAGTAGCTAAAAACTTCCTAATAAATTCATTTAGTACCAAATTCCTATTGGTTTTAAAAGAGTTTTGAATCTAAAATACAAGGAATTTCTAAAGGAAGGAGGGACAAGAAGGAGCAGGAAGCCCTTTGCCCCACACTCTGATTTGAGCAGCAAGAGAGAGCCTCTGTCATCATTATGTTATGATATCCATATCACAGATCATACCACATTTTGATCAGCCTGGGATTCAGCTGTGCTAATATAGAAATCTGTAGTGTTCATGAATGCTTTTGAGCTAGTTGTTCAGTGTCTGTGTTCTACTGAGAGAAACAAGCATTTCTAAAGCGTAATTCCTCTCCTACTAGTACAGTTGGTGAAATCACTCCCTAGAAGTGTTTCTTTCTCTCCACTGATCATAAAATGCCGCAGTTAAATCAGATGTCCCTGACACCCGAAATGAGATGACATGATTCTCACTCTTACACTCTTAATTGTTGTTTTGAAATTCCAGGTACTTGACTATAGACCTGAAAAAAGGCCCCTGCATTTCCTTCACAAATCTGAAGTTTTCATTTAAGCAACTATTTCAAACAGTTCATCTTCTATTCTCCATTTTCATTACATTAACCAGCCCTGTTGCTCATTTTGATAGGAATAGTTGGACCCAATGATCTGGTGGGTCTCTTCCAACCTGGTGATTCTATGATTCTATGATTTTTTCCTTCAGCTCTTCTATCTAGCCAGAATATCACACCACAGATAGTGAAGACTACCAAGACCTATGGGCTAACGGTCAATAAGGACATGTACCTTGGGAACAAATGCATTTTGCTAAGCTAATAATGTTTTTCTCCACGTTTCAATGCAACTATTCTACTTGAACTTGAGCCTGAAGTAAACCAACTCTGTGGTCATGCTTACATCAGCTGAAGCCAGTGTAACCAAGGAAGAGGAATACCAATACCTCTTGAAAGCATCGCAGTTATCTCAGGAAAGTTTAATAGGTATGATCCAATCTTTATTTACACCAGATCTAAAACACTGTGAATAATACTACATCATATTCAGTGTATGCAGAAACAAAAATATAATGAAAGAAAGAAAGAAAGAAAGAAAGAAAGAAAGAAAGAAAGAAAGAAAGAAAGAAAGAAAGAAAGAAAGAAAGAAAGAAAGAAAGAAAGAAAGAAAGAAAGAAAGAAAGAAAGAAAGAAAAAAAACAGAAAATAATCAAACTATTTCGGACAGATTTATGTTGGTAGCAGGCAGACTATATTATGCTATGTTAGTTAACTGTATATGTACACATATGTAACAGATGTTATACTAATATACTATCCAGTGTAGAATGAATGAGTGTGGCGAAAGAACGGATTGTGTTTATTATAACTGTTTATTATACCAGCATTTATTAGGTTAATCCTAAAAAAGAATACAACTCAAAGTAACATCTATTTTTATATCTCATTTACCTATCCTAATGACAAATATTAAAAGCATATGGAACAGAAAGCTTCTGCCTTTAGTG
The DNA here is from genome assembly GCA_033558105.1 of Coccyzus lansbergi. Classification (NCBI taxonomy): domain Eukaryota; kingdom Metazoa; phylum Chordata; class Aves; order Cuculiformes; family Coccyzidae; genus Coccyzus; species Coccyzus lansbergi. Next base: position 139,472 of record JAUMJK010001428.1, read on the forward strand.
ACCCACTGAACAAATTGCATTCTGGTGTTCACTAAAAAAGCTGCCTCCGGGATTTGAAAGACACACCAGAAATGAAGGATTTCCAACATGAACAGCTCTGGAGTCTAATGTCTCTCCATTCCTTGTGGTATCATTACCAACAGCTCATATGAGTTACTTATCACCAAACTGTAGTTATTACAATTTCTTTGTTCAGAGAAAGCTACATCATGCAGCAGAAACTGTGGAAAATGTTGAAAAGAACACTTTCTTGTTTTGTAGGTGCTGCTGGGCAACACCTCTTTCTGTTGCAACTTCTCTTTTCAGTTTCCAGGCCTGTTAAATATCTCACACAGAGCATGATACTTATGTGACATGAGTCTCGGGTTCCCTCCCTGCTGCACCTCTATCATAAAGACCAACAGCTGCCTGTCACAGCCACTTTCCTGCCCCAGCACTGAGAACACCCTGTGCAGCTCCCTGGCCTTTTCCAGCTGTACTTTTGCCTGACATTACAAACTAACAGGGACTTGCAGCGGGCAAATCACTCAGCACAGTCCTAGACCCACAGAAGCCCCACTAGCAGTCATGGTCCTGATCTAAAACGTTATGCTTGAAGCCTTCTCCACCCTATGACAAGAGATGCGCAAGCCATGGACCTTATGGGTAGGCTTTTCCCTACTCAGGCAGCAGAGCATCCAGGAGCTGATATATAGAGATATTACAAAATTGAGATAAAGTTTGGTCTTTCTTCTCCTTAAATAGTGTAAGGATTCTTTAGTCCAGTAAAATGGGAAAACATTACAGTTAGCTCAACATAAGGATTGAGTTGTCTATTTAATACATGTCAGATAGAGTCTGGATAAAAAGTCAAATTTTATTTATCTGTTAGTCTGGTTTGTAGAAGTTTTTAGATCAAGTTACTAAAAAGTAATAGCAGCTACAAAGAAGTAAAATTTTATTTTTTATCAAGATTCTTGGCAAATTTAAAGACTAAATCTGCCCTCATTTATAAAGGTGAATCAACAAGAGCTATATGCCTGTACAGAAGTAGTTAGAATTGGGACCACGACTAATAGGACAAGTCTTTGGGCTACAAGCATTGTCTACAGAACAGAGGCATTTGAAAACTAATTTCTCATGGATAATTCGTCTAATTAGGAATCCATCATAGCAACTGGTAAACTGAATAGGCTTTGTTTAAAAAGTCCCAGGGGCCACAGGTCTCTTGGTAGAGATACACTGAAGCTGCAAGTTTTGCATCTGAGACTGGATTTCAAGTACACTGAAGATCATGAATAATCGGTTCCAGGAGTTCACAGAATCATAGAATGTCCTGAGTTGGAAGGGACCCACAAGGATCATCAATTCCAATTCCTGTCCTATTCTAATCATGGGGAACACCTGCAAAACTCCCAACTGCAAAGGAGTGTTGAACATTGTCAGGGTTTGGGTTTACTCAGGTTTTAACTGAGACCCATCTGTAGCTGTTAAGACAAGGTTGAATACAAATGGAGGAATCGCAGAAGAAAATTTACATCATGTGAGTACATTGCATTCACAATGCTTTTGTCATCTGTCCCCAGTTGCATTACTAAATGTTCCAGATAAGTGTTTATACACTGCTAGTCTGAGTAATTAAGCTAGTAATAACTAGCATGCTGTTACAAAAACTTTATTCAAATATCATATCTCTTGTCCTGCTCTTACAGTGGTACCATTAAAAGTTGTATGAGACCTTTTTATTACTACTTGGAAGCAAAAGGTTTGTTGTGGTGTAGTAATGTATAAGGTTTTCCACGTTATCTGTATGGCTTTGATAGCATTCTGCGCCTTTCTGTAGTTCCTAAATGACTATATAATGCCATCTAGTGGCATCAGTTCTTTGGAAAAACGGTAAATTTTTATTCAAGTTTGTCACTAAGGATGTCTAGTTTTAGACCAGAACCATCACAACACTTCAGTGTTTAAAATAGACTGGTCCTCTAAACTTAAAAATTGTTAAGTTTCCATTTTGATTTCAAAGCATGTTATTATTACCCATTTACAACAGGTACAATAACTAAACAGTGATTTGGAGTCTCAGGCCAAATACATAGCATTCATTCTCATGAGTGACACAAGTATCTTTCAACTATTAGTGAATGAAGACACAAGGTGCATAGCAAAAAAAAGTATTAATAATGTCATTATATATTTATAACTCTTCATATTTAACATATATGCTCCACCTGCGGAGTTCACACATGAGAGTCAGTGCAGAGTGGACAATTTGGTTCGTGGTCCCCTATCCTGTGCCCTGTAAAGCAAGATGAACCATAGGTGGTCTCATTCTACTGGATCCTTTGGAAATTAACCCTTTTCTGAAATCCTTTAGATGTCTTATTATGCTGAAATTGAGTTTCTGGCTTAACTATCCATGGCTACACCTGTATTAGCAAATAATCCTGTGGCAACATGGCTCTCCCTTACCTGCTTCCAGTCTGCCTGCTGGCAGTAGACCCTGGGTTGTGCCTATCTGAACCTTTCCCAGGAACTATTGAAAAAAATGTTGATTGGCACAAACCCAAATTGTCACAGGGTCTGTTCTGATAATTTAATGACATGGTGTCAGTGCTCAGGCCCATAGTTTGGACCAGTTTAATTTAACAGTAAAGACGTACCCTCCAAATTTCCATAGCTAGTCTTTCTGCTACATCCATAAAGTTGAGCCTGTATTGAAGAGCTTCACACCTGATAGAAATGCAAACCTCTTATGTTCTGGAAGGTGGTGGGAAAGCCTTTTCAGAAATACTCTGCTGGACCAATAAATGGTATTTTACAATATTCAGATTAGAATGGAAAGAAATGGTTTACTAATATTCCAGCAGCTTTATGCTAACTTTCTCAGACTTTCAGCATGGTTAACCACATTGACACTGGACAGCAAAGTTCCTGGTTTAGAGACTTGACTCAGAATTGAAATTCAGGCACCTGAAGCATTGCATGTGTGTTTCCTGTTTTCTTTCCAGGGAAAAAACTCCTTACAAACCAACGTTCTCTCATAGTTCATGTATGCTAACATAGATCACCTCTACATTGTCCATTCTTAAGAAGTTTGTCACCACCTTTGATTTTAGATCATGATATAAAAACAGGTGGATAAAACAAATCATACATATTTCTCATAAAAATAAACCAGAAACTCACTTTTCCACTTGCAACCTGCGGTGTCCAGTGATACCACAGAGGGTGAAGTTTTGATGCTTTGTTACATGGTGTTTCCCAAACAGCCCCTTTCAGTCTAATCTTTCATTTTAAAACAGTGTTTCTAAACATTTTCACTACATGACTGAGTAACATGTAAAGCACTTTCCAGTTTGTTAATGGCTTCTTAAAAACACTGTGGTTCCCATGCAGTTGTGTGCCCTCTGCCTTCTGGTAGAAATGTATAATCTTTTGCCATGAGATCAGTAAAACAGTCATAAAAGCAACTTTCTAAAAATTGGAAGATAAATTGTTATTTCTAACTGTAATAAACTTATTAAGTAACTTTCTATCATACACTTTATATATATGCAAATACTATAAATGTATACATCACTATATATTGCCAAAAAAATCTAAGTCGAACAACACAACCTTTAGCAACAGTATAAATGACATCTGGTTTTCATACTGTGTTCGGTAGGCATTAAATATTTCAAAAGATATTAAACAATAAACAATTTACCCACTGAATTAAGCTTCAAAATTAGATTCCCGACATTTTTATTGTAGGATCACTAACTATAACACAAAACTGAATTAAGAAAAACCCCACTTTCTTACCATTGCCTTTGTAACTGTTTTCCATAAGTTTCTGGACATTATACTTTGTTAATGAACTCAAAATCAAAGAGAAAAGAGCAGATACATTCTGAATGATGTTTTAAGGTGCAGAGAGAGTAAAAAGTCCATTCACATCCATAAAGATTTTTTTAAGAGGACTCAGCTAAAATCTGCAGATACAGTTTGCTGAATGTTTGCCATCTGGTCTGTATCACTGGTTAGATTCTAGAAAACGTCTTAAAGAGCACTTTGATTCTGTTTAAGTGTGGGATGTACTGTCCACAATATTATGCATGTTTTTCCCTTGCATAATGTCTTGGATACAATGAATAAGGTCAGTACAAACCAGATTTACCAGTAGGAGTAATGGTAGCACAGAATAGATATTTGGCATAATGAATACATTTCTGTTTCTCTCATTAATTCTCACCATGGGGCACTTAAAAACATGAGAAGCGTACATAACATATACATTTAAATAATGCTGTTTCAATGTAGAAAAAGGCAAAGGCAAGCTGACATCTTGCTCTTTTAAAAGTAGAGCATAAATTTCAACAAAACTTTTCAATGCCCTTCTTGTGATCTTAGAACAATCACTATTCTGTACTTCTTCCCACGTACATATGACCTGCAAACTGAGAAAAGATATCTAAGGCATTTGCTTATTTGTAGCAAATCCTAATGTCTTAAGATGCATTTTTATATGTATGTATACAAATGAAAATATATAGCCCTATTTAAATAATTTGTGTTTCACTTCGGCATCAGTATTTAATATGTCAAATATTTTAGTGAAAGGCCATTTCCTTTGACAGAGCTTCTATAACTATATATATCTATATATATAAAACACAAATATACATCTATGCAAACACATATATATATATATATAGAGAGAGAGAGAGTATGCAAAACTGGTAGCTATATTCTATTTCCTTTAGTTGTCTGAGCTGAATTTTTCTATATATAGTCTTCAAGCTCATGCTATCGGTTTAATGTATTTTATTCCATTAAAAAAATATTCTTGGCATCTTCTAGCAAAGATTGATTGCAAGGTTCTTTAAAGTGTGTGTCTTGTCTTACATGAGAGACCCGATGCTTCTGAAGTGGGGTTGCAACTACAGTGCAAAGCCACCAGTTGTTATCAAATTACAACCTTTCAAATTATTTATTCCATGCATAATTAAGAGGTAAATGCTTAAAATTTTGTCTGCTAGTTAGTTGCACAGATAGAAGATTCTGTCTATATGGCTAGTCTCCATGTTAGGATCTAGAAAGCAGACATTATTCATTGAAATTCTCCTGTGAAACTCAGGTAAACTTTATTTCATATCATCATCCATCTTCCTTTCATTTACTTCTTGCCAGGTGACACTGGTAACATTTCTTTTATGTGTGGTCAGAAGTGGAAGACACATTTGTCTTTCTCCTTTCAGCAATTTCCTAATATTTTGATTTATTATTCCTATATTTATTTTCATAGAACCATAGGTATTAAATATGAGACATTCTCTATTATACAAATATATTACAAAAATCTTGTTTGAACATAGAACTACAGTGCATGTTCAGTCTAGAACTTCTCAGCACAGGAAATATTGTCATGTGACAGCAGAATTTAGCAGGAATTTTAACAGAAATATAATGAAACCTAAATAATTTTGAAAGCTGATATTTTTAATTCAGTAGATATCAAATAAAGGAAACTTAGAGTGTTATTTATCGCAGAAAAAGAAAAGCTAAAAATCAGCAGAAATCACAAAAGAAAGAACAAGGAAATGAGGAATATTCAAGTTAAATTGGTTTATGTCCTTCAACTAAGTGGACTATTAGCTATACTTGTAGCAAATAAACAGAGAGGGATGCAGTTAGAGGAAAGAATACACTGTTTGAAAAGTAAAGGGTAAAAGAAAGAATAAATGGGGCTTTTTAAGAAAGCAGTTTATCTATGGGACTAGATTTCTACCATTTTAAATTACCTTCATAAATAAATTTTAAGTGGTACTGTATGCAGTTCTCAGTATGACTACTAGAAACTGTGGAAGAGTGAGATGTTTCGGAAACAAGTATTTTTAAGTTATAAAAGATTCAAAAAGGACAATAGCCAATCATTTGCAGTGGTTGACCAAGCACTATGTGACTAGTATGGTAAGTGGAATGGAAAACCCATTATACTATATTGTGTATTTTATTTTATTTACAAATACAATTCTCCAGGGCAAGCCTTCATTCTGTGATTGAAATATTTAAATTTAAAAGTTACCATTCAATATTAAGAAAATCAAACTGTAGACAACAACGTACTTCAAGATTTCTCAAATGATGAGTCTAAACATGCATCTCTCGTAGATTGTCACTGCAGATTGCTGGAAAAAAATATGAACTTCAACAGTACTCACCTGCCCTCTTGTGGCAGCCTAAGAGGAATTGTTAGATCAATTAAATCCTGGCATCTTTACACTACAAAATGTAATTGCGAGTTCAATAAATGAAACGGAAATCAAAGTTGGATTTGGTATATCAAAGCTTATTGGTGCTGTCGTGAGAATACAGCATCCCTAAACACAGCCCACTAAAAGTCCACTGTAACTCGTTCACTAAATGTTGTTCATAGAAGAGGTCTGTCATGAAACTGTGCTGTACCTCCTGATGTGTTATAGCAACCTGGGCTATTTTTATCCTAATATTGCAGTTCCTTATGTCCCGATGCTTACTGATATGACAGGGCACTTTACAGGATTTGTAAATTCTCCTAAAAAGTGAAGTGTTTTCACATACTTTCAGAATTAGTTTAGTCTATTTTTAAGATTAAGACCAACGATGCAAAGTGGGGGTTTTTTCTGCTTTGTATACAAAAGTATACACATGGCACAATCTAATCAAGACTAGCTTCATAAAAATTAAACATTTTCAGCTGCAATTCAGATGACTTAAAGTATAGTTCTAAAAGTATGATTTTTCAAGGTGGCAAACCAATTTTCAAGGGCACTTACTCTTTCATTACTGCACATCTGTAGTTTGGAAGGCTGAGACTGCCTAATTATCAACATTTATAGGAGCTGTTCCTCAGCTCACTAACTGGAATATTCCCTCAAAAACTTTAAAAGAGCCATTCTTCTGTTTAAACTTTATAAGAGAAAGTAGAAACAAAAGAACTCAATCCTTTAATTTATGTTGCAAATGACTTATGGAAGGACAGTGTTCCAGTTTACTCTGAAGTATGGAGAAGTAGTCTATAAATTCTTAAGCTTGCTTAAAACTTTGTAATCATATTCATCAAATGCATAGGTCACCACTATAAAACATTGCTGTAACAACATAATTTCATGACATGAAAAAGTTGTGAAGAAATTTCCATTTCAGAGATGACAGAATAGAGGGGTCCAAACTAAAACTGATTAAAGAGGCTGCACCCACAAGAAGAATGACATCTGTGTGTGGCAGGATAAGAAAGAATTTCCTCTAAGTTCTCTGTTCCCAGCAGATAACACAACAGTTAAGGGAAAATGTCATATATGTATTTCCACGGTAAGTACCAAAACTAAGAAAAACGGAGAATAACACAGTGGATGCAACGATTTTAGATGCAGACTGCATGAGGTGAAGTGGTCCCTCATATTTCCTGAAGAGATTAACATATCACTTTTGTAAAGGCCAGTTCACTGGAGAATCTCAGTTTTACTACACCCCAATGGCTGTACATCATGTACTTTGCCCAGTATACGCCGTACTCTAACCAGAATCACCCTGGCTGATTGCAGGTTTTAAAACAGCTCTTGTAAGTTTCTTGTGACTTGCACTGGTGTATCACCAAATTTTGGCTCTTCCTGTCTAGAAGACTGGACATTCTTCTCTTTGGAGTTGTCTACTCGATCAGATCACACGAAAGAAAGAAGAAGCTAAATATTCACCAGTTTCAAAATGCCATTAGATTTTTTTCTGGTTTACTTACATGCAATGATCGACTCTATCATGCAGTTGTAATCCTAATCAGATAACAAGCAGACTGTGCAGCTGCCAAAAAGCAAATGGAATATTTCTGCAGCTCTGTCAGTATGGTTACTTTAGATGGGCCCCAGATCACCTTGCCTATACTCTGTGCTGATCAAGAGATGTGTGAGTGCAGTAAATGTCACACCACTGCAGACCTAACAAGGCTGCTATGGAGAACTCTTAATTAGCCTGAGCTGACCACACACACTCTCAGTTGGCTCAGAACACTTGCAAGGTGAGATTGTATTAGCACTTAGCACTGGTATAGGAAGACTGTTCACTCACAGCACAACATGTAGGCATATCCTGAGGATAAATCGGGGTCCAACAGCAGTAAAGAAGAGAACCTGCACAGGAAAATCAGTGAGAAAAGCAATAAAAAATTAAATTAATCTTAAGGTATCTGGACAGGGCATAGAAACACAACATTATATAGCACTTTCCTTTTTAGGACTAGGGATGTATGTGTGCTTCCAGAACTCAGTTTATGTTTTCTGATGTCTCTCAACACACAATTCACCTAATTAAAAAGGGATTCCTACACTATAGAAATCTGCATCTGAGCTTGACATCTAGATACCCTTTATAGTTAATGGAAAGAAACAGGAGATCTGAGGGGGCAATTCATCTCATTCATCAAATGAGTTGTACCTTGAAAGTGCCTATTTCTCTCCATTAAAGATAAAAAAAATGCCAAACCTCTAGCTCAGAGTATACTACAGTTCTTTAGTCATCTAAAGACAAGAGAGATAAATCTCACTTTCTACCCATGTTCCCTTAAACGGGGATAACTGTATTTCTTAATTCATAAGGAGAATTTTAAGACATTAGAAGCTGTGAATAGTCCAAAGACCATTTTCTATAGGTAGCTATAACAGAATTTTATTTTTATAATAGTAATTGTAAAATGTTTTTTATCTCTCTAGGTAGGTATTGTGAGATTTTATATATATATACACATGTGTGAGACATTTTGTTCTTAATAATGTTCTTCATCCATGTTTTATACATATCAGTCGGCATTATCTGTATTATCCAGTTGGCTCCTAAAACACAAACTAAGGCCAAGTGCTAATTTTCTGATGTAATTGTCCAGGTAAATTGCCCAGTTCTCCAAAACATTCACCAGCTCGTCCTGCTAATTGACTTAAAAGCTGGATTTGGATCTCATTGTCCACTTCCATGTATTCTAATTCCCAGTATCTTTCCCCTCTCGGTTTGAGTTCTCCCGTTTTCAGTACTCCAGATTCCTTGCTCCTATAATTGAAAAAGTTGCTGTAGTCAACAACTTGTGTCTGAAAACCGAAGGAACTACCTTTATCAACTTCTTTCAAGACCTTATTTAAAACTGAACAAAAATAAAACTGGGCTTTTCTCTCCCCAGCTGACTGCTGGTTCTTGACTTTATTAATGGTGCATCAAGGAGTAGTAACCTAAGTGTTAATTTATATCATGCTGTCACATTAAAGTACCTTGCAGAACTCGTTGCTAATCTGTGCTGTTTGGATTGATGAGAAAAACACTGATTTAAAATTTATGTTATTGCTGTAATCAGAATAGTAACTGTTGTACCAGAAGCTCCAATTAAGTGGGCATGACTCAGTGAGTCATAGATGGTCAGTCTCTAGCAAACTAACCCTGATCTCTGCTACAGAAAGGTATCTACAAAATTGTACTTCTGAAATGTAAGTTGTCAGTTTCTGAGCTTATCTAAGTTAAAAGTGGTGGATATTTCTTAAAACCAGAGAGAGCTGTAATAGAATACCATTACACTGTTCCAAATTGGTGACATTTCCCATGGCATTACGGCTTGAAAATGTCCCACAGATGATACGCATGGAGTGTAAAAGCATCAAGAAAGTCTTCATGACCCAAGAAAGGCAAATGCTGATGATAAAGCTAAATTTATCTCTTTGCATTTAGCCTTGCTGGTAGGCTACTCTTACAGGCACACTTAAATTACAGGTAATTCAACACACTCTTTGGTGCAAATTTTGCTTATGGGTTACTACCATTTCCTAGAAATTGAAGCATTGCACTTGTTATCTGCATATGTATATTTATATATAAAAATATATTTATATAAAATATTTATGTATATTTGTATATTTATAGATTTGCAAATATATATATTTATATAGGTATATATGAATATATGTATATACTTTTATATATACGTTTATATGCATATATATTTATATAAGTACATATTTATGCATGTAAATAGATACATATACATATTTATATGGGTATATGTTTCTATATGTGTACGTTTATATGTATATATTTATTTGTGTATATGCTTATACAGGTACATGTTTATAGATGTATATGTTATTATGTGTATATCTATGTTTATATACACATACCTAAGTTTATATATCTTAGTTTATGTATGTGTATATTTATATTTACTCATATATAATATATACCATAGTATATATTTATATACCATTTATGAGGGGAGACCTTATTACTCTCTACAACTACCTGAAAGGAAGTTGTGGAGAGGAGGGAGCTGGCCTCTTCTCCACGTGACAGGGGACAAGACAAGAGGAAATGGCCTCAGGCTCCACCAGGGGAGGTTCAGGCTGAATATTAGGAAAAACATTTTCACGGAAAGGATCATTGGGCACTGGAACAAGCTGCCCAGGGGGGTGGTTGATTTACCTTCCCTGGAGGTGTTTACAGCACGGGTGGATGAGGTGCTAAGGGACATGGTTTAGTGATTGATAGGAATGGTTGGACTCGATGATCCGGTGGGTCTATGGTGATTTTATGATTCTGTAATTCTATGATTCTATATCAGCTGAAGTGTTGCAAGACTAAGGTATTTATTTATATCAACCCAAGTGCTACCCTCAGCATCCTTACAAATATCACCTGCGGTGAACAGCAGGGGAAAAACACAGGCATTTATGAAGCAGGTGACAAATAGCTCGAGCAAAATAAAAACCTTTTGACCCATTGTCAAAGAAAACAGAAAGGGTTTGTGAGCCTGTCTTAGACTGTGGACTTCGTAATGTAGGTTAAAGGTATATTGACCCAATATATGGAATCACAGAATCATAGAATGTTCCGAACTGTTCAACTAAGAGGACAAATTGCTAAGGATGTCAAATATTCTTGTTACTACTGTGCTTACTTGAGAGAATTTGCAAGTCTCTACTTCCCTGAGTATAATGGGATTTAGTTAAAGAGTTCCCCTGTTTACAGAATCACAGAATCACTAGGTTGGAAAAGAATGCTGGGATCACTGAATCCAACCATCCCTATCAACCACTAAACCATGCCCCTCAGCACCTCATCAACCCACCTTTTAAACACCTCCAGGGAACGTGAATCAACCACCTCCCTGGGCAGCCTGTGCCAGTGCCCAATGACCCTTTCCAGGAAAAATTCTTTTCTGATGTCCATCCTGAACCTCCCCTGGTGGAGCTTGAGGCCATTCCCCTGTCACTTGAGAGAAGGGGCCAGCTCCCTCCTTTCTACAACCTCCTCTCAGGTAGTTGGAGAGAGCAATGAGGTCTCCTCTCAGACTCCTCTTCTCCAGGCTAAACAACCTCAGTTCCATCAGCCGTTCCTCATAGGGCCTGTTCTCCAGCCCCTTCACCAGCTTCGTTGCCCTTCTCTGGACTCACTCTAGGCTCACTAGAGCCTCAACATCCTTCTTGTAGTGAGGGGCCCACAACTGAACACAGGATTCAAGGAGCAGTCTCACCAGAGCTGAGTACAGAGGGAGAATAACCTCCCTGGACCTGCTGGTCACACCATTTCTGATACAAGCCAAGATGGCTTTGGCCTTCTTGGTCACCTGGGCACACTGCTGGCTCATGTTCAGTCGGCTGTCGACCAACACCCCCAGGTCCCTCTCCTCCTGGCAGTTTTCCAGCCAGGCTTCTCCCAGTCTGTAGTTCTGCATAGGGTTGTTGTGCCCCAAGTGCAGGACCCGGCATTTGGCCATGTTAAACCTCATCCCACTGGACTCAGCCCAGCGGTCCAACCTGTTCAGATCCCTTTGCAGAGCCTCCCTACCCTCCAGCAGATCCACACTTCCACCCAGCATAGTGTCATCCGCAGACTTGCTAAGGGTACACTCAATGCCTTCATCCAGATCATTGATGAAGACATTGAACAGGGCTGGACCCAGCACTGAGCCCTGGGGAGCCCCACTTGTCACTGGCCTCCAGCTGGATTTAACACCATTTACCACCACTCTCTGGGCCCGGACATCCAACCACTTTTCCATCCAGGAGAGTGTTCATTGCATCAGAAACTGTTTCTGCCTGCATTCTGACACATATGCCAGTCACGTGCTTGTACTCTTCAATCTCTCAAGCTTTTTTCCCCATGTTTCTATTTTTTGTTTATGTATTTTCATCTGAGCTATCTCCCCACTTTGCCTTTCTGAACTGTATCTATATGAAAGCTTTTCATTCAGAGCATTTAGTTCCCTAGAGCTCATACATTTGTCTTTTGTTTATGTGAAAACAAAAAATACCTTAACATTCTGTCACTAATATCTTTAATGAAGGTTTACAATTAAAAGTTCTAGCAAAGTTTAATCCAGCATAGCACAATATGATAACTGCCTTGTAACATCCCTGTGAGAAAGAGAATATTAGTTGAATAGTTCCTCATTATTATTTCTCTGGAAATTGTTCAGTATTTCAGACTGCTACCCATTTTTATTTGGACACCTTGTCTCATTGTTCTCCGTATATTCTTATGGGAAAGTAGATACTTCAGGGATTTGCCAGTCATCTAATTGTTGAGTGTCAGATTTTTTCAGAGCTAACAGTGGTTGAATGCCAGCAGTATCCACCTGCTTATGTTCTAACAACTGTCAGAACATTAACCAGGTCTTCTCTGTAGATGTCTTTTACAGAGAAACTGAATATGGAAAATGTATCCTCAGCCCAACTGAGGAAATGAATGACATTTCTCTCTTTTGTGTCAGAAGTATTTCTTTCAATGTTATTCCTTGGTTTTCTTCACCATATTATTCATGTTTTAAAAACTTCTCCAAATGAAATGATTGCCATCTGGTTTGCCATATTTTTGTATCAGTGTCACATAAAAATCTTCCAATTCCAAACACACATTTCAAAGGTATAGATAAATTACCAGGGATGTCAACATTGCACCTTGATCTAGACCCAAGAAAAACTTAGGGTATAATTACTGTTGAGCTGCAGCACCTGAACCAGCATTCAGAAGTATTATTGAATCAAAACCCATGAGCTGAGGTACCTTATCCAATGCTGTAGATATATTCCTAGGTTCTGGGACAGTCCTATATCAAAAATGCCACAGCTGAAGAATATCAAGTGCTGAATCAAAGTTAACTCATTCTGCTTGTTCAAATACACACAAATGGAATTCTTTCAACAGTCTTTAAATATAAATCAGGTATTATTGTCTGCATCATTTTAATATTAATTCAAATAAGGCATAATTTGTCTTTCTGCAGTACAGAATAATCACAATGCTGTTCTATATTTACTGAAAAAGAGATAGCCATGTTGTCCTGTCCAATCCAGAACTAGTATTGTCAAGTGAACATGAAGTCATGGATTTAGACCCTGATATTGGGAGACTCCTGCATCTAACCCATAAAATATATTAAGTAATCAGAAATATCTGAAAATGTCATACCTTTCTCTTGGAAAATAAAGCTTGTATTTATCCTACTTTAAGCAATAAATTAGGCTAGGGAAGGAATCTTGTCTGTTTTCCCCAGGCCTACTGCATAGCCAGTAGAACAAAACAGGCAGAAGGCAAATCACACCTCAGGAGGTCTGAATCATCCTCAGAAAATATTCTATCTCCCTGAACTGTAGAAAAGTTACTAGGTATATATACATAGCTTTTGCCCCTTAATTTAAGCACTTTCAGCTAAGTGAGGTGATTTCAGGCCCGAAAGTCTGATTAAAGTCTGACTCTTTTGAGTTCTCATATGCTTTTATGTAGCTGCCTACTTTAGAAAATAATCCATTAAAACTGAAGAGTGTCCTTGTATTATTTTTTAAGAAATACCAATAAATTACCTTCCATAATTATTTAGCCTTTTTAATTTCAGTACCTAGAGAGAAACAGACAATTGGGAAACTAAAAACATAGCAAAAATTCACTTGCAGGCAGGATTTATTTTAATGACATTGTAATATCATGTTGAAGCTTACATGAAAATTTCTTCTAGCATTTATATACTTACAGTACCTCTGCAAGCCACACTGATTTAATTTCCTTTTAAGATACATATATAATTTTGTACGTCCTTGTGTAGTTAACTCACTAATTAAACTGATGTTCTATTTATGGAATAATACAGCATATTCTCTAGCAATATGTGGTCATGTAAAAAAAAGACCCTATCACACAGACACAGGAGGAGATAGAGTAAGGTTGCTATGGGAACCTTAGCTCTAAATGGTCTGGCTTTTGTTGGCTTAAAATCTCAAACATTGTGTTGCATTAATTATGTTTTTGTTGAGGTTCTTTGCACTGAGTATTAAATCTGTAGGATTGCTGTTTCAGTCTTATATGTATGTATGCGTTATTTTTTAAAATAATATGATGTGTGTTAGGTAATACAAGAAGAGGAGAACATGTTTTATTACCAAACTGAATTTTGGCAATGAAGAAAATATACACTCAAGAAATAGGGACATAATTTTCCTTTTTACTCGTCTAGCTAAGTTTCAGTTATCGCTGTTCTCAGGAATTGAATGTGGACCATGGATCCTAACAAACTCACATAGCAGAAGCAGTAGCAGGAGGGAGCCACAACAAAAGCCAGGAATGGGGTGGCAATTGTGGGAGAAAAGGGTTGGAGAAATCTCTGCTGGAAGTATGAGAAGGACTTTGGTTATGAGAGAGCAGGTGGAAAGAAGCTGAAAACTGAAACTGAATGAAAGAGCTGGAGATAAAGATTTTAGTGAAGGATGAGAGAAGGGAAGAACTTGAGTAATGATATACAAGAAGTTGAAGGATTGCATTTAGTGCAGGAGCTACAGGGAGAAGTGAGACAGAGGTGGGTAAGGAGACTCGGAAAACATGGTTGGGTCTGTTCAAGATGGAGAAGATGGTAGCTTATGGGCTGCTATTAAATTAACTAGTGAGAACAGCAACAGCACTCAGAATACCCACACATTACAATAATATTGTTAATCAGTTCCCACAAAACAGAAACAGGAAAAACATTGTAACAGTTTAATATATATATAGCTTATATGTATTGTTCTAAAGCCTCTCCCAATCTTCTGCCATATGAAAGCAACGAAGTTTCCTGCAGTAAGAAAGGAAACATTCTACAGCATTGGATTTCTTCTCAGTATATTTCAAGTGTCTTTTGGCTATTTTCCTCTTGGAAAACTACTACGGCTAATGAAGAAGACTTAATTTTCATTTCTTTAAATTATATTACCTATTCCTAAGAAGATCATATTTTATTTTCTGAATTCTATATAGAATGATTACAATCTTTATTCATCCTCATGGGTGGTACAGAGTCTGGAATTTTTATGATGAAAACCGATACAGCACTTTAAAACTTCTCTGTGCTGAAAAACAATACATTTGGCTTTTATGCTTCAAGGCAGCAAACAGAACAGACATTAATAACAGGTCAGCTCCACTTTAAAAGTCCTCATATTGTAATTGTAATTTAAGCAGTCTGCTAAAATTTCACACTGTTTTAGCAACCATAAATCCTCAGTCAAAGTACATCTTCAGACTGATTAGTTTTCATATCTTTATTTTGTTTAAAAATAAAACAGTGCATGTGATCTAGGTACCTTTTATAGAGCTTTACAGAATTTCATAGATTAAAATAAGCAAATATAATAACAAGTTACAGGATTTTCTCAGAAAGAAATAGAGATTAATGTCTTCATAGCATTAAAAGAAACATTATCTTTCTTCTGAGCACCAAATAGTCTGAGTACTATGCTTGCATATGCACACGTTATGCTTACAGACTGCTGGGGACCTCATGCATCCAGAAAAGACAAATAGTAACTCTCAAAAATATTTAGCATAAAGAGGAGTGAAACACCAAAACAAGTCTGATTGATTCCTGTAAAAATCTGCTGGCCAGTCACATTCTGGGTTTGCTCACAATAGTTAACATCTCCTTAGCTTTTAACAAAATCAACAGTCCTGTATGACTTCTTAAAACTGAACCAGGCTGAAAAAATGCCCTCTCAGTGTTTCATGGACAGTCTGAGAGAGGCACTTGGTTCTACGCAGGTTTATACTAACGATAATTCTGCTATTATTTTCACTGCTAGACCACAAGAGTTGCAAGCACCTAACAGATGGTTATATTGCGAACAAGATTAAAGCTCATAGTGATCTGGATAAATTAAAAGAAATGATATATTAACAGCAAGAAGATGTGCAGTGAAATGGGTAGAAAATCATATACTTTAGAAGAAAGAAATCAAATTAACTAATCCAAAATGAGATACAGCTGGCTAGGGAGCAACAGCACAGAAAATACTTGGCATTCATATTGGATTACGAATTGACCATGATCAAACTGTGCTTTTCTTGAAAAATATTTTAGGATATGTTAAAGGGAATTGCAGTATGTCAGAAGCTGATGTGAGTCATTCTGCTTTATTCAGCTTTGGTGAGACCTACATAAGTACTGCATCCTGTTTTCAATGCCCCACTTTAAAATACAGACAAGTTAGAGACTCAAGAGAGATTAAAAATAATAAAAGGAAGGCTGCAGGAACTCTAGAAAAGACTGAGAAACTCAACAGCAATCTCCCAGCATAGAAAAGTTACTCAAAAGAGCATAGTGAACTCTGATGTAGAAAAAGAAACTTATTTATAGAGAAGATTATTTAGGTTAATATGGAAACCCCCCCCCATCTTTCTAATATATGATCTGTGAAGACTCAAGATTGATCTTAAACTGAGATTTTTAAGGGAATAGGCAGTGACATTTTAAGTCTTTACAACTTAACACTATGCAGAAGAAGAGATGAAATGATCCCTTTACATTTTTCAAATTCTGTATTGTGTGGATTCTGTTCTTTGCAGTACAGCTATTCCTACATATGCTTTTACTGGTTCCACTGCACAGATGAGACTGAATACGCTACTGTACTTAATCACTAAATCACACAGACAGAAGCACATCCACTATCACAGTCCAGAGTTCTAATCACCTTTGTACATTGAGACGTAGGCTTCAGAAGTTCTTCTGTTTAGAAGGGAAATCTGTAAGAAACAAACTCAGGGCCTTAGCCAGCAGCACGAGCGGTAGGGTTCTAAGTCACGCACGACTATAGGTAGGACATAGTGATTTTTTGGCCTCTGTTTTCATAATGACTATGATATAACCCCTTGCAAACAAACCTGATATTTTGTTTTGCTTTTGAATGTATTTTTGCTTGTATGTGTATGGGTTAATATTTGCTGGTTTATACACCTTTAGTGTAGTTTATTTTTATAAACATGATTCAGATATATACAAAACTTTTCTACATAAAACACATAATAACTTTTGCTAAATTATTGTCTTAATTGCTCTGAAATCTAATAATTCTTAAAGCTTTAGGCAAATAGACATCTAATGAAACAGGCAGGGGAAAGGTGATCCTCTTATAAGATGTGTGACCCTGCTCCTGCTGAAACAATTAGATATTTTCTGCTTGTTATATGTATTTGTTTAAATTAGACATCTCTACTAACATAAAGATCTTAAGGCGAATGATTATTGGCAAAGTACTTCCAAGGATTTCAGATATGAAACAGAGTTTCCTTTTCTGATGAATGTGAGACCACTACATAGACAGACCATATGCAGCTTTTGTTTTGTTGGCTGGCAATTAAGAATGTGTATTTCTTTCCATGTGTGACTGTGAGAGTGACTTCTGTAGGACTTTCTACAAAAAAAAAAAAAAAAAAATTACATATCTTTTAAATGTGTTTAAAAATAGTTTAGAAATTTTCTTATTCCACATTTACAATATTCCACATTGATTTGAAAAGCAAGGGATTAGAGGCATGGTCAGACCCTATGCGTATGTGCATGTTATGTTTTGTATACTGGATGTTTTTGGATGCCTGACAGGCCTTAGGTAACAGCCTAAGTCTTGCTGTGCTTTTACTTTACTTTTATTGTGGTAAAAAATTACTATTCTTTCCCTGATTACATAGTGCTTGATTTTAATATTTTGTGCTGTTAGATGCATTCATTATATTTTATTTTTTTAGATGAAAGACTATTGTGATTATGTTGACAAATGCAACATTTTATATTTTTACTTCTTTAAATCAATTAGAATTCTGCTCTCATTAGGGAAGTGATGGAAGAGATACACTGAAAGACAAAAAAGAAATTTACACTATTGCCTATCTGTAAGGCTTGGTTTGAAATCAATAAATGTACTCCATCAGTCTTTATGTAAAAACATTTAGAAGGGAATATTTTTATCCATCACGATAAAAATATTACAGAAAATATCTCTTATAGAGATTATACACTAGGAAGAATATTCTAAGTATATCAGATCTGATGCATTCTCTTGGGTTTTTTATGTGCTCCCCTTCTAACACTTGCACAACTATGATGAACAGTTTCGCTTTTCTTTACTTAAACATCACTCTTTGTCTCACTATGTCATAAAATAATTACACAATGTACACTATTAAAGAATAATTGAAAATGTAGAATACCCCATTTTTTTCAGCCAGCATGTTTTGCATTTGATTTAAAGTTTTTAATATGATTCCATGCATATTTACATCATTCCCTTTTATAAAATTTTACTTTTTCTCATGATCATAATTTTATTACTTTTATTTAGGAAAGATCACTGAGGTAGTGGTTCTGGGATGTGTACTAAACCCTGTTGGTTTTTTTTCTAGAAAAACTGGCCTTCCATGTGTAGTCCAGGCCCTGAAAAAAGAAATGTTTTTTTCCAAAAGTAATATCTAATGCTGTGTCATGGTTAACAGTGCTGATGCATCTCTCAATTATTCTTTTATCTCTGTAATTCTCACTTTGTTTAATGAGTCATAATGTTTTTAACCCAAAACAGTTGCTTGATCTTATTTACAAAAAGAGAACTTGCATATTCAAAGCAAAACTGCTTGTCTTTGAATGGTTGTAATTCAGTAATTACCAAAACAGTACAGAAGATACTTAAGCAACAGCCACAGCAATGAAGAATGGGAATTTTACTTTCAAAATATTTATGAGACTAGCAGAAAATCTAACAGGCATTTGTTTATTGTGGTTATTCTCCGACAGAATACTGTTTTGAGATAGGCACATCAGATTTAAAAAACAGGTCACCTTCAAGGCTGGAATTAGGAAAACATTTTAGACAAAGTCACGACGATCTTAAGCAGTCTGTAGTTATTTACTACCTACTTGATAAGCTATCTTTGAAACAAAAAAAAATTAATAAAAACCTTCTCTACATCCTGATGTGTCATTATAAATCCTAGCACATAGATGGATGATACTCTTCCATTTGGGAATGTTCCTGAAGAGTTAACTACAGTATTTGAGCTATCCTGGAATAATATTAAGTTAAAACCTCCTAAAATTAAAACACTATCTTCAATAGCAAGAATAAGATATAGCAAGTACAAGAAAAAAAATCTGATTTTGCTTCAAAACTGCCCAGATAAAAAATAGGCATCAGGTCATGAGGAGTGAAACAAACTCGGTTTTATTTTTACATACGACACAGATTGTTCATCATCAATACACTCAAGGATCGGTTTTAAGAACAATAGTGGAAAACTTAAAAAATAATTCAGCCCATAACCATTATTTTCTGAAAGGTGGGACTGTTAAAAAGCATTGAATTATAGTCTGTAGAACAGGTTCATGGGCTGTAAAGAACACAAAGTTATTCAAGCTGCCTATAAATTCTCTTTAACTTTTATATGCAATTTCTGCAGCAGTAAAGAAAATTAAGTAATGTACACTACCACAACTACAGAAACTGCGAAACTGCAAGCCCTATTCCATTTTATTCCTTAAGTAAGGAAAGTGTTTCTGTGGAGTAGCCACACCCATTTTATTGATAAACCTTACAAAACACAGAAGAAATAATAAGTAACTGAAAAGAATCAGAAATACAAAGAAAAAAAGCTGTATTTTTTCCATCATTTCAGTACTGAAGCATCTAAGCCACTTTGATTAATAAAAATGTTTTCATTGTGGGAAGAGAAGGAAGAATTAGATTTCTAAGGTGAAACAAAAATTCTTCACCACTGCTTAATGAAGTAATCAGCTTTACACTCTAGGCAGTGCTGTGCCAACAGAGCTGTGCACATGTAAGTATTTGTAAGGTCAGGATCTTAAACCATGTCCCGTGATTGTCTACTACCAATAGTGGAACTAGTCAACTTCTAGTGGCTGCCAAAGGCAGAGAAGTAATGATCTGATCCCTTTAATTCCTGGGCTCTTACTCTGTCAAAACAATTAACAGTTTTCCTGAGAAGCAAAAGAAAACTCAGTAAATTCTATATGATTTCCTGTAGCAGGAAGAGAAATGCTGATCTTCTCTTTCTCAATGATCACTCAGTTACTTCTTATGCATGGAGAAAATCCTCTGGTTCTAAGCAAAGTTAAAAGGATGCTGAAAAGATTGTGTAAGAGTTGAGTGCCATCAACATTGCATTACCTTACAAATACTTCTTAAACGAAAAAAAAAACCAACAACAAAACAAAACACCCCAAGGCTGGGAATAGACTACTAATAAAAGCCTACTAATAAAAGCCTAATGAAAAACAAATGAACAAGAGATTTGATTACATACTAACCTTGTGTCCTTCAAGAGATTTAAAATAAAGGGAAAAAGAACACTGTGCTGGACATAATCTGGGGGCAGCTCTTCTCCATTAAAATGTAGACGTTAAATCTAGAAGTCTAAAATCAACCATGCACCTAGATTAATATTGGCAACTTATTGCCTTGTTATTTCTACTTCAAAAGATATTTTAATGTAATGTGCCTCAGTTCACTAAGATTATGAAGCTGTATTTGATGTCTTGGCTCGATCAACAAAAGCACACTAACGTGGACTAAACATTTATTCAAATAACTCATAATCCTTAGTTTTTAAAAAAATGTTTAGAATTAGGTAGACCTGAACTATTCTTGTCTCAACTGTCAATAGCAGCTTGTTTTTATAAATTAATGCTGTAACCTCAACAGTATACCCTCTGTCTAGACAATGCCCTTCTGAGATACAATGGGATATATATATTTAATATTAGATTCTAAATTTCCTTTTTTTCTGGTTGCATTTGAATGTTTTTATTAGGTTTGTATTAAACATGTGCTCTTCAGGTTTCTGTACAACTAGTTTGCACTGGCTTTTCCTAATCGTTTCCTATTAATTTTAATACTAATGAAATGAATATTTTGTAACCCCTTTTCCAGAAACAGGTTTTATTTTCCAAGGAGATTTTGAAGAGCAAGATATGTAGATTCACCAGACTGTTCCAGCTTTTGGAATTCTTTCTAACAGCTCATCAGCTCTAGTGGTGTGAGGTAGCTTTTGGTGAGCAGTCTGATGTTTCTTCTGTCTCGCAAACCAGCTTTGTGCTCTTCTCCACTCCCTTTTACCTCTCCCTTGTGGCAAAACTGAGTACTCTCATTTTAAGTTAATTTGGGAATGGAAGTAAATTTAGAAGACTTAGAGGAAAACAAAGACTCTTCTTTTCTCTAGTTTTTAATTTTCATATGCACTAGGTATTGAACTCACCTACTTTAGGACTTGCACCTACAATCTGTCAAGTTCAAGCATTTATGGAAGCTCACTTTTCAGGGATGAGTCATTTTAGTAACAAGGTGCTTTAAATTAGACAGAAAAATTCTTTGACTCTACAGTAAAAGTGGAGTCAGATCTCCAGATGAAGGAACCTGTGAAAGAGGAGTATGACGTTTCTCCTGACTCTGGATTGTCAGAATTTTCCCTTCCATTTTTTTTGAAGGATCCAGGTTAGGTACCTGGATACCTGGGCTTCACAACAAAGCTTTTTAAAATTTTCGCATCACCCTTTACGTGTTTGCTTGCATGGAGTGACAGGATGAGAGAGAAGGGCTTTAAATTACAGGGCAGGGGGAAGATTTAGATGGGACACGAAGAGAAGTTCTTCCCAATGAGAGTGGTGAGGCACTGGCACAGGTTGCCCAGGGGAGGTATGGCTGCACCCTCCCTGGAGGTGTTCAAGGCCATGAGCAGCCCGGGCAGCTGAGAGGCATCCCTGCCAGTGGCAGGTGGGTTGGAACTGGATGGGTTTTGAGGTCCCTTCCAACACAGAATCACAAGGTTGGAAAAGACCCACAGGGTCATCAAGTCCAACCATTCCTATCAAACACTAAACCGTGGCCCTCAGCATGCCATCCACCTGTGCCTTAAACACCTCCAGGGAACGTGAAACAACCACCTCCCTGGGCAGCCGGTTCCAATGCCCAATGACCCTTTTTGTGAAAATTTTTTTTCTGATGTCCAGCCTGAAACTCCCCTGGTGGAGCTTGAGGCCGTTCCCTCTTGTCCTGTCCCCTGGCACTTGGCAGAAGAGTCCAGCTCCCTCCTCTCTATAACCTCCTTTCAGGTAGTTGTAGAGAGCAATAAGGTCTCCCCTTAGCCTCCTCTTCTCAAGATCATAGAATCTACAGTTGATCTTAGCGAAAAGGCCGAGGCTAAACAAGCCCAGCTGCCTCAGCCGTTCCTCGTAAGACTTGTTCTCCAGACACTTCACCGGCTTTGTTGCTCTTCTCTGGACTCGCTCCAGATTCCGTGAAGATATCAAACCTTTGCATGCTAAAAAAAAGGATTCTTTAATTTTAAAAGCCAAACACACCCGGGGCCGTGACTTGCAGTTTCTGTACTGCTGGTTTTGCAGAACTTTTGAGATTCAAACATGCCCTGGGTGGCGGCTACGGAGCTACGAGGCTACCCGCGAGGCTGGCGGCCCTCGGGCCCCGTCCCGCACCCTCAGCGGTTCATTCATTGTGCGCAGCCCGATCCCCAGCGGCCGGCGCCGCCGCCATTTTGCCGCGGGGGGGGGGCCTGAGGCGGGGGGGACGGCGGCGTTAATGGAAGAGAGGGCCGCGCGCCTCCTCCTAACTGCCCCCCCCCCCCCCACCCCCCACCCCCAACCCCAGCGGCGAGCTCCCCCACCCGCCGCCGCGCGCGGGACCGCCGAGGGAGGGGCGCGCGCGCCGTCGCTGCCTGTCGCGCGGGGGCCGGAAGGCGGCGCGGCCGGGGCCGCCGTAGCGGGCGGGGGCCGGGCCTGCGCGGCGGCGGCGGCGCCGCGGTCACCCAGGCTCCCGCGGGGCAGGGCCGGGCCCGCGCCGCGCCGGGCGATGGAGTGAGAGAGAGAGAGAGGCGGCGAGCGCCCGGGCAGCGCCAACATGGCCGGCGGCGGCGGCGGCGGTGGTGGCGGCGGCAGGGACAGCCTGTTCCTGGAAGGTGCGCGCGGGGCCCCGTTGGGGGCCGCGGCTGCCCCTTCGCCGCCCGGGGGGAAGCGGCTCCCCGTGGGGTGGTGGGGGAAGGGTGGGGGCGCCGCGCGGGGACCTGTTTGTCGGCAGGGCTTAGCGAGTTTTTTTTTTTTTTTTTCGCTTGCTTTCTCTCGGTGAGTTCCCGGGCTCCGGGAGCGCGGGGCTGCCTTTGTGGGGGCCGCGGGGGCTCGGTGCGGCGGCAGGGCAAGGTGAGCGGCGGCCGCCGGGCTGCGCTCCCTGCTCTCCCGTGGTGCCAGGCCCGGCCGGGCCCGCGCGCCTCCCCCCGCCCGAGGAGACGAGTTCGGGGGTGGGGGGTGGTGGTGGTGTCGTTCTTAGGTTTGTCATAAACTCGGTATCGTTCTCGTAGCGACCGCAACTGGAAGAAACCTTTAGCCTTTATAAATCCTCGAGTTTTCTTTTTTTTTTTTTTTTTCCGTGTGGATTTCACAGAACAGAACCACAGAACAACCAGGTTGGAAGGGACCCATCGGATCTTCTAGTCCAACCATTCCTATCTATCACTAAACCAATTTGGTGTGGGTTTTCTGTCACTGTAAA
Organism: Coccyzus lansbergi; assembly: GCA_033558105.1. Taxonomy (NCBI): domain Eukaryota; kingdom Metazoa; phylum Chordata; class Aves; order Cuculiformes; family Coccyzidae; genus Coccyzus; species Coccyzus lansbergi. Next base: position 163,306 of record JAUMJK010001428.1, read on the forward strand.
GCTCTCAATTATAATGCGAGAAATCTCCTGAAAATTGATTGTGTCTAACTGTTGAGCCTTTACAATTTCACCAGTTTAAAAAAAAAAAAATCTACTATTGTAGTCTCCCAAAATTAACCATAAGCCCTTATCCAGGTGACCCATGCTGATAGTGTGCTAAATTCTGTTAAATTACCGTGATGATAACAAAGAGAAATATATATTAATGATATAAATTACTTTTCTTAAGTAGAGTTTTTCAAGTCGGGGTAAGTTAGCATTGGAGGTTTTGTAGTACTTGCATTATCCAGAACATACCTCTTGCAGATTTTCTCTTGCTGCGGGATATTGAGTTTTGGTTTTTTATTGCAACGGGTTCTGGAATAGAAGTACCATGTGAACAAAATACTGCTTGTTGTTTTGAATAATTCATCTGAAATTCTGATACTCAGGTACTCTTTCTGCTTGATAATGGCTGTCATGTTACCTTCGTCCTACCTTTAAAGCATTTGGTGGTGAAATGCAACACTTCATTTTTCCTGATCTTTCCTCACAGAATGTAATGAGGTTTGGGCAGGCAACTAAAGGTGTCAGGGGAATGACTAATCACTGTCTTCTGTGGGCACCATAGCTGCGAGTGGCTAAGAAAAGACAGGTTTCATGTGCAACACCCACACCTTAACTTCTGAGATCTTTTTCCAGCCCTAGGACCAACATTACACTGAATAGCATCCCCATTCAAAACTTCGGTATTTGATGATTGGTGAACCAAGTTATCATCTGGGTTTGTGTTTCCCCATTGTTTGGGGACACATTGATTTTGGGACTGGTGATATGATAGAAATCCTAGGAGTGTGCAAGTGTGCATGTATGTGTGAAGAAAAAACAATATGGATGGTGGCAATAAAAAAATTTCTAAGGGTGTTGCAAGTCCGTATGGGATGGTTGTAATAGAGCAGATCTAGTAACAGCTCATAAACTTTGTGCTGATTTGAAGCAAAGGAAAATGAAGGCTTTCAGACATTATTTGAGAGATTATTGTTAGGGTTGTTGACTTTATGGGAAAAATTAAAGGCATAGAATATATATATGTGGCAGGAAGGGATTTGGCAATCTGTAATCTGGAAATGTACAGTAGTGCATTAGATTAACCTAATGGTGTTAGAACCACCATTATTCAGCTAGTCAAGCACAAGAGTGTGGACTTGTGACATGAGTATAATGTGGACAAAAATGGGAATGAAAGTATAGAGAGTAGGAAATATGTCAACTTCTATTGCAAGATGGTGATTGATTCATGAGCCTAGAGTTATGTCTGTAACTAGTCTGAATGTGTATTTCGTGGGCTCTGTTGAAGTCTTTTTAAGCAACAACAGAAAATTGTTTACTTGATGGTTTTGGACTTGCTACATTAAAGGCTGGTAGAGAGGAGGGGAAAAGACTTCTCTATTCATGCCATTAATGCAAAACCCAAATTCTGTGCCAAATGTATGTTAAATCTATAACAAATTGAACTCAGTCTAGTGGAAACTGCTGTCTAAATATGTACATATATATGTGTGTGTATATGTACATAGTAACTTCTGGTGCTGTCATGCTTGTGTTGACTGTCAGTCAGACTTAAAATAAACATACAGTTAAATTAATTGCTCTGAAGTGTGATAGTTATTCAGAATTTTGGGTTTAATTCCACATGTTCAGTAAGATACTCTTCTCATTTAGTGTATCAGATGTTAATGTGAAGAAGTGTGACTGTCATTCTGCTGTAAGTTTTCCCTTTTAACATTTTTATTATGTTATTCTCCAATAAAACCAAAATTACCTTTCTTGAAGGGTGCTAGTTGAGTGATTTGTCTGGTACCTTTTTGGTAGTGCCATGCTTGGACACAGTGATACATGCTAGTACACGGGGTTTGTCCAATTTTGCGTATCTAATGTGTTGTCATTTTTTATGCTGTGTTGTGTAGTCTGTTTTATTATGGAAAATGTGAAAAAAGATCCCTAGAACTATGTTTGCCTCTTTTAAAAGCTTCATTTGTTATCATTCTGGAGTAATGCTAATACTTTATTTACATGAAATACATTGATATACATGACCTGTATGTTTATTTTTGTTGAAATGCCTGTATTGTTAGAATTCAGAAGTGTGGAAAGTACCTTTTTTTTTGCTATTTAAGCTAGATTGCAAGTGGAATTAGTAAAACTTTTTTTCTCATTTTCTATGTGTACTTCCCTACAGTAACATTTCAAAGTTATGGGCAGAATATGTAGTGCCTACTGCCAAAGTAGTCCTGTTGCATGGGAATTCTTTTCTCATTTGGAGGACTAGAAATTTAGTGATTAGCGATTTCCACCTGTGGAAAATCCTGTTTTTCAGTTGATAGTTTACATTTAAGATACAAAGTAACAACGGGCGAATTCCTTTGGATCTAGAATAGGAGTATGTCAGGTGTGTAGAAAGAGAGAGTGCTGTTCATCACTTCCCCTGGAGAAAAATTGTGGGAACTCTTGGTATATTCTACCTCCTTGCAAGGAAACTGTAAGTTTTCTTTTTGACCCTTAAGTTTAAACTTTCGTTACGTTTGTGCAGTAGACAACAGGCAAACTTTAAAGTATTCCTAACTCTATGTACTTTCCAAAAGAAAGGAGAATCTAGCTTCTTGGTTTTCATTGGTTGGTCGGTTGGTTGGTTTTTTTTGTGGTTTTTTTTTTGGGGGGGGGGGTGTGGGGGGGGAGGTGTGGGGAGTGGTGGTGGTGGGGTTGTTCAGTCTCCAGGTGGTTATTACAGTAGTGATACTGAGAACCAATGAAGTTTCTTTTTCAGGACCTCCTTTCTAAGGAATGTTGCTAGTACCTACATACAGAGCTGCTGAGAGGTTGGTGCAGTCATGACAGGAATTTGTTCAATTTTCATTCCATTTTCTTGGCTACAGGTTTCATAATAATAATAGAGAAAACTATGTGAACTACCCATTGGCAGCAACTTCACAGTTGTCTGTCAGAGGACTCTAGAGTTGTGTGCTTTGTTTTTCATTCAGTTCATGTGTAAATAATTTTCTTCACAAAAGCAAGAGTTGTAGACTTGTTTATTTTCTTAAAGATAATTGAGATTCTGCATCTGTATATTAGTGTATAAACAGAGTTGCCATTTGAAGTGGTGGTCAGCCTTTTGTGCTTTTATTTTGCCCTTTCTTTACTTTTAATCATACTGAGAAATCTCTGACAAGGGTAATACAAATTAGGAGGGCAGAGTGGAGTTTATAGATAGAACACCCGAGAATTTTCTACCTGCTGTGAGTCTTGTTTTTATGTTTCTCTTACTAGTGAGATTTAATTATTTTTTGTAATGGTCTCTGAAGCAGCCTCTGACATTTTGTTAATGTCCTGGTGGAGATAAGTGTTAGCCAGAAAATGAGAGGTGTGGATGATTTGGGTACCATGTCTTTATCATGATCCAAACTCCTGCTTTACGCTGCTGAATTCCTATCTGCTTTGCATCAGTCCCAGCAATGTCTGGACATGTTCTATTAGTCTTTTGTTTTACCTGAGAGTAGCTTTCTGTCTGAAAGTGGGAATTTTGTGATTCTTCCACGGCTTGCTTATATCTCTCAGTCCCCTGACACATTCAGAATTTCTTTCCAGCACTGCATATGTGTCTTCTCAGACCTTTGTTCAGCTGTCCTTTCCAGTGATTTTAAGAATAAGAAACCTTATAATTGACTTCAATGATGGATTATTTTCTAGAAAATGACCCCGCTTGTTGAGAACTATTTCTCAGCAAAATTAAATGGAAGCCATCCTCTTACTCTCTTATTTTTAGTATGTGCCAATCTAACTGGGGTGATAGGTGGCGTGAAATGTTAAGAAAGATAGGCTAAAGTATATGGAAAGATACTAAAAATAAACTTTGTTTATCTACTAATGATATATAAACATATGTTGTAATATGCTTGGTAGCACATTCTGAAATAATACCCTGTGCCTGAGTCCTCTTCCACATCATCATATTGTTTGTAATTTTAAGATGTAGGATTCTAAGAGCCTAGGCTTGTCCTTGACTTTGAGTTGAAAAGTGTTTGGGTGCAATTTTCAGGTTTTTGTTATCATGGCATTTATAATTTGGTAGTTTTTCTTAAGCAGCTGCGGCACTAACAGTTTTGTAAAAGGTGGGACATAGCAGCTTCAGGTGTAATAGTGACTAACTTGCGTGGAATGCCTTGTCCGTTACTTCCTGGAGCTTGTATTTAATAGGCAAGCACTATTCCTTCCTTGGAGAAGGTACAGAGTTTCTTCTGTTTTTTAGTGCTACCTCCCAATAAATTTGGAATATTCCTAAAAAGAGATCCTTAGACTCTTATTTATGTAAATATAAATACATAAGTAATAATAACATCAATATGTGAATTGATATCAAGCATAAACCAAATGGCGTGAATGCATAGATGTTTTTATGATAACCCTATGGGTGTATTTTGGTCTTTTGCTTCTTTTTTTATATGCAAGGTTAAAACATAATGGATTATTTATTGTAATGATTTCAGCAACAGCTTTGGCTTTTATTACTGTTGTTTCTGGAACACTAGACATGAATTTCAGTGTGGTATCAGACTTCTTTTCTATAGAGTTTTAGCTCTGCCTCTTAATTGAGATAACTGAGGGATGTCAAGATGCTTGCCCAACTGGACACCCGCAAGTCTATGGGGCCAGATGGGATTCACCCTAGGGTATTGAAGGAGCTGGCAGATGTACTGGCCAAACACCTTTCCATCATCTTCCAGCAGTCCTGGAAGACTGGGGAGGTTCCACTGGACTGGAGGATGATGTAGTGCCCATCTGCAAGAAGGGTCGCAGGGAGGATCCAGGGAACTACAGGCCAGTCAGTCTGACCTCAGGGCCAGGGAAAGTCATGGAACAGGTGATCTTGAGTGCTATCATGAAGCACATGCAAGAGAACCGGGTGATCAGGCCCAGTCAACATGGGTTCACAAAAGGTAGGTCTTGCCAAATTAACCTGATCGTCTTCTATGACAAAGTGACTCGGCTGCTGGATGTGGTCTTTCTGGACTTCAGCAAAGCCTTTGACACAGTCTCTCACAGCATTCTGCTAGGGAAACTGCCAGCCTCTGGCCTGGACAGGCGCACACTCTAATGGGTCGAAAACTGGTTGTCTGGCCGGACCCAAAGAGTGGTATTAAATCCAGCTGGAGGCCAGTTCCAAGTGGTGTTCCCCAGGGCTCAGTGCTGGGTCCAGCCCTGTTCGATGTCTTCATCAACGGCCTGGATGAAGGCATTGAGTGTACCCCTAGGAAGTTTGCAGATGACAGTAAGCTGGGTGGAAGTGTCGATTTGCTGGAGGATAGGGAGGCTCTGCAAAGGGACCTAAACAGGCTAGACCGCTGGGCTGAGTCTAATGGCCTGAGGTTTAACACAGCCAAATGCTGGGTCCTGTACTTGGGGCACAACAACCCTGTGCAGAGCTACAGACTAGAAGTCTGTCTAGAAAGCTGCCTGGCGGAGAGGGACCTGGGGGTGTTGGTTGACAACTGACTGAAGATGAGCCAGCAGTGTGCCCAGGTGGCCAAGAAGGCCAATGGCATCCTGGCTTGTATCAGAAATAGTGTGACCAGCAGGTCCAGGGAGGTGATTCTCCCACTGTACTCGGCACTGGTGAGACCGCTCCTTGAATCCTGTGTTCAGTTGTGGACCCCTCAGCACAAGAAGGATGTTGAGGCTCTGGAGCAAGTCCAGAGAAGAGCAACAAAGCTGGTGAAGGGGCTGGAGAACAGGCCTTACGAGGAGTGGCTGAGAGAGCTGGGGGTGTTTAGCCTGGAGAAGAGGAGTCTGAGAGGAGACCTCATTGCTCTCTCCAGCTACCTGAAAGGAGATTGTAGAGAGGAGGGAGCTGGCCTCTTCTTCCAAGTGACAGGGGACAGGACAAGAGGGAATGGCCTCAAGCTCCACCAGGGGAGATTTAGGCTGGAGATTAGGAGGAGGTTTTTCACAGAAAGGGTCATTGGGCATTGGAATAGGCTGCCCAGGGAGGTGGTTGATTCACCTTCCCTGGAGATGTTTAAGGCACGGGTAGATGAGGTGCTGAGGGACATGGTTTAGTGTTTGATGGGAATGGTTGGACTCGATGATCCGATGGGTCTCTTCCAACCTGGTGATTCTATGATCCTATGATTCTATGTTTTGTATTATAGCAGGTCCAGTAATGTGAGACTAATCACTAAACTTGTCATTTTATATACTGCTGTGTAAGAATATGAGGAGTTTTGAGTCCTCTCTCATTTGATATCCTCCCTTCCTACCTATATCTATTAAACCCTTTTGTTTGCAGAGGAGTAGAGATCTCTCAGGTAAATAGCTAGAAATTTTTTGAAACTCACTCACTTCCATAAAACAGAGGAAGCAAGATCAGTGTCCCTGAAGTGAGGAGTTTGCATGGACAAGGAGCTTGAGTGCACCCTCATTGAGTTTGCAGATGACACCAGGTTGGGTGGGATTGTTGATCTCCTTGAGGGAAGGAAGGCACTACAGAGGGCTGAACTGATGGACCGAAGCCAGCTGTACGGGGTTCAACGGGGCCAAGTGCGAGTCTTGCACTTGGGTCACGGCAACCCATGCCACGCTACAGTCTTGGGGAAGAGTGGCTGGAAAGCTGCCAGGCAGAAAAGGATCTGGAGGTGTTGATTGACAGACAGCTGAACGTGAGCCAGCAGTGTGCCCAGATGGCCAAAAAGGCCAATAGTATTAAAGCTTGTATCAGAAATGGTGTGACCAGCAGGATCAGGGAAGTGATTATGTACCTGTACATGGCACTGGTGAATCCTGTATATGGTTTTGGAACCCTCACTACAAGAAAGACATTGAGATACCGAAGTGTGTGCAAAGAAGGGCAGTGAAGCTGATGAAAGATCTGGAGCACAAGTCTTATGAGGAGTAGCTGAGGGAACTGGAGTTGTTCAGTCTGCAGAAAAGGAGACTGAGGGGAGACCTTATTGCTTTTAACAGCTACCTGTAGCAAGGTGGGTGTTTGTCTCTTCTCCCAAGTGTCTGGCAATAGGGTGAGAGGAAATGGCTTCAAGCTGCATCAAGGGAGGTTTAAATTCGATACTAGGCAATAATACTACATCCCCAAAAGGGTTGCCAAGCATTGGAACAAGCTATCCAGGGAAGCAGTAGAGTCGTCATCCCTGAAAGTATTTAAAATACTGCAGATGTGATGCTCAGGGACATGCTTTAGTGGTGAACTTCAGTGTTAGATTTTTGATTTGACTCAGTCTTAAAGGTCTTTTCTATCGTACATGATTCTGTGAAGGATTCGGTGTTGCCTTCACATGGTTCAGTTTGCTGCGAATAGGTTTTAGTATGTGCACTGCCTGAGGTTTAGGTGTCAGGGCAGCTGGAGAACTCACTACGCAGGACATTATGACTTCATCTGTGGGTGTGTGTTGCAAAAAGGAGTATAAGAATGTACAGGGTAGCTTAAGATACTGCAAGAGGCTGAAAACACAAGATCAATAAAGATGGAACTGTTGTGGTGGGAGGAGGCTGTAGAGATAGAGTGAACAAATTCATCCTGTGGAAAAAGGGCAAATGTAGTTTTCTGAACTTGGTTGTTCTGAAAGGCACTTCAGTGGCATGTGGAGAGCAGATGTGGAAAGTTAATTTCTTTTGGCTCATGTTTTAGCATCTATTTCGTTTCAGCTTGGAGTTTTTTTTCTAAGCTAGTGATATTCTTACACGGGTTGAAAACTGTCTGATGTGCTGTAATTATTTCTTGCTTAAAATTAAGAAAATTAAAGCACTAGTAAAAAAAATTACTGTTTACTTTATCTTACACATATAATTTTTAAAAGCATGTGCTCTTTCTTCCTCTTACTGTGAAAGCATATGTAATATTTTCAGGTAAAGCTGATTTTAAACTGTCAAGAAGTTGAAGTTGATGTCTTATATTGGTCAGATAGGTTGTTTACAAATGTTGTGTTCACAGGAGTAAATGGCACTTCGATAGTGTGTGATGAGCAGCCTATATTGATGGATGTTGTGACTCAAAATTAATTACCTAGCAATCTTTATTTCCCTGGTCCTGCAAAAATACAAGATAAACATTTTTCATTTTGCTGCTGAGACCATGAAGTTTCATTTCCTTTAGAAATGTGGAGAAGATAACCAGTTCTTAAGTAGTGGGTTAAAATCAAAGAACGTATTTTTAATCATTAAATCACTGCTTAATTCAGTGACACATGCTTAAGCTGGAAGCTTTTTTTTTTTCCTTTGAGGACAGCTAACACATTACAAATAGAGTGTGGTCCTTCAATGCATAGACACATTTCTGAAATGTCTATTGAGTACTTTCAATAGAATATTGTAAAAGTATCGAAAACTTATTTAATGTTCTCCTGTGGTGTAGTCTCCCTGGACAGAAATAGGGTTTGTACCAAATGGGATTCAGTCTCTGAATTACAATTTATTATAATATAAATCAGAATACTGAATGGTTAATGATTATTTGCGTACTGCAACTAACAGGAATGATTAAGAGCAAATAACTTCTGAGGAGTTGTTTTGTTTTTATTTATGGTGTAATGTCAGCTGTGAGTTAAAGAAATAGCATTTTGGCAATGCTATTGTTTGAATAACTTATTTTCCTAAATAATTTGTGGAAGGAATCATATTCTAGTATAAAAGGATAGTGGGTTATTAAAAGGATTGTAGTAAATGCATGAGTGCTGATGTCTTGTAGTTAGTGTACACTTGCAATTTTCAGGATGGATATAAAATTTAAAAACAATTCTTTCAAAATAAACTGTCCAGAGAACAGCAAAATTAAGGTGCCTTGTCTTGTATAGGGGAGTGATAAACTGAGTATATAGATTCCCTAAGGCGTTGAACTGAGGTTGCTGTTTTGGTCTTATGCTGCTCCTTTTTGGTTGTAAAGCTGCATGCCAACTATTTATTGCCTTTCTTTGAAAGGCTTAAAGTCATTAACTGTTTTGGGCATAAGGACTAACAGGACATTGCTAACTGTTGGGAGGAAGTTATGTATCACCTGTACTCCTCTTAGGGCTCGCTGCTTCAGGTGGGGGAGAGGTCTGTTTCTCTTTGCCTTTCCCTCCTCCCCCAGATTACAACCTCCTAGTGTATCCCATACTGTCCACCCCCGAGACTTACCAGTTTATTGTCAGAGAGACTGGACTCATTGTGTACTGTCTTGCCAGATTGGTGTTTTGCCAAACCTCATTTGAGTTTATTCACTGAAGGCTAAGTGGGAGAGGTAGGACAGTGGCTTGAACTGGGGAGAGCAGATGGACTCTGCTTGTGAAAGGAGTAGGATATTCCGCTTTTCATCCCTCTGGTGAACTGTTAAGTCAGGTTAAGGTGTAATACATAACTTAAACTTCAGAATAAATACTTCTATGTTAAGGCAGCTTTATTCTGCCCAGGGAAATTCAGTTAGATTAACAGGTTAACTTCTGTGCAGAACAAGTTTATACTGAGAGCTGGAGACTGGAGGGAATAAATTTTAACAGGCTGTGGTTACTCTTCCCAGGTTGGTCAGCAAACCTTGGAAAAGTTTTTGTTAATGGTTAGGTGATATAAGTGCTGCATGAAATGAGGAAACGCTTCTGAGTGCATGTCCTAGTAATTCCTGTGGAAGAATAAAGAGTGAAAGACAATGAACTTGAGAGATCTTTCTCTAAATGAGTCCTGAATTATTATTAATAAAGAACAGAGATGATTCAGAAACTCTATGCAAAGCTTTCCTGAGTTGGTTGGTTTGTTTTCAGACTATATAAACCAATGTCTACTTGGATTTTGGTTTGGGTTTGTTGGGTCTTTTTTTAAAAATAAGACTCATCATAACAATGTTTTAGGAATGATAAATACCAATATTTTTCTCGTGTGTTAAAACATAATACTGTATTACATGATTAATATTATGCAATCTTAGACACCCATCTGTAAGAAGTGGCTGCAAAAATATTTATTTTCATGAGTATGTTTTTATCCAGTGTTATTCAGTTGTTTCACTTGTACTAAAATTCATTCTACTGGTGTATTTTTATTAATGTTGTATGATATAATGTTGCATTTGTTTGGCATGGCCACTTCCAAATGCTTGTTTAGCAAAATATAAATGTCCTACTGATAACAGAAATTAATATGGTAGTCTAACAGAAAGATTATTCAGGAGCCCATTAGATGAGAATTTGAACTATGCGGTAGATATTAGGTTTCATATTTACAGTTGTCTTTGTAATTTCTGAGGCTCACTTATTTTAGAAACACTTACTGGAATCCATTGTAACTCTATTTCTACCAAGGCTTACTGCTCAGGATGTAATATAAGGATTCTTTGCAATTGGGAATAAACTTTAAAAGGTGAACTTATACACTACTCTGATTCAGGTTATTATGTTTACATATACCTGGCATAGAGGGGCAGTAAACCTTTAAGTGAAATTACTAATTCAGTCAGATGGCAAATACATTTTAGCTGAATCTTTACCTGATGAATACCACAAAAAATGATCTGTCGTTAATGCAGTAAAGTTCTTTGTCATCTAGCTAAGCCTTTGTTAGGTGGAAAAGGGACTGCTCCTTACTTGGAAGAAAGAATTACCCTGTGCCCTGTGATAGAGAGAACTGATAGATCAAGGTAAGCATGAATTTTGTGTTTGGATGTATGTGGTTGAAATTCATCTCTGGTTGCAGGATAGGCTCTTAAGAAGTTGGTTGTTTTGCTTCAGCTGCCTTTTGCGTGATATTTCTAGAGAAGTAGAGTCATAACTGGGTGCAAGTAGCAAGCTGGCATGTGGGTTTTTGTTATTTAAAAATAAGTTGATCGATAGCACATCCCCATCTTCACTGTCCTTAAAAGTGGTTGCTGAGAAAATGTTTGTTTTACTAGGGATACTGAAGTTCTTTAAGCCTGCTTAGTGAGTTTTACCATACTGTAGTTAGCAGTTGTCAATGTTCCTTAAAATCATTGTTGTGAGGTCTTGAGAAGTTTGATACTTCCATTACAAAGGTTTGTGTTTTTAATGCAATAACATAGTTGCATTACATCATGCCCCACTGCATTGCTGATCTCTAATTGCAAAAGGAGTTGAAGTGTCTAGTGTGTAGCGTGTGAGCAGAAAGAAGGCTGCTGCCTGTATTTGTGTTGCATTTCTTCAATTTTTTTTTTTCTATGGACAGACATGCTGTACTGGATTTTTAACTCTGTGTATTTGCAGGGTCATATTCTAGCTCTTACCAGTCCCCATGTGTGGGGCCATACGGTGTTGCCATGCAAGTAATTGTGTGCCAGCCACAAAGCAGCCAGGCCTACTGGCTGTGTGCTCAGAGTGATGTTTTGCTGCCCTTGCCAGAGACAGTGTGCTCACGGCTTTGCCTGAGTCAACACCAACCTACTCTTCCCTGGTTTCCTGGCAAGTTGGCTGAAGTAACTAAATTGGCTGAAAAATACTCGGAGGTCGAGGGTGTTGGTGGAGCTGGTCTGTATTATTTTTCAACCATGTCAGCAATCTAATTTATTGACTTTCCTCTGATATGGGTATGAAAGCTTGCCAGTGTCACTAAGAAGAGGGGGAAAAAAATCCAGGTCTTTGGCCTTTACAGAAAGACAAATGCAAATTTGTCTCACAGCTTAGAGTTTAAGCAACTGTTTGATCTTCATTTCATCCTTTCCCTACTCAGTTATTTTCTGAGATGTATCTTTTATGTTTGGCTAGATTATTGAGATTTTCTTGGTTGTTGAGTGTTATTTTTGTGCTTTTTGCTGTCCATTTCAGATGAATTTTGAACAATTGGCAGCTTCAAAGAAGTGCTTTGGGTTTTTTTCCTGCTTTAATTACATCTTAAGAATTTCTTTTTGTGTCTTATGTTTGCAAGTTACTTTCTTGTAGTAGTTGTGGAACCTTTCTGGACTTCTAATTTCTACAGAGGGGATAGTATTTACCTGGCATCCTCTTTGAAAGTTTGTAGGATAAATCCAGAAGTGTTAAGTAATAACAGTTCTTGCTCTTTTTTTCCCTCCTTTTTTTCCTGCATTTTGGTACATAGATACGGTGGTTTATTTCAACCTGACATTCCAATTAGTGCAGCAAACCTGGAAACCTTCTCAAAGTGTTACTTGCCTAATTTCCAGATAGTTAGACCAAGTTATTGATCTTACTCAGTATGCAACTACCTTTCAGCACTTTCTAAAAATAGATTGCTGTTTGTTTAGTGCTGCTATATTCTCAGTTCCACAGGCGTAGCTCTTTTTTTATGAAAATGGATCCTACAATGCATAACCAAGTCTAAAAGCAGAATTGTGCAATTCAGATGCATAATACACAGTAAGGTTTCCTACTGTGTTTTTCTTATCTTATAAAACTCTTCCAGTGCTCAGAATTTGAGATCATATATGATTAACATCACATACTGATTTGCCGCAGAAATTGTATTCGGGAATTCTTATTCAAGTATCATCTTCCCTGAAATGGGTTGTTAGCTTTATATACTTTTTCACATTTTGAGAGTAGATTGGCAGCTCAGAAATTGTCCCTAGCCTATCATAACCTTTTATCCTCCAATTTTTCCTGTAATATAGGAAGATAAGTCTTCTGTATTTATCTTCCCTATAAAAACACTGAAACTTCCTTGTTCCTTTTTGAATTTTTTTGTACATCTCCAGTCTAGCAATAAAGGTATTATGTAAACAGAGAATTATTTATATTCATAATGCGAGAGATTAAAAAACTATTTATTTTTCCCTTTATGGTTGGGTACTCCTTATTTACATTTTTTTACTTGTGTGGAAAGTTTGAGTGGGTGGCAGACATTGAAAGAGAGAGAAAAGAAGGAAAATTATTGAGGTACTTAATTTTGGAAGTGTTTGTGATGGTAGTGCAGTTGCCTTAGGTGATGCTTTGTACCTATGAATAGGCACTGGTTTTACTTGATTGCTGTTTGGAGTCCTGTGGGTTGGAACCTGCTGTGCAAACCAAGCCAAATTCGAGCATGTTACTCAGTGCTTTGTTCAGGCTCCATGACCCTTCAGGCCAACTTGGTCCACTCTAGAGCACCCTTATGGTAAAAATAAATTCTTTCATTGAGTTGCAATTTTGTTCATTCCAGCTTGTATTCATAGCCTCTTGTCCTTTTACTGTGCACCTGTGTGGAGGGATTTGCTTTATCTTTTCTCTGCCTTCCAGTTAGGTAGCTGGAGGCAGCTGAAAGGTCTCCCTTCCTTTTCAAGACTGAATAAACCCTGATTTTTTCAGTCTGTCCTTACAGATCATGTGCTCAATCCCCCTTGCTGTCTTGACAGCCTTTCACTGAACTTGCTCTGGTGCCTGTTGTACTGGAGAACCTAAAACTGAATGCAGTGCTCTGGTTACAGCTTCATGTGGAACTGCCATACAAAGGAGAAGAGTCACTTCTCTTGACCGCTGGCTAAACTTTCGCTAATATATCATGTCATTGGCCTTCCTTGCCATGGGGCTGCACTACTTGACCCATGTTCAATATGCTGTCTACTGAGACTCTCAGATCCTCTTGAAGAGTTACTCCCTAGCGAGTTGGCTCAAAGCCTGCACTGCTGCATGGGCTTATTTATTCCCAGATGGAGGGCTGTGCTTTTGTTCAACTTCATAATATTCTTGTAGGCACATTTCTCCACCCTGTCAGGTCCCTCTGAATAGCAGCACTGGCTTCCAGTGTATACTTCCCCCAGTGTGTTATGGTCTGCAAGCTTGCAGAGTGCATTTGGTCCCAGCATCCACATTATTAAAAAAGACATCGTACAGTACTGGCGCTGGTGCTGGTTGCTGAGGGATGCCAGCAGCTGGAATTGTACTGCTAGTCATCCCCCTTTGACCTCAGTTATCCAGGGTTCTTCAGCTTCCCATCATTTACTTAGTCCATGTGTCTCTAGTCTGGATATAAAGGAACCTGTGGGAGCCCACGTTAAAGGCTTTGTGGCTCTTGTTGCTCTCCCCTTACCTCCACAGCCAACAATCTCTCTGTAGGATGCAATTGGATTAGTTGGACACAATTTGCCCTTGGTAAATCCATGCTGGCTCTTCACCTTCTTATTGTCGTGTATCTGGGAATGGATTTTGGGAAGTTTTGATTCAGAACTTCATCAAGCATTGAGGTGAAACAAACTAGCCTGTACTTCACCAGATCATCCTTGCCCATCTTGAAGATCAACATGGCATTTTACCAGTCATTGGGAACCTCTCTCTTACCAGGACCTTTCAAAGATAGTGTTGAATGATCTAACTGTGGTACTGTTAAGCTTCCTCAATGCAGTCAGCTGTATCGTGTCTGATCCTATGGTCTTCTACAGGTACAACTGGCTTTAGTGTTTCTTAATCATATCTTCCCTGACAATAGGTGATGTTGCATTCCTACAGATTCTGCCATTACAGTTGGGTAAATGGGATGTCAGAGGTCAGAACTTACCAATGAAATCAAGAGGGCTGGATGGGGAGGATTAATTTGTTCCCATCTCATTGAGCAATGGGCCAACATTTGCCTAGCATTCCTTTTGCTGCTGGTGTAAAGAAAGAAGTCCTCTTGAAGTACCTCTGAATTGTTTCCTGTTGCTATCATAAGGGCAGTGTCCTTGGGTGATACCTCTATGTCTCTGTTGGGAGAATCATTAGGAAAGGTCAGGAAACCCTAGTTGTCCATTGTGTGGTTACCACTGCTATCTTACCAGAAAAACCTTCATAGACATTGCAAAGAAAATGTTTAACATACTTTGAAACTCTATCCTCCTTTTATCTCCTTGTTACTCCTTGTTAATACTTAAAAAATGTTAAACACAGTTCTGCAAATGGTCGAACTTACATGGTTCTCTGTTCTTGAGTCCAGTCATTCTACATGATATTCTGCTTTGTAAGCAATCCAATGTATATGGAAGTCCTGAAGGGGGAAAAAAAAAGTCATTTATCAGAATATGCAGGTGATTTTCTGTCTTTGAGCTACAGACTTCTTATAAATGCTTTTTTTTTTTCCGCCGCAAACATTTTGCTCAGGAATAGATGCTCTGTATTGGTTTTCTGATGACAACACATTCTTGAAAGGCTGCAGTTTTTTTTTTTATTTGCTATCCGAGAAATTAAATGGCCTTCATATATGAAACCATCTTTGTAGTTTTTATCCATTACAGTGGTATCATAGAACTTCATTGCTGATCTCTGTGCTTCATGCAATATCTCCCATGCTATGAATCTATGATTAGTGCCTATTACTGGAAGTGATTCTGATAGGGTTTTAGGTTTTCTGTATCTGCTTCTCATTTAGGGAGAGGAAAGTTTAAACATCTGTTAAGCAACAGATCTTTAAATCTGTACCTATAAATGTGATTTAGGCTATGATTCCATGCAGATTTCTTTGGTATACTTAGTGCCTAAAACAGTCTTGGTTTTTGGATGCCCTTTACCTGCAGTGATGTTGTTGAGCTGTAGTAGTGTGGTTGAACAGAAGAGGGAACTGATATGATTCAAAAGTAATTTTCCTTCCATTGCACTTCTTTTTCTTTCCAAACTGATTTCTTTCCTCAGGTGTGCCCTCTGTGAAGAAACATCTGTGCTGATGTACACAGGTTGTAGGACAGGAGTAAGAAGCCTCAGCTTTAGGAAGTGTGAGGGGTATTGTAAACCTGCTTGTGTACTGCTGTTTCAGAATGTGAAAAGGCAGCTTCACTGTGCTTACACAGTTGACAAAGTAGAGCTGATGGCATTAAAGCTGGATAAAAAAAAATAAAAAGCTGTTTTGCCTAGAACCCTGAAGAAGCCTACCTGAAAGAATAATGAAGCAACAAGGAAAGTAAAACAGTTAAAAATATTTGTCAAATTTTTATGAGTACTTGTATTGTCTTAACCATATATGTGGCGACTCTAAATGAACAACAGAAAACTCAGAAGTATTCCAAAACTGCCTTCTCCTCACCTCTCCCAGCTTCCTGGGCTCACCTACATTCATGAGTTCTCTGCCTCCTCCCCTGAGTGGCACAGGAGAAGGGGGAGTGGGGTTGCATTAGGTTCATCATGTTGTCTGTGCTGTTCCTTTCTCCTCATGCTCTTCTGCTGCTCCAGTGTAGGGTCCCTCCTACAGGAGACAGTCCTCCACAAGGTTCTCCAACATGAGTCCTTCCTACAGACTATATTTCTTCATGAACTGTTCTAGTGCGAGTCCATTCCACACAGTGCAGTCCATAGGGAGCAGACTGCTCCAGCATGGGCCTCCTGTGGAACCATGGTTCCTGCCAGCAAACCTGCTCCAGCACGGGCTTCTCACTCCACAAGGTCATGGGTCTTACCAGGAGCCTGCTCCAGCATGGTTCTCTACAGGGCACAGCCTCCTCCAGGAGAAGTCCACCTGCTCTGGCTTGGGGTCCTCCATGAGCTGCAAGTGGATATCTGCTCCATCATTAACCTCCATGGGCTGCAGCAAAACAGCCTGCCTCACCAGGGTGGTATTCACCACAGGCTGCAGGGGAATCTCTGCTTTAGCACATAGATCACCTCCTCCCCCTCCTCCTTCTCTGACCTCGGTGTCTGCAGAGTTGTTTGTCTGAAGTATTCTCGCTTCTTTTTTTATGACTGCTGTCGTGCAGCAGTTTTCTCCCTGCTTCTGAAATCCATTGTCACACAGGCACTACTGCTGTCACTGATGGGATTGGCTTTGGGTAGCAATAGGTCTGTCTTGGAGTTGGCTGCCATTGGCCCTGCCACATGGTACATCATATCCAAAATAATTAAAATAAATAAGTATGTTTTTCTGATCAGCTGTAACACAGATTCATATGGAATGATTAGCCTTGGAGGCTTGAAAAAAAATCTTAGGAGATGTTATCATCTGTTGGATACTAGTGCTTTACTAAATGCATAGAATCATAGAACAACCAGGTTGGAAGGGACCCATCGGATCTTTTTTTTTCAAATGCACAGCTGTTCTTATTTCATGGAGATTCACTGTGAACTTCTTTCCTTCTATAGGAATTACTTACACATTACTGAATGAGAGTAACTCCTGCTAACGTGGTTTACAAAGCAGTATTCACACATAGTAACTTAAAGGTGTTAATCTGTCCATTGTTCTTACAAACATACTTTGTTTTGCAATACAAAATTTGTTAATTGGGTTTTACACAAGAAGACTGCATGGGCATTTTTAGAAGGCTGGTGTCGGGTAATGCCTGAAAAAATTTAAAAAAAATAAATATTAATTACTTTTTCAGGAAATTTTTAAATTGAAGTGTAACCAATCATGGATTTTTTTTTTAAAAAAGAGTAACTATATGAGATACATCTGTTTAAGATACCCATTTAGATTCCATCTAGTTTCACAGGCTCAGAATTGCTTATCTTTCAGTGCTTATAACAGCATTGAAAGGATCTTGTAGTGGGAGGAAAAATGATTTGTCATTGCTAGTGAAATCTGCTCTATCATGCTTCCTTCCTCAGGCAGTGCTATAGGCATTGACTTCTGTTGGCTTAGTATCGTGGGGCCAGGTCTGCTTATTTGAATATTTTCAGCTTCTGGGTATGAATGTGTCCTGCTGATTAAAATGGCCTAGATAGTAAAATTTGCAACACAGAAGTTCCAGTTTAAGTCTTTACTACCACATAGTTAGAAACAGCCTGTGTGACAGATGACTTAATATCTCTGTTGGGAAAAAAAAAAAAAAAAAAAAAAAAACCAAAAAAACCCCCAAACCAACACTGTATAGAATCAGATACCAAGTAACCATCCAGATAATGCAACTCTGTCAAGTGAACAGCCTGGCTAGCAGGATGGTATATTTCAGAATTTGCCTTTTTAGTAGGACCAAGAATGCTGAAGAAGGTTGAAATTGATCCAGGCCTGAGTGAACAGAGGTGGAATATTTAGGCTGTTCTTTCAGAGACAACTGAGCTGGTCTGTAGCAGCTGGCAAACCATCCAATGCAGAAATACTCATCTCAAAGCAAGGACTACAGAAAACCTTAAGAAACTTTTTGAAAAGGAACTTAAAATATGCACCCAGAGTATAAAATATTTCAAGGCAGCTTAGGAGTTTTTCGAAGACACTGTATTGGAGGCTTACAGCACATGCATTATACTTGTTGAAATAGACTTTGAAAGGCCTCTTACCCACAGCAGCTGTTGGCATAGATGAACAGCAAGATAAGGAGAGGCCTGAAGTAAGACGTCACTTTTGAATCTGAACTTTTGAGACAAATAGAGAATAATAAGTGGATTTATTAGAGAATAAGTGGATTTATTAGAGAATAACAGGTGGATTAAACCTGTTAATATAATGATGCAGACAACAAATTATCAATGTGTAATACCTTTGACGAATAACATGCAGAAAATCTATTGATAATTCTTCCTTCAAACATAGCAGTAAAATTCCTGGAATATTTGTAGGGCCAGCAAGACAACCAGGTTCTAAAATGTAGCTTTGTAAAATGTAAGATCATAGCTGAAAAATAAAATTGCTGCCACTCACTTTTTGATAACACTGAGTTCTTCATGCCACATTATTTCTTATGAAGGAACGTGATGGATTATATGACTCAAAACAAAGTGGAAGAAATTGTAGGTTCAAATGGCATATATCCAAGTGTTGTAAGAGGAACTCAAGGATGAAGGAGCTAATGACTGTAGTATGTAGCTCATGTATCATGAAGCACATGCAAGAGAACCGGGTGATCAGGCCCAGTCAACACGGGTTCACAAAAGGCAGGTCTTGCCAAACTAACCTGATCGCCTTTTATGACAAAGTGACTCGGCTGCTGGATGAGGGAAAGGCTGTGGATGTGGTCTTCCTGGACTTCAGTAAAGCCTTTGACGCAGTTTCTCACAGCATTCTGCTACAGAAACTATCAGCCTCTGGCCTGGACGGGCGCACACTCTCTTGGGTAGAACACTGACTGGATGGCCAGGCCCAGAGAGTGGTGGTAAATGGTGTTAAATCCAGCTGGAGGCCAGTTCCAAGTGGGGTTCCCCAGGGCTGGGTCCAACCCTGTTCAGTGTCTTCATCAATGACCTGGATGAAGGCATTGAGTGTACCCTTAGCAAGCTTGCGGATGACACTAAGCTGGGTGGAAGTGTCGATTTGCTGGAGGGTAGGGAGGCTCTGCAAAGGGATCTGAACAGGCTGGGCCACTGGGCCCATCCAGTGGGATGACACGGCCAAATGCTGGGTCCTGCACTTGGGGCACAACAACCCTATGCAGAGCTACAGACTAGAAGTCTGTCTAGAAAGTTGCCTGGAGGAGAGGGACTTGGGGGTGTTGGTCGACAGCCGACTGAAGATGAGCCAACAGTGTGCCCAGGTGGCCAAGAAGGCCAATGGCATCCTGGCTTGTATCAGAAATAGTGTGACCAGCAGGTCCAGGGAGGTTTGTTCTTCTCCCTCTGTACTCGGCACTGGTGAGACTGCTCCTTGAATCCTGTGTTCAGTTGTGGACCCCTCAGCACAAGAAGGATGTTGAGGCTCTGTAGCAAGTCCAGAGAAGAGCAACAAATCTGGTGAAGGGTCTGGAGAACAGGCCTTATGAGGAACGGCTGAGAGAGCTGTGGTTGTTTAGCCTGGAGAAGAGGAGGCCAAGAGGAGACCTCATTGCTCTCTCCAGGTACCTGAAAGGAGATTGTAGAGAGGAGGGAGCTGGTCTCTTCTCTCAAGTTACAGGGGACAGGACAAGAGGGAATGACCTCAAGCTCCGCCAGGGGAGATTTAGGCTAGAGATTAGGAGGAAGTTTTTCACAGAAAGGGTCATTGGGTATTGGAAGAGGCTGCCCAGGGAGGTGGTTGATTCACCTTCCCTGGAGATGTTTAAGGCACGGGTAGATGAGGTGCTGAGGGACATGGTTTAGTGTTTGATGGGAATGGTTGGACTCAATGATCCAATGGGTCCCTTCCACCCTGGTGATTCTATGATTCTTTGTTACTTGTTATCATCACCTTTCTGCTAGAAGTAAAGTGGGTAGCTAGTATGTTAATACCTTCTTAACAAGACGGTGGAGAAATTAGAGGAATTTCACATCAGTGAGCTTTGTAAACATAGAACCCACATTCATATCAATTATAATGAAAATTAAAATTAATTTCATCATTCGTTTTTTAAAGTTCTTCACCAAAGGCTTTTGGAGAGTCTATTTTGCCTCTGGATAAAATTAAAAGTTTTATTAGGAACAACTGGCAACAGATGGAAAGAGAGGGCAAAGGGGTTCATTTTATTATTAGAAGGAGTAACTCACTGAGTTCCACATTGGTGCACAGATATAAGGAAAAGGGTTTGGTAGGGAGGTGACAAAGTTTGTAGATGTTACAAACTTTACTTATATAAATATAGTATAATAGCTGGCTTTTTAAAGAAAGTTGCTGTTTCCTAGGTTTCGGATTAAGCGAGTAAAATCTTTTATGAAATTCAGTAGGGGTAATTGTCAAGTAATTTAAGTGAATGAGAAGTAGGAAAGAGAATTTTTGTTGACAATTATTTCCTCTGAACTGGTTCTTGCCAATCACGAGTGAAAGATGGAATTATCTTGTACAGAAAAATCAATGCAGTTCCCCACAGGAGTGAAAACAGAAAATCAACTGCTAAAGCTTACTGAAAAACTGATAAAGAATTAAGGAACAAAACAGAAACATCATGCTGCTTCTATAGAAATTCACGGCACATATGCATGTTTAGTATTCCTCATAGTGTTGGTATTGGTACCCTCAAAGAGAGTACAGTACCCAAGAAGGGGTTCACAGAAAAGCACTTGAAGTCACGGAACAGCTTTTATGTGAGGAGGATTCTTTTTTTTCCTACCTGGGAAAAGGATGACTGAAAGAGCATGAGAGATTTTGATACAATCATGAGTGAACAGGGAAAGATAACTTGTTACTGTCTTCAAAAGTAGAAGAACTGTAGTAATGGAGTACTAAGTAGGAGCAAAAGATGACAGATTGAATCAGGATAAACAAAAGGAGATACTTACTTATATAACATATAATTAAGCTGAGATACTGTCTGCTGCAAGATGCTGTTGATTCTATAAAGTATTGCTGGTTAAAGAGCAGGTGGGGAGGACTAAACAGCTAGCAAAGACTGTTGTACCCAAAAATATCCTGTGGCTCAGGAAGTCTTCAATAAATTCAAGTAGCTGAGAGCAGAAGTCAAATATGCAATAAATATTTGTGTGCACTGTTTAGACCTTATCCTAGGCGTCTGTTGTTGGTTGTGATTTTTCTTTTCTTTTTTATCAAAAGACATTCCTTATTTTTAAATGCATTTATGGATTGTAAAGAAAAATGTAGTAAGAAAAGACACATGCAACTTATACCAAAAACAAAACTGCTGCATACCTTGTCATACAGAATTAGTGTACTGAGAGAGCTTTTATTTGCAATAATTAGGGCCACAGTAAACAGTGCCTGTTAGTGAGTGCTGTCTCCATGCTCTGGACCTTCTTCACTTAAGAATACCCCCATACCATCATATTATAGGAAAACATCCATACTGTTGGATATTGCAGTTGATAGATCTGAAATTTTATGTAGTGTGACTATTCTCAGAAAGTTCAGGTTTTTACTTAGTTGATGCTGACACTGAAATTTCAGTTAGTATCAGATGCTCATTCAGATCACTGTTCAGTTTTAAAATGTGAATAGGGTCTCGTTCTGTATCAGAAATAGTGTCGCCATCAGGACCAGGGAAGTGATTCTGACCCCGTGCTCAGTATTGATGAGGCTGCATCTCCAATACTGCATTCAGTTCTTGGCCCCTTGCTACAAGAAAGACATTGAGGTCCTAGAGCGTGTCCAAAGAGCAGTGAAGCCCGTGAAAGGGCTGGAGAACAAGACTTATGAGGAGCAGCTGAGGGAACTGGGGTTGTTTAGCCTAGAGGAGGAGAGGCTGAGGGGAGACTTTATCACTGCCTACAACTACTTGAAAGGAGATTGTAGCGAAGTGGGTGTTGCTCTTTTCACACAAGTGATAAGTGGTAGGTGATAGGAAGAGAGGGGATGGCCTCTAGTTGCACCAGGGGAGGTTCAGATTGGACATTAGGAAAAATTTCTTCAGGGGAAGGGTTATCGGGTGCTGGCAGAGGCTGCCCAAAGGGTGCTTGAGTCCTCATCCCTGGAGATATTTAAAAGATGGGTAGATTGGGACTATGATTTAGTAGTCAACAGGTACAATTGGGTTTGATGACTTCAAAGGTCTTTTCCAACCTAGGGATTCCATGATTCCAAAAATAGTGTATTGTTGAAATTTTATTTGAGGCAGTTTAGAAGTGTTGCTTTTCCATGGAAAAATTAAATATTGCTTTTGTATTAGATATTTAAATAATAAATGTGAAGACCCTTTCTTGTGTGTGTTATATCGTTCATATCAGAAAAGGAATCTTTAAATTTACAGATGTCAGTTAAACAACTGAAATCCTTGAAAAATCATTTTTAATGGCTTACTAAGTGGTTGCATTAGTAATCAAGATGTTGACAGATACTCACCTGGCTTTATTTAGGAAAATAAGTCAGCATTGCTTTGATAAAGTTATTTTGTCAAATGATATTTAAAAATTGAGATCAACAAAATAAATACTTGGGGAAAATATATACATCTGATTAATTTCTCTAGTTTGTGTTGATTAATAACTTAGCTTGAAATCAAGACTTACCTTAACTTATTCTCATTTCAGCTTTGGATAGATCACAGTCCAAGAGAGATGGAGGCTTTAAAAATAACTGGAGCTTTGATCATGAAGAAGAAAGTGAAGGAGATATAGAGAAAGAGTAAGGATGCTTTTATTTAGACTATTGAAAGTATAAGTGTCTATTGATAAATAAGTACTTTTATGTAATGTAGTAATAAGAAACAATACATTCTATCTTAAAGGTTATGTCTTAAATGTTTTCAAAGAAGTAGTTATTTTAATGTAAATTTAATTGTGAACATGGAGCTTACAGCACAGGGCACAGTACATTTCAGAAGTGTTGCAGTTGACTTTGGAGATAATGTTTAAGTCTAAAGAATGCAGACAAGAAGTATGTGAGGAGGCAAAGTAAGAAAATAGAATTGTATGGTACACAAGCTTCAACTTTTCCTAGTAGTCATGATGCTACTCAGTACTTCATGGTTATGATTAAGCTGCTGTAGGCCTGCATCAAGTTAAACTGAACTTAAGAGACTGTACTGTAGGTTTTTGTCCCTTGTGCTTATCTCACTGTGTAGAGTTAAGGCTGGGTTTGTTCCTGGATTATTTATTTCTTTTCTTAGCATGTTTGGATTTTGACTAAAACTTAAAGCCTGTGTGTGTGTTTTGAATAGATACTTTGTCCTTGTGACATTTTGTTACTAATACATTTTCTTGGTATTAGTTTCCCAAGAGACTACTGAATTGTTCAAAGAACAGCGTTTCATGCATGAAGAGTGCATGTTACATTCATTTGTTATTCTTATTTGGAGAGTAGGACCTGCAAGTTTAAAAAGGATGCTGTGGTTCTCTAGTAACGCGAAACTGAACCATGGTGAAGTACAAAAATAATTATTTTGTTGATTTGTATCTTGTTATATTCTGCCAAATATTGTGTGTTGGAAGGGAGATAGGAAAGTAGACACATAATCACTTGGGCTATGGCAGAAGGCTGTGCTGTAACCTTAAAATAACCAAACTTTAAGAATGTGATGGTTTTATTCATTAAAAAATGAGTTCAGGAGCTCAATTAAGTGTGAGGTAAACAGTAAGAGCTGTTGTCAACATGGAGGTGTATCAGAAATTAAACCCACTTTTATAGGTTCTCAAGCTAAGCACATTGTAGTAGTATAAATTAAACTTACTTTTTTTTTTTTTTTTTTTTTTTTAGCAATTCTACATCCATTGCTGGTGCACTATAGTATGTTTTAAGTGTAGTGGCAGTGCACACAATAGAATTAGTATTGGTGTTTTAACTGTCTTCAGAAATAACTCACATTTGTAAGCATAGCAGCTTTTTTTTCTTTCAGTAATTTGTCGCTGTTACCCATCTGTTTCCGGCTGATGTTGACTTAAGAATATAGAATGAGTTATCTGTAGCGTAGTAATGCTAAAAAAAAAAAAAAAGGTGAAAAAGTGATTATGGAACATCTGTTTTATATAATAGCACCTGACTTTAAGATGATATTTCTGAGTGATTGTTTTATTCCTTTCAAATGTTTTGTGCAACAAATGATTTTCCCATAGCCACTGTTGAAATTCTATTACCATCTCTCATCAGTAATTTGATTTTATACCTGTGATTATACAGAATCTTATCTGGAAGTATAGATAAAAGTTGAAAATTGATTTTAACTGGAGATCATGCCAGGTTTGCCTACCTATCCTCTGATGCTGTTTCAGGCAACTTCTTCCTCCCTCCCAACATCTGTTTGTTTTAAACTACTCACATACTTTTAGTAACACCTTTTTTTCTGGTCCTAAAGGCATTATAAGCTATGTATTTTTTAATAATTTGTGTTTTGCTTTACTTTGTACAACAAAATACTAACTATGGGGAATCTTTAGGAAAGAAATGATTTAACAGTAAATTGTCATTTTCTTTCTAAATGCCCTTTGCCCTTAGCAGAACGTTTCAAAGATAAGCAGTGTAAGTTCATAGAGTTGTCCCAGTGTGAAAGGCCCTTCGATACTTTGAGTACACCATGCAATAAGTATCATTCTAGCAGGTTTTTTTTTAAAAGACATTTTTATTTGCTCTGCTGTGCTGATATTTACCAGTAGTGCTTGTAACTAACTTCATTTCTGTGTGGAGAAAGCTGTAGATCTGAGGCAGGCATCTGGGTGCATCTCATGGTTGTTGTTCAGGCACTAGCATTTTAGCATCTGACCTTATCACAGGTTTTTGCCCTCTTAATAGCAGATGTGCGATAAGTTTGTTTTGAACTGACCCAAGAATAACACTGCAGCACTTAAAGGATTGGCTGTATTCTTAGATTACCCCATGAGACCTGTGCTAGTGTCACTGGTCAGTACTGGATATCTGCATGGATTATCTTTCTTCAGTGAGATGAATGCAAAATATGTGGCTACTGACTTCCTACTAGAGTAATTTTTAGGCAAAGTAGATTATTTCAAATATGTCATTTAACTTATATGGGGAACTAAAAAAAGTATATTATAATGGTGAATTGTCAAGTAATGGACAGAGAAAGAGTAAAGAACTTTTATTTTTCCAAACCTTTAGTTTATAAATGATTGACACAGTAGATACATTTTTTTAAAAATGCTTCTAGAATTCATACTGAGCAAGGAACTAAAGTTCTGGGAATTAACAATGATAATTGAAGAGTATTTTATCCCTAAGTAAATTCCTGCAGATAATCTTCACTCCACTTGGAAGAGTAAAAGTACTTTTTTCAATGAGTTATAAAATTTGATCTATTTAAGAAAGCAATGAAGATGATAGCAAATGACTTGAGATTTTCCTTGCTTTGTACTTGGAGATTTGTGCTGGACCATAGAAGGCTGTTGCCTTCTATGACAAAGTCACTCGGCTGCTGGATGAGGAGAAGGCTGTGGATGTGGTCTTCCTGGACTTCAGCAAAGCCTTTGACACAGTCTCTCACAGCATTCTGGTACGGAAACTGTCAGCCTCTGGCCTGGACAGACACACACTCTCCTGGGTGGAAAAGTGGTTGGATGGCCGGGCCTAGAGAGTGCTGGGAAATGGTGTTAAATCCAGCTGGAGGCCAGTTCCAAGTGGGGTTCGCAAGGGCTCAGTGCTGGGTCCAGCCCTGTTCGATGTCTTCATCAATGACCTGGATGAAGGTATTGAGTGTACCCTTAGCAAGTTTGCAGATGACACTAAGCTGGGTGGAAGTGTGGATCTGCTGGAGGGTAGGGAGGCTCTGCAAAGGGATCTGAACAGGCTGGACCACTGGGCTGAGTCCAGTGGGATGAGGTTTAACACGGCCAAATGCTGGGTCCTGTACTTGGGGCACAACAACCCTGTGCAGAGCTACAGACTAGAAGTCTGTCTAGAAAGCTGCTTGGAGGAGAGGGAATTGGGGGTGTTGACAGCTGTCTGAACATGAGCCAGCAGTGTGCCCAGGTGGCCAAGAAGGCCAATGGCATCCTGGCTTGTATCAGAAACGGTGTGACCAGCAGGTCCAGGGAGGTTCGTTCTTCTCCCTCTGTACTTGGCACTGGTGAGACTGCTCCTTGAATCCTGTGTTCAGTTGTGGGCCCCTTACCACAAGAAGGATGTTGAGGCTCTGGAGCGAGTCCAGAGAAGAGCAACAAATCTGGTGAAGGGTCTGGAGAACAGGCCTTATGAGGAACATCTGAGAGAGCTGTGGTTGTTTAGCCTGGAGAAGAGGAGGCCAAGAGGAGACCTCATTGCTCTCTATAACCTACCTGAATGGAGGTTATAGAGAGGAGGGTGCTGGCCTCTTCTCCCAGGTGACAGGGGACAGGATGAGAGGGAATGGCCTCAAGCTCCATCAGGGGAGATTTAGGCTAGAGATTGGGAGGAAGTTTTTCACAGAAAGGGTCATTGGGCATTGGAAGAGGCTGCCCAGGGAGGTGGTTGATTCACATTCTCTGGAGGTAGTTAAGGCACGTGTAGACGAGGTGCTGAGGGACATGGTTTAGTGTTTGATAGGAACGGTTGAACTCGATGATCCAATGGATGTCTTCCAACCTGGTCGTTCTATGATTCTATGACCTTTAAGTGGAACAGTAGAAAAAAAGACCTGTTGGTCAGTTGAGCACACTGAAACATGTGTAGACCATCACAGAATAAATGACGTGTATCTTGTATAGCAGAAGACATGAAAGGATTACAGACTTAGGCAAACATGGCTAAAGTAATATATTAATTAAAATGACTGCTGAACTTAACTTGTTCTAAGATTCATTCCAGTTTTACAGATGATTGTTCTTGAAGTGTCTTGTGTAATTTGTTTACTTCCTTTTTAACATCCAGGAAAATGGGGTTTTTTTGAATACAACTCAATCTGCCCCACAGTGGGTTTGTATACTGGTGGGCACAGTTTTCTTCTGGCTGTCATAGCGGTTTTTTTAGTAGTGCAAACTTGGGCCTTCCGCTGAGGTTTGTTCAATAATAGTGTGATCAAAAAAGCCTAGATGCGAATAAATGGGTCTGTTTAAATTTTTTGCACTGTGTCATCCTTTCTTAACTAACATTCTTTCAAAGACTTTGGATTGTTTTTCCTTTTATTTAGGGGGATAAGCTGCTTGTTCCTTTGTATTCCTGACTGAAAAAGGAATTATACTTTTTTCTCTTAAATTTCTATTTAGCTTTTTTTCATTTTTATTTCTTTCTTTAAAAAACGCCCCATATTTATATAGGTGTTTTGTGCTTCTTTTGTGACCCTGTTAGTTAAGCCACTTGAGTCTTTAAATTGATAAAAAAACTTTTTTTTCAGAGCCTTAGCTCTTAGGTTTTAGGAGTTTTAGTTAAGGTTATTTTTAGTGGGATGCCATTGTGTATGAATTGAATAATACCACTGCTTCTCTTGTGCCTCTGATATCAGTTTTTTTGTTTAATGTGCTGCATTTAGCAGCCTAGTTTGGTGGGAGGTGTCCCTGCAGGGGGTTAGAACTGCATGATCTTTAAGGTCCCTTCCAACTCAAATTATTCTATGATTCTATACCACATAAAACAAAGAATGTACACAGTGCCCTTTAAGGGCAAGTATGTCAACCTCTTGGTTTTATATATGAATTTTCAGAAAGAAATTCTAATTGCATTCAAAACCTAACTGTATCAGTTGATAATTGATAGAAATGCATTTTCAGCTTATTGGAGTGTAACCTTAAAGCTCAACATAAGTTTAACGTGGGATTGCTTGTAGGTATTAGTGAAAATATAGTCTGTTAAACTAAGGTACCTGGCTATCTATTGCACAGTTTAATGTAAGTGAGTAGAGGTACGCAAAGAGAATATTATTTTTTTCTTGTTCAGTGTCAAAATTTGAATGCAACACTGCGGCACAGATGTGGCACAGGCTGCCCAGGGAAGTTGTGAATGCCCCATACCTAGGAAATATTCCAGACCAGGTGTTGAGGCCTTGAGCAGCCTGGACTGGTGGGAGGTGTCACTGCCCGTGGCAGGGGGTTGGAACTGGATGTGCCTTAAGGTCCCTTCATTGTTCTGTGATTATGTGCTACTCTTTGGAAAGAATTCTGTTTACCTAAATCAATTACTTTTTTTTTTCTGTCAAGACTTAACTTTCATTCATTGTAGAATTTAAAGCATCAAAAAGTTAGAAATTACTGTTATAATGTGAAAATATCTCTCTCTCTCTTTGGCTCCCTAATTAAAAGTGACAAGCAAGGAGGCACAGCCTCCTCCCACTGAGGTTTCATTTCAGTAGCATTAGAATGTTATTGTCTGGTGTGTGGGAGTGTGGTATAGCATGTGGCAGGGGTTTCTGCCTGGATAAATTGCATCTTTTAAGCAGGCAGCTGTAAGCATGTGATCCATGAGCAAATAGACAGCTGCTATGTGTTCTGTACTCTATAAAAAACAACCTTTCTGATACTAATGTATATGCTTTACGTTCCTTAAAAATCTAAAAATAGATTCTTTAAAAACATGCAATTCCCAAATATTTTTCTAGTCGCATCATCTTATTTGCAGCGTAAGAGTTATTCTTGTTTGGCTTAAGAATTTTTTCAATTTTTTGTTAATTTACAGTATGTTACTTTCTCACACATCTAAACTCCCTCTATTAAAATGATTGTGGTATTGTGGCATCTCAAAGCCTTAAAAAAGTAGAGCATTGTACAAGGGCATCTTGAATATTATCGTGATTTTTGTACAAGCTGGAGCTGAAGAAGAAAAATGTCTCTAGAGGTGAAATGATCTGTCTAGGTCAACATAGTAGGCAATTGCCAGACGTGCAGGTACCATAGGCTGCCATTCACTGAGTCATGGAATGGTTTGAGTTGGAAGGAACCTTAAAGTTCATGCAGTTCCAGTCCCTTGCCATGGACAGGGATACCTCCCACCAGACCAGGCTGCTCACAGCCCCATCCAACCTACCTTGAACACCTCCCGGGATGGGGCAGCCACAGCTTCCCTGGGCAACCTGTGCTGGTGCCTCACCACCCTCATTCGGAAGAGTTTCTTCCTAACGTCTAATATAAATCTTCCCCCCTACAATTTAAAGCCATATTCATATCAGTGCTGCAGTTGTTTATTTATCTAGAAAATTTCTGAAATCATTAAATTCATTATTGTCTGGTGAAGGCAGAAAATAATTGCAAAAATAATCTGCTCTGAGAGTTTAAAAAAAAGTTACAGTATTTGAAGAGCTTAATGTCTGTACAGAAATACAACTGTACTCTTCTGTCTTTGTGACACTTCATATTGGAAATTAGTGATGATTCACTACAGTGTTTGTCTTGCCATTATGCACCTAGAATTGTTATGGGTCTGAAGATGAACAGAAAATAAAACAGTGCCATTGCCTAATTGTTGACATTTACATCGTCCTTCCTATATTGAAACAAACTGTATGCGCAGTCTTATCTCCTGTACCATCAGGGTCTGCAGTTCTCAACCTATGAATCAAGAGCTTTTTTCTTTTGTTCTCTTTGATGTAGGGTTTAACTATATTGCATAAGATGGAGGAACAAATTGCAACATGAAGGCAAGTTTTTTGCCTGGAAGAAACTTTTAGGAAATTGGAGGGGAGGAGGGGGAGTACTGAATGGTTACCTTATACAGCCAGAGCTAAAATCACTATGTATGTTGCAGTCAGCATGTCATACCTGCAGCTAAGAAATGTTTCCACCTTCACTTACATCATTATTTCTCTTCTGTAGCTGTTCCTTGCCATAAATGCTTGTATTCTTAGATAATTCCTGCCCAAATGATCTTAATCAAAAATCCCCCAAATCATGCAGTTTAGGAGCTGGTTAGAAGTTGTATTACTTTGTTGCAGCCACAAGAGGGGTAACCTTATTAGGACTGATGAAAAGGGATTATCCGCTTCTCCTGGAAGTAAGGATGTGTTGGCCTAATCTAGCTGCTGTCACTATAAAATAGATGATTGGGGTTTTAATTTAAATATCTAAGGCTATTTGAGGATAGTTTCCTATCACTGGAAAGAGTACATTGCCCTAGTATCATGATGTGGGTTTATTTTTCTTGAGTTTTCTCCCGTTATAATAGTTGAAGTTTACAGAGACAGAAGAATGAAAGAAACACATTTTAATGAGCAGCTGAGCCATGCTAAACATACTGTTTTAAGGAAAATGTTATTTTGGCAGTAATTACAATAGGATAAAAGTTAATTATACGTTGAGTTCTTTTCTTAAAGCTCAGTGAAGTCCACAGTTTTAAACCTTAGACTTCAACATTGATGTGCGTGAACAGACTGAGACTATTTTATAGGTTTAGTGACTGACGTGGTTTATTCATAGGGTTGTATAGAAACTTCTATAACGTCAGAAACATTGCCATAGCATCATTGAAGGTTCAGTGGTATTCTCTGTTTTGAATTAATAACATACTTTTATTTTTACTTTTAGTGAAATAATTTGATGTGCACTTTAAGTTCAGACTTGCATAATACATCAGGACTACTGGATTGCTTAGTTCATTCCGGTTGTTTGGACATATATATGCAATGTATGTGTTTGTGGTTCATTTAAATTTAAAGAAGAAAGGGGAGGAAAAAAGCCCTTAGTGTGTTAAAGATGTTTTTCTGCTTCTCTGTTGCATTACAATGTATCTACTTTTTCTCTCCTACACCTATCTAGTGAGGCAAAACTGCTCAGCATAGATGACAGTGATGAACCTTTCTGTCCCAGTGAAGAAAGAAAGGTAAGCACACTGTTTATCTCATGGTGAAAATCGTATCTTTAAAGCTTGCTGGGTTATTAAATGCTTGCATAGTCATGTGCCATAACAAAAGTTTGTTGATTAGCAACATGTGCTCAAGCTGTTTGTCTATCTTTAACGTTTTTGTTCTTATGACTACTATAGATCTTGATTTGTGTAGTAGTCAGAAAATGAGCATGAGTAGCTAGTTTTAAGTTTAGATAATTATCATTAATGGTATTGCTTTTTAAAATTACTAATATTTATCATATGCCATGATTGCATACTGTCGTTTTCCCAGTTTTGTATGCATATATAAGTCTATGTATAAATATATATATGTAGAAATATAAAGGACAACATACACAGACAAAAGCTATACCTTTTGTGCATTTTGATATATATAGTTTACTACTGCAAGGTGGTTATTAATACTTTGAAAATATCCATATTTTGTTTAGTAAGGAATCCTTGTGTTTAAGTTTGGAAATGTGGCATAATTTACATGAAATCTGGTAAAAAAGAAGTCTGAAAATGAAGCCAAAGTAATATCTCTACAAATATTTTGTAATTATTTTTTTCCTCTTAAACTTTTATACAAGTATCTTAATATATGTGAATTCCTTTGTTGCAGTCGCTTCGTTGTCGGCCTGGAGCTGTCGGCACCAGTGGTGATTCCATAAAAACATATGCAAGGCGAGGCAAAACTGGGAACTTGAGACTTTTTAAAGGGAACTCAATTGGCCTCAACATGATGGGAAATAGCAAGAAACTGAGGTACTTCATTTAGTTTTATGTTTACTTAACCTTGGTCGTTGATATAAATCAGTGCTAGATGAACAGGAGTAGATTCTTAAGGTCTTTCCTCTTCCAAAATCTTAAATAGTACATCAGTAAAATATCAGAAGACTATTAGAATTGGAGCATTCACAGATGTACTTGTGAGACAGTGTCTTTGTTTTCTGAGATCAACCTAATATGTTATTTGGAACGTAAAAGCTTTTTTAAAATTAAATTAATTTAATAAGGGCAAGGTTTTTTTAAAAGATTAGAAGTTGTGTCATTGCACAGGGATCTCTTATTTTTCAATGCATCAAGCATTTCCTTGGAACTCTTGCTAACTCAACATGGGTATTTCCTTCCCTCCCTTTTTTAATATTTGCATTTACACAAATTAGCACAGTCCTTCATTATTCTTGATTTATGCTGTGCAAATGATGTCTCGTGTTTCAGTCTTAAATTTCTATTGTAAACAGATTTATAAGATTATATCTGGGTTTCTGCCTTGCTTGAAATTGGCCAGTTCTTGTGGAATCCTCTTGGTTACTTTCATCCTTTAGGATTCTGTTGTTGAATGTAGACGTAAGGATAAAAATGTCTGTTATAAACCTGTCTGGACTTATTTACTCTGTTTTGGTAGTGAAGAAGCCTGTGAGTGTATATGGCGTTTATTGTTTCTTTCGAGTATATCTAAACATTTAAAATATAATTCCTCTTATCCTCTGGAAGCTATATTTTTTCCCTTTTTTATCTAGCTGTGGGATTTGTAATGAAATCCAACCTTACTAGGCATTTTTTTCAACCTTTCCTATTAAAGCAGTCATACTTCACTGTTTGTGTATGTTTTTCTTCAGTTCCATAAAGTAATGGGGTTTTTTTGGGTTTTGGGAGGGGGGGGACTTTTTTTTGAGGTAAATAATCATTTGGATTGGAAGGGACCTTAAAGATCATCCAGTTCCAAACCCCCTGTGATGAGCAGGGGCACGTCTTACCAGCCCGGGCTGCCCAAGACCCCATCCAACCTGGTCTTGAACACCTCCAGGAATGGAGCAGCGACAGCTTCCCTGGGCAACCTGTGCCAGGGCGTCACCACTCTCACGGTGAAGAAATTCTTCCTTATGTCTAGTCTAAATCTGCCCCTCTCCAGTTTATACCCATTGTCCCTAGTCCTATCACTGCAAGCCTTTGTTAACAGACCCTCCCCAGCTTTCTTGTAGCCCCTTTCAGATACTGGAAGGTTGTAAGGTCTCCTCGGAGCCTTCTCTTCTGTGGCTGAACAGGGCCAGCTCTCTCAGCCTGTCCTTGTATGGGAGTTGCTTCAGCACTCTGATCTCAGTAGCCCTCCTCTGGAACTGTTCCAACAGTACTATATCAGTACAGTTCTGAGGATTCCAAAGCTGGACACGATACTCCAGATGGGGTCTCTCAAGAGAGGAATAGAGGGGAAGAATCACCTCCCAGATTTCAATTTAGATGTGCTCATTTTGCAACTTGCTAGAACTTTGATTAAATTTTTGTGTGATTCTGTCTGCACTGTATATGTTCTAGTCAAAGAACAAGATTATAGAGCAGATCGTATTCTACAGCTGTCCTACTTGGAAGCGTATCTTACACCATATGAACCGTTTAAGCGTGCCATCTAGAACAATCTGCTTTGACTCAAATCTGGTTACCCAACAGTCTGCAATATTCTGTTCCAGCACCCACTGGAGTTTCTCACTACTTGAATGTGAGGCAGAAAGCAGAAGCACTGCATAACAGTTTTCTGTGCTGTGGGGGCGCAGAGCTTAGAGTTTCCCAGCCATGATAGTTTGGTAAAGCTTATATTCAACAAATAAAATGATAAAATGTGAGAGGTGTGTTTATAGACTTACTTGTTTAAACTCCTTAAGTCTTCAGCACTTGAGAAGACGTGCCTGCAGCATCCTTGTGTTTCTTTTCTAGTACATCTTTTAAAGACATTAAACTTGAAGTTAGGTTGGATTTAAGACACTAATGTATTTAGGACAAGTATCTGTCAGGTTTTTATTTCTCAGGCAACAATGTTAAACAAGTTTTACTATAAATTTGTCTTCAGCTGGTCAGTCACCATCCAGTTGCATAGTTTTGACTTAGAAGCATGTGGAATGAATATGTTAACTTTAAGGAGGTTGGTGATTCAATAGGATGCTGTTAGGTTAGTTTTGAGGAAGTTGAACTGTTAGAACATTTATGATGTTTCTAAACTTCATATTCTAGAAAAGAAAGTTTTACCATTTGGTTGGTTTGATAGGTCTTGTTCTTTTATGCTCATAGTTATGTCACTTTCAGTGAGATCGTAACAGTCATCTTAGGATCATTCAGAAATGCTCTGAAAGCTTCTAATATTGACTTGTGATACTTGATATAAGGCTTCACAAAGGTTTCATAGTGCTAAAGTGAAAAGATGTTTAAAAATCAAGCTAGAATTTGCTCACTTTTCATCTTTTACAGGAATGTAAATATTAGGAATTGGTTAGAGCTTTGGGTGGAATTTTCACTCTTCAAGTTTTTTTCATTGTTCATAACAGAACAAAGAGCAGGAGCAAAACTTCTGCTGAATAATATTTCTGAGAAATACTTTTAATCAATCAGAATGCTTTTTCACATAATTTTTGTTACAATTAAAATTTTCAAGCAATTTTACAAGTAAAATTTAAGTGTTGTGTTTCCATAATTTGAAGCAGTTTGTTCTCAACATGCTGTCTGTTACAAGTTGCACGTTTTTTTAACATCTTAAATGTAGTGCTGTGTAGTATTGTTGTAGAAGTATAGGGATTAGTTGTTAGGGTTTAACGATCTTCGAAGGAGTACTTTATTATTGATCTACTCTATCTTTCTGTCAGCTGTGACAATGGGAAGTAAACTGTTCTCCAGAATTATTTGGTTTAGGTAGTAATGAAACAAATGATGAGAGCAAAGAAATGCTGAAAGACATTGGCAAATATACTGTCTTTGCACAGAGTCCTGCTGAGGTATTTGAGCACTTGGAATCCTTCTCTTTTTGAAATGTTTTGTGTTTGCCAGAATCCTACATCCATCAGCTTGCTGTGTTTTCCCTTATGAATAATAAGATGAGGGAAATCCCTGAATGTGTGAGTCAGTCTATTCACACATTATGCTTTTTAAGTCGTACTCAAAAAGTTAATATTATGCCTTAGTTAAGTGTATAGATGGAAGTATAAAATTAATTATAAATTGTTATAATTCAATAAGAAAAGGAGTCTCTCTTGGCAGTGATGAAGTTGAGTAAAGGAAAACTGTTTGCAATGTTTTGGATGGTGATAACGTTTTTAAAAATCTTTACCTTTTCTTCCAGGAAAAGAATTAAAATCTTGTGTATCTTATTTGGCTATTTTATTCTAGGACTAAATGTTTTTATGCCTCTCAGAGGATCCTAAGAAATTGTATTATTGATTCAGAAAGACTTTGTTGACTTTGGGTTTTGTATGGCTGTTACTGTGAAAGCAGGACAGCACAGTTTTTAACTAAAACAATGTACAAATACACCAGAGTCTTTTCTTAATCAATTTTTCTTTACGTTTGCAGTGAAAATGCTCAGAATGTATCTTGTCCTGTAACTGTGGTACACGGTAGACGTTTTCACCATGCACATGCACAGACAGCAGTAGTGAAAACAGCAGCCCAAAGGTAAGACTGCATTTGCTTCTCCAGATGTTCACATTGAAAAAAAGTGTATTAAGGAAACATAAGTAATTAGAAGCTGCATTCTTGATCATGAGCTTTTATCTTAATTGCTGAAGTTTCATGAAACTTATAATTTAGGGTTTATTTTTAGATGATCTTAGAGTTTATGATTTTGAAGCACGCTATGACACATTCAGCAGGAGAGCACCTGCTAATGAAATACATTTAGAAAATACTTTTGATGTGGACAGACATAGTATGCAGTAGAAATTCATGTAACTGACAATGTGATCAAATACTATTTTACAGTACTGTGGTTTGTATAATATCTATCTAAAGATTAAGTTCTTGATCTGTTGGTAGTATGTAGTGTGTAAATACAGCATAAAACATATAATCTGAGACATCTGATAGAACCAAGGTTTTGTATTCATTTAAATAGTTCTTAGAATAGATGACTGGAACCTGGGGAATCTTCCTCAGCTATGCTGAGTTAAACATCATTGTTTTGAAAACTTAGAACTGCATCAGACATAAATTGCAGTGGTGTGTTTAATTTTTCTTTACAGGGTTTTTGCACCCAACATGCATCACAAACATATGAGCTGCACATTGCTTTAAGAAATTTTCTTTCAAAGTTTGTCCATTTAGAGCTTTTTTTATCTGTGGATTTCATACTTTTCCATCAGCCCATGTGATTTTGTAGCCTTCTCCCGTCCCCTTTTTCCTACTCTTTATAGTGTAGATGTTTTGAGGTGGTGGGATTACACATAGACATCATCCTCTTCTTCATCCTGCTTCCCTCGCTTTCATTTGCTATTTTCAGAAAAAACAGAACTCATACACTAATGTGAATGATATGATCCAAACATGCATCAGGCTAATCTGGCATTGAAGTAACAGACTGAAAAATGGTTTGTGCAGTCCTGTCCCTGAGGAACTACTCCCTTGTTGCCTCCTTCAATTTTAAACTGTACTATCATCTGTAAATGGAAAATAGCATGGACGTTTCCTTCCCATTTGTAATAGCAGAGGTCTCCTTTTTATTTTTCCTGTCACTGCAAGGCAGGGATAGGTCTAAGGTAGGTTGACAGACTTTTTTCCAGAAATTAAGCTGAAAGACAAGGTTTATGTTATCAGCGTGGTTTAGGCTGAATCACATGTGCTCTTTTCTTCTTACATGCAGTTCTTTTTAGAATATTTTTGTTCATTCTTTCATTGAGGAAAGCATGGGACATCTCTAAGAATTCAGGCCTTTCACACTTTGTGTTGTGGATTTTTTTTTTTTTTTTTTTATTCCAAGGGATAAAATCTTGATCTGCACTGCTAATTAAAATCATCTGTGCTAAACAAAATCATGTGAGATTGACATTGTTACAGTCTATGTTCAGAGATCAAAGAAAGAGCAATGTACTTGATTAAGCTTTATTGTAAGATATTTTTTTGAAACAACCAATCGGCTTGGGTTCATCTCATCTAGCTAGGTGCTGTAGGCTTCTTCAGCACACAAGAAAGTCCACTCCAGATATTCTTAATCTTCAGGGGATCTTAGACTTCCCTGCTTTCTGTTCTCACCTATGGGACATGCTTCTTTACAAGCCTACAGTGTGATGTAAAAAAAAAAAGAGTAGCAATTTCGAATGGGTGACACAGAAAGAAAACTAATGCGTAATACAGGCAAGCTGAATGTTGCCTGAAGTAATAGAACCATTTCTAAATATGTTTTCTTTTAGGGTTATTATTGTATTTCATTTACATTAATGACAGACTATTAATGCTTATGCTAAGGCTATTTTAGGAGTTTCAAAGGCAGGAAATAGTCATAACAATTCCAAGCATTGCTTTTTTACTGGAGGATTTCAGAACCAGCATGATCTAATTGACTGGGGGTGAGATTTGCAGAGGAGATGTGCAAAGGATGTGTAATTCCAGTATCTTTTTTTCCAGTTGACTCAACTGACTGCTTTTTAGAAAGTTCTAAATCTGCTTCTGAGTTACAGGATTGAAAATGAATAGAACGTGGCCTCCTGTCATACTATTCTTTTTTAGAAGGCTGGAGGTGTTTGAATTGGAAGACAGTAGTTGTTAGGAAAAATTAACTAAAACAGGATTATTTAAAACTGTTCATAATACATAATTCCAGTGCATATAAAGTGGGTAGGTCTTTTTGGTGATAATTTTTTTTGTTGTTTGGGAATTTTTTCACACCTTTTTTTTTTTTTTTTTTTTACTACTTTTTACTGACATTTGACAATAGTTGAGCAGTGATGTCTCCTCAGAGGGTAGTATATGCAGAAAATGTGGGTGGCAAACCAAGAATAAAATTCATGGTATATATCAAGATAAAGAAAAACTGGGAGCGTGGAAACTAAGTTCTGAAGTGTTGGGGTCAGTGTCCTATACTAATTTACAAGCAAAACAAAGTTGTGTTCTTTTACATTGCTTGTATTTGTAGAATTGTTTTGTGGTACGATGATCAGTAAGAACATGGGGAAAATTATTTTAACTAAGCTAACATATTGTACTTAAATATATAGTGAATTATTGAAAGGATAACCAAAAATAAAATAATTATTAAATTAGTTCTGAGCAGACTGAGTCTGTGACACTGATGTTACAGATTCTGTTCAGACTGTTTTCTTTGAGTGGGGATGGTGTCACATGGAGCAAGCTAATTATGAACCGCTGTTGTAATTGCTGTCAAGTTTTGGAGCTTGTGATTTATACTATATTTCTAATATCTTTCTCTAACATTCTTGCACATGCGTATTAATTGAAATTCTAGCTGATTATCTGTTGCACTTATATCTAAAATATAAGTTTTTAGCATAACAAAATTGGGCATTTCAAATTTGTTGTGATAAATATTATTCATGTTTCTTCTGGTGGAATATGGGGATGAAATTAAAGCTTGTTCACTTTTGATACTTTCAGATATAGCTTAGTTTGTGTCGTAGTTGGTTCAAACTACTTTTTTGTTCCGTTAAGTGTTTGCGTAGTTCTATCTAATGCTATTGATTGGCTTGGTATTGGAATAGCCTGTATGTACAGCATGTCTAACAAATAATATGCAGGAGCTGCATGAAGCAATGCATAGTAACACTGCTTGTTATAACTCCTAGATATGACAGAATTCTCATTTCTTAAACTTTCTGAGATGTAAAAATGAGAATTCTCATTATTGCATTTTATTAATACAAGATTTCAAAGCAAGCGAGGCATCTGATGTAACAACAACATACAGTATCAGGCTTCTTGAATTTCTTTTTCTTGCCTTTAAATTTCCCTAGTATTAAAATTTAGATTTCTTAATAGTATGACTCTTTACAACATTGGTAAACAGTTATTCCAAGTTACAGATTAACTGTGCCAAGGATACAGCGTTACTGGATATGCCTCCATATGGACATGATTTGGGTCTGGCTGGATTTATAAGCTCGGATATGACCTACACTCAAAGAGTGTAAATTGTTCATAAAGGCTCGCTCCAGTTGGAAGCATTTTTTTTCCCTACTTTCATGGAGCATTGACTGATTACCCCCACCCCAGTCTTAAGTTGCAGTGGTCACATTCAGTTTTGAATTCCTCTTACTCTTTTCCCGGAACCCAGAGCTCTGTGGAGATTGAATGTGTTTTCTTACTGCACTCTGTAGGATTATTGGAATTACCTTCTTAGCTGGTTTACTTTCAGTCCTCTAGTTCCTCTTGGTAGCAGAGACTTAGACTTTGCTACGTTCTTTTAAGCGTTCTATTTGTGAAAAGGAAAGGAGAATGTGTTTGTATTACTCTGTAATGTTATTACTCTGTTTATTAAATTGACAGGAAACATAATTCTGTTTTAGAATAGAGTTAGTATAATGCATATAACTGAATTTGTTTAGAATTTTGTTATTTGAGAGGAACAGATAAGATTAAAAGTTTACAGCATTTTCTATTGCAAATTTTGAAAAGGGAGGGGAGATAAAGATACAATTTTCAAGTTTTCTTTTTACAGTGCTTAGTTAGGTGTATTTTTATGAGTCTTGGTTTACAAAGGCACCAGCTACATACATTGAGACACTTCTGTCATGGTTTCTGTCATGTCATGTTCTACATT
The DNA here is from genome assembly GCA_033558105.1 of Coccyzus lansbergi. Taxonomy (NCBI): domain Eukaryota; kingdom Metazoa; phylum Chordata; class Aves; order Cuculiformes; family Coccyzidae; genus Coccyzus; species Coccyzus lansbergi. The sequence continues at coordinate 202,652 of JAUMJK010001428.1, forward strand.
ACAGTGAGTTAAGTGGGACAACCAGGTAGACTCCAGCATTAATCAAATTTCACACATTTAGTAAGAGGCAAGACAACATCATGTTTAGATCACTGACCATTGCTGTCTGTGAAACAACATTTGTTTGTGTATTTATACTGCTACCAAAATGCTGTGAAACATGACAATGCTTATTTGAAAACTAGTCCACTGAGTGCAAGAGTCAATGAAAGAGTTATAGTTTATATTTAATAACTTTTGAATTTAATGATGTGCAAATGTGGGGCTTTGCATCTTATGTCTTTTTTTCTTTTTCCATATTTTAAGCAATCTGGACCGAAAGGAAAGGTAAGCTTTACTGTTGATGAAATGAGCATGGCAATGAGCATTAAGAAAATCAACTGAATGAATGCTTTGTCAGTGCTAGTTAAAGAATATTCAATCGAGGCAATCATATCTGTACATGCGTGAGGGGAGTTGGTTGGTTTTGTTCTGTTTTTGTGATTCATTTACTCCCTTTTACCAAAAAAGGACCTGTACATCTCTGTCTCTAAATAATGCCATGTTAATGTGAACTTTGGGTACATTTCCACTGAAAATTTATCTATTAATAGACCTACAGTGAAAATAGATAAATTTCACCTTTCTCTGGAGTTTATGAATTCACTGCTAATTCTTTTTGTAGGGCTGCAAACTTTGTGTAATAGAACTTTTTCTGAAGCTTATCTTAGTAGGATATTAAGAGCTTTTACTCTGTCATCTCAGTTTGGTTTGAATAGCATTAAAGGGTTTTATTGCACTGCTATATACCTTCTGTTCACAAAGTGTATGTATTTAAACAATTAACAGAAAATGTATAGCAAAACCAGACGGACTGTAAAGCACATTCCTCGCTCATTTTGCATCTGTTTTACTGCTGTTAATATTTTGTTAGCAACATGAAATACCATAGATTTGATTTTCTCTCTACATAGCTTAAATTTACATGTTAGTTTTAAGTTATTTGTTGATAGTAATGAATTTCTTGAGTTTTTATAAATAACCTGTTTACGGAGATGTTTTTTGGCTGTATACACATGATATCAAGTTTAATTACTTAAACAGTGTATGTATAAAATAACTCAGAAATCTAATGTAGACCTGTTCTTTCTGAATTCAGTTTTTTACATTTATTCCAAATTCAGTAGTAAAACAAAAGCCTTTTGTTTTACTGCTTTTTGTTACTTCATAAAAGAAATATCAAAGACATACCTGTTAGTTTTGGCTCTCAAAGAAGGGATTTGATCATCCTCCTGCTGCCTGGGCTTTGAGTGAAGTGATTAATGTTTTTAATTTGGCACTGTATGTTATGGGAAGACCAGAGTCGAGTTGCATGCTGATAGTCTTAATTTTCCCCTGGGGATACCTGCTGCTTCATAATCCAGTAGTACTGGATATGTTCTTTTTTCCTTCCCTGCCTTTTGTTGCTGTCCTAGCAGGGGAAGATTGTTTAGGCAGGAGCTGCTAAATTTAGTTTTAATCATTACCATTGTGATAAATGCAGCTGCAGCTCCTGGCTTTCTGGGCCAAGTGGGGCTATTGGCCTGCATACTAAAACTCCTACTCCCTGTGCTGCTTCTTCTCTCTTTCAGCCTTTGACTTGTACTTTGCTTTTCCTATAAGACACACTGAAGGTAAATCTCACCTCAGCAGCTTGGTGCTTCCTGTTGTTTCATGCTTTAGTCTGTTTGTTTGTAATGATGTAGAAACCAACAGCCTGCTAGCAGTTGTTTACCGCCAGATGGGACTAGACAGAGTCAAGGTGAGGAAAGACTGAATAAGGCAGGCTGTCCAAGAGCCAGGCTTTGCATTAAATGCAGCTCTTGTGTGAACCTGCACCTCAGCCTGCACCTACTAGTTGGTGCAGTGTTGTACGTACATGGTGTTTTTTGTGTGACATACCAGATTATGAGTAGTTTTGAGAACTCTGATAATATAATATAGCACTGGATCCTAAATTCCCAGATCCAAATCTTTACTTAGACGTATACAAAAGTGTTCCCTGTCCTGCTGACCCTCCCCACCTTTTATTTCACTATAAAAATTCCACTGTGACTGGAACATTTTGTAGAGGTCTCTCTACCAGTCCGAGGTAGAAATAGTAAGGTCCAGTGCCATCAGGAAAGAAATAAGGCAGTAATCTTGAATATGTGCTGAGGATACTAAGTCAGTGACATGATTCTGCCAGGACAAAACATGTTTAGTTGAGAATGCTATACTATTTAGCTGTGTCAGAAATTAGGACTCAGAGTATGGAGCCTTGTTCTTCAAGCAAAATTGAACTCTTATGAGATATATTTTTAGAAAACCTAGCAGACAAGAAAACCCGCACAATTGTGTATTATTAATACTTGCTAGGATGGTGGGAACAGCAGTCAATATTATATTTCTTGCTTTTTTTGTTAGACACAGTATGTAGATAGTCATGCATCTTGATCTGTTTAGCTGTTTGATCCCTCATTTATTTCTTTTGAAGTTGGAGGCTATTAGTTTAAGTTAGGATTTAACAGCAAGAAGGCATTTGTTTTGAACTGCTTTATGGCTTTTAATCTCTTGTAAGATTTTTTTTTTCCTTTCCAAGTAGCCTTTTTAAAGATAAGTATCATGTTTGATTTAAAAAACACCCTATAGTTTCCCTTCTGTTTCTGCACTCACACACACAGAACTCACTGTGCCAGGTACTTTACTAGAGAAGGTATCAGTGGATCTGTAGGTGTTCAAAATGCTGAGAGAAGAGTCTTCAGCTGTAAAAACTGTGGTGGTGGGCTCTGTCTTTTTTTTTTTTGTGTAGGGTTTTTTCAGGAAAGGAAACAAGTAGGACGTGCTTTGAATCGCTATCTTCTAATGCTCGGGCTCTTACTGTCTCTAGGAAAACATTTTTAGGTGAAATCTACAATTATTTAGTGTTTAAAACTGTCTTCGCTTTTGTTTCTAACTCAGAGTGACTTCAAACCTGGCCATGAGTTGCTGAAAAAGTAAAAATGTTGGGAAATCTAAGCTGACATGGAACTGGATTTCATAACTTAGGTTTAGGTGTTATTGGTTTATTGTGAGGGTACAAGTCTTGTATTGTGAGAGACGAAACTTATTTTATACTGGCCTTTGTGTTCTTGCCAGTGTTTACTGAGTAGCCAAACTTCAGACTCAGACAACAGTAAATAATGATACTGTATTCTGATTTATTGTAGAAAAAAATGTAGCAATACATGATTATTATCTTAAGATAAATACCTGTTGCATGTTTAAAATGCAATAAAAATCTGTACCATTTTTTGAAGAAGAGCTTACAAATGTCCAAAGACCTTGAGTTGTCAAGAAATTTCAAGTTTTGGAAGAAACTTTAGTATTCTGAATGAACTGTATTGTTTTCATTGCTTTCAATTACATCGTAAGTAGTTCCGATATTGTTTCTTTTAAATACTAGTTACATGTTTTATAGTTAAAATATTTTTCAGAAGATAATTTTTCTTACTGCTTATGTTCATAGCAAAGGTTATTGTTATGAAATACTACTGGAAGATAATTATAACATGTCAGGCAACAGCTTGCTCATCCTTACTGTGAAGTTAATATTTTTCACATCTCCTATAATGATGTTTTAGGGGGTTTTCTAAACTTTAGAGTATTATTACCATTGATTTTGATAGTAATGGCTTCAGATTACGTAATGATTAGATTGAACTCTGCCTTATATTTTCACCAATTCTGCATTTTAGTTAATCTCTTATGATTTGGATTTTTAAAGAAAACTTTCAAAAAAATTCATATACTTAATTTATGAACAAATATTCCCATTGTGTTCTTGATTTTGGTTCAGTTTTTGTGTGTGCAGGTATTAAAAAAACTTTGGAGTAGAGCAGCATTGTTTCAGGAACATGTTTGATGCAATAAGTAACAAAACAAACTGTTTAATCTGTGGTGTGCTTGTGGGCACTTACGGTAGTGTGACATCTTTACATTCTGTGTTGCAATCCAGCCACTGCTTGTTTCCCAGTTATCCTTTCTGCTTGAATGTTCCTTTGTGTTGCAGCCCCTTAACACAATAAAATATGTTTGTGTTTAGTTGTGGGCTAAAAGATTTAGAGGGCAAGATTTGGTAAGATGTTTCTCAAAGAGCAGTGTTCCAAAGATGGGAAAAACCTGAGATATATTACCTAGAAATGCAGAGGATTCAAAGATTTTATAATTTAGTGCATTAGGAAATGCTGTTTTGAAAGAAATAAAAACTTGTGCCTAGTGTTGAAGTTTGCTTCAGCCATAGCCAAATTTTTGTAACAATTTTGGTTAGTTTGAAATGTTACTGCCTACAGCTATTTTTTTTGACCCCTTGTTGTTGATAAATGTTACTGTAGTCAGAGGTAGCACTATAGGATTAGTGTGACCTGTTTGCAACCCAGTGCACTGGATTAATTTGCCAATCAAACCAGTTTCTGCTGAAGTTGTTGGCAGGGCATCCTGTGTTTCGAGTGTGTGCCATCTTCTGTTTCACCAGCAACAGTAATTTACAGCTTTAGAGCAGGGTAAGGCAGCTGAGAGAGAGAACTGCCACAAAGAGTGACTGAGATGCAGTTAGCTTCAGGAATCTTAATTTGTTAGTAGCATTATTTGACACACTGTGTGTAAACTAAAAATATCTTCAGGAAACTAAAAAAAAAAAATCTTACTCTAATGCTTTATATTACATTACTTTGCAAAAAAATGTGTGATATGACTATTATGCAAATTATACCAACAAAAGTCTTGTTATCCACTAATTTGGATATCCACTAGTATCATTAGGTCTTAAAAACAAAACATAAGAACTATGTTTTTCCTGTGTTTAGCATCTACCCTTCCTGTTTTTTAAATTGCGGAACTTCTGGAATCAATTTTAATATTAAAATTGATTGCTGTTCGTATTTTTGTATTTTAAAAGTATCTATATTTTACTTTATGAATAAGGAAGAGGAGATGCAGGCTTCAATCTTTGAAGACTTGGGTCTGAAACTGAGAGACTCCTGGACGGTTGATTAGTATCAAAGGGGGTTTAAATTAGAAATGCTACTCAGACCTTTACTGTAACTGTTCCTAGCATCCTGGTAATATTTTTTTTAAGTGTACAAATAGCATGTAATAGAAGTTATATATCCTTAGCTTTTGGGTTTAAGTTCTTCATGTACAATTGTAGCTAAATTATGATGGTGTCTGATTTATTTTCCAGAAAAGAATACCCTCCTCAGCTTCAGAAAATAGAAGCAGACCACATTAGGTTACCACGATCTCAAGGAGTGGGTAAGTTATATTTAGATTTCTTGTTTCTTTTAAGTTGAATAATTATTTGAATACCTGCTTTGGGCAGGTGTGTTGCCCAACTTTGTGTAACCTTTAGTGTATCGAATTATTTCTAGTTTATAATATCATCTAATGATTTAATAGATAATTAATACATTAATTATGTATTATTTAATTAGATCTTTAGTAGATAAATTAGATAAGTATATATTAATGTCTAATATTATATCTGCAACCTGTTCAGCCGTGTTATAATTAATTTTAAATTAGACTTCAGTTATTTAAAAGAATTAGAATTTTGGAGTTGCAAGAGATCTCTGGAGATGATTTAGCATGAGCCCAAATCCCCAGATTGTTCTTAAATTATTGAGGAGGAATTTCTGTAGTACTGAGTATATGTAAAATATAGCATGGTAAATAACACTTGGTATGAAGTATATTTAGGCACTGAGGTTGTGAGTAGAAGAGCCAGCATCAGCGCTGCCCTGTATCCGAGCTGAAATATGCCCTTACATTGTTGATTGGGGGGCCAGTGATGGAAATGCAAAGAGAAAACACAGTTTGCTTTGAGGTATGAAAATTGTGAAATTGGAAAAGAAAAATCACTGTGTTTTCAGTATGGATACAGGCACAGTCTGTAAACCTGCTAGTCAGCTGCCTAGCCTTCTGCAGTGGCCTGCTGTTCTGCTCTGCCCTTTTAAGTTAATGTGAAGTATAACTTCATAAATTTTTCAGTTTTGAGATGTCTTCTGGTAGTACAATGTTTGTGAGGCTCTCAGCATGTATATTAAAAAAGTGTTCATATCTCTTAAAAAACACAGACTTAAAAAAAAATTCCAATATAGAAACTGCAGTTAAACTAGGGAGTGTAAATAGTATTTTAATATTAAAATGAATTAAGGCACACTTGTGCAATATACTGCACATCTTAAAAGAAAATCTCACTCTGTACATTGTTAGTTGAAGTAGATTATGGATTTCATTGTTCCTATGCTTTTCTAGTATTTAAATTAATGCCCCAGTATAAAACAGAATATGTTGGTACAGTTCACTGTACTGCTGAGTCTTGTGTTGAAGGAATAAAACCTTATTAAATGAACATTTCCAATTATTCTAAATGCATTTCCCAACAGTTCTTTAGTGAAAATTTCTATCAATATGATCTAGTAGATCTCCTCCCACTTTCATTAGTAGATACCCCGTTCTAGTTGTAGTGAGGTTAGTGTAGATTTTCAAGTCCCAAGTGCCCTTCAAAGATATTAAGCTACAAATTGTCATTGAGAGGCACTGAAATAGTATTAATGAAACAACATTTTCAAGGTTACTTTGGAGAATTTTTTCTTATTCATACAACAAATCATATGATGTTTGAAGCTGTGTACTTTATTGAAGTGTTTAAAAAGGTGTTTATGTTCAGCATAGAGATTATGAAGAACTAAGTCGATCATAATTTTAACAGTTTATGAGCAGACATTTATTAATGTTTTTGCATTTTTCCTGTGTAATGGAAAACACAGAAGAGTCAGAATCGGAATCAGAATCTGATATAAAGAGAAAAGTGCAACAGAAACGTCACTGCAATTCATATCCATCTGACTTGACTCTGTCGGCTACAAAAAAATGCTTAACCCAATTAAAGGTGAGTTAGATTTTAAAAACATATAAACTTATGTTTAACTTTCAACATTGATGCATATTTTAAAAACAGATATTTTGTTGTATAAAATAAATCAATGTCCTAAAAATCTTTAGAGTTGAAACAATGATTTACATAATTAAGTTTTTTAAAAGTTATAATGATGAGATATTTCAGTGATAATATCAATACTAATTATGAAATATTTATCTTCTGATTTGAACAAACAGGTGCCACCCTGGAAAGCAAAAGAACCTGTGTTTAAATTGATTGTCTGATAGATAAACCAGCAACTGTTAGTTATGGTTTGCTGTCTATGAAATAGAGGAACAGTGTTTTACTCTTGAGCAGATTTTTTTTTTTTATGTCATAGTTTTCTGTACTTATTATGAGCTACTGCAAAGGTCCTGGTGCTGCTTACTGAGTTGCTCTCTTTCTCAGTGAAGTTAGCACAGGTATCTAAATGGTATTCTCTGATCTAGATGCAACCAAGCAGGATGATTAATCTGGATTTGTTCAGAAATAAACAATAACAAACTAAACCTCGTATCTGTCATTATTATCGATAATCAGGTTGTGTTTGCTCCCATAAATTAGAAAGTAGGACAGACTATTTCTTTGTCAGGATGAAACACTTGGTACTACTACTCTTATGTGTTTCCATTATATATTTAGCTAATTAATGATGTTACTTGGAAATTTTAATAGCTGAGATTTTGATCTTAATATTATATTGATATAGGTATGAACTGTAAAAGCAAAGTAATGAAATAACAAAGCAATTAAAAACCAAACAATATACGTGACAGTTCTGTCAGTTTTGCTATAATCGTTACATTGATAACTTTGTTTATCTTTATTTAAATGATGTCCTGTCAGGTAAGGGGAAAAAGCAGAAAACAATCTTCTGAAGTCACTGAAGAAAGCAATTTAAAAATAAATGGAATCTTGTCATGCTATCTTGATAAAACAACTTTCAGTCTGAAGATCTAACCAACATGAGCTTTTGCTATACGGAGTTTCTTCCTTCAGTAGTTTACAGTACACTGGTTATGTTATTTGAGCTCATTGCTCCAGGAGACAACATCATAAGTTAAATTTAATTTCTACAAGCGTCCCATATTGAACTCAGTACACACTCAGTAGCTTATCTGTTAGTATTGAATGCCTTAGACTTAGAAGTCCAGGGTGTGCACCCGTGATTCATAATGAAGTGGGACCTAGTACATGTGAGAGAAACAAATCACATCTCTGTCTTTGCTGGAGTAGAATATATTTTCTCTTGTAGCCCCTGCTTTCCTCTTGAAAACTTGGGGAACGAATTTTTCTCAAGTTCTGTTTTCCTCTCAGAGATTCTGGACTCTAGAACAATGTATTTCCTTTCCCCTTTTCTTTTCTCTCTCTCTTTTTTTTTTTTGTTTTGGTTTGACTGTATCGACGAGTTATTTTTCTGCATGCTTTGCCAGGCTATTAGAAGATGTTTTGGGAGGGCAAATGAACTTTATGACCTAGGAGGTTGCTTTTAGTCCCCTTTAGCATTGCTCTGTGAACCTATAGATTACTTGATTTTTGTCCAGTTAAACTATTCTTACAGAAACGATGTAACTGAACAGTCTTGCTGATGGATATATAACTCTGAACAGTGTGCAACATTTTATGTACGGAAGGAAAAAAAGAAAAAAGGAAAATCTGAATTGTCCAAAATAATCTCATTTTAAAAAATGACATAAATTGTTTCTTCCTCTTAGAACATTTTTCATTTTCTTAAATGACAAAAATCAAAACTATATTTTAATGTTTGCTTTCACTGCTTACTGTAGTTGTTAATACAGTGTTGTCAGTCTCCATGTTGAACAGAAATTAAATGCAAGCTTTGGAAAAGGTATCTTGTGCTTATCCAGTTAATGATTTTGTATCTGTATGTGTGTGTGTATCCTCTCTAGCTTTTGGAACAAATTGATTATCCTACTGATTGCCCAACTTGTGGTCAGGCAAATGAAAATCAGACCAAATGCCGACATTGTGAAAATGTTTCTCTGAAGGATTTGCAAAGAGTCTCCAGACAAACTGTGACATTAAGTGAATCTGTGGGGCCTTTATCACGCTCTTCAATACATCAGAACTCAACAGGGCAAAAATCTTCAGGTACAGGGTTCAATACAAAGAAGTTTTATAGTTCTGCTGTTGGGAAAGGTCCAACGGATATTCTGCTGAATAATGAAGTTGTAGGACATTCTATGTTACGACAAAATGGAAAAGTTGGTTTTATAACTGGGACAAAAAGTCCTAAACTTACCGGAAACTTAAGACAGAGGAGTACAAGACCATCTGAACTAAATGATCCAAGTAAGTACCTTTTTATGAGTATGGCTATAAACCCAAAATACTGTATAATGGAGGAACTGTCCTGGCAGATTTACATTATTAGTTTTGCATGAAGTTTTTTGTGGGTTTATTCTTGGGGAAGAGGGACAGACATTTTTGTAATTTCCTTTTCATATACTGAGGTTTATCCGAGAAAGATTAACATTGGGGAAAACAAAAATTATGTCATGAATCATTTATTCTTTTGCTTTAAAAAGATTTAACTTCATAATTTTAAAAAAGCAGTTTTAGCAGAATTCCATCCCTCATTCTCCCAATGAAAAAGACAGTCTTCGATTTTTATTTTGTATTTTTATATTTTTGCCTTTTCAGCTAGACATCTGAACACTGTCTAGGTTTTTCCATTTCTTTAAATTTCATAATTTGTAAAATGTTAATTATTGTATTTTCTCTACATAAATTCTAATTTATTTATAGGCAGGAAGGAGCTGGAATTTGAGATATTGTTTCTAGTTCCGTGTTTATTTTACTAGACACACATTGTCTTACCGATTTGAAAAATTTAAGTAATCTTTTCCCTTATCAGTTTTTCGTAAGTTCTATTTTTTACTGTCAGTTCTTGATTGAACCAAGAAATGTATGACTTCGCTTCTGTGTCTAGGGGCAGATTAATGATACCGATTTTTTGTATAGTTAGTTATGAGAAATAAAAAAATGAAGGAGAGCGCGCCTGCAAGTAGATTCCAAGTAAACATTAATAAAAGCATAATATAATGATAAATACGGACTTCTTTGGCACTGCAGGACAATTATATAAATTACTTTTAAGCTATTGCTTGAAAAGAAATCTCTGTTACAGAAAAACATAGTGGTTGAGAATTTAATATTTTCTGTTTAGTTGTTTTGTCTAGTGATGATGATGATGAGGAGGAGGATAGTGGCAGCACTAGGAGAATGGAAAGCATTTCACCTCGTCCTGCAGATTCAGCCCGCTCCTCCCCAGCTCCTTCTACAGGAAAGGTGGAAGCAGCATTAAAGGAAAACAGTTGTGGAGTAGAACAGAGAATAGGTAGTATAACAACAGATACAGAAATTGCAGTCACACTACCAAGAAAAGCAAGAATGAAAGATCAGGTACTATTTAATGCTTCATTTAAAGAAAACAAAAATCAGTTTATAAATGGAAAATGTGAAGGCTTGTCTTGCTTTGTCTGAAGTTGACTATATTTGATTGTTTTTCTTATTTAGCAGCTCATTGGATAGTATCTCTGCTTACATAAGAAACATAATGAAATGTGTCCATTGTATTTTTACAAGCATTCATAATGGTTTGAATTATGCTTTTAACATAGATAATTCTGCATTGATTGTATACTCTTTGAGACTGGGCAGGGTATCTCTATGAAACTCAAAGGCCTTCTTAGTTTGCAGAAGAGTGTGAGTACCAGTTGGTAAGACTTCGGGCATACAAATTAAATGTGAAAGGAGGTGCAATAGTGGCTCTTTAAACTTAAGGTGCCTTGGCAGCTGTCCCGATTAATAGCACTTAGGCATTTCATGGTAGAGCTTTTGTTTTGTAGTTGAGTACCACTACAAGAATTGGATAAATAAAGGAAAAAAATCACCACGAACAGAATTGTTAAGTGCTGTCAAAGGGAACAGCTTTCATGGTATGTTAAAAAGTTAACCACCCCAAATATGAGCCATTAAGAATAAATTTCCTGGCAACTGGTGTTGAATTAATAGTGCTGATTAAAACCATACTTGGGTTACTTGTCCAGTTTCACTGTTGTGAGTTTGGCTCAACAAGAGTATCAAAATGCCCACTTGCAGTCTCAAATCCTTTGTGTTTTCTGAGTTAAAAGGCAATAATGGTACCAAAAGCTTCATGCTATGTTGAGATTCAGAAGGCAACATTCTAGCGATGTAATTGATGAAATAATGGATGTTTATAGTGTGGTTAGTCACCACTATCAATATAAAGTTGCGAACCTCTAGCCTTCAATAAAACTGTGAGGTTAAAAGCTTGAGTGATAAATAGTGCTGAATCGTGGTATTTATGCACTGGAGTAATTGAAAGCATTGCATTGTGAAGGCACTGTTGGATAAGACTTCTCAAACTCTCCCAAATGTTTTCCTTTGTATATCCTTACATTCCTGTTCACTACTCTTTAGGAACCAGTTGTAATATTGGAGATGAGCTTCATATTTTAGACAAAAAGAGAGTTTGCAGTTGAAAGCAAGTGAAACATTTCTTTTTAACACCAACTTTGCATAGATTCAAGGAAATTACTAAGAATTGGGGGTATTGCACTGTTTTTTTCAGTTGTGATAGAAGAAGCTTTGTACATTTGTTTTGCTCTCAAAATATTCATTAATTCTTTACTGAAGAGAGTACCTGAGTACAGCACCACTATAATGTTAACCATTTTAATGTTTGTCTCTGATTTGAGCTTTGACCTTTTAATATCTAAGTAGTCTAGCAGACAAAAATGAAAGGCTGTCTTCAGCAAGAACCATAGGAAAATATTTTAATTACAGCAATTTAGAATATCTACCACTGCATTTAAATGAAGCATCCAAGGGTATTTTGAATTATGACCAGGGTGGGCTAGTGATTATGGACTTTGAAATAATTGTTGAGATTTGTTCTTAACAGAAATATTGAATCCCATAAAATGTTTTTCCAGAAGTTTAATTTTATTTTGTAACCCAAAAGAATGTTTATTGATGGATGGCTTTATGAGACAATATGAATACCAAAGAAAAGAATAGTGAACTGAAAATCCTTCAAAGTAGAGCAATATGAGCAATATAACTGTCATCTTAATAGGCCTTCCTAAGGGTTCTGTTGGTAAGCAGGAGACTTCATTGTGATTATAGCTTCTGTCAGCATCTAGGGACTTTCTTGAACTGGACCCAAACTCCATGTGGCCTTCTTTCAGTGTCTTCTGACCCTGGAATCTGTCCTGACCCATCTTAACATTTCTGTATAGCTGCTTTAAGGGTTTTGATTTGACTTTTGTTTATATTTTTTGAAGATTCTACTTTTTCTACTACCACAATGCACTGTGCTTCAGTAATAACTCAATATTTTACCAAAGCTTAGACTAATAAAAACTGAAAGAAAAACAAACCCACCAACATTGTGGTGCTTTTACAGCAGTAGTGTTTTTTATAAATAAACAAATAAAATCCATGAAAAATAACCTTGTTTTACTGGGCTGCACAGGGTTTCAAAATAATGAAAACAAAATTGGTTTCAGCATTATTTATGATTTGGAAATATTAACAAAATGTCTGCAAGTGTCTGCTTAAGATTTTTCTTGATTTTAGCAATATTAACTTCTTCAGGTGTTACGAAAAGTCCTTTAGGAAATTTCTGCCTTCTGTATATGGTTGAGGTGGATGCTGTAGTAAGTAATCCTGTTGACAAACAGAAAAGTAGCTGTAAATTTAATCACTGTTTTTTAACAAGCTTGCTTTAGCAATAAATATCAGTGAGACATTCTGAAACCTTACTTTTCAGTTTGGGAACATTGTGTCAAACACTCCGATAAAACGCCGTAAAGTTATTTCTCAAGAGATTGTCACTGAAGCTGTACCTCTAAATTACCAAAATTCCTGTGAAAGCGTGATTCTGAACTGTCGAAGTATACGAATAGGAACACTACGAAGAATGGTAGTGGAACCTGTGATTGTAAGTAAATTTGTTATCTGACAAATCTCCTTTCAGTTTTTGTTGGACGTCGTTATTTTCGTACTTGAACAGTGTAATGTTTTGCTTTTGTCTGTATAACAGTAAGTTTGTCTGTAGATTCAGAGGCTGTAATACCCAAGGAATCCCAAAGTCCTGTGATGTATTAATGCATACGATCCAGTTCTGGTATTTAGTAGAAATCTCTTGCCTGCAAAACCCTTGAAAACCCTGTTTGCTTCATTGTGGGAGGGAGTTATGGTGTAGCATGCAGTTGGTAAGAAAACTGAAAACACTATCTGCCAAAAAATGCATATTGATAGGTGGAAGAAACATCTGCAGGCGAATAATCTCCTTTCTATAAAATAATATTTTTTTTTGTTAACCTTCTAAGTTACATGGAGACTTTCAAGGAGACACTGAACATTAGTTGTATCCAGATAAAATGCACGTTGCTTGCTGGGGTAACCACATAAATAGCAGAAATGTTACTTGTTTTTTCCACCTCTCTGCAAAACCCTGTTATTTGATTTGCTTAAATACTGATATGCAACATTCTCTTTTGAAGAGTTTTTTTTCCCCTCTCTGTGATATTTTTCAGAGTATTTTAAACCTTTTTGAAAATAGAATGCTTACAGATCTCATGTTTCAACAGTCGATTAGACTGAAAGAGACATTGAATAGTAAAGAATAAACTTTGCTTCCTTGAGTTGTACTAATATGTACAGATTTTTTAAAATACATTTTATGTTTTTATTTAAAGTTTTCAGTACCCAATTACTTAGTCAGCTGAAATATGTTTACTGACAATTTGCTTCTGGAGAATATGTGAAATCTTACTACTGTGTTGTTTTTCACAGTTTTGCCTGGATTATATCAAAATACGCCTAGAAAGTCAAGAAGGTGAGTTCATATTCTAATGAAATGTCAATTTTGGTTTTGTTTCGTGTATAATAAATTATACTGACACCCTGTCATCAGATAAAAGGGAAAAAGAAATTGAGATTATAAATTTGACCTGAACTGTCTGGTGAATAGAAAATGGAATTATATGGTGTTATCTCTGCCTTTTGCCAACAGAAAGAAAATTCACAGACAACCGGAATTAGCAATTTGTGGTACATGTGCAACTAGGTTGTTAGTTCTTCCCCTTCCTCCTGGTTGAAGAACTGTAGCTATTCAGGTGGTGATAGGCCAAGGTCTTAAAAACCATTACTTTTGGCTATTGTTTTTGTTAATCTGTAACATACTTATACCTCTGTAACACTTTATTAGTTCTTTTGTTTCAAATGCCTAAATAGAGTAAAAACTGCAAAGGTATGCTAGGCTCTTCCTATTTGTAACTTCCTTTAAAGTTGGGTGTGGTTTTTTTCTAGTCTATAGGTTATATAGTTCATGTTCTTGAAAGGAGTAATTTAGGAATTGGTGAAGTTATTTCCATGGGATTTGATCCCTTGGTAGCATAAAGATGGCATCTCATTAAGTACTGTGTTTAGTGGATCATTTAGCCCTTTTCCATTTCATTTTTTGGGCTTTGTCTTTGGAGGAAGATGGTTATATTCCCGGCTAACTCCATTTCTATTAACTTCATAATAATTTCATGTTTTGTTTTAATACATGTAAGTATCTTGAAATAAGAAATGCCAGTTTGTTTAGATTGATTACGATGGTCATACTTTTTCAGGGAGAGACAAATGTTTTGAACAGCTGTAGAAGCAGCAGTCCTGTCCTGCCGTGAGCCTGGTTTTGCATGTATAAATACGTGTCAGGTTCTTAAAATTCTCTCTGCCTCTCAGTGCAGACCCAGTGATAAGGGTTCAGAGTTTTCTTAGAAGACCAACTAACTCATGTTTTGGCAAGGACCTTCTGTCTAGACAGCATTAGAAGGACCTGTATGCCTCAGTTAAATGGGTTGAATCTGGTTTTATGTTGGGATTGTTGTTACTGTGATCTGCCTCTGAGAGTTGAAGTTAGGTAAAGTAAAAGTGTGTACATTTAGGAAGGAGAAAACTGAAGTATTACTATAGAAATTGCAGTATTGCAGCCTAGCCTTCGAAAGCTATTTTTATTGTTTGTTTTAAGCACAAGGGAGAAAAGACTGTGGGAGTCATCTGTAAACTTTCATTTAGTTACTAGCTTCATTTTCTCCTGTGTAACTCCCTAAGGAAGGTAAAAGAGAATCAGGTGCAAGAAGATGGACTAGTGAGATCTGTCTCGCATATTTCTACCGCCTTTTTCCTGATGAGATGGCAAACTACTGTTGTGAGCAGAAAATGCTGCCCATCAGCTCAAAGGAAGCATGTTATCGCTGCCACCTGACTCAGGGCTGGGCTACTGCTTCCTCAGCTCATGGGACCAGGAGTACTGGAGGTCTGGAGGGAAAGGAGAGCTGCTTTCCTCTGCAGAAGCTGTGGTGCCCACCGCTTCCAGTCTGCAGCTAGTGGATACTTTGCCTTGGGTAACAGTTTGCCCTCTCTGTATAAGTAGATTCCCTTTGAGGGAGGCACGGGGGTTGACATGTGGTTGCCAACAAGAAGGGAGAATGTTGCTGGACATCGGCTGCTAATTGCCAATAGAAGAACAGAGGAAACAGTTGGGGAAGTGAGGGGCACATGACACACAAACAACACACAGCACCCATCCACTGATTAAAAATAAGAAAAACTAATAATGTTGCTGACGCATCTCTTTGGTAGTAAATTAAATTGAGAGCAGTACCCTATTTTCCTCAGGTAATTAGATGGTTTCTCTGCATGTGTTTGTTTTCCTCTCCATTTTAAAGGGTTTCTTTTATAAGGGAATCTGGTTAAAGATAAATCTACAAAGGAAGTTTTACAAACCAATTGTAAAATGCATCATAGCAATAGTTGCAAATTTAAATTGTTGCTGGAAATGCTAGGGTTTTTTTAATGGGATAAAAACTAGATTGAAGTTGGTGAGAAGAAAGCACTTTGGTTTTGAATACTTTCCTGAAAGGTGACAGTGGAGTTCAGTTTGCCTTTCAAGGTATTAACAGGCATGACTTCTTGGATATGTGTTAATTAAAAATTTCTTAAAAGTTAATGAGCATGTACTAATGTCTTGATAAAGTCAAGGGGAAAATTGTATAGGAAACATACATATAATTTAATATAATTTCATTATTTTCTCCTAGAGTCAGAAAGCGATATCCGAGAGATTAACCTGAAAACTGCAGAACTTACCAAATGTGAATGGTGTAGCGTCCGAAAATTACCAGTAGTTTTCCTACAAACAGCACCATCAACCTGTAGCAGTCTGAGAGACCAGCTGAAAATGAGTAAAGATAATGTCTGGTATGAATGTAAAGGAGACAGTAAGTAGAAACAATTTTAGTCTTTTCTTTAAATTGTGTTTTGATGGTTTGGATCATGACTTAGTGCACTAGGGAAAAAAACTGGCATCATTGGTTGGGCAGGAGTACAGTGTTTCCAGACATGATCACCTTCCCAGGCTGATGAGGGGTACAATTCAGAATGGTTTGGCACAACTTGCAGTCTGTCCAGGCGCATGCTAGTTGCAATGTGTAGTCAGCTTGGTATAACTTTTTTCATTGATATTTCTATTGAATAAAAGCAAATTGTCTGCTTAACTTTTTTATATGGCCCTTTACGTTTATATGACAGCTTCTGGTATCCTTCTGCTTTCTGTGCTGTTCTTCTTACCAGCCTCAGTTTCAATAAAAACTGCTATGTGGGTTGGCCTGGGGTTTTTTTCCTATATGTTTGTAGAGATCTTGTGAGGTACACAAATATCTGCTTGGGGAAATAAGTGGATGTATCTTAAAATTATACTTAATTTCAACATAGTTTTCCTCATTTTAGTAACCATATTGTTTTTAAAATTAGCATTAAGTCGTCTTCCGCTTAAGCAGACTTTGCTTTAGGTTAAATTTGGTTGTTATTTATACCTCTACTCAGCTCTATAAATGCATGATGCATTCATATGGAGGAAGAATGCTTTCAACAATCACAGAATTATGTGCTTTCAACACATAATACCATTATAATAACCTTATCCACCTCCCATAAAAAAGTATGAGCTGTAAGGAGTGTTATAATTACAAAAATAATTGGAGTGCATGCAGGGTAGCTAGAGATAATCCTAGGAGCAGGTATGAGACCTCAGGTAAACACAAGTGTTCACAAGTGAAAAAAGGAAAAGCTTCCTGGGTGGTCTAGGTAAGAAATCCTTCCTTGAGCAGATGTCTGAGCATTTCTGCCCCCAGCTTTTCCTTGTGAGGCTGTTGTGCTGAGCTAGTACTTCTACACCCAGCTGCTTTATTGTACTTGATAATTGATTGTGCTTTGTGATACCACAGTTGCTATTTGCAATGAAATGACTTCAAGTCTGAATTGTTAGTGGTTTGAGCAACTGTGTGTAGATGCCTAGCACCCAAAGTAGGAACACCTAAAACCCATTTAGACACCTAAATTCTATGTGCTGTGAATTGGGAAATACA
Organism: Coccyzus lansbergi; assembly: GCA_033558105.1. Taxonomy (NCBI): domain Eukaryota; kingdom Metazoa; phylum Chordata; class Aves; order Cuculiformes; family Coccyzidae; genus Coccyzus; species Coccyzus lansbergi. Next base: position 220,079 of record JAUMJK010001428.1, read on the forward strand.
CTGTTGAAGAATTATTTTTCACAACAATTAGTGCACTGAGTTAAGATTAACCGAAAGGAAGCGGTAATGTGTGTGTCTGAAACACTTCTCTTGGGGAAAAACAGGTCTCTGCAGCTCTGAGTTAGATGGATTTGCGAGACTGGGATTTGCAGCCCAAATCCTGCTGCTGTGTCTGTCGGCTCACATTATTCCTTCTTAGCACACCTTAGTGCTATTTTATTTTTCAGATGCTCTGAACAGGTGGTATCTATACAGTAGCTGGTTGATCTCACTCACATTCTCCAACTTTTGGCTAAGGTATAGGCTGACCTGCTAATCCACTGTACCAAGAGAAATACAAGATTTATTAGGGACAGCAAGAGTAAGCATGAGAAAAAGCCTGACAGTGTTCTGCTCACAGAATGTTCACTGGGGGCAGGGAGGTTTTGGTTTGTTTATGTTACAGAACTTGAAAGCAAGGACTTTGTTCTTCTAGGTGGGGAGATCCCCCTTCCTGTGTAAGGAGGTGAAGAGTCTGATTACTGTGACATTTTAAATTCGTTTCCTTGTTCAGAGGCATACTTTTTAGAAATGAAAACTGGTTGCCAGTGGATTGGAGATCCTTAAGAGATTTCTGTTTCTATGGCAACAGAAATCTGATCAGAGAAAAATAACTGTTTCTTTTGTGAAATTGCCATTGAAGGTTTTTCTGCTTATGTACCCAACAACACGTGCCTAGAATCAGTAAGACCAGTTTGTTAGAACTTTGTGCTTCTGATATGTAGTATACAGTTTGTATGCCCTTTTTGAAAAAGCATCATGCTTATCTTCCTTTTTAAGTCTGGAAATAGTAGTCTCAAAAATGTACTTTTTTCCTCTCAGTATTCAGTTTGTTTTCTAAACTCTGGTGTAAGTTTTGCGTCGTGCTTACTAGATAAGTCAAGTTAAAAGCATTTTTTTGATGTGTCACCATTTCTGAGAATCACCCTTGTCTGAAAGAGCTGATTTGTAGATATCAGTACTGTATTTCCACGTAAAAGTGATTCTTATACGGTTTTAGTTAAAAGGCTGTGACCTCTGGGCTTATATGCTGTAGTGACTTTAGTATGCAAAATTTTCAAAAAGCAATAATCTTTGAGTGTAGCCTTCTAGGATCAGTGCAGACCATGCATCTACCTGAATCATGGGGTCTCATACTTTTTCTTGTTTAATTAAGTTTATGCTGTCTGTCTTCTCTTTTTGTTTGGTTTTTGCTTTTTTTCTTCCTTCCCCTTTTGAAATCACATCTGTTTGAAAGTAGGAGAAAACCAGGTTGAACTGTCTTAAAATAAAATACTTTGTAAGTGTTGAAGAGGTTAAGTAGATGAAAGCCATTTCAGTAATAAACAGTTGAGACCACAAAAACCCATCTATATTCTTTATACAGTTGTTCTTTTCTGGTGAATTTCCGCATATGAATGTATCTTGGTTGATTTTTGAGAGATTTGGTCTATACTTCTTGCCATTGACCTGGGCATGGTGTTTCCCTATACAGTTTTCCCTACATAGAAAAGAAATTATGCTGAGTACATAATTCCTCGAATTGTATTGAAATGATAGGAGAGGAGCTGTAATAAGGAAAATATAAAGTATTGATTACAGATTCTTACTGTCAATAGGCAGAGAAGCTGTTATTTCAAAGTGTGTGTATACCCACAGGTGTGTTGGTCCACAATTCTTTGAAATCTGTTTATACTTGCAACCTATTTTATTTTTTTTCTAAATGAATAATGTTCTCTCTGCTTTTTTGTAGGTCAAGAGGAACAGTACATAATTTTGATTTTTGAAACTGGTCTTGATCCTCATGCAAACTCAATATTTGAAAAAATTATTACTGACATTGGTATTAGAAATAATATTTCTGACTTCTTTGTGAAAATTTCCTTTGAAGAAGCCAATAGCAGGCTTGTTGCGTTTACTAAGTGCTTGGAAGACAATTCCAAAGGAAGCCCGTCTCACAGAGAAAACAAAATAAAAAATGTAATTATGTCTTTGTTTTAGAACAAAATCCATTATATGGGGGTATCTATAAATGGGGAGGGAACATCCACAAAGGTTTGTAGTAATAGGACAAGGAGAGCAGGTATAAACTGGAGAGGGGCAGATTTAGACTAGACATAAGGAAGAATTTCTTCACTTTGAGAGTGGTAAGGCTCTGGCACAGGTTGCCCAGGGAACCTGTGGCTGCCCCATCCCTGGAGGTGTTCAAGGTCACATTGGATGGGGCCTCGAGCAACCTGATTTAGTGGGATTTGGAACTAGATGATCTTTAAGGTCTCATCCTACTCAAACTATTGTATGATTCTATGATATTATTTGGGTTATGAATAAACTAAAGATAGTATGATAGTCACTAAACTAAAACCAATCCCAATTACTTCTGGCTCTTATATGAGGATTCCAGACTGGTCTGTGGTGGTTTATGAAGCTATGGGAAGTTGTCTGTACTTTCACAATACCTTTTAGTGGGGTTAGTGTGATAGTAATATTGCACAGTGGTGACAAGTGATAATGTCAGTATTAAGGGACAAGAAATTTGTACTATTATTAGACAACACAATTGTTTCCAAATCCATATACTGATAAAATTATATTTCAAACAAGAAATAAAGTTGCAGTGTTGTAATTAATTATATTTAATGCATTCTTTAAACAAAACTTCTTAAAGAATTTGAAACTTCCATGGCTCTGCAAGAAATGAGTAAAGACCTAAGTTGTAGGGAGGTGGATGTTGGCCTCTTCTCCCAAATGACAGGGAATAGAACAAAAGGGAACGATCTCAAGCTTCGCCACAGGAGATTCAGTCTGGATATCAGTAAAAAATTTTCACAGAAAGGGTCATTGGGCACTGGAACAGGCTGCCTAGGGAGGTGGTTAAGTCACCTCCCCTGGAGTGGTTTGTAAGACGGGTGGACGAGGTGCTGAGGGACATGGTTTAGTGTTTGATAGGAATGGTTGGACTCGATGATCCAAGAGGTGTTTACCAACCTGGCAATTCTATGATAAATGAAGTAGGAAGGGGAAAAAAAAACAACTTGAAGTCCTTCTTAAAATCAGTAGGTATGACTCTGCTGGACTTCACAAAGCTTTTATTACCTTTGTGGTAATTTTCAACACAGCATGCAAATTAATATCGACTTTATTCTTTTAAGGTTGCTTCTGAGTCCAAAATGCAGCAGCGAAATAAACAGTTACCATATTTTGATGATGATGATGAAATTGGAGAACCACATACAGTATTTATTGGTCCTATAGAAAAGTAAGATGTTTATCTTTGCCCTGTAGCAGTTCTATGAGGGTTTTTTGCCATTTCACATGTATTATTGAATGTATATTTCCTTTCAGGTTGATAGTTTATCCACCTCCTCCGGCTAAAGGTGGTATTTCTGTGACCAATGAAGACCTCCATTGTCTAAATGAAGGAGAATTTTTAAATGATGTTATTATTGATTTTTATTTAAAGTAAGTATTATTTCAGATCAGCTTTTAGTTGTCTTTTACTGTGAATGTTGTAAAGTTCTAACAACAAAGATTCATCGTTAAGTTCATAACACTTGGTCTCCAACTGTGTGTAGCTCTAATTTTAAAGGTGGTTTTACATCTTTGAGGTACTGAGGGGCATGGTTTAGAGATTGCTAGGAATGGTTGGACTCAATGATCCGGTGGGTCTCTTCCAACCTGGTAATTCTATGATTTGCAAAAAAATTTGTTTCCTCCCCTGTCCTACTTGGCAATCATATTGCTGTCACTTGGGAAAAAGGTTCTTTAAAATTTCTTTACATCCAAAGAGGAATTTTAACTACAAGCAAAAAAAAAAAAATAGCCTTTTTAAGGTCAAGTGTTGACTCCCTGGAGTTTTAGTGGTTTGGATTAACATTATATATATATATATTTTTTTTTTGTCACTGATTCTACAGATGTTAAAAGCATATTAAATTGTTACATGCTGCTGTTTTTATGCAACATATTATGTATCTGTATAATATTCAGTGTATTAAAATATTTTAGAGGTGAAAATAAAATTAGTACATCTCTCTGAGAATATCTGGAGATTTAGCACCTCAGTTACAAAATACAGACTTCTCCTAGATAGGTCATGAGTAACAAACTCACTGAAAGTTTGTTTTCCTGCTATAATATGAAAATAAATACAATGGCAACTCAACTACTTGTTGATTGAATAGAATCCTTAATACCTTGAAATACTGGCACAGATTTTGCATTACTTACTTCCTGTGGTTAGTTAGCTCTGATATTCTTATAGTTATTCTGTGTATTCTTATAGCTATTCTGTGATAGGCTAAAGTAGTTTGGTGGGGAGGTAGCTTTTTTACTCTGGTGGTAGATACTGTAACACCTCCCTGAATTTTTCATTTTTGTTAACAATTAGGTATTTGGTACTTGAAAAACTGAAAAAAGAAGATGCTGATAGAATACACGTGTTCAGTTCATTCTTCTATAAACGCCTTAATCAAAGAGAAAGAAGAAACGTTCATGAAACTTCAAACCTTTCGTAAGTCTGTTGATAAATCAGTTTGACTAAGAGCTAAGTACAATGAACACTACAAGAACGGATGCTTTAAAGAGAATAAATACTTCCAGACAATATTATGATAACTGGAGAACTCTAGGAAGCATCTGGACCTATATAAACCATAGAATATGACTTGAAAATCTGAAGCTGTTAAAGTGAAACTATCTGGAAAAGTAGTCTTTCAATTCAAATAAGCTACCCTAGAAATCATGTGTTGGTTTCTTCTTGCAGAATACAACAGAAGCGACATGGGCGAGTAAAAACATGGACAAGGCATGTTGATATTTTTGAGAAAGATTTCATTTTTGTTCCCCTTAATGAAGCGTAAGTAAATGTACCTTTTTATCACATTTGGTAAAGGCTTTAAACTTCATAGTTATAAAATTGAAAGTTATATTATAGTACGAAAGTTATAGTATAGAAAGTTATATTATAGTATGGGAGGAACCAGGCTCCTTCCTTCTCTACTTGAGGAATGTTCTATTGTTGCACCTGCATCCATCAAAACATCATCATTCATCATCCTTCCAGTGCTGAAAGGGGCTGCAGGGAAGCTGGGGAGGGGCTCTGGATCAGGGAGGGCAGGGAGAGGATGAGGAGAAAGGGTTTTCAGCTGAAAGAAGAGAGATTGAGATGAATAGGCTGCCCAGGGAGGTGGTTGAGTCACCTTCCCTGGAGGTGTTTGGGGGATGGGTGGATGAGGTCTTGAGGGACTTGGTTTGGTGTTTGATGGGAATGGTTGGACTGGAGGATCCGATGGGTCTCTTCCAGCCTGGTTGTTCTATGATTCTATGATTCTATGATTCTATGATTCTATGATTCTATGAACTGAAGTTAAAAAAATAAGAGTATAAACCTCTTTTCCCAGGTAATAGAAACAAACTACTAATATAAGCCATTTAAGTGCATGGTTGTAGTATTAAAAACATGAAACAATATAAATACTGAGCAAAAATGAACTTATGTGAGTGCTTTATCCAGGTTTTTACCTGGTTCTCTAGAGTTCTTTCTTCTAACGTGTTGTCATTGAGGACTTTCGGATTTACCTTTTTTAGTCCTTACTTTTCCTTCTAATGAGATCTCTTTGATGTAGATGAGATCATCCTGTAGTTACAGTAAACCTATATTGTTGGAAAACACAACTGAAAAATCTCTACTGCCCTGTATTGGGTACTTTAGTCTTTCTCTTTGTATCCTTTTGTCCTGATGTTTTCCTTTGGTCTGGAAGCAGACTGTTAGCATTCTAATGGTTCTTAAGGACTTTTAATGATGCTTGCTTTCCTTAAGATCAAAAGAAGTTGTCCCAAACAGAATCTAAGCAGTTGTTAAGCTGTAATATTTAGGGAAGTTAAACTAGTGCATTTAAAAAATATACAATAGAAATGTAAATAAAGTATGGAAAGAGAGACAGAAGAATCTTAACTGACTTGTCATACGTAACTGATTTTAAAAACTCAAAGAGTGAGTGTGCTTTTTAATTAAAGCATTTTATCTGGATACTGCACCATTGTGGAGTGCAAAGAGAATTCTGGAATCTTCTTTTTTCCTGACCCTTCCCCTGCAGAATTCTGATGGTAACTGTAGAGAGGCAGTTATGAAGCAACTGGCCATAGATACAACAAACTCATAAGTAGATCCCAGAGACAGCTTTTTACAAGCACTGACTAATTCAGATTTTGAGATACTACGACCTCTGTACAGCCATGGGCAGACAGCAAGTCCTTTGGTGGTGAAAATGGCTTGGGTGTAAGATATTCCCCTTATACACTGCAGGCTTCATCCTTGCCATCTGTTTCCCCCATAAGCTTTAAGTACCAGAACTTTGAAGTGTCTTTTATAAAATCATAGAATTGCTTGTTTGGAAAAGATATTTAAGATCATGGAGTCCAACCATGCCTGTCTGCTACTAAATCATATCCCTAAGCACTTCATCTGCCTTTATTTTAAGTACCTCCAGGGATGATGACTCCACCACCTCCCTGGGCAACCTGTTCCAATGCTTGATAACCCTTTTGGGGAAGAAGTTTTTCCTGATGTCTAATCTGAACTGTCCCTGGGGCAACTTGAGGCCGTTTTCTCTTGTACTATCACCTGTCACTTGGGAGAAGAGACGAACACCCACCTCTCTGCAACCTCTTTTCAGGCAGTTGTAGGCAGTGATAAGGTCTCCCCTCAGCCTCCTCTTCTCCAGACTCAATAATCCCTGTTCCTTCAGCCACTCCTCTTAAGTCTTGTTCTCCAGCCCCTTCATCAGCTTCATAGCCCTTCTCTGGATGCACTCTAGGACCTCAATGTCTGTCTTGCAGTGAGGGGCCCAGAATTGAACACTCTATTCAAGGTGCAGACTATGGGGTCAGATTCACTTCCCTGGTCCTGCTGACTGTACTGTTTCTGTTACAGGCTGAGTTGCCTTTGGCTGCCTTGGCCACCTGGCTCATACTCAGCCACTGTCGGCCAACACCCCTAGGTCCTTCTCTGCCAGGCAGCTTTCCAGCCACTGTTCTGCAAGCCTGTAGCACTGCATAGGGTTGTTGTGTCCCATGTGCAGTCATCAACACTTGGCCTTGTTGAACCTCATACTATTGGTCTCAGCCCATCAGTACAGCCTGTTCAGATCCCTCTGCAGAGCCTCCCTACCCTCAAGGAAATTGACACTTCCTCCCTGCTTAGTATCATCTGTGAACTTACTAAGAGTACAGTCAGTCCCCTCACCCAGATCATTGATAAAAATTTCTAACAGAACTGGACGCAACACTAAGTCCTGGGGGAACACCACTTGTAACTTCAGCTTTAGTTGCTTTCTACTTCCCACCATCCTCTCTCACGTCATTCGCACATCCACATTGGTTACACACAGAGGAAATTAGACTGATCATGCTGCAAATACCAGGCAGTTTGACTTACCTGAAAATGTAAAGAAATAATTGTGTGGGTTTATGCGAACTAGTCATGTTGCTAGTAACATATGGTAGTTTTTGCTGTCTACCATCATGAGTCGTGCAGCTCAGTGGGAGTGAATTTACAGAGCAAAACAGTTTGTACTGAAGACGTGATGTTCATACCATGTGTGGCTTGTGGACTTAGCGTGCAGCTAGCTTTGTCTCATGGACTCATTCAGTAGCAATTAGAGCATGAGAACTACTTGTCTCTCTCATCTGGAAATGATTCCATTCACACTTTATGGGACTGTCCTTCACTCTGAACTGAAACTTGGTAAGTGGTGGTAGTAGGACATTTGCTTGCAAAAATCGTTTCCTTATTTGTAAAGCAAGAATACTTTAGAACAGAAAAAAGCCAAGTATCCAGGGAGATGAAAGTGGTGATCTGACAGCAAGGGGTTGGGAGAGCAGGTCTGTTTCTTACTATTGTTTTTACCTGCATTCTGGCAGAGAAAGCCTAGATTAGATCTTCCACATTTCTTTTTTTTTTTCTTAATTTATTGTTAGTAACTGCTTGTATTTTTCTTAGCTGCACCTTGCTATTCTCTCTTCCCTAAAGCGTGCCACTTCCCCCACCTCCCAAAACCCAGCATTCAGTTTTGAGGTACAAAAAGCTGAAGATTTTTTTTGACAGTCTTAATATATTTAGGAAAGAATCAGTGGCTTGAGAATGAATTAATCCCATTATGATGAGTAAGTGGTACTGCAAGATGGAGAGGAGGCTGGAGAGCCACCTGGAAAAGAACATAAAAACTAGAGAGTATGAAGGCTTCTAGGTTTCTGTCCTAGAAGCAGAGCTGTCACTTGCTAAGTGTCTCCTCCTTCCTTATCTTCTCATGAGAGAGAAGAATGGCAGGTTTTACCAGGTTGCTTTACATCTGACTGCCCTTTCCCCTATATTTTGTCTCAAAATGGGTCAAGAACAGAGAGTTGGAGTTGCCTTCACTTACTTTTTTCAGTCAAAAAACGTGCTGAGGTTTTCCTCTTTACATTATTGCACGTGTGTCTCTTCCTTTGATGTGTAACTCTTGTCTTTATGTTGAACTGACATGGAAATCCTGGGGTTTTTTTCAATAACTTCACAGCAGTACCACTTCGAGTGCTTCTTAGCTTTTATGATAAAGGTGCAAAAAATTCAAATTTTAGAACTAAACGTATTGTTGACAAAAGAGGCGATAAATACCAGTGCCGATTTTTCTTTCTTAATGGCAAAATATTAATGTGAAGGAATTTTGTTCTGGTTAGCAAGTACAGTATAGATCCCATTTGAGGAATTTACAGTAGCATTCTCTAGCTGTGTACATGGATTTTGAAATATGTAGCCCCTGGACTTTATTGACAGGAATGTGAAACTTCGCTTTTGTACCAGTACAACATTCTTATATATTTGTGGTGTTGATTTATAGAGTGGTTGGTTCTTAAGCTGCAGTGAGTCTTTTGGAGATGCAAATTTTATGATGAAGGCTGTGGACTGGGACCAACATCTACTCTAAGTTGCTGCTTTTTCAGAAAATCCCTTGTGTTACTTTCGTGTTGTGTAATTTCCCTAAATTTCCCAGTGCCTCTGTTCCTCACTGGCAAAATGTAAACTGTCATGTTTTGTGTTGACAGCCATGGAAATGTTTAAATGTTGTATATTTGGTAGAATATAATTTTCAACTATTTTTTTTGGTTATCAGGCATTTACTTGTAATTTCAAGGGATTAGTGAAAATACTAGAGGCACAGTGAAACAGTGGTGAAGAGGGAGAATCAGTCAATCCCTGTTGTATATAGAGAGCAAAATATGTACCATTTTCTGGGTTCTGTAGAACCTGTTTTTTCAGATTTTTTTCAACTTGCCTTTGCCTGGATATCTGTCGGTACAACTTAATACAAGGTCCAACACAAATAAGTGAGACTAACCAAATAGTTCAGGAACAAAGAGTGAAAGAGGAGAGACAAAGAGATGGTTATAGAACATGTTCTAATCTGTCACAGGGAGACAAGGCTTAACTCGATCGCTTCACTCAATTTGAACATGCATCTGCTCATACTCAGATGTTTTCGTAGCTTATTTGGAAAATGTTGGTATGTGCCAGCCCACAATGCTTTGTCTGTGAAGCATTTTTTAGCTAATACCAACATCACTGTGCTTGAGCACCCACCCTATTGGGCAGAACTGACTCCCTTTTCCCAAAGATCATGTTGATGCTCAAAGGAACCTGTTTTTTGTTGGTGGAAGATGTGAAGTCAAAAACGGCAGAGATCATCAACAGTGTTTTGGAAAATGTTCTGTGGAATTGCTTTGAACATTGGCAGCATTGTATGCAGCTGGGTGTCAACTCAGAAAGGAATTATTCTTGGGTTTTTTTGCTTTGGACTTCTCTTCCATCAGTCTATTCCTGGTCTTCACAGGTTATGATCATAGTACAGACATACAGCCTTGAGTTGTCTAGACTCTTCCAGTGTCTGCAGCTCGAGTCATTGCAATACTGCAGGTGAATTTCAGGAATTTACCGCTTGGTTTGTTGCTGGTAATTAGTCCTTGTAAATAGAATTTTCTCTGTATGATACAATAGCGAATTAAAGGTGTAGAAGAGTTTCTTTGGTTTCAGTGAAAGATCTTTTGCTTCCTTGTATCTTGAATTAAGTAATATGCAAGAGAAGTTATTCGAGGATCTGAGAAAAAGCAAGAGAAGCTTTCAATTTACAGGAATGCTGCTAATCATTGCTAATGCTTCTCCTGTGCTGCCTAGAATGATGCTTTTTTTCCTTCTAGGACACAACTGTTTTTTCTGGGATCTGGTTTAAGAGTACCATCTAGAAATTGTTTCTTTGGTGTTGCTGGACTTCAGTATCTACTTCCAGAAGTCCTTCCAGACTCTCATATACCCACCAGTTTAGGGAATGCGGGCTCATTGCCTAACAAGTTGTCATATTGCAGTAACTGGAGGTGGGCAGGAGGAATCTAGGGGAAAATTAACTTCAGGACAGTATGATGCATTTAACCATAACTGCATCAGTGTCCTTTGGCAGTACAGTCTTTTTTGTTTATCTCCAGTCAAAATAGGTTGTTCTTTGAAAACTTAACTTTTTTTGATCCAGGTTAAATTGTTAGCCTGTTTACATAAATGGTACAAAAAGCCCATATTACTAGAATGCACACAAATTCCAGGGTTTAATGATACTTATATTCATTTTCTAAATGTCCTGAATCATTCAAGACAAAATGCCTCTATACCTCACATGCTGCTTTCAAAGACCACTTTAACTGCCATTGAGTTTCAGTGACTTCATAGTAATTGACAAGCTGAGTTGGGGTTGTTCAGCCTGGAGAAAAGGCTCTGAGGAGATCTTACAGCGATCTAGTACATGAAGGGGGCTACAAAAAAAAACTGGGGAGGGGCTGTTCAAAGAGGCTTGTAGTGATAGGACTGGGGACAATGGTTATGAACTGAAGAGGGACAGATTTAGACTAGCCGTAAGGGAGAATTTCTTCACCATGAGGATGGTGAGACACTGACACACGTTGCCCAGGGAAGCTGTGGCTGCTCCATCGCTGAAGATGTTCAAGGCAGGTTGGATGGGGCCTTGGGCAGCCTGGTCCAGTGGGACATGTCCCTTACTATGGCATTGGAACTAGGTGATCTTTAAGGTTCCTTCCAATGCAAACTCTTCTATGATACTATGATAATAATCTATTTTTTTATTATGTCAGTTAGACATGCATTTTTAGCTACTGCTTTTCTTTTTTTGTAATGAAATGTGGCTTCACCTGCATAATAGACTTCCAGGTTCTGGTTTGTTATCTGCTGTGGGGAGTCAGAGAACTTTCAGCAAATTTCTAAATCAAGTCACTTTATACCTAGTTGCAGTACTTCAATCCCTGGATTTGCTGCAGGTCCATATCTGATTGATTGACAAGTCAATGAAATCTGAAGAGGCAAGGAGGAAACTGGGACAAAACTTTATTTTGTTTTGCGGAATAGAAGTATTTTTGGTCCTCAAAGTGTTAGAATGTCAGTTCTGTGAAGGGTGAGGAGGACAACAGAGTTGTGGTGATGGCATTACAAATACTTTTTGGCCCCTTTTTAATTCACTGTTTACAAGATTTCCTTGAAAGACTGAAGTGTCATATACAACTGGAAGATCTCATGGGCCGAAGAATATGAGCTATTCAGCTATATTGTTATATCTGGCTAACTTGTGTTGCTTGTGTTGAACTACTAGAGAGCTTTATGCAGCTGTAGAACATGAACTCTTCAGTCTTGAATTCATGCAGTGACAACATTGAAAACAAAATAAGCTTTAATTCAAAGAAGGAAAAGTATGTGAAAAGTATGAGCAAATTGAAATAAATACTTAGCATCTGTTTTCAACTACCTGTACCATATTAATGAATTTGTTGGTGGCTACTTGCATGGAGTGATCTTACCTTTAGAGAAGGATGAAGGCTTGAGTAAAACCTGCTTGGAAAAGTGAACAGCTGTGACAATCTGTTTTTGATAACTACAGATGACAGTGTTTAGGTTTAGTGTGTGTGTGCCACAGGCACTAAGTGTTTTGTTTGGATTTTATCAGCTCAAGTTTTAACAGTAAGCATTAACGTAATTGCTAGGTTTTATTGTGTTTTTTCCTTTGCAGTGCACACTGGTTTTTGGCTGTCATCTGTTTTCCTGGTTTAGAAAAACCCAAATATGAACCAAACCCCCACTATCATGAAAGTGCTGCAACACAGATGAAATCTTCCTCTTCAGATGGAGAGAGCAACACACCATCTCCTTTGCCAAATGAGTTAGATGCGCAGAACTCGCCTTCCAAGTCCACAGCAAAGAAGACATTGACCAAAAAGTATAATACAGCTTTAATTGACCCAAACACTGAAACAGAGGACAGTGGGTCTTCATGTTGTAGAAGAAGTCCTTGTAGGGGAAAAAGTGCTTTCAAAAAACTGAATCAAATAGACAGTGATTTGGAAGAACCTAACACTGTGGAACTGGCATGCCATAAACTTGACCATAGGACTCCAGATGAAAATGGTATACAGGGTGAATTCACAGCTGCTAGCCAATCTTTGGGTATGTAATTCTAAAAATATGCATATTTTAACAACAAATGTGGAGATTTCACATCTTACTACTTTAGCAATGTGTAAATATCGTACTTGGAAATTTTAGTATGTGGCTGAAGTTTGAGTGCTTGCAATATAAGTAACTTATAACCATTGCATATAAAATATTTTGTGGCTGTTGACATAACTCTCAGGGCATTAGACTAGAGATGATTTTCCATAATCAGTTTCATTTTTCAGTTCTGTGACCTTTTTTCACACAAAATCATGTAGATATCACTTTGCATCACTTAAGACTGTAATTGTTAGGGAAAGGATAGTAGTTGACGATAGATACTCGTTATGTATGTTCACACGGCAACAACCTTAATTACAGTGTCTTCTAGTGTTTGAGGTTTTGCTTCAACACTGTCTAACCCTTTAATGTCTGGATAGAAGGTATGTAAAAAGACTGAGAATAAAATAATAATAATAATAATAATAATAATAATACAAACACTCTAATATGATCTCCATGTAACATTTAGAGAGGCTTCCTCATGCTTTACTGCTGTGGAGGCTGATTTTTTGTTCTAAAGGGAACAAAGGAGCAGACATACTGTAAAAAGCAGATGAAGGAATTAGGTAAAGATTTGTTTTCTTCTGCTCACTGAAAGGTTTGTGTACCCTTGAGGCATAAAATATAAAACATTCAGTCATGCAAAACCTTTTACTTCAGTCATTGATAGTATTCCTAGCGACTTAATTTATGCAATAAGTAACTGCAAAGCTTATAGTACAAGATCTGGAAAGATAATCAATCGTATGTCTAATCTATACACTGCAGGCTATTACAACTTGGATATCTTAATGGGTATAAACACTCCTACTTTCTAATCTAAATGTATTCATTCACAATAACATTGTCACTTTTAGAAGATCTGGGATGGGGATGTGTGTGTAGGTCTGCTCTCCTTTGAATTGATGTTTTGTGTGTGATGGTTACTGTTTATGATATTACTGGTGTATGATATGACCTAGTTCCTTGGATGCTCCTACTGCTGCTTGTCTGTAATTAGTTGGAAATTAATGGCACTTTATGGCAACATTGTGTTGATGACTGATGATCATTCTGTTGCTGACTACACGCTGGGACTGTCTTGTTCAGCTACTGTGGATGATGCCCTTTTCATTTATGTAGGCTTTCTTACAGGTCACAGTCTTGGTTTGAGGGTGAGATTCAACTTAAGATTGACACCAAGAATATATTTAGGCAGCTAAATTTAGATGGCCAAATGGATGATTGGGGGGTTTCTGCCCAGTCTTCAGTGTTTGCTCCAGAAGGTTGTGAGTCTTGACCCTGCCAAATTCATACGTATGTTCTGGATATCCTAGGAGATGTAAAAAGACAGCAGGTACTTCTTTGATTGTATAATCAATTAAACCAGGAGACTGCCTCTTCTTACCTGAAAGAAGACATAGAGCAGCTGTTTAGTTGAGTAGCTCTGATTAAGGTCTTCACAGAACATTTGGGTTTTACAATGCCAAGTATACGTGGGAGCCTGAAACAAGATGCCTTGATCTCAAAACTAAATGCTGGTGTGAGAACTCAGAAGGAATTGATAGAATTTTGAAGAAATTTGGTACCTTAGAAGAAATCACTCAAAATATGTATTTTTTTTAAATTACTAAACTAATCTCCTTTTTATTGCTCAGGTTTTGTATGAGAAGTGATTCTTGGTTCCAGTTTTTATTTTTTAGGAATCTGTCAGCAGGAAGTCCACATTAGTGTGTGGCCTACTTCTTGTGCCAAGGTCTTTTCAAAGATACTGAGTAGGAGTAGTTTGTCCCTGTGGAATTCCAATGATAAGTATTCTCAAATGCAGGTAGTCTCCTTTTTTTTCCATGAGCTAGTTCATTGCCCTCTTTACTGTTCTTATAGAAATCCTGATTTCCTTTAGTAAGTAATATGTCCTCCAGTGACACCATAACCAGCACTTTTAATTTTTGAGATTGTTTAGATGTATTATTGTCACGACTCCCAAATTTTAACCTGTTTGGGGTGTAAGAATTATATAGCTCTTTTCTAGAAAAAGTTTACCTATGAAGACTTCAGATTTTGCTGGCATGAATTATTAATTTTTCACTTATTTCTTCATAATTTATTATTTTTCCCTTCAAAACCTGTTCTGAAGTCTTGCATAGTAATATTGTGAGACTAGAGAGCCTGTAGCTGTCTGTATCTGCTCCTCTCACAGGTGTAGCTATAACATCCATTATTCTCTTCTGATGCTGTTTCCCCAGTGAATAAATATGTAGAGGGTGTAGGGAGTAAATTTACATGTATTCTTTTTATGTAACAAGCAGTGAAGTTTCACAAGCATTTCTAAGTCACTGCTTCCAGAAGAAGCTGATCCAGCATTCTACCTTCCCCAGCAGCATGTTCCCAAGCTACCTTTTCCTGTTTACCAGCACAGGTTGTCATGTAACTGCACAGGGAAATCTGATCAAGGAACTGATTCAAGGCTGATTTTTCTCAGTTGAGGACACTGAAAGGGTGCTCTTGGTGTCATGGAAGGAATCTGCTTGGGATGGGAATCAGTGGTTGTATTAGGGACCAAATGAGACTGTCCCTTTTGGTGGCAGTATGAACTTATGCTGTTGCAAAGGCTTCATGGAACTACAAGGTAATTTCGTTATGGGCTTTAGTCTGTCTTTAGAGTTTTTTCTGTGTTACACAGAATAGAGAACAGTTCCTGCTCTGTTACTCAGAAGAAACTTTTCCCTTGTTCATATGCATGAATAAAATATAATGTCAGCTGTATCACAGTTACTATGAGCAATCCTGAGCAAATCAGAGGTTCTTAAAATTAGTTAGGTCTTCAAGGATAGTGCAGTATTTGATGTTTAAATAAACTACTGTCTGTGATTGATACAGATGGATTGCACAAAATCAGGCTAAACTATAGTGAGGACTCGGCTGATGGCAGTAAACTCAATGAAGATGAGCTTATAGATTTTTCTGAAGACCAAGATAACCAGGTAAAGAATTTAACAATTTTATTTGGGTAATGCAGACTGTCGTGTGTTGTACTTTGAAGGAGCTTAAAAGCTATGTAGGCTTTCTAAATGTGTGTTGTCTAAAGCTTTACAAGTGTCAAATCCAAAGCACCGGTTACCTACAAAAATTTGCAAATTAGCTGACAGAAGAGAAGTGTACTTCTGTTTGTTAAATTGTTTATTTGAAACTGTTGTACTCATCCTGCATTTAATTTTTTCAGTCTTTTGCATAGTGACAGTGTTACACAGTGATTTTAGTGGAAGCTAAGGTCAACACATTTCTATGTTTCATCTCCCTCAGCCCTACGTTTATCTAATAGATCCAAGAATGAGTTACTCTTCCCTCAGCTGCATTTCCTGGACATACACATTTATAAGTAGGTCATACTCTGCTGTTTTGTTTCATTGGTGCTTCTCCTTATCAAATTTAAGCAATGCAGATTTACAATCAAGTAGTATTCATGTTAAAATTGCATGATATTGAGATTCTAGAGCTGTGGAAAGACTGACCATTAAAATGTCCTTTACTGACTCACTGCTGGGTATTGAGGGCATTATTCCATAGCCCTGTTGCTTCTACAGTGTTCAGTGCAAGCAAACTAGGAGTTAACACATTTACTCTTCCTAACTGGCCTTCCACTTCATGTTCCAGGTGTATGATGGCTCCAAGTTGTCCAAAATAGAGAATGGAAGCTATCACATATAGCCTAGGAATTAACTATTTTCCACCTTTAAGGCAAGAACAAACCATTGTTTTAAAGTCTGCAGCTGTTTGTAATGGCCTCCAAACAGTATGTATGCGTGCACACGCATATAAAAGCTGCAGTTTATCTTGAAACTGAACTGTGCTTTTCATACAGACTCAGACCACCTCTCTTGTCATGCCACTTGCCCAAACACTCTGCAGTTCTGACCTGGTGGAAATGCCTTTCTGTCTGTTTTATACCAGCTAAGGTTTCCTAAAGAATGGAGAATGAATATTAGTGTTTCCAGTTTGAAGTCCGTGGCACAAAACCAGGAAAGAAGGCGCATGGACAACTGTGTTCCGTGAGAGGAGGGAAAGATGCCAAGGTCCCTGGTTGCAGTGTAGCTTAGAACTTAGCTCAGGCTGAAGCTGTCACTGATATCTTCTCGAATGCACAAAGCAAGTATAGAAATGGTAGACCATGATGAGATGAGTGCACTTTCACATCTGCCAAAAGCGGAGTTGAGGCTGCAACAGAAACAAGCGTAGTAGTAGTATCTAATATGGTAGTATTGTCATGGCATAACTTGAGGGTTTCAGTCATAGGATCTTGCATATTAGTGAAATGTGCATTATTCTCACCAAAAATTTCACAAATTATGCTGATACATGGGGGTTCCCGTTGTTTGGAAAGCATCTCTTTCCTTATAACACTATGGGCTGTGGTAGAAATAGTGAACTTGGTAGAAGAGTAAGAAACTATGAATCATCGGGTTACTTTTAGATATAAGAACTTGGTTGGTTTGTTCATAAATTCCTGTATCTTTCGTGGCAATTGATATTGAAATGAAAATGTCAAAGGATATTCCCAAGTTGGTTTTGCAAACTGTGTCATATATCATAGCAGTTTAATTTCCTTGCCCAAAGAACCAATTTGGTGCAGAGATCAAATTTTGCTCTTCCTTTAGAAGATCACATACCCGAAACTGCTAAGCAAGTTTCTAGTAATTGTTAGCAAGGAAAATTATTGACAGTTGGGATTATAACCTGATAGTGAAGTTGCACATCTTTTAAGCCAGCAGTGCTTTGAAAATTTCAGTTGCAGCTTTTTTGTAGTTTCAGCTGTTGTTAAATAAATAGCACCATTCACTCTGTGTGGTTTCAGCATGGATTTGACAAAACAGGTGACTAAAAGTTCTTAATGCAAACTTTGCAATCAATGGCTTCAGATTAAAGCTACCACGTCTTTATTAAACTTTGGTATTGGTCTTGAACAAAAATTGTAAGTATAGCAATAAATTATTTTTTATCTGGTTGAAAAACAATTCTAGCTCTTAACCATGTGTAAACGTGTTGCTTCTGTAGGAAGACAGTAGTGATGATGGTGGCCTTGTAGATGATAACTGTAATTCAGAAATGGGACAATGGCACCTGAAGCCTACTGTCTGCAAACAGTAAGTATTTAAACGGTTAAAATGGAAATTTCATAAAATTTGATGGAATTTAGAAGAGAGTAGTTATGGGAAACAGTCATACATCAGTCTTCAAAAGCTTTAATCAGCATCTTATTAGTGTTTGAGAGAGAATTTTATACTTTGTAGTATCCTCATCTTTGCTGAGCAGAAAATTTAATGAAGGAAACAACACAAACCCCAAAAAAGCTCTATTTCATTTGTAAAGTCTGTGTGCTCAGCAGAAGAATTTGGAGATTGTTTCTTCCATTAGAGCAGTTCTTTGATATCTTGCACTTAGATTCCTACAGGAAGAAGGTGCAGAGGCATGTTTAAATGTACTCTTCTATGTTAAAAAAATACTGACATCTTTAAATGAAAATATTTAACTTAATACTAAAGAAAACCCTTGTCACCACTGAAATTAGTACAGGAAAATGGGAGTAAGTTCTTGCTGCCCCTATTTCTTGTCTAAATGTGTTTGTTTACCTGGTTTGGATTTTAATCTATTAAGATTTAAGGGGTTTATGTTTGAAACTCCGAAATTATTTATTAATAATCATTGACTGCAGTTGCTTGCATTTTGGTATGACAGAAATGCATGATTCCAAAGCTAGAAATATTCTAACTAATATTGCCGTCTTCACAATTTTGCTTGTACACTTTTTTTAATTTTTTTAAATCCATTTTTGGTTTCATTGTGAATATAATGGTTACTAGGAAAGTAAAGGCTTTCACAATACATTCTTATGGTGCAGGATGAAATTATGAATTTATACAATGTATGGAATGCATACAAATTATTATTAAAAGATGTTCATGAACGGGTAAAAATCCATCTGTGTTGTGAGTTAAGCATATTTATGAGCTTGCGATTATAGCTTGGCTATATTTGTCCCATTCTGATGATGGATTATCTGTACGTAATACTTTCCACTAGACATTCTTTTAATCCAAGCATGAAATTTCATGAGATCTTTGACACTGAAATATCAAAGTCATTAAGGGCACTTAAATACTTTACTATTAGTATTTTTTTTAATTACTTTTATAGGAAAAATAAAATTACCTTGACAAGGCTTTCAATTCTACCCCTTTCATCCTCCGCCCCACCCCCCAAAGTGCTGGATTCTGCATTTTTAAATAGCATTGCCTATAAATTTTTTATCAGAAATTAGAACAAATACAAGTAAAAATAAACATCATTCCAGTGATTATATGCTTATGCCTAAAAAGATTGCACATATATAAAATAATTCATAAATGCAAACAAACCTTTACATAAATCCATGCAGATATTGTACTTGAATTTGGTTTAAATTTTCTGTAAAGGAGGCCTTGTATAAATGTGTGTTATTAGTTGAAAAAAGACAGCACATCTTTGAAAAATAATTTGCATCATATTTATCCTTAAGAATACATCTTGCTTGTAATGGTGAGATTCTGAACTCCTGTCATGAGTTAGCTTTGATGTATAAATCCCGCTGTTGCATATATAAGGTGGCTGATAAAATTGTTATGTTTCTAGCTATTGCAAAAGTAGTATCCCCTAGATCAAGTGACAGGAGGTAAGCAAGAGAGCATTTAAGCAGACTTGGTTCTCTAGAAAATGTTTGTTCATGGATATGTTACTTTTCTGAAGTCTATGAAGTACACAACTTGTGTGTTTGATGGGTAACTATCAGGTAAATTTCAGATTCATTGGCTGGAATCACTTATAGAACATGCATACCTGGGCTTTTAGGTGCTGTGGATCTGTCTTCCAGCTAGTGCTCCAGAATGTTGTTTATGGGGTCTAAAAGAGCACAGGACACCTGAGGGGGTTTTAAGCAGCTAGATTTTGCCTGTAGCAAAGGAGGACAAGGGAGACCATACAGTCCCTTTTGGACTCAGAGGGAACAGCAGTGACAGGGGACGAGGAGAAGGCTGAGGTACTTAAAGACTGAGGCAAAGAAGGCATTAATTGTAAAGAAAGCTGTTCCCTCTGTGTAGATACCTGGGTAACAGAGGAGCAATACGAGGCTCCCATAGTCCAAGAGGAGGTGGTCAGAGCCCTGCTTGGCCAACTGGACACCCACAAGTCTATTGGGCCAGATGGGATACATCCTAGGGTATTGAGGGAGCTGGCGGATGTATTGGCCAAACCCCTTTCCATCATCTTCCAGCAGTCCTGGAAGACTGGGGAGGTACCTCTGGACTGGAGGCTGGCTGATGTAGTTCCCATTTACAAGAAGGGTAGCAGGGAGGATCCCGGGAACTACAGGCCAGTCAGTCTGACCTCAGTGCCAGGGAAAGTCATGGAACAGGTGATCTTGAGTGCTATCATGAAGCGCTTACAAGAGAACCGGGTGATCAGGCCCAGTCAACATGGATTTACCAGAGGCAGGTCCTGCCAAACCAACCTGATCGCCTTCTATGGCAAAGTCACTCGGCTGCTGGATGAAGGAAAGGTTGTGGATGTGGTCTTTCTGGACTTCAGTAAAGCCTTTGACACAGTTTCTCACAGCATTCTGCTGCAGAAACTGTCAGCCTCTGGCCTGGACAGACGCACACTCTCCTGGGTAGAAAACTGGCTGGATGGCCGGGCCCAGAGAGTGGTGGTAAATGGTGTTAAGTCCAGCTGGAGGCCAGTGACAAGTGGTGTCCCCCAGGGCTCAGTGCTAGGTCCAGTCCTGTTCAATGTCTTCATCAATGACCTGGATGAGGGCATTGAGGGTACCCTTAGCAAGTTTGCAGATGACACAAAGCTGTGTGCAAGTGTCGATCTGCTGGAGGGTAGGGAGGGAAAGGGACCTGGACAGGCTGGACAGGCTGGACCGCTGGGCAGTGTCCAACGGCATGAGGTTTAACACGGCCAAATGCCGGGTCCTGCACTTGGGGCACAACAACCCTATGCAGAGCTACAGACTGGGAGAAGCCTGGCTGGAAAACTGCCAGGAGGAGAGGGACCTGGGGGTGTTGGTCGACAACCGACTGAACATGAGGCAGCAGTGTGCCCAGGTGGCCAAGAAGGCCAATGGCATCCTGGCTTGTATCAGAAACGGTGTGACCAGCAGGTCCATGGAGGTGATTCTCCCTCTGTATTCAGCACTGGTGAGACCGCTCCTTGAATATTGTGTCCAGTTCTGGGCCCCTCAGCACAAGAAGGATGTTGAGGCCCTGGAACAAGTCCAGAGAAGAGCAACGAGGCTGGTGAAGGGGCTGGAGAACAGACCCTATGAGTTGTGGCTGAGAGAGCTGGGGTTATTTAGCCTGGAGAAGAGGAGGCTGAGAGGAGACCTCATTACTCT
Organism: Coccyzus lansbergi; assembly: GCA_033558105.1. NCBI lineage: Eukaryota > Metazoa > Chordata > Aves > Cuculiformes > Coccyzidae > Coccyzus > Coccyzus lansbergi. The sequence continues at coordinate 241,087 of JAUMJK010001428.1, forward strand.
CTACAAGTACCTGAAAGGAGGTTGTAGAGAGGAGGGAGGTGGCCTCTTTTCCCAAGTGACAGGGGACAGGACGAGAGGGAATGGCCTCAAGCTCTGCCAGGGTAGATTTAGGCTGGAGATTAGGAGTAGGTTTTTCACACAGAGGGTCATTGGGCATTGGAATAGTCTGCCCAGGGAGGTGGTTGATTCACCTTCCCTGGAGGTGTTTAAGGCATGGGTGGATGAGGTATTGAGGGACTTGGTTTAGTGTTGGATAGGAGTGATTGGAGTAGAAGATCCAATGGGTCCCTTCCAACCTGGTTGTTCTGTGATTCTGTTCTGTGAAATGCTTTCAGTCTGACAGTGTAATATTTTCTGAGTGCGTTCTGTCATTCTCTGCACTTACCGTATGGTTAAATCTAAAGATAACTTTGTATTCAGCTGTCCCAGTTAGAGGATTATAGGAGCGCTGGCAAAACTTTATATAGTATTGGTCTAGTTTTGTTCAAGGTCACCCCACAAACTATTTCCCAGCTAGGTAGCTGTGTAACAAGGTGTTCCAAACTGCTGTAAAATACTGTGCACTGTGTTCTCTCTTAGGCCTTGCATTTTGCTGATGGACTCACTGAGAGGCCCTTCCCGGTCAAATGTTGTGAAAACACTGCGGGAGTAAGTTTCATATCTAGGGGTTTTTTTTTGGCAGAATTCTGCAAGGAAAGAAAAAATAACCACCAACAAACTAATTTGCATGGTCTTTCATCATAGATATTTAGAGGTGGAATGGGAAGTCAGGAAAGGCAACAAAAGGAGCTTTTCCAAAGATGTCATGAAAGGTTCCAACCCAAAAGTGCCACAACAGAACAACTTCAGTGATTGTGGAGTGTATATACTGCAGTATGTGGAGAGCTTTTTTGAGGTATGTATGTCTGTGCAGCTGGTTGGTTGGGTCTCTACAGCAAACAAATATGAACTACTAAAATTATTACATTAAAAGCTCTCTGGGGTAGCTTTTATAGCTCTGTGTTAGGTTCTGCATTATAAACTGATTAATACCTTAGCATATATAATAATTCTTCTTTGAAAATAAACTAATTGGCATTATTAGTTGAACATGGGTAGCAGATATTGGAAGCTATGGAGTTTTCTCAGAGGATGTTAAGAAAATATATTATTTAAGGCCTTCCTTTGCGTTTCTGTAGTGTATACTCTTTAAAATTGTCCAGTAAGAATGGAGTTCAAATGTGATTTCAAAATCTAAATGGCAGATGTGGTACAAAGAGAGAAATGTGACTGAATAAATTCACTGATCTGATGCAGCTGGGTTTTTGAAACTTGCATTAAAACATGTAAGTGGAATCATTACAGTAAAATGCCAAATCTTGATTCTATGAAGAAATTGGTTAAAATCTTTCTAATTTTAACTGTCTTGGTCTCCCAGTTACAGCTCCTTTCACAAGTAGAGGCATTAACACCTTCAGGTCTGGGTTGGGCAAAGAAGTGGTTGGTCAAATGAGATGTTGCTTACAAGGGACTCTGTTTACAGTCCCTCATACTTTAGAGCGCTGTTCCTAAACTCCCCTGTAACTAACCTGTCCTGAGAAAGCTGGTGGTTTCTACTCTCTTTCTCTACACTCTCATCGTTCATACTTTATGTGAGAGCAGCAAGATTTTAGCAGAGTGTGCTCATGCAAATCAAACAAAGCCCAAAGCTTTCATGAGTTCTTGAGAGTTCAGAGTCCCCAAGTGCTTTCTGTTCAGTACATGAGGGATATGAAGAACAATCAAGTTTTAATAATCTTAGCCCCTTCCTCCTTGTGAATTACAGCAGGCTGAGTCCTGCCAGGGCTTGCAGTGTGCCACAGCTTTGTCTGCCAGGGAACAGGGATGGCTCGTAGAGGTGTCAGCAGATCCACAGGTTATACTTGGGCATAACACAACTGGGAAAAGAAAGCCTGTACTGATTCCACGGTGACTGTCTTACAGTTACTGAACTAATAATTTCAGCTGCTAGGGCATTTGAAACATTGCACATCAGCTGTACAGATGGAGTGAGGAGTAGACGTGGAGAGGTGCTTAATTTGATGTTTCTGGACTATTCAGGCACATCATTTTCATCTTGATGGAGTTAAAAGTATCTTCTTTTTAATAATAAGGGTTAAAATCATGATGTGTGTTTTTTTCTGACAGGGTGGGCAGTGTGGCAAGGAGTGAACCTGCCAGCTGTCACAGCCCCTCGGCACTGCCACCCCCTGCCCCATTTCCTGGCTGCCGTTTGGGGGTGTGAGTGGTGCCACCAGGGGCTGCCGAGCACCAGCTGCGGTGCAGGGGGGACAACCCTGATTGCCCCAGAATGAGCATGGGTGAGAGGAGTGGGTGATGCCTGTGCCCCACACAAGAGAGGGAAACCCTGAGGCAATTAATGTACACATCTGGCTCCTGACCCATGCTGCTGTTAATCTGAAAATTAACTAAGAGATTAATCTGAAATATCTTTCTATTTTGGTAATCAAACTGCCCCTCTACTCAACTCTGGTGAGATCCCACATGGAGCACTGTGTCCAGTTCTGGAATCCCAGGATATGGAGCTGTTTGAACAGGTCCAGAGGAGCGCTGTAAAGATGATCTAAGGGCTGGAGCAGCTCTGCTCCGAGGGCAAGCTGAAAGAGTTGGGCTTGTTCAGCCTGGAGAAGAGAAGGCCCTGGGGAGACCTTAGAGCAACCTTCCACACAGGAAAGCTGTGGAGACGCCGTTAACAACATGGAATGAGAGGATGAAGTGGAATGGCTTTAAATTGGAGAGAGGAAGACTTAGGTTAGACATTAGGAAGAAATTCTTTTGGATGAGAGTGGTGAGGTGCTGGCCCAGGTTGCCCAGTGAAGTTGTGGCTGCCCCATCCCTAGAGGTGTTCAAGGCCAGGTTGAGATTAGGGCTTTGAGCAGCCTGATCTGATGGAAGATGTCCCTGCCCATGGCAGGGGGGTTGGGGCGGGCTGGGCTTTAAGGACCCTTCCAACCCAAACCTATTCTATGATAATTAGGTTTTGTTAATGTTCTTATTCTTTTGTCTGACCTATTCTGTAACTGAAATGATGGAAAACATATTCAATTTTTGCCTGTGGCTTTATGCATCTTCAGTGTCACTCTTCTGAAGTCTACTTACTGCTGGTGTTAAGTAACTTCATTGGCAAAGTCTTTTCAACATAGGGGGGTTTATTGCTGTGTTATCTCGTTGATGTTGTGTTTGACATTGAGGTGTTCCTGTGCAGAACGTAGCTAGTATTTTCTCAAGTAGCAATAGTAGGTCAATAGATGAATGTAATTCACTCTTGAATAACCCCATTAATGATGTAAACTGAAATGCACAAAGGGCAGAATGTCTTTCAAAGAAAACACTATTCCTACAAACTTGTTTGCTTAGGGCGAAATCATACAGTGGCACAGAGAACGTCTGATATTAATCATTCTCCTAATTCTTTGGATGAATGACCTCTAGCAAGAAGACAGAATGTGCAGTACAGAAGGGGCTGGTGGTAGGCAGGGCTTTTCACAGGCCCTGGTTTTTAGGGTGAAATGTAAAACTGACTTTCCTAGTCGGTTTTGGTCCTAAAAGTATTCGTAAGAACAGGAGTGTTTAGCAACAAACTCTTAATAAGCTCTAGATTTTTATGCTAGTCATCCTTAAAAATGAGCTATATCAATACCATAATTCTTTTTTTTTTTTTTAAATTAGAACAATTTTACATATTTATGCAGTCAAATACTTTATCTTAAAGGTGTAGCAAACTGAGCAGATTATTCAAGCACACTTATAACCAGAACTTACAACTGTGATCTAGATTACTGTTACTCTATAACATACTGAAGCTTGATTGATTTTACTTTAATTGTACGTGTACAAACCACATAAATTGTGGAAATTCTGTTCCACGTTGATGGAATGAGGTGGGGAAGAATGTACTTTTTCCCACTGCAGTTCTCTCTGGTCTTTTGGGTTCTAACTCCTTACTGTAATATTCAAACCTTTCTTTTCAGAATCCCATTCTGAGTTTTGAGCTACCAATGAACTTAACAGACTGGTTTCCACGCCCAAGAATGAAAACAAAAAGAGAAGAAATACGAAAAATAATCCTGAAGCTGCAGGAACAGCAGAACAAGGATAAGAAGGGACAAAAGGACCCAAGTTCAATGGAAAGATCTTTGCAGGGCAAAACAGAACAACTTCTCAACAGCAGCTCAGACTGAATGTTGTGTCTGTTGCATGTTAGCTCCACAATCAAAACTGAATACTTTTTTTTTCTTGTCTGCCCAGACTAGAGATTTGGCGTATTCTCTGCTCAAAGTTACTTGGGAATGTTTAATGCCTGTATAAATGTGTGTCATAAAATGAAATGATTTAATTCCCACAAAAATGTGTATTAAGTAAGCAAGTCTGTACATATGTTAATGAGGCCAATTTTTTCAACATTTGTAATTACTTTTTTTCCACTTGTTAGGGAGCTTTTGTTATGTATTTCTGTTAATAGAACTTAAATAGCAACTTCTAAACATAAAGCAAATAAAGAAAATATTTATAGGATAAAATGTTTAACTTTTTCTTTTCCAGTAAAGTTGTAATGTTACAGGCTTAAGTAACAAATAGGGAATGACTTGGTAGTGAGATAATTCATTCATATTTTGCCCCTGTTTAGTTGCCCTTTACAAGATTATTCTGCTTGCGCTACAAACAACATTACAGGCAAGTGTCCCAGTGTACCACGGCCTCAGAGAGAGTGATTCCCATTCCCCCAGTATCTAAGTGTAGGCAGTGTAATAGTTAATATGACTGCTTCAGATTTGGGGTTTTAAAAGATGTGTTGCAATTAAAATTCCACCCTTGCTTTAGTGGGACGGGCTAAGGAAAGAGGGAGAATGCTCTTTGACCAGAGATTACTATTCAAACAGTATTATAAAAGTGGTTTCAATGAAGTGATCTTGAGTGATACTATTAAATCATATTTTGTGGATCCCAGTTGTTGTACAGGTGTATTTTGAGACTTTCTTCATGATAAAATTGTATTTTGGTAAGTGTACTTGGAATAGCAGATTGCCCACATTACATTTTCTATGTTACAATTCTGAATGTTACATTCATGTGCTTTATCTAAGTAATGAACATTTAAAAAGAAAAAAGTGTATGATTACTATTTTTTGTAATATCCATGCAAAAAAACCAAATACTGGTGTTCATTGCTTGCTTGTTTGTTCTTGGCTTTAGGTAGCGTCAGACTAATGTTGGGATTTGTTTAGATATTTCCAGTGTATTTTGATTTTACAACAATTTAAAATGCCACCTTTGCTTAAATTGCCTTTTATCCTTATTATAGACAGGCTTTGGTATTCAAATGAGAGAAGTCAGAGGTGGTTCATTCAAGGAGATATATTCAGTCTTTAGTAATATATAGATATCTTTGAAGGGAACCAGAAACCATCTCTTCCCAGGGAGGCATCTGTTGGAGGAAGAGGCACCAATCCCTCCTTACAGACAGCGCAGTCTCTCCTGATTTTACTGCTGATAAGATTGTTTGTCGTTCCTTTCTCCCAGAGAGAAGAAACAGAGAATTCATTAACTGAACTCTGTGACCGCCCCAAGATCAATTTTTATAAACAAGATGCAGTCTAACCCAGGACTTAAGGTTCTCTATGAGTTTTCTTTCTCACTAAACCCTGAGACACAGCTGCTAGGGACATTCCTGCTAGGGCATTTCTGCACCGATGACCATCTCCATGAAACCCTTTGTTTAAAAGTGGGTTCACTCACCAAGCCAGAGCGATTGCACATTGTGCGATACAACCATGGGCTGCTAATCTTTTGCACAGGTAACACGTGCGATTTAGGGGAGTTGTTCATTCCTGCATTTCTTTCTTTCTTGTGGAGGTTCTGGGCCCCGTGGAGAACACTTAACCATCCTGTGTATTGTTAGAGATGACTCCTATACAGGTTTCCTCTTGAAAGTACGTGGGGACAATCTGAACTACAAATTAAAGACACAAAGCACACACCTCTGAGTTGTTTCCTCCATCAAATTTAACCAGTATTCTGGCCATTGTCGGAGAAATCTGCAATAAGATGGTTTCAGATTGTTTCCCTGCAGAGTCTGGTGTCAGAACAACTGACATACTGGAATAGTAGAACATACAAATAGAAGTAAATGAGTGAGTGCTTGTAGAGAGAGGAGGAAGATGATTTCTTGGAAACAGAAAAGAGACAATTGAAAATAGAATGTATTTCTTTTCAATCTAGTCTTTCCCAATGTTATGTTCTAATTATATGGAATATATCCAAATTTGATCAATATAGTAGTTAGTTTTTCTTTTTTGTAATGTTTGTGCTGCAGGTTCATAATTTGATGCTGTAGGACTTACTTGGTTCTTTTGCTAGGAATGGCCTGGTACTTCCTTCTTTTCCTTCCTCTTTCCTGTTCTCCCCTTCTTCCTCCCTCCCCTTTTTCAAAGCTGTGAAGAAAGTGTTTGATTTATTATCATTTAATGTTAAAGGTCTCAAAATCTTCAGTCATATACAGCAAGCTAATATACGTGTTAAATATAGGAAACTTATTTTTTTAATAAAATGTGATGTTAATAGAAAAAAACCTACAGGATTAAGAATGAGTTATTTAAGACTACTGACTTGCTTTAAAAAGCTCACTACCACTTGGGCTTGTTAGGTATTTGTTCTTAAGGGTCAGCTACAGTTTGGTATTTTGCAATCTAATAAGGGGTTTTAGCAGTGAATTTTCTGAATCAGACTTATTCTGCGACATTTAGTGGGGTGGGGACTAGATACGTTTGTTTAATGGTTACATGACAACACACACACTGGAGAGAAGTATAAGTTATATACACCTTTATAAGATTTAAGATTACGTGTGCTTCAAGGGCAGCATGACTGCGTTCTGCAGTGTAAGGTATCAGATGGCTGCCTAATTAAATGTATCTGTTTGTATTGTTTTTCACCTTGGATAGAATAACAGTTAAGAATTCTTATAAAAGTTTTAGATTACTTACCATAAAAAATGCATGTACTTCTGGGGCACATTTACAAGAGAGCTGCAAAAGCAGAAGAGACATCTAAGTAGTCCCTTGCGGCAGCCCTATTTTTCTTGCTGAAGAAACAGCACACTCTTTAAAGACCAGAGACGTTAAACAGAAACTCTGTTGTTGGTTTTTGAGGTTGGACCTAACTTCCAAAACCTTCCATAAAGAGGGAGTTGAAAAGTCAAGTAAACTACGCCATGATGAGAAAAACCTGCTGCTGATTTTTATTATTATTATTTGTGTATTGCACAGCAAATGAGTAAAGCAGAACAAAAAGTTTTTGCATGTGTGATTTTTAATTCCTGTTAACATAGTTTTAATGGAAACTGGAGTGAGCTACTAGATTTCTGATGAACAAAATGCAGCAGTTTCCTTAGTTTACCAACCAACTGTAATTTTTTACTCAGATACTTTAGAATGTATTTTCAGTCACAGGTTAAAGCTTTACATTGCCTGTTGTTGATAAAATGGTATTTGTATTTTAGCACATGGACAGAAGTAGATATAAAGGTATTTGTACTTTGGAGTCCTGGTTGGTTGGGCCATGATGGTTGAGAGGTAGTGGTACAGCGTGGATAAAAGATTTAATTTCATTTTGGTATGTCACTCTTTATAAGCCTTTTTTTTTTTAAATTCTATGTACTTGGTACCCTTAAAGGACATCTGTGTGGTGGCCTGGATTCACAAAAGTATTCCAAGGCCAATGGCTTCTTGGCTTCTGTTGGCACTGGTGAGACCGCTCCTTGAATCCTGTGTTCAGTTCTGGGCCCCTCAGCACAAGAAGGATGTTGAGGCTCTGGAGTGAGTCCAGATAAGAGCAACTAAGCTGGTGAAGGAGCTGGAGAACAGGCCCTATGAGGAGCGGCTGAGAGAGCTGGGGGTGTTTAGCCTGGAGAAGAGGAGGCTGAGAGGAGACCTCATTGCTCTCTACAACTACCTGAGGGGTGGTTGTAGAGAGGAGGGTGCTGGCCTCTTCTCCCAAGTGCCAGGGGACAGGACAAGAGGGAATGGCCTCAAGCTCCACCAGGGGAGGTTTGGGCTAGACATCAGAAAAAATTTTTCCCAGAAAGGGTCATTGGGCACTGGCAGGTAGCTGATTCACCTTCCCTCAAGGAGTTTAAGGCATGTGTGGACGAGGTGCTAAGGGACATGGTTTAGTGTCTGATAGGAATGGTTGGACTTGATAATCCGGTGGGTCTCCTCCAACCTGGTTATTCTATGATTCATCTCCCTAAGTCGTTTGACTCAATCTACTTCCGGAAATCAAAGAGGAGCTGATGTTACAGATGACAACTTTTAAACAGTAACAGTGAAGTAAGAGCGATTTTACTTATCTTTCACCACCATATTTATAAACCAAATCCTTTCAGCTTAACTCAGTCATACTGGCTCAAAGATGTGATGGAAGATGTCTGTGATGCAGGCTCCAGCCTGGATAAGTGAGGATGTAATCTGGAAAATTACTATTGTCTCTCTTGTGGTCTGTTGGAGCTTTCTGACAGGCAGATTTTGCTTGCTTTTAATAATTTGTATGTCAATTCATGCAAACCTGTGTTTACAAAAGGAAACGTGGTCGTCTACGCCATACCTTAGGGATTCTTTTTTCAGTTGTGTAATTGCTAGAGAAATTGCTACCTGCAACCTAGATTCAAACAGCTCGACTGTTTCTTTGCTCTATGTTCCTTTTGCTCTTTTTTGTTATTTATTTTTTCCCGTGAGGCTCATAGTTTATGTTCTTGAGGGAGAGTAAATAGCATCATTTATTGTGTATAATGCTTAAAAACATATGAACTACAGTTATATATAAACATACATGAACAGAGGCTTGTATATATTAAAAGCTACCCAAATTCTCGTAAATAAGAAACTGACCTTGTCTGCCTTTTTTTTTTTTTTTTTAATTTCTAATTCATCTCTACTTAGGTTGTTGGGTTTTCTGGTCAGATTCTCTAGAGTTCTTTACCCAGAACAATCATCAGTCTATAATGGCAAGTGATTCAGGGACAAAAGATGGCTATTGTTATATTTTAAATAAGAGGTTGTTGCATGTGAGAAATACAACAGCAACAAAAAAGGCTGGATGTACACTTAAAGTAGAAGTTTTAATTTAAGGAAATAGTCAAATCTACACAAGTGTGCACATCCATTTGCACAATGTCCTAATTTAGATGATATTTGCATGTTCCATCTTCAGGATCAGATTCTCCTTTATTCTCTTTTTTGTTTCAGCCTAGTATTTGACTGTAAGTTGTGAGGTGGCTGCTTAAGGGAATAGCACCCTGCTCTGGCCAGCCCGAGCTGCTTATGTTTGGAGTATATTAGGCTCTTCTCTTTAACCTAGAAATTAAAACATACTAGATATCTCCAGGGGTTTTTACTTGCTGAAATTTATCAGCTATTTACACAAAACCGTATCTGTTTAACCATATTTCTAAGTTTAGGAACTTAGTTTACTTTTGCACATACACTGATGTCAACTAAATTTATATATATATAGAGAGAGAGAGGCTATACACAAATATCCTGATGGCAACTCACAGCTTTAGTTTGCAAACATACACAAGCGTCTACCTGCATTCTGCTCCAAATAGAACAGCTTTTAAGTCAAGTTATGTGACGATGCCTGTTATCACTGGGTTTCTCCTTCCTTACTTATATTTTGGGAAACAACAGTGCCTGATACTCACATGTGTGTAAGAACACGGAGCGCAGTGGTTGCCTGGGTAGAGACATTAGTGTATATCCAACCAAGCCCACAATATTAATTGTAGGAACTCACAGTTAATAATTAGGTGGGAATTTAAAGCTCTAGGATTAATTCACTCTGTGCAGCAGGCTGAAAACTGAGTAGTTATCTTAGCTCTAGAGAACTTCATACTCTATAGATTCAGGCCTGGAAATTTATTTCATGCTGTAGGTCAGTAACATGCTGGATAGTGTGTGGGTTCTGCAATGCAAGAAGATCAGGTGAACCCCCAAAAAGCACTATCAAGTGTGATGTGTTTCTTACAGAAAATGAAGCTAAAGGAGAGACAGAAGTTGTGCTGGAATGCAAACAAATGGAATGTGTTTCTTACTTAAATGTTCTTTGGTTCTGAAAGCTAAGCTGCTTTGTAAACAATAATGTAATAATATCTGTCAGTGTTACAAAAGGGCAATAAAAGGCCGTGAGAAGCTTCCTCCAACCCTTCAAGACCACTGAAATTGCTAGACTTCAAACAAAATTTGCACAGACTCCCTCCATTACAAATGGAAGTTTTAAGTTCCAGGATCAGGAACACATTTTTTAACAGATTTTTGGAATAATGTGTTGAATGTGTCTGCATGGACAGTTTATGATCTGATGTTCAATTAGAAAGTGATGCAGCTCTTTTCTCTCCCAGGTAGCCAGGCCTTTGTTTTTCAAAAGCAGTGTTCCTTGAATGAATTAGTTTGGATTTTTTTGCTCTACACCGTACTGTACAGTCATTTTTGTGAGCTTTTCATCCTATTCTGTTATTCTTAGTCTTGCACTTGATAAATTTGGATGGAGGATAGACGCAAGTGTCCAGCTTGCCTCCCTGAGTCAGTCATGTCTGAAGCAAGCAAGTTCTGTGAGTCAAAGGAGGTTCCCTTTTTCATAGGGATATCGTATGATTTAAACACGTAAATTAAGATGCTGAATTTTGCAGACAAGTTAGAAGCTAGACAGAGTGATCTTGGTCTCACTGTCTTGTCATCATTCAAAGTTGCTCAATGTTGTCATCTCCGTTTTGCAAACTGTAGTGCTGAAGTTCAGGGGAAGAGGTGAAAAGCATTTCAATTTAACTAAGCTACACTACTCTAAAACTGCCGGACTTCACACTCCAGCTGCTCTCAGCTGTAAGTGTTGAAAAGTGAGTTTAGAAAGATGCTTGCTTGTTTACCTACCTACTTGGTGAGGGAAACACATTTTGGGGTTAGGAGAACTGTTTACCTAGATTAAAATTCATTGAACTGAGATGATCAGAAGCCAACATTGAAGCGAGTTTTTAATTCTGTTTTCCAATTTGATCTTTGTGCTGGTGAGTGCTGGCTACGGTACTTTTATTGAGCTGTCAATTGATTTCTTTGGTTTTGCAAATACTCCTGTAAATCTGATCCTGAGCAGCTCAGGTTGAACACCTGAAAATAAGAACACAGCTAATGACCACTGGAAAATACTTTCAAGTAACTTGCCAAATATCAACTAGTTTTCCTGTAGCAATGGGTCGTGTGCCCATGTCTGAAATGCAGTATTTTGTTCATTTAACAGTGAGGAACTTTTTTTTCATTGTCATACTTACTCATGGAATGTGAGGAATTGTACAGCTCATTGTTATCTTTGCTGTGAAATTTTATGTTCCCCAAACGCTGGACTTGGCATCAAGAGAAATGGTATCTGATGAAAACATGTGTGATCACACGTGATCTGTACATGCAAGTTGACTAAATTAAGGTTCATTGAGCAAATTAATAATTTTGGATGCTTCCTGCCTTTTTGGTGCTTGTGTCTGTAACTATCTTACTTAATGTGTATTTTGCTTGCTTGGGTTCCACAGTTCTGACTCTTGCAGCTCTGTGAGCAAAGTTTGTTGTCATTTGCCTGCTCAGATAGATGAAAACAAGATGCACAAATCCCAGTGGCTTCCCTAGTTGTTTGCTGGCAGCAGAGGAATACTTGACGTACTTCATTCTTAGTTGTCTTCTAGGGAGAACTTGCTCTGGTGGTTGTTAGAGATTTTGCCCCATCACCACTTGTCCTTTCCCATTTTTCTTCCTTCCAAACCCCAGCTGATATCCTTTCTTCTCTGGTTCTTCTCCCGCTCTTTCTTGGCTCTACATCTGTTAATCTTTTATTGTGTCTCTAAGCTTAGTTCTTCAGTCTACACTCGAGCATGGCCACTGCCGTCTTTCTCGTCCAGGGACCTTTGTTGCCAAAGGATCTTCATCAGCAGAAAAACTGAGGAAGTAGCAGCTGGATGAGCAGACATTGAGGTGGATTGAATGACAGCTGAACAACTGGGTTGGGAGGGGGTGATCGGTGTACGATGTCTGGCTGGAGGCAGGTAACTCGTGGTGCCCCCCAGGGGTGGATACTGTGTCTAGACCTCCTCAATATCTTCATTAATAATCAGGATAATGGGGCAACAGAGACCCTCAGCAAGTTTGCAGGTAAAAAATAACTACTGGGAAACATGTCCAGAGAAGAGCAACGAAGCTGGTGAGGGGGCTGGACATTAGGGAAAAAAGTTTTCACAGAAAAGGCACTGGCACAGGCTGCCCAGGGAGGTGGTTGAGTCACCATCCCTGGAGGTATTTAAGGGACAGGTGGATGAGATGCTGAGGGACATGGTTTAGTGTTTGATAGGAACGGTTGCACTTGATGATCCGGTCGGTCTTTTCCAACCGTATGATCCTGTGGGAGGAATGACTGCTGCACTCAAGAAGGACTTCAATAGGCTGGAGAAGTGGGCTGACAGGAACTTTCAAAGGGAAGTGCAAAGTCCAGCCCTTGGTGGGGAACAATCCCAGATGCCAGGACAGTCTCGGTGCTAAGTGGCTAGAAAAGGACCTGGGGGTCCTGGCGGACACCAACTTGAATACGAACCAGCAATGTGCCCTTACTGCAAAGAAAGCAAGTCTTATCCTGGGCTGCACTGGGAAGAGTCACCAACACATTGAGGGAAGTTCCTCTGTGCCGCATTAGTGAGGCCACAGCTCCAATCTTTTTTCAGGCCTGGGCTACCCAGTACAAGAGAGATCAGGTCATACTGGAGAGTTCAGCAAAGGGCCACAAAGAAGATTAAGGGACTGGAGCATCTCTCCTTTCTTATGAGGAAAGGCTAAGAGTGTTGGCACTGCTCATCCTGGAGAAGAGGAGTTCAGGGTGGATCTTATTAATGGGTATAAATACCAGGAGGAGGAATGACAAAAAAAGAGAAGGAGCCAGGCTCTTCTCAGTGGTGCCCAGTGACAGGGACAGAGACAATGGGTGCAAACTGAAATATAGGAGGTTCTTTAAATCAGAATCATAGAACAACCAGGTTGGAAGGGACCCATCGGATCTTCTAGTCCAACCATTCCTATCACCAGGTTCGAAAAGACTTCCAGGATCACTGAGTCCAACCTTTCCTACCAAGCACCAAACCATGTCCCTGAGCACCTCATCCACGCGCCTTTAGACCAATCCGGGGATGGGGACTCAACTATGATGCGCGGGGGCATCAGCGGGGCCTGTGGGTCACAGGAGAGTTTGAAACGTTGAAAAACAAGCTGTTAAAAGGTCCCTTTTCCCCCCAAATGGAACTCTTTATGTCACCTCAATGACCAGGGACTTTAAGATTTTGGCAGGGATAGAGGGTGAGCAGGGAGCCCCCAAGCCGGAGCCCGAGGGCCACACACGTGGGGCGTGGGGCGAAGCTCTGTTGCTTGGCAACGAGGGACGCGGCGAGAGGGCAGAGCAGGTGCTCTGCAACCTGAGCCTCGAGAGGGAGAGAGATGGAGATGATGGTGGTGGACAAGTAGGTGGAGAAGAAGATGGAGGCGATGGTTTTTTTCACAGAAAGGGTCATTGGGCACCGGAACAGGCTACCCAGGGAGGCAACTGAGTCACCCTCCCTGGAGGGGTTCAAGGCACAGATGGCCGAGGTGCTAAGGGACACGGCCCAGTGTTCAATGGGAATGTTTGGACTCGATGATCCAGTGGGTCTCCTCCAACCTGGTTATTCTATTATTCCATGATAGGTGGAGGAGCAGGGGTATGAAGCAATGGAGGTGGAAGAGCAGGGAGATGAATCGATGGAGGTGGTAGAGCAGGGAGACAAACTGATGGAGGTGGAGGAGCAGGGGGACAAGCAGCTGGAGGTGAAGAGGCAAAGAGAGGTGTCACAGCTGGAAAGATGGAGGTGGTGGTGGAGGAGATGAAGGTGCCAGGTCCAGGAGAGCCGTGGCTGGAAAGCATCGAGGTGGCAGAGATGCAGGAGATGGAGTGGCAGCCAGCAGTGCCGAGGCAAGAGAAGGCAGACAAGGTCCCCGGAGAGCCATGCAAGCTGGGAAAGCACATTAATGAAAACTTAACAGATCATTAAAGGACTCCTCTTTTTCCCCCTGTTTTTGAGTTCACAAGTATGTTTTTTCTTAAGAAAAATAAAGCAAATTCTGTTATACTTCAAAAGCCCAGTTGTGTCCTTCATTTACTAAAGTAGTCAAATAATATTATGGGTCATTTTGTCACCATAGAAACTACAACTAGATCTTCAGTGTTTTGGAGAGGTGAAATTATTTTGGAGAGGCCGTGTAGGGTTCTTTGACAGGAAATAATAGGGATGGCAAATCCAGAAGACCTTTCATACGGACTGTGTGAAATGCAAAGAGCTCCACCCAGGCAAGTATATGACAACCAAGACTAACTAGCCCTAGGTGAACTCTGTGCAAGTTCAGAGATGCTGCTTTTGGTATCCAGGCAGGATCATTTAAAACCAGCTATGTTCCTTCTGAAGGCCAGGATACACTTTTTTACTGTGAGGTTAACTCAGTATTGGCACCAGTTGGCCAGAGAAGCTGTGGAATTTCCATTCTTGGAGATACTCAGAAGCCACCTAGGCATGGTCCTGAGCAACTGGCTCTAGGTGGCCCTGCTTGAGCAGGGGGAAATTCGACCAGGTGACCTCTAGAGGTCCCTTCAACCTCAACTATTCACAGAACAATCAGGTTGGAAGGGACCCATCGGATCTTCTAGTCCAACCATTCCTATCCAACACTAAACCAAGTCCCTCAATACCTCATCCACCTCATTCCATGAGGCCGCTCTCGGTTCCTGTACGTGGTGTGACAAACCTGGTGGGTGCAAGGTGGCTGCAAAGTAAATCCTGGGCAGCTCTGAAGAGGCAGCACTGCATTTACAGATGCGCTGTTCTGAGAAAGAAGCTACAGAGATCAAGGCAAACCCATAGGTGACACTAATCAGAAGTTCATAGCTTGGCTAAATCTTGTCATAGAATGGTTTGAGTTGGAAGGGACCTAAAAGACCATCCAGTTCCACCCACCCTGCCATCAGCAGGGACACCTCCCACTAGATCAAGTTGCTCAAAGCCCCATCCAACCTGCCCTTGAACACCTCCAGGGATGGGACACCCACAACTTCTCTGGGCAACCTGTGCCAGTGCCTCACTGCTCTCATAGTGTAGAATTTTTTCCTTACAATTAATCTAAATCTACCTTCTTTTGGTTTAAAGCTTTTACCTCTTGTCCTATCGCTACATGCCCTCGTGAGAAGTCTCCCTTCAGGTACTGGAAGGATGCAGTTAGGTCTCCCTGGAGACCTCTCTCTGGCTGCTTTTCTGAGCTGCAAGTGCACATTGTCAGCTCATGTGGAGCTTCTCATCAACCAACCCAAGTCCTCCTTCTCGGGGCTGCTTTCAATTCATTAATTGCATTGCAAGGCTAACAGCAAAAAGCACATCTCTGGCACACAAGACAAACTGCTTGCAAATTTGAACCCACACTAGAAGTCTAGAGGAAATTTTCTTGCAGAGCTTAATTAGCGTCACTGTTTTTTATAACACTGTGGGCAGAACCATTTTAGCTAGCATTCAATTCAAAGCAAATTGCTAATGTCGAAAATTTTAACCCATGTGGCTCCAAGTTAGTAAAGCTGTTATAAGCAACTGAAAGCAAAGCTCAGTAATTTTTTATACCTAATATTTAAATAAAATGATTTGGATATTCTTTCTGATCAGCAGAGTGAACTTTCAATTAATAGCTTTAAAAATTAATAAGCAACTTCAGTGTCTTCCAAAAGTATCGTAACTACTGTCATCAGGAATCAGTGACTTTACTATTAGAACAGAGATATGAGTGCTTCCCCAGAACAGCTGCAGTTTACAAGCTACTGTTCTTTTAAGTAGACTCTGTTAATTATATTTAATTTCTGTGATTCATGAATTATCACTGCTTTACCCTCATACGACGTCTAGTTTGTGTCCTCCATAGTCTGCTGTGATACCAAACTTTCTTCACATTCCTCCCATTTTTCAGCCAATGTGACACTATATTATGGTGATCACCAGCCTGTTTATATAGTCAGAAATATCCCGAGCTCAGGGAAGGGTAGGAAATATCTTTTGATTCCAAACTTATTTTTACTCATCCTCATTTGTCTGAGAAGCTGAGAGCTGCGTCAGCATTCTGAATCCATAAGGTCTGATTGTTTATGCCGAAAAAATTTCCACTTACTAGCATTTGCATTTAATGTCCATACTTGAGATGTTATTCTGCATCTGTTTCTGAAATGTGGTTTCACAAACTTAACTAATGGTCTGGTTTTAGTCTTTCCCACCTGGGTCCCATTACTGGAACTGCCTGTGAACAGATAAGTTATTCAGATTAGCAGATTTAATAACTGAGTCAGAACTGGACAGTTGGGTACTCCTTGGGCCAAATAATCATGCCAGGAGAGAACATCACGTTGCAGCGTGTATTTAACATCTCTGTGAGGGTTGCCTTATCTCGTACCAGGAGTCCTACCACAAGAGGTTGAAGATCCGGTGGTGGAGCTTAAGTGTAGGTGTGAAACCCAACTCAAGGGCTGTTCACCAGCAGGAAAAACATCAGGGTGAGGTTTGAGGTAGTCCAGCTGGTACTTGTATGGGGAGACAAGTCTAGTCCGTCCATGCTTTCAACAGCATTTGAGCACACATGTAACTGCGTTCTAAAAGAGAGAGAGAGATGCCGAAACAACATGCTGCTTAGTCATATGGTTTAGTTTTAGATAGTCCAGCAAAAAGCAGGGAGTTGGACTCGATGATCCTTAAGGGTCCCTTCCAACTTGAGATATCCTGTGATGGCTTTACACAACCATGGTCCCCAGGCAAGTTTGCTGAGTGGTTTGCCCAGATGGTTATCAAAGACAGTATCTACATCTTTGAGAGTGGGTTTATTCAACTAGCAATGTAAATTAAACTCTGTTCTGCATAGTTACCCCACAATGATATGTGACGGCTAGACAGGAGAGAGGTGCCTGCCAAGAGCTTTACAGAATTTCATCCTTATCTTAGCAGTGTTAGTGATCTTCATTTTCAGCCTAGCTGCATATTCCTCATGCTGCCTTCTAATTGAGACTGTACATTTTTTTCTTGCTTCTTTCATCAATGTGAAGTGTAGGAGAGCCACACCTGGACCCTCTTACTCTGTAAATAAGATCACTGCTAGACCTGCTCTCATCCCTGCCCAAAGGTGTGTTAGAATTTCAAGTGGTTCTCTCATTCATCTTCAATTTTTCTTTCTCAAGACTGGCTCAAAAGCTAAAGCTAAAACTGCCTAAAATGAAACATCTGAAGTGGAATATAAGAGAAGTCCACATGGTGTATTTAATAGGATGCAATCATTTGGGAACATGCTGGATGAGCAGTGGCCTTCACAGAAAGATTTAAACATTAATATCTTCACAAAACTTACTAAAAGAAGTCTCCACTTCCCAAAGAGGTGTGAGAATCTATCAGTACTCAAGTTCATTCAACTGCATGTGAGCAGCTTCTGCTCCACATAAGAACAGCTCTATACCTGACATCTGTAAGTTACCTATTAACCGCAGGCTACTTTTGTTTTTCAAATGAGCCTGCAGTTATTTTGTCAACAATTGGTGTTCATCACAAAAAAAGAAATCCATATGGGTGATCACAGAGGAGAAGGAAAAGAAGAAGAAAAAAAAAAAAGTCAACTTAAAAAAACCCCAATGGTGATTGTTGTAGCATGTTATCTGTGTCGTTTGTTCCAGTACTACAGCTTCTCCCCACCCTCCTGATGAATCTCTAACCCAGTGGGGCCCTTTCGACTTTTAATATGCATAAGATCGGCCGAGGATATCTTTGACAGAGAGAAGCTTCAGCAAAAACAAAAGCAAATCCTTTCCCCAGAGATGTGGGGTGTGTTACACCAGGAGTGGAATCCATCTGTCCTCAAATACTGGGATGACTCCAATATCGTCTAGTAACTCTGGGCTACTGTAATCTCCTTTTCTTGTCCTTGCTGTTTGAGTTTATAGAATGAATCTGTTGCCAGAAGTGAAATGGAAAGCAATGGTCATCAGAAGGACTAGGAGCTGACAAGCTGGGAATTCCTCTTACCTCCTTCCATGATATTGTTTATGCAAATCTATTTCTCTGGATCTACCCACAATTCAAAGTAATCTATTTCCTTAACTGAGTTACCCTCTAAGGACAGGAAATAGAAAAAATGAGGTCAGTCGAGGAAGCCTACTCCCAGCCAAAGAAGTGAAGCTTCAGAAACTGGTCACACGTTGCTAGGAGTGGAAATACAAACCCATCAACCTTCCTTAAGTAATGTGTTGTCTGATAAGACAAAAGAAGAAACTAATTACCAATTGAAATGAAACATTTAAATAGGAGCTCTTGCCTTAAAACATAACATCTGGGTTTTGTTATGACTTGAACAAAGCAGCTGGGATACAGAAGGCTTGTGGAAAAGTCAGAATGTTAAAAAAAATCAGTGTATTAAAAATAGGGATTAATATAATATCTATCGGGAAGAAAAAGTGAAAAAATAATATAATTTCATCACTGTCAAAATCAGAGCATTATGTATGTGCACATAACATTCAGTGAAAGGGAACAGATAAAATAAGACTTAGACACCAATTTCCAGGAAATAATTTACATGTTAAGGAAATTAATGGCTTTTATCAGAGGAAGCCTTCTTGGAAAGAAACCAAAGTCTGATTCTGAAAGGAACACCATCTTGGAGCTGGTAAGCGCACTCCTGATGAAAATCTCCCCAAATTTCCTCATTCTTTCTCTGAACATAAGCAGCTAAACCTTGAGCCAGTCAGAAATACTCTTCAAACATGTGAGCAAGCTATTCTTTACTCAGACATTAAGAGATACATTTTGCTGGCCTGACTATGTTGGCAGATATAAGAGCTACTCTGGGAAACTCTGCATGCATAAATCTAAAATGCTTTTAATACCGTTGAGTCTGGTTTTATTTTTTTCAGCTATCAATCGCAAAACTATGAAATAATTTTAGGCAGCATCAAGGCACTAAACTGAAATACTCAACAGCTGGGAAACTCTAAGAGCTCATGCTGACAAGCTGTGAGGTATTTTAACAGGAACACATTACACAGATACAGGGTAATTACATCACATTCATATATATTTATAAATATGCCAACAAAGCAAAGCAAAGTAAATGAACTTCTGGCCCCATTAAGTCATTGACTGTAATCTAAGTTGGTGCCCATGGACATTTTTACAGGCAAAACTTTTCCCATTACATGCGATGTGTCAAACAGCTGTAGCTACATGTAATCCATGGGGAAACCCAGCTACTACTGACATGAATTAAACACAAGCTTTCCATCTGAAGATACAGTAAAGGTTTGTTGTCAACATCAAACCTGGGTTTTGCATTTAAATTTTCATAATAAAGCGTGGGGAGAGAAAATTTACTCTCACAGTACTAACCACATGAGAAAAAACATCTTAGGAGTGAAATTTCTAGCAACGCAAGCGTGAAAGCGTTTACCTTTCTGTATCTATATTCAATGGTCTAAATCTTGATTGACTGAATTATACATAAGAAATCACTGTCACAGAACTTTAAATAGCCAGGACATTGTATGGTATTCTTTGAAATGAAAACAGTCATAATATCCTCCCAGGGTTTTCTGAGAAGTCACCTGGGGTCCTTTACCTTCCAAACTACAACTCATCAGCTCTGACAAAATACAGTGGCTTGTGCAATTAGCATATGTTTTAAAAATATGTGGCAACTTAAATGACAGTAACTGTTTACTATAATCTGTACCAACCAGGATTAATATTAAAATATTCAATTATAATATCTGGGTGAACAAAGGCACCTTAGACATCTGGAATATCGTCAGTTGCCTGCAGGAGGGCTACAGCAGAAGCATGTCTACATGTTGACAGTCCTGTTAAAATTTTGTGCTGCTCTGTCTTGGTGATCTTTCTGCCTTTGATACGCTCAGAGGATTCCTGGTAGGCTGTCCAGAAGACTGAGTCTGCACATTTAAGATGGTGGTAATATATGTCAATATTTCTCATTCATGATATTTCATCCTTGTCACAACATACCCTCATGGTTAGAGAGTGATACTGGTACAGCTTGAACCTGCCCCTGTGTGAAAGCTACACTGACAAACCTCCCTGTGAACGGATGCTCCTGTGTTGCCATCACACAGAGATGCAGAGGAACAGGGTGAAGTGAAAGTCTCTCTGCCCTCTCTCATGGCCCTGAACTGCGTCAGCCTCTTACACAGCTATGAAGCGAAAACTGATATGTGTCTCCAGCCTAGCCACATTGTTCTTGGTGTTCTCAAAAGTCTTGGTTAGACTGAAATTACAGATGTTGGTCTCAAAACACCTAAGAATCAAATCGGAAATGCTTCTTGCCTACATCCTTATATACAGATAACAGGTACAGTGAAAAACATTATGCCTTATTTTCTCTTTCATCTATGTATACCTTCCCCCCACCACTGGCTTAAGCTGAAGTTCTTGTACTCAGATTTTACTTGTGTGTGAGTTTTCCTGTATTTTCCCAAAAGACTTACAAAACAGATGCTGCTGTGTCTTGAATTATTTTTAGATTTCCCAGGGAGAAAAATGGAAAGAGAGAGCATAGAGACACGCCCCTTGTCACGATGGAGCTGCACATAAGAGCGTGAAACAGTGCTCAGCACTGCTTGGCTTCCCCACGTTGTGGAACTGACTGGCTTGTCTACACTGAAAATGTGTTATTGGCCATTTCCTGACATTGTATCCTGTTTTGCTAACAGAAGGGGTGTTTATCCGGTCAGCAAATTTACATTTTCATTTAGTTGTCCAATCATTTTTTCCCCCAGATAATAATTATCCTTATCAGTCTTTTACAAATAAAAGTAAGGCTGAACATACAAAACACTACCCTGAAACACAGTGCCAAAGGCACACTCCCATTCTGTAGAAGTTGTACAGTATTATCACAGGATCACCAGGTTGGAAAAGACCCACAGGATCATCAGGTCCAACCATTCCTATCAAACACTAAACCATGTCCCTCAGCACTTCTTCCGCCTGTCTTTTAAACACCTCCAGGGATGGTGCCCCAACCACCTCCCTGGGCAGCCTCTGCCAGTGCCTAGTGACCCTTTCCGTGAAAATTTTTTTTCTGATGTCCAGCCTAAACCTCCCCTGGTGGAGCTTGAGGCCATTCCCTCTTGTCCTGTCCCCCGTCACTTGGGAGAAGAGGCCAGCTCCCTCCTCTCTACAATCTCCTTTCAGGTAGTTGTAGAAAGCAACAACGTCTCCCCTCCTCTTTGAAGAAATTTTGATTTGTTCAAATTGTTAAGCATTCCTAAATTACATCAAAGAAAGATGCAACTGTCAAATTCACCTTGTCACTTCGCAGGCATGTTGAAAACCAATACAAGCTCATAGCACATTTCATGAGTTGTAGGAATGTTAATCTGGATATAGGATTTGACTCCACCCATGCTCTGCCCAGGATGCAGGATTACTCAGGCGCTTTGTGTACTCCCATTTTCCTTTCCACGTGTACATCCACAGTGATCCTTGACAGAACCTTTTCCCTAGAGACGTCCCTGGGGTTTCTCTTTACCCCTTAAAAGAGGCCAAAGCATTGTTATGACTATTGTATCTACAAGATACAGCTGGAAGCAAACATTTTGTTTAAATTATTTATTAGCTAGCAGCTGTACTCACAATGTCTCTGGTGTTGTCCAAACAGTCACAAAGGATGCAGTGAAGCAGACTGTGCCTAAAGAAAGGTAGCTGGGGTTGCAGGATTAAGGAAAATAGGAGATTTCCTTGAAGTATGAACTGGTTTGTTTCCCTATGTCAGTAAAACACACAAGAATTTTATGGCCATCAGGTAGACAGCAAAGAGGCTTTGTGTGTACAATCAGGGTCATTGTGCCAGTCACGAAGTATTGCATGAAGAGAAACAAAGTGTTTAGGGGAAAGCTGACAAACCAGCTGGCTATGCTAGGAATGAATGCTCATAAAACTGAGGGACGGGGAGGTGACAAAAAAAAATCCCAGCTGGTCAGGGAGGGGCAGCTGGAGGTGCTGTTGGTGGTGTGACACCGCAGCTGAGTATGCTGCAATGCCATCCTGACAGGCCACTCTCCTCAGCCACAGCAGCGCCCCAGCCCACAGCATGAACATCTGGATGTAAGCAGGTGCCAGAGAAATCCCATGGAGCTGCCGAGGGACACCACTTGTTATGGATCTCCATCTGGTTATTGAGCCGTTGACTGGTACTCTCTCAATACGACCATCCAACGAATTCTTTATCCACCAAACTGCCCACACACCAAATCCATATCTCTCTAATTTAGAGAGGAGGATGTGGGGGACTGTGTTAAAAAAGGAAAGGATGAGAGGCAATGGCCTCGAGCTGTACTAGGGGAAAGTCATAGAATAGTTTGGGTTGGAAGGGACCTTAAAAATCATCTAGTTCCAACCCCTCTGCCACGGGCAGGGACACCTCCAACCAGCTCAGGCTGCTTGGCCCCATCCAACCTGGCCTGGAACACCTCCAGGGATGGGGCAGCCACAGCTTCCCTGGGCAACCTGTGCCAGGGCCTCATCTCCCTCAGTGGGAAGGATTTCTTCCTTACGTCTAGTCTAAATCTGCTCCTCTCCAGTTTATACCCATTGCTCCTAGTCCTATCACTACTAGGCAGTCATTCATGTATATAGGCAGAAGTCATTCATAGCTTATAGAATCATAGAATCATAGAATCACCAGGTTGGAAGAGACCCACCGGATCATCGAGTCCAACCATTCCCATCAATCACCAAACTATGTCCCTCAGTGCCTCATCCACTTGTCCCTTAAACACCTCCAGGGAAGGTGAATCAACCACCTCCCTGGGCAGCCTCTGCCAGTGCCCAATGACTCTTTCTGTGATTTTTTTTTCCCTATTATTCAGCTCAAACATTATTATTTTCCCTCCATCACTCTCAAAGCAGAAGGCATGGGAGGGAAGCATATAAAGGCTGTCGTTTCCTTCCAAACAGAATCATAGAATAGTCTGAGTTGGAAGGAACTTTAAAACCCATCCATTTCCACCTCCCTTGCCATGGGCAGGGGCACTTCCCACCAGCCCAGGCTGCTTGGCCCCATCCAACCTGGCCCTGAACACCTCCAGGGATGGGGCAGCCACAGCTTCCCTGGGCAACCGGTGCCAGCGCCTCACTACCCTCATGGGGAAGCATTTCTTTCTTATGTTCACACTGGACATTAGGAAAAACGTCTCCACGGCAACAGAGGCGCTTGGCTGAGGCGCTGGGGAGGCGGTTGAGCAGCAAGCGGCCCCCCTGGGCTCCCTCCCCAGCCCCTCACGCCCTCCCGGGCTGCCCCCCACCCCCCCCGCTGCCCCCCCCGGCCGCGCCCCGGTGCGTCACCCCCGCCCCGCCCCCCCCGCCCCGCCGTGACGCGCGGCCGCCGCGCGGGGCTGCTCGGACCGGCCGCCGCCAGGTGAGGACGCGGCGCCACGGGCCCGGCCCGGCCCGGCAGGTGACACCCGCGGGGACCCTCCTGCTCCTGCCTTGGGGGCTCCGGCTGCCTTCGGGGAGCTGCTGCCGCTGCTTCGGGGGGTGCTGCTGCTGCTGCTGCTTCTGCTGGGGCTCCTGCTCTGGGAGCTCCTGCTTCTCCAGGGGCTGCTGCTTTAAGAGCTCCTTCTGCTGCCGGGGCTTCTGCTGCTGCCTTGGGGGAGGCCCTCCTGCTGCTTTGGGGGAGCTTGCCGTTGCTCTGGGGGTGCTGCTCCTGCTGCTTTGGGGGCTGCTGCTTCTTTGGGGGCTGCTGCTTCTTTGGGGGCTGCTGCTTCTTTGGGAGAGCTCCTCCTGCTGCTTTGGGGAGCTCTTCCTGCTGCTTTGTTGGGGCTCCTGCTTTGAGGGGAGCTCCTGCTGCTGCTTTGGGGGCTGCTGCGTTTGGGGAGCTCCTCCTGCTGCTTTTTGGGGGGGCCCTGCCTCTGCTTTGGGGAGAGCTCCTCTTGTTGCTTTGGGAAAACGCCTCCTGCTGCTTTGAGGGGCTTCTCCTGCTGCTTTGAGGGGCTTCTGCTGCTTTTGGGGGAGCTCCTCCTGCTGCTTTGGGGTGGGAGGTCTGCCTCTGCTTTGGGGAGAACTCCTCTTGTTGCTTTGGAGGTCTTCTCCTGCTGCTTTGGGGGTCTTCTGCTGCTTTGAGGGGGCTCCTCCTGCTGCTTTCAGGGTGCTTCTCCTGCTGCTTTTGGGGGAGCTTCTCCTGCTGCTTTGGGGTGAGGGGGCTGCCTCTGCTTTGGGGAGAACTCCTCTTGTTGCTTTGGGAAAACACCTCCTGCTGCTTTGAGGGGGCTCCTCCTGCTGCTTTCAGGGTGCTTCTCCTGCTGCTTTCAGGGTGCTTCTCCTGCTGCTTTTGGGGGAGCTCCTCCTGCTGCTTTGGGGGCCTCTGGCAGTGTGGGGTGATTTTGGGGGGGACGCGCCTGCCCCGTCCCCATCACCGCACTCCGAAGGGCTTCTCCTTCACTTCCTTGAACGAGCCGTCAAGGGGACGTCTCTTTTTCCATGAACTCTCACGGGAATTTCTTTCATGTTGTGTTGTTTGTGGTTTGTTGAGGTGTTTTTTTTTTTTTTTTTTTTTTCTTCCATATCGCTCTCTGTAGAATGCCATTCCTCCTTTGTCAGAACTGAGCTTCCCTCCTCTTTTTAAAAACATTTCTTTGCACATAGCATTATCCTTGTTGTGGAAAAGGCGTTTTTTTTAATACAGCTTTGACCCACCGAGCATGGTATTATGACCAGTAGTGCAATTGAAAAATGTCTTCTTTTGGAGTTATTTCTCACTGAAGTTCTTTCTCTGACTGGATTTTTGGTAGCACAACGCTTGTGCACACCTGTCTCCAAAAAGTGGTACCCAATTCCAGTAACTTGCAAATAAGAGAATCTAAAAAAGGTTCATCCCTTTTATGGGTCATCACTTGGACACACCTTGCAACAGCAGCGTGTTTGTTGTTGATGCTTGCCTGATACTTGGCCCTCAAATTCCTGACTAGTATCCTAATGCCATCAGAGGCTCGTGAGATTAGGACAGCTAAATTAATAGATTACAGGTTGTGTAAAAGGATGGTTGTTACCTGTTATTTCCTCCCAATACTGCTGATTGTCAGCCCTTTTTTGCAAAGGTGGAGAGTTAGTTGTAGGTCGTGGCTTGTGGCTTGTGTCCCGTCTTGCTCTTGGAAGGATAAGACCTTTGAGGCAATCTAATTTCCTCCAGCTCAGTCAGTATTGCTGGGCTGCGGAGTGGCCTATGAACTGGATTCACAGCCAACTGAGTACAAAGGTTGGTTACCAGGCTGAATCTTCCTTCTGTTGCAAATGTGACAAATTAACAGGGTAGAGATGAACTCAAGAGTTAAATGTCATCTGCAGTTTTTCTTTTCAAGAGGGAGGGGAACACTGAGGAAAAAAGTCTAGTTAACAATAGCAGCGGTTTAATGATTAAAATTATGCTTGTGCATATTTAAAATTATAAGGAAATGTCTTCTCGCAATATTTGTTTAAATGTCATGAAGTGTACGGTTTATAAAGTAACTGCAAAAGAAAGATCCAAGCGTTGTTGAGCTGGCAGAGTGAAGATCAAAATTGCCTGAACACAAGCTAGAATTTTTTGTGATGTTTTTATGAAGGTAGAAATTAGGATTTAACTTGACTGTATTTTCAGTGAATGAGAGTTTTATGTGTCTAAGTTAATAAACTACTTAGTGACAGTATAGTTATGCCGTCGACTGTGAAGCTATAAAGCCAGCAACCCGAAGAAAAAAGGCAGTAAAGTTTGCTGCGAGGCTTAATAGCTTTCTGAATTAAAATAGTGTCAGTATTAGCTTGCAGAAATTTTAAATTGAACTAATTTCCCCACTTCCATCTTTCTAGCCTGAGTTTATGTGTAATTTGCACTGTGTCCTTCAGGATCCTGGATCACCACGCACCTTTGTTTTGGTACTGGATCAGTATTATGATCCATTAACCACAACGTTCTTTTAAGCAGGATGCTTCCTTGTGCCTGGCCCAGTCTGACTTTCATGTTCTCTTCACATTGAATAAACTGGTTTGAGGAAAGCTGTGATGTTTTAGAAATTTTGATGAGTTACATGGCAAAGTTGAGTAGAAACTGACTGACTAAAACTGACATTTTATTGTCACTTTCAATACAAAATGCGTAGGTGTGAGATTAAGTTTGCAGGTTCAAGATGCACAAAAGAGGATGTGTTTTGGTTTTGACCCAGTGTGTGCTTAGTTAAGCTTTGGAAATCCTTACTGAAGGGCATGGATATTGAAAGTTTACAGGAGCTCAAAAATCAGCCATACAAATGAATGGGAGAAAAATCCACTAAAGCTGGTGTGTACAGACTACTTGCTGTAGCTCAGTGAGTTGCTGAGCTGCGCACGGAGTCTTGGAGAGTGTACTGGGAGAATACTGTCAAGTACTCACCAAAGTTTAATATTCATTTCAGGCGTTGACTACTGCAGGCAGAATGCAGGCGACTGCATGCCTGCCATCTGACCCAGTGGAACTGCTCTTAGGAAAAGCAATATTTGTTCATCTGGAGTGTTTGAGAACAGCTGAGCCAAAGGCCTAGAGATAGCAAGTCTGGGTGATTATTCTCACAGAGTGATTAGGAGTCGCCATCAGACTGGATGAGTGCTTAAGTGGTGCTGGGAGCAGTTCTAGCACCTTAATGTTTGGTGTTGTCATCAATGTCTTTGATCAACGGAATTAGTACAAAGTCTGAAGGAGGCCAGGTAGATGTTTCAGTGCTTTGTTTTGGAGGACAAGAGTTTTTTTGATATATTTGATGGTTCTATTCAAGTACAAGATGCTGTTTTCAGGAGATCCTATAACGTGGATAGGTAAAGTCAACTTGGCAGCAGCATCATGGAAGCAGATCTGAGGGTTTTGGGGGTCTCTGTAAGCAGCTGGATGGAGTACTGGTGAAGTTTATCATTCAGATTTTCTTGCTAGTGAATCCAAGTTAAAATGTGTTTGATTTTGGCCACAGCCTTCTAAGAAAGATAAATGCAAATGTCTCCATCTGGCAGAAATAGTTATCAAGACTTGGAAAGAATTTGGAAAACACCATCTACAGTTGCCTTGTGTGTTTGGAAAGTGTGTTCTAAAAAAGGTAGAAAAGCTACGTTTCATCAGAAAGAGGATGAGATGAGGCAACATGAAAACACTACAATCTTAGAATTAGAAAAGTGATCTGTGTGCTTCTGTCAGTGACTGTATTGAAAAAGATGAAATTACTTTGTACCAAAGATTCGATGTATTTCTTAAAATCTGTTAGGTTTTGAGGAAAGTGGAACAAGCTGAGGTTTTGCAATCTCCTTTTTGCAAAGGTTTTTGAAAGTCAAATAGGACTTATGTTAGGGATATATTAAAGACTTACCTCACGACTCTTTTACTTTCTCTCACCCTGGGGCTGAGCTTGATGTATTCTTCAGGTGCTGTCTGTGTTCTGGCCTCAGTTTATGTGGAAAAAGTAGTTTTAGTGCTCAGAATAAATGCAGTTTCTGTGATAAAGGCCTACAACCTTTTGGTTATTGTTGATGTTACAACTTAATGCACTTGGTTTTAAAATGTTAAATTTAGTGCCAAGGCACACTACTGCACAAGGCAAGCACAGTGTTGTGGTTTAGAAGCACAGCCTATAATCCCACAGGAAATGTAGGTATAGGATCATACTGTGATTTAAACCAGGAAAATCAGAGGGATAAAATCTGAGGTATTTATCATCTACTATACTATATGCCGTATGTGGCTTTATAACTCGTGTCCAAATGTTATGACATCTTCTGTGATTTAAAGAGCTGACAGCCTATTTTAAAATGAAGAAATCAGACTTGTTAAGCACCATATGTTTCTTTAGGTACCATAATTTTGAATTTCTTTTTGAAGTACACATGGACTGATAAAAATGACTTAACAATTTAACATAATGTGCCATCTACTTAGGTTTTCACTTGACCATTTATTGCAATGACTGTATTATGTTTATAATAAAAACTGGTGACTGAGACTTATGTTTCTCAAGTATTGATAGACACTATAATAATATAAAGGACAAATAGAAAAAATATGATTTTTGAACTGAAGTCTGTGGATGAAACTTTTTTTTTTGCCAACGTGCCAGTTTTGCAAAGCCAGTTGTAAAGTATCAGCAGCCTTCATGCTTTTCCCTAAGACTTTGATTGCAAGAAAAAGACAGATAATTTTATTGACTCTTTAATTTCTTGCAGAATGATTTCTGTAAGTAATGACTGTATGTAGTTTATAGCATGTATTTTATTGGCAAGAGGGTGCTAATTCTGTCTTTCAATAAGTGACAGTCTTGGAATAGTGATTAAAAGTAGTGTTGTAGCCAAGGCAAGTTCTTGCGTTCTCTTTTGTTGAACAAAGTGCAGAAACGAAACAGAGGGTGTTGGGGCTGGGGACAGCTGTTTTGGTTCATTGCTGCTGCTGTGCTGTGTGTTGCAGCTCTAAGGCAAAGCTGGTTGCTCCCTGTGACCTCTTAACATGGCCTTGGGAAGGTGGCTGGGGAGACTGCAAGGCAGTAACTTTTTACCATTGAAAATGAAGTGATTTGCACCTCGGCAGCACTTACCCTGCAGACATAGTGCTGGCTGCAGCTCCTTTGGGCACGCAGGAGCTCCGACAGCTAAACTGCAGCTACTTCAGTAGCATGGCATGCACAAATGCTTGGTTAGCATGGGTTGGCTGGCATCTGTGCTGCCATGGCTATGCTGCAAGTCATACCTGGGGTTTACGTGATTCCTGAACACTCTGTCAAGCCAGGTGTCTTTCCTCATTAGCTGAATGCTTCTCCTCTCAATCTGCAGGTGGGTGGAGGGTAGTTTCTGCTTGCTCCAGGGAATGAGAGTTGGATGAGGCATCTGGAGTTAAACCTCACTCCTCCTATGTGCAGCTTGTGGTGCTGATGCTGCTGTGCTCAACAGATCTCTGAGTGGTAAAAGCATAGTGGGACCAGTCTCCAGACTGGGATTGAGCTCTGGCAGTGCCAAGTGGGGATGTCTCGAAGAGTACTAGAGCTGGGGTGGCCACATTTATATGTACATATTTCAGTGTTTGGGCTGCTCTCAGAAAAATAGATAAATTCCCAGACTCTTCAGATGTAAGTCTTAGTGGACATGAAATTTGTAAATGCTCAAAAATATAAAAAATTCCATTTTTAACATGAAAGAAATCTCTGCTAGTGGTTTTTGTTTTTTTTTTTTTTTTTTTAAGCAGCATGCCTTGAGAGAGCTCACTGAATTAATTTTACAAAGGTAGTTAAACAATTATATTGAGTATCATTTAGGTAGTGTATCACTGTTTTGTGAACAAAAGAGCAACAAAGCTGGTGAAGGGTCTGGAGAACAGGCCTTATTAGGAACGGCTGAGAGAGCTGGGGGTGTTTAGCCTGGAGAAGAGGAGGCTGAGAGGAGATCTCATTGCTCTTTACAACTACCTGAGGGGAGGTTATAGAGAGGAGGGAGCTGGCCTCTTCTCCCAAGTGACAGGGGACAGGATGAGAGGGAATGGCCTCAAGCTCCGCCAGGGGAGATTTAGGCTGAACATTAGGAAAAAAGTTTTCACAGGAAGGGTCATTGGGCATTGGAATAGTCTGCCCAGGTAGGTGGTTGATTCACCTTCCCTGGAGGTGTTTAAGGGACGGGTGGATGAGGTGCTAAGGGACATGGTTTAGTGTTTGATAGGAGTGGTTGGGCTTGAAGATCCTGTGGGTCTTTTCCAACCTCGTGATTCTATGATTGAATGAATTTTTTTTTTTTAAAAATTGTTGCCAGAGTTTCTTTATACAGATGAAGAAACTAATGAGATAAATCTGTCTCATTTTATGGGCTCATTCTAATAAGTTATTTTTTGCAGTGTTTGCTGATTACTTTAAAGCTATTGCTGTGTTCATGCAACATACCTTTTTTGCAGACGCTTGGTTACTTGAATGGCATTCTGCAGTATATTTTGTGGCTTATTTGTGCTGCAGTGCAAGGAGAGTGACATTTGCGGATCCTACAGTATGAATGTTTCTCATTCTCTGGTACTTACTAGCTTGCCTTTCTATGAGCATGCTACTAGGCCCATTTTTTTCTCCTCTCTCAATATTTTTCCAAAAATAGCCCTACCAGCTGTGTATTCATTTGTTGAAATACATTTACATGTTGCTTCATCACTTTATTGTCCTTATTTGCTCTTCATTGGGATAAAGCTGTTTCTCAGTGATTTCAGTGGTTTTTAATAGATTTCAGTAATTGATCTTGTGGCTGCGGTTAGAGCGTTGCTTTCAATTTCAAAGTTCTTATGAGACAAGAGAAATGGGCTTGTCTGTCATAGCTACCTTCAATTGGAACTGTTGCGAACAAAGCATTTAACTGCAAATATACAGAAGAAATGTGTTTCAGAGATGATGTGATGATCTTCGTCTTTAATTGCCATCCCGTTAGAGTACTCTTGCATCTTCTGAAGCATCTGAAATTAGTCGTGGTCAGACTCTTGGTCACAGATTATACAGACCTTCAGGTAGTCTTTAGTTCACTACAGGAATGTCATATGCGAAAATATTTTTTTCTTTAGGTGTTCAGAAATGCATTATGGGCTTTTGAATAAGTAGTGTAACACCTTACCATTTTCTTAGTTAATTTATATAAGAAAAAAATGTTGAACTTTGGTTAGGGGAAGGATGCTTTTTAACATTAAAATGTGATGCAAAAAAATATTTGAATCTGAAAGAAATTTTAGATCTTTTATGTTTTGCTTTGAAGTTGTACATCCTTTCAAAGAAGATTATTTCTTACTTATAGAGATGAATCTTAGACATGAAGTTTCTTAGCCTGTTATCGTGCTGTACAAGTCATGTCTTGCACAAAAGGTCAACACCCACAGAACATGTTATTTGCAGAGCAGTAAGTAGCTGCTTTTATTGGGGCTGTAACAGTGTTTCCTATTGTAAATGAAAACACGTTTTTTCAGTGATATCCTATGGGTATTTCTGTGTTACATGCTAAATTATAATTATATATATTCAACGCCAAAACAGCATTGATTAATATAAATATTATGTTGACCGTATAGTTTTATGGATTATTTTCTTTCAATTTAAATCCTTTCAGTTTTTCCCAAATAGATTGTATCTAATTTGCAATTATTTGCAATAATTTTCCCAATTAGATTGTATATTTCTTTTAACTGAAAGTGCCTATTTTTTAACAAGTGTTGAGTTTCAGCTTCTTTTTTTCTGTTGATGTGGAGTTGTGTGTCTGTTCATGCAGTTGTCAGCCTTGCAGGGGTTTTGTGATATCAACCTGATTCACAGACTTTTTTGAAAATTGTCCTTTGCAGGTTCTGTTACAAACCATTCTGTTACAGTCCCAGAACACTTACTGAGCTCTGTGCAAGGACATTTTTTTTGTCCCTTAAAAAAAATCCAGTTCTATTATTTCCTGATTTTTAAAAAAAGTTTTACTAAAAACTGGTGAATTCATGTGAGTTATAAGTATCAACTGCTTGGCTGCATCAGATGGAAGTGGAAATTTGTATGATTTCAAAGAAGCCGGCTATTTGAGATGAGTTGTTTTCTGCATTAATCCTGGTTTCTTCATGAATCCCCGTGGGAGGGAAGAGGGGTGGACAAAGGCCGCTTTATGCCGCTGGCATGTTTGCTCACTGACTCTGCTGCTTTAGCAAAAGGAAGGAGACAGAAGCAAGGGAGAGGGGAAACTAGGAGGAGGAGGAAGAGTAGTTTGAGGTGAACTCATTCTTGAGGAACAGGTAAAGGCTGAAGGACGATGCTGAGAGGACCAGGTGATCCCAGGATGTTTAAGAGGAAACATTTGAAGATTGTAGTGGAAGAAAAATTCTGGTTTGACTGCTTGAGGGCAAAACAGGTTAGCATCAGGGGTTGTCCTTCCTGCTGTGCCTGGGCTGCACTTGAAAACCATGTTTTGCTCCTCAATTGAAAGATGCTGTCTGATCCCTGTACGTACCCAGGCACAGACTCTGGGTCTGCCTGCTGTGGGTTCAAGAAGATCATGAAGCCTCTCAATTTGGGAAGGGTATTTCACCTGAGGACAGGTAAAGGTTTTGGAGTGACATCTGAAGGTATGCTGAGGTACAATTAGTTGTAATTAATGAAAGCTAATAGGCTCATGTTTTCTTAGGATTCAGCACGTTCTCTCTAGCAGCCTCTCTTATTTCCATTGGTTGTCTTACTGGAAACAGCCAAGGAATGTTGAGAGGGTCCAGATAAGACAGGAGCCTTCTCAGAAGGATCCACTACTTCCTTTGCTGTATGTACTCCATGGAGAAATGTTAACAGGCAAGATACAGCTGTGTCTGAGGCTTGTGGGACTTCATTTCCTTTAGTTTGATCAGCTGCTCTGTTTAATATTCATGGCCTAACTTTGTGATGAACATTTTACAGGCAGGCAAACCCCCACAACTAACCGATAGTCTCGAGTCTGACAATGAGGTAAACACATCAGTGTGATAAATATAGCGTTTTTTTTGAAGTGTGTAACTTTTTTCCAGGCCTTTGCTTAAGGAAAGACTGTATACCAATCATGCACCTGAAGATACAAGAGAACCAAGTTGAATATGAAAAAGTAGCCACATTTGCAAGAAAAACAATTTTATGTTGTGAGGAATTAATGTAGTGATGTTAGCAAGCATTTAAATAAAGTTTGGTGATCTGTGTGGGGAGCTGTTTACTTTTGAAGCTCATGTCTTAGCAGTCTATAGGTTACTACTGTTGAAAAAGAAGGATGTGTTTTTCCTTTTTTTTTTTTTTTCTACCACATTACTCTTTCCCTTAAGTATCTCTTGCAAATGTTTGGACTACACCAGACTTTTAATATAAGCTAAAAGCTTGTGCTAGTACCTAGGGAAGTTAGAAAAACTAAACTACCTTCTATGCCGTTATACCTCTGTCAAAGTCTTCACGTGTATTTCAATACCAGCAAAAAGAAAAGGTGGGAGAAAAATTGAGGGTTTTTTTTTTCTTTTTTAAAGATTTTCTGTTATCTAAGGGAGGATTTCCCCTTTTTTTCAGGTCTCAGGGCTCTCCTCTGAGCAGCCTCACACAGCTGGGTTGTGAATGGCTTGGTGTGGAGCTTGAGTGCTTCAGGCTAGTCCTTAGTTAGGGTGCAGACCTTGATTCAGTGATAGCTGATAACTTTGATACCTCTTTGCACTGTTGAATGTAATGGCAGTCAAATTTTGACCCAGATGCATGTGATAGCGTTCATTTGGAGTTCAGCGAAGCATAAGCATAATGAATACTCCAGTATATAATGTTAGCATGTCACCTGGATTGTCTTCCTGGGTTGCATTGTGTCTTGCACGTTGTTTATCTGTCTGGATCGCACTAGGATCCAGGCTGCAGTGGAGGTGTGGTCTGGATCGTTGATTCTTCAAGGCCAGGTATTTGAGGGCAGCTTCACAAAGCGTTTCCCTCTGAATCAGAATTTTTTTCCAGGATCAGCTGCTGCCCTGTGTAAAAGTTATTCCCAGGGCACCTGGCTTTTTTTTTTTCCTTTTACTTTGCTCCTTCCAGGATTTCCTGCCTTTTGTGTTTCACAGCTTGCTGGAAATGAGGAGGATTTGCATGGCGTTGGTCCTACAGATGAGCGTGCAGCTTCGCATGCTCTTCATGGGCTGTGTATACCAAGGGATTGCAAATGGAGTTTGTACAACAGAGCAAGTAAAACTGGCTGCATCAGTATGGTTTTCTGAGGATGAAAGAGATGCTGGCTTTTGTTTTACTTAGCAACCAGTCTAGTGAGCAGGGTAGTGGAGTGACACAGGGCAGAACAGCTGGTGGAAGTAGAATTTAAGTACTGGAAAGGGAAGTTTAATGAAAATTCTTTTTTTTTTCTGCTCTGTATTTCCTTGTTGAGGATGACCAATGTCATACCAGTAAGTGCTGGACTGGGGGTTGCCGTAATGATGTGGGAGCTGTCAACCTACAATTACCCACTCTCATCAGCCTGAGGTTGGGAGAGTGATGTGGAGGAGACATTTGCTGTGGGGAACACTCCTCCCGTGGCAAGCTTTGCTCATGTGTGCCCAGCACAGTCGTGGGAGCCCTGCAGTGGAAAGGGATTCCTTCCGCAAAATCAAAAGCAGTCCAGATCATTTTCAAGGAGTTTGTCTTACCTGGAATAGCATCAGTTCTGATTTTCTAACACTGCCACTTTCTGTTGCAGTATTTTCTCTTAAGTATCTTCACCAATCCTGCCATTTATGTGTGTTTTGACTTGCTGATAGCTGACAGTTTTAACAATAAATGTGAGTTTCTCTCAAGAGAGCAAAGGGAAAACAAAAAGGCATTTTGAAGCTGGGAAATAGGGTAAATGATGGGATGCCTAGAGAAGGAGGAGAAGCTGAGTGTCAGGGATTGAAATCGTTCAGTACTGTCAAGGCCTACCTTTTATTGCACTGCTAGTATAGGAGGGCAGACCAAGTGGGAAATCAGTCCTCTGTCCTATACCACCCTTCCCATACATTTTTCAGTATCAAACTCATTCAAGAAACCTGCAGCAGTAAAGGCTTGCAGGCAGACTGCCAGAGTGACTAGAGCACTCCTGGGTGGCTCAGGATTCACCTCTGAAGCCACACATGGTGTATTAGGGTTTCCTGTGCTTTTATTACAAGAGACTTGATGTCAAAAACTTCTGTCAGGAGGATCATCACACAGCACAAGCTGCTGGATGAGTGAAGAAATGAGTTAAATTACAGCATCCAATGAAAGTTGAATGAGTTTTGTAGAGTAGAAGCTGAAAAAACCCAAATACTTTTCAGATAACCTTTGAAATATATTTGTGCTTCTGTTGTGTGCTTAAACTTAAATGTCAGCAAATGCTACTAACTTGTCACTTAAAAAAAAATCTTAAAAGACCAGATACAGTGATACTTTTCTCTTAGCAAAATTAGATTTGTATCTTTTACAGGTCATAACACTGGGAGGCTGGCGAGCGTGGCTCACTCTTGCCTGTGAAGGGAGTGTAGGAAATGGCTGTTGCTGGTTGTGCAGGCACTTGAGAAGTATTTGATTAATTTCTTGTTTTCCCCTTTTGTTCCCAAGTTATTTGAATTACTCAAGCAGTACATACGTTTTTTGTTTGTCGGGGGTAAATCATTATAGCTAGTAAGTTCTTCTCATTAGTTGCCAAAACGAAGCAGAATCTCTGAAAGATATGAATTTCCTTCTAAGAGAGCACTGATGCCAAAATGCAATGTCAGGTTGATGGTTAATGTAATTATTATTAATATTAATTTTTCTTTTTGTGTAGTAAGATAGAATCATTGGCTTCTTTTGCCTTTTGGGGGATACTGTGGTAGAAATGTACTACAGGTTTAAATACAGTTGAGTGCTTGTTTTAAATATCCTCTATTTATTAATAGAAATGATAATTCTTCAGACTTTATGCCTTTCAGTCAATGAAAGGAAACACGTATATCCCTGTAATTGAAGACAGGTATGCTGTTGTGTAGGGTGGAACATAAGTCTTGTTAAAGAGAGGTGGAGTCTCCAATAATGTGGCATGGTGAGGCAAGGGTACTGATTCATCTGTCAGTGCATTTTGCAAAATGAGTCTGCAGGTTGCTTGCGTTTTTTTGGTTTGTTTTCTTTTTGTTGTCAGTTGGGTTGCTTTGTAATAAGCTCCGATGCTCTTACTATTTTTGAACTCCATTTTTCTTGAATTCTTGCCTCAAGACATCAATATAGGTCTCTGGAAGGTGACTGAACCTTGTGTGTTTATTGTCTGTCTATCTTAACCTTAAACAAAGGAACTAGGCTTTTCTGGTTCCTGAGGAAGTGTCTGACTTGAATTAACCTTCGAAGTTTTTCACTGGAGGCAGATTTATCTCTGTTCTACGCAACTGTTTCTTCTATGCTGTGTTCTGAAACTTTTCTAAGATGACCTTAGGTCTCTAATCATGTGATGTTTTAAGACAACTATACTTAAGTCTTTTAGTTTTCTAGATCCTATGAATAATTCAAAACAAAAACTTTGTTCTGAGGAAGACTTTTCCTTCAGAAAGGAGATATAAGAAATCTGTGAGAAGTTTAGTATTAACCCTCCCTGCCCTTTCAAGAGGGTACATAGGTCCTACAACAGTGTGAAGAAATAACCATCATGAAAGCGGATTTGAACTATTTTTGTTTATAAGGAGGAATTTGAATTGGTCATATCTGACTACTGTAGAATTTCCTGATCACTACAATTGAAGCTCAAATTTTGGACGTATTTACAATGAAGATGTATGGTCTGTAAAGAATATATTTACTGGAAGATGGGAAGTGCTGAAGACCTTCAGACTGGAGTCCTAACTAGAGTGCTTGAGTGAACTTGAATTGGAACATTGTAGACCAGAAATCCAGAAAGCTGAAGAGGATGTTTTTGTAAAACCCCAAAGTCATAGGGCTGTCTTCTAGTGGACCCGTTAATTCTAAGATTTGCAAGATCCCACAGACTTTCAGTAGCAGCACAGCCTCTTCTGCATCTTGATCAGTTGATTTGGTTTAGAATTGTATTTTTCATCCTAATTGTCATTAGTTTTCCTGAAAAAAAAATAATCAGCAACTGTTGCGTGTTTTACTGCTGGGCAGTCATTAGTGAGGGGCCTTGCTTGTAATCACAGATGCATTAATTACTTCTGTCATCAGCACTTGGACTCTACTCTTTGAGCTGTTTCCTAGACCCTTTGTTTGACATTGATGTTTCTAAGTACTTTGAGTATCTGCAAATGCTGAAACCAGGCAGGAATTGACTCCCTAGTGTTTCTGGGCAGAAGGTGCTAGGACTTCTCTGACTGTGTCTGTATGGGCTGGAAAATAAATAAAGCAGCTGTTTCGTCGACTGGGTACAATGTCTTGCAAATCTATCTGAAAAATATCAACCTAGGGAAAAAAAGAAAGTAGTCCTAATTTAAAATTTGTTATTGGTTAAAAGTAATTCTGCAGAAGCTTCTCAGGATTATCGATTGCCTTTGTATTTAAAATAGTGCCTGATTCTACTCTGTGTGGCCTCCGTTTCCAGTGGCTGTGTGTTATAGCTTTTTCTGCTAGACTGATGAGTTCTATATTCTCTTTTCCATGTAAATATTTTATATATTTAACCTGTGATGATGTGATTCTTATTCTTTCTTGTTTGGCAAAAGGTTCATTTAAAACTTAATGGAATTCCTATGTGGCTGGTACTGAGCATATACAGGACATTCGTAAAATATGCAAGAAGGTGTTTTGCCTTGGCCTTGGAAGAACAAGTGGATGTGTCTTCAAGCTTAGAAATTAGTAATAATGTAATTTTAAGTGGGAAGGATTTTGAAACTATTCAGTCAGATTGGGCTGGAATTGGAGGGAGATTCTAAAGGTGCTGCTTTTAATCACAGAAGGTGTTTGAATTAAAAGAAAAAAGTATAAGAAGATTTAAGTATCTTTGAAGCACGCTTAAGAATTATTTCACGTTATCCTCTTCTCTAATTGATTAACTGGATAATAGGTTTAAATGTGCCAAATAACAAAACCCATGGATTTTATAGCAACTGATCTGAATTGATCTAATTAAGATTGTGTTTTCCTCTTCTGTCTTCTGAGTGAATCCTAATCAAGTATAGCATGTTGAACTATATTGGGTTGTGCCTATTCCTTAGGAATGGTGTTGAGCAAATGAGAAATTTCTTCAAGACCATTAACAAAAGTACTAAGTGGAATTGGCTGTTCAGTGCATTTCTGCTCTACCTACACATGGTCACTCTCGCTCATTTAGGCAATTCCATTTGATTGCCTTTCTTGAAGGTCTCCTTTGACTGTACTTCATGTGTGTGGATGTGTAACTGATACGTTATTTGAACCTGTAATGTCAGCTACTAAGTTTTGATTATTACGTGTAATAAAGATTTCTGAACCACCTGAAGCTTCTGCTGGGCACCTGGATTCTGTTGGAAATTGCACATTTGTAGGGTCTTTGAAGTAATACTTTTTCTTATCCCGTTTTGGGGGCTCCCAAACTAGCAGTTAAAAATAATTGTTCTAGAAGAGTGCTACTTTTCAGCAAATATGACCTTTGTGATCTCATGAAGCGCCCTACTTTTACAGTTGGGAAATGTGATGTCGATCATCCTTGACATCAGATAGGTCAAAGAAATGCCAGCAATCATTTCCAGAAGCTCTACTGGTGGACTTTATGTTGTCCCTTTTTCCCTTGATGTTGTGCAAACATGGAACAAAAACCAGAATTGTCTGCTAAATACTATATGATTTTGCTTCTTTTTTCAATGGTTAAAAGTGCATCTTTATTCTCTGAAGATAAATTGCGATTTCTTGATTGACCTTGAACATCTGAACTCACAGTGAGTCCAGGTAGTTCAGACCACGCTTATTGAGAATTTTTGAAAGTGTTCCAGGTACCATCAGCTGAGGGAGGTAAGAAAACTTGCTGATTTTTCACAAATACTCAAGAAAATCTTCAAAGCTGTGGAAAAAACATTTGGTTTAGAAAGGCCTGAGTTTTTAACCTGAATCACAAAGAAAAAATCCTTAATGAATGTTTCAGATATTCGTCATATTTCTGCATCAATCTTTCATGCCTAAGAAAGGATTGTATGTTCAAAACGAATAAAGTAAGTCTGCTTGAACTTTGAATGACAGCTGGGTTTGTTTTTGTGACTTTCAAAAGGGAGATGGTTGGTCTGTATTGGTTCTGTTCTGCATGCTTTGCACATATCTTCCAAGATGTGGAAAGTGACTGTAACAACTTGCTGTGCCCTCAAGGAGAGGTTTCTGCTCTCATCTCTGTCTTCTCAGGCATATACTTTCTGTCTTATGCTGGCAATGGAGCTCACCCATCTTCTTTTAACCATCTCCTTGGCATAGATATCATTCTGCTGGTGCAGTGCAGTGAGCTGATTTGCAGGCTCTGGGGCTGTTACTGGCTGTGTTAGGGAGGACAGGACAAAGGAATGAGAAACTTTAAACTTTACTTCTAAGCTGTTAA
Organism: Coccyzus lansbergi; assembly: GCA_033558105.1. Taxonomy (NCBI): domain Eukaryota; kingdom Metazoa; phylum Chordata; class Aves; order Cuculiformes; family Coccyzidae; genus Coccyzus; species Coccyzus lansbergi. Next base: position 280,232 of record JAUMJK010001428.1, read on the forward strand.
ATAACCTTTTTTATTTCTTTCTTTCTTTTTTTTTTTTTTTTTCCCCTGGGAAGCTGCAAACCTCTTGATAGTTTCCTAGTTGATTGTGAGTGGAGCATTACCTAGTGAGTAAAGGGACTGAGTTGTCCTGGCAGAGGGCAAACAGGATTTTGATTTTTTTTGGTGGAGGTATCTGTGGTTTGTGGGGAAAAGCAATATTGCACTGATCTTGTATTTGGGAACTTGGAACTAATGTGTACAAACCTTACACGCTGTCCTGGAGGGTAGTTTTGATGTTTTCCAGTGTGTTCTTAAACCAGCTTGGATTTACATTTTATATATTGCCCATCAATGAAAAAAAATACTTTTTATAATGTGATGTTGGAATAGGAGCAGAAATGTAGATACGTGACTAGATCTGCACAAATGTGCAAATGTTAGCTGTGCTTTTGGCCTAAAGCCCTAATTCAAATCTCCCCTGTCTGACAAGCAGCAGGATGATTAATCTTCTCCAGAGAAAGGAATCCTTCCCCCCGGTTTAGACAAAACATGGTGATTAAAGTTATTTGTAGGTTGAATAAGCACAAGCCTTTGTTCAGGACTGCTGCACAGGGTTATGTTGAAACATGCAGGAACAGGACTTATTCGCATTCCTGTTGCTGCTGCCTCCACGCTTCCGATCCACCACATCATCTGATGTGGAGCCAGCGGTAGTTACCAGCTGAGCATGTAAGTGATATTTTACTTTGAGACCTGTTGTTTGATTAGACAATAGTATCTTCAGGTGTCCTCCCACAGCCTAGGATGACTTATTGGAGCACAGCCACGTGTGTTGGCTGGGGAGAGCTGCCTGGTAGTGGCTGCCAGGCTGGGGGCTGCTGGGTGGTCGTAGGGTAATTTAGAAGGAACTGAAGATAACTTCAGTTGTGCTTTGTTTTTAGAAAGCAAGAGCTCTATAATTATGGAAGATCTACAGGGGAAAAATGGATTTGGCTGGTGTTGGGACTCTGGTTTGTAAAAGAAGAACACATTTTGAGTATTGAACTTAGGAGGTCTAAGGCAAAACGTTTGTGTTGTAGTACCTAGGAATAGTCTGTCCTTGGAGAGGGAAGAATAATTTAGCCTACGCTAAAATATGGGAAGCTCTCTTCCCATTATTTTAAGGTCTTGCTTGCAGTTTAGGTACTACTGTATTACCAGAAGTTGTATGTTGAATGATCACAAATGCAGAGTAGTAAAAAATAAAGCTTAGATTAAAATGGTAATTAAGTTGAAGGTAAAATACAGATGTAAAGGGTGAAAATGCCCCAAAGTGGACTGTGACTATGTTAAAGAAGCAGTCTACGATTTCTTTTCCTGTGCCAGGAACCATCAGCAGCTGGATGCAGAAGAGTAGAGGTCTGTCTTTGTTAGTGCTATAGATCATTTCAGGATCTTGTGGTTAACTTACTGGTTATCTGCTCTTACTGCACTGCAGATCCAGGCACCAAACTGGATCCTGTTTGCGTGAAACCAGAGTGGAAGATTCTTCTTAGAAAAACACCTGATGTTTGCCAGCTGTTAATTCATATTCAGTCCAGGGGCCCAGACTACAGCCTTTTGGTACTGACTAGATTTGCTAAAACCCTCAAAATGCCTGTGGTATGGGCACTGGCCCCTCAGGGCTGCTGTCTCACTGTACAAACTTGCTCCTGTCGTACTGTGTTAGTTCCTAACTTAGATGTATCCACTTAGTTTAAAACTTATTTTTTGAATTTGTCAGGACAGAATATTGTAAATAATATGCCCTGCACTTCTGCATTTTGTCCCTTTATTTAAATAATGGATATTATTACAATTAGTAAAAAAATAAAACCACACAAAACCTCTGCCATATCTGAAGTATCTAAAATTGACCATACTGTCCTCCTCTACAATGTTTGCTGTTTAATTCAGAATATTGTAGGAAAGGCTGTAAAGCAACAAAATGGAGTAAAAGTGTCACTTAGAGTTGAAAATAATTTTAGTGTTATAAGTTTTCGTTTTTTTCCTGAGATGAGCATCCATATAACCTGATCCTAGCCCCACCATAATGTTAAATTCTGGGGTAATTGTTAGAGAAAGAAAAGTAAAATGGAAACTAAATATTCGTGTAATTGAAGGAAGAGAGAGGAAAAGTGGTTGTGTTGAGTTTTTCAGCCTCTGGTAGTACACTCTTTGTATAAAACCCTTCACATAATCTGAAACAAACGCTCAAGCGCTATAGAGAAAATGCTCTCATCTTCAATCTGCTGAGTCCAATTGGGAAGTAGCAATGGCAGCATGACAGTGCTCGTTCTCCCAGGAATTTTACCCCAGCTGTAATTGCTTGGAAAGTTTTGAATTTAAAAACACCTGAGCCACATTTTGCGGCTGAATTTACAACCTGACTAAAAGCTTCCCTTGACTCCACTTTTGGCCTGCTTGCCAAAATAAATAGGCTGTTCTTACCACGTGACGATGGTGGTTTGTCCTCTGCACGAGCTTCTGTACAAAATTTGTAATTACACTTAAGTGTTAGCTATGATTTTGCCTGTGTTATTTTCAGTTTACTTTCATATCAGATTTATTGAGGCAGCATATGCTGTGATTGGTATATTTTAGTACAACTAGAGCCTCAGGGAGGGCTCTCCTCGCGTCTGAAGAGACTGCATTCACTGTGTTGCCTGCACCACGAGACTTGCTATTGGAAGTCTTAAAGCTACCCCAGTTTTCTTCTTACAGATAGGTTTGGCGAAGCCTGTTTTCTTGTCTGGATCTTATAACGCTTGGACAGAAAATAAATAATGATTTTTATGGTGATTGCGAAGTTTTAGTTACCATTGACTTTAACAGAATCTTTTGAGCAGGGATGCACTTTCTTGCAACACTCCTGTTAAATTAATAAATAACATTTTCTACACGGCAGAGAGGGGAAGTAGTGTTCCGGTGATGTATTTGAGGTTTTAAAATTAGTCAGTAAAAACAGTTTGACTTTGTTCTCAATCTTCTGCCTTAGAACTTCTAACAATTTTCTGAACAAGAAGCGAGCGTGATGTTCTTGAGCTGGATTTCTTGCAACTCATGGTCCGTGAAAGTAGGGAGCTGTGGGAGCTGCATCAGTTGCTTCTTCTGTGGCTCCCTGAGATACTGAGTCAGCGGTAAGAAAAACAGCCTGGCTGGTAGGAGTACATTTGTTTTAGACTCTGGCAAAATCTGAGCAAAGGTTAGTTGTTGTCTAGAGTCCGTAATCTGCGTGAACGAGATTTAGGGGAGCCCACGACTTTCTCAAACCTTGCAGAAAGCTTATGCTACCCAAAAAAAAAAAAAAGAGAGAGTTGAGCTGTGGTCAGGATGTGGCTGATGTGGGAGTTGTTGTGGTCTTCAGATCTTCCTGCTGCTGAGATCCTGTCAGTGCTAATCGCAGATTTTTTTTTCTGATTTGTTGCTGTTCAGATGCCTAAGCTTTAGAGCACTTTGAAAATACGAACTTCTCTAGACTAGCACAAGAATTAAAGATTATTTTAAAATCACAGAATGGTTTGAATTGGAAGGGACATTTAAAGATCACCTACTCCAACTCCCTGCCATAGGCAGGGGCACCTTCTATTACATTGGGTTGCTCAACACTCCACCTGACCTGACCTTGAATATTTCTGGGGATGGGTCATCCACAGCTTCCCTGAGCAACCTGTTCCAGTGTCCCACTGTTCCAGTGTTCCTTTCTTATGTCCAATCTAAATCTGCCCTTCTTCAATTTAAGATTATTGTCTCTTGCCCTGTTACTACAGGTAGAAAGTCTCTCCATTTCTCTAAACCCCTTTTATATGTGGAACGGCTGCAGTTGGTTCTTCATGAAGCCTTCTCTTCTTCAGACTGAATAACCCCAACTATTTCAGCCTGTCTGCAAAGGAGAGGTGTTTCAGCCTTCTGATAATTTTCATGGGCTTTAGGTGGATTCTATTCTTAAAATATACATTCCAGATCTTTTTTTGATATTGGGGTAGTGTAAACAATCTCTTTGCAATTACTGTCTTTCACTGTAGTTACTGTTTTCTTGTGTCATAGTAGGGGACCCATTATACTCATGTTCTTGGTAAAATCAATGTATTTGCTCACAAAATATGTTCTGTGTCACTTTCTCTGGGTAGCTTTTATGACTTTGCTGTTAAGACTGTCTTGAATGGCTTTCATGCTTTTTTATGTTAAGAGACAGCTTTCAGTCTTGTCCCTCAGAATTGGTGACATCTGTGAACCTTGCAATAGATTTTTTTTTTTTTTTTTTTTTTTTTTTTTTAGGCAAGATTGAGTAGATTTGAACAAGAATCCTCCTTTTTAGTTACCTGCATCTGAAGGGGTCAGGAGTTTCTCCTGAGCTCACTGTGACCGGTGGAGGGTTGTCTGTGTTACAGCCAGTTGCCTATAAATTACACCCATACTTTTTCTAAGTACAGACTGGAGAGATGGAAAAGGAGATTGAAACTGGCAATGTAAGCATTTTTAGGAACTAATTCTGTCTGTGAATGAATTATGGTTTCTGTACAGAGAGGGAGGGCAATAAACCATTCCTGGATTATACCCGTTAATCTGCAGACACTGATTGTTGTTAGCTTCTAGTATTTTCTATTTTAAAGAATTGGCCAAATCCAAGTTACTATTTACCAACATCCAATTTACTTGCTATTTGTTATTCTGGTAGTAAGACAGAAAGTACAATTGTATTTTTTCCTTTCCAACCTGTCTTCAGTGTTCTGAGGACAAGCATTTGAGGTTTCCTGCAGACCCTCCAGCAGCCTTTGAAGTTGCCAGCTACGGTGCTTAGTTTACTTGATTTGATTTGGAGGCTGGCTGAGTATGTATGCTTACTTCTCTAAAATGTTTGTTTCATTTTCACTTCAATATATACTGTGAAGCGGTGCACAGCAATGTTTTCTTATTGCTGAAACTAAAAAGCAAATTACAATGCAAGTGTGCCTCTCTGTTTTGTTATTTATAAATGTAAGTGTTTATTATCGAATCACAGAATCGTTTAGGTTGGAAAAGACCTTTAAGAACATCAAGTCCAATTATTAACATAACTCTGCCAAGTCCATCACTAAACCATGCCCCTAAGCACCTCATCTACACAAAACTGATAAAATTCAGTTTAATCAGGCTGATAAAATTCAGTGCACATTGCTTCCTTGCTGTTGTAGAAATAAGGGAGATAAAACAAAAGGGATTACTCAGACTCTGCAGGATGACCCTGAGGAGGGGAATGCGATGACACCAGACATCCATCAAACAAGGAAACTGCAAGATAAGCACAAGGGAACAAAAGAGGCTGCTGACTAACAGAAGAGATACCCACTTGAATGTTGAGGGAAATGTCCTCATTAGCATGGTGAAACTTCACCCTTGGGTGAGGAGGAGCCCCCTACAGAGAAAAACTCTTCCACAGTAAAAAGAAGAGTATACTGTAACTTAAAATGAAGATGGGATATTGCCAGGGCCACTGTGAGCAAGGATAACTGAGCTTATCTGTAAAAATACTGCTAACGGTCACTGAGAATGCATGGGGTTTCACTGTGTGTTAGTTGCGGTGCACTAGCTTTGTGGAATAACCACCTAGCCCTCATCTCTGTGCAGATATACAATAAACAAATATCTAACTATGTGTGTGTATCAGCTTTTTGCACTCCAGGTGAAAGAATCCTGACTCTGGGGTCACCACAGTAAGAGGATTGTATAGCTCAAGTTCAAAACTCAACAAGACACATGTATTCAGGGAAGTGGCTCGAGTTGTGTTGTTCGTTGTCCCCAGAGTCTTTCTAAAGCGTTCATGAGTGCAGCCTATGGATATGCTTAAGGTCACAGTTCAGTTCTTGGCTTTCTCTGTTGGAATTGTAGGGCTGATGCTTAGCCACTGAAGTTCAGACACTCATCTAAGGGTCAGTACAAAAGGTATGGTATTGTCACTAGTTAGTGTAGGCTTTGTTCAAGTAGTACTTGGAAAAACTATTTAAATCGTGGAGAGTTCTTGAATTACTGTTGACATACCAAAAATTTCCAAGCCCTCAGAATTTTGTTTTGTTTTCCCTTATATTGTTGATTAGGAATATGCCTCCGATTTTCTTGTGTGAGAACTTTGGTTTATCTGTGATCATATGAGTTAGAATAAATTGCTGAGATTTGGTCTGCCTCAGCTTCTTCCTGAATTAGCTTTGGCAAACGCTGATGTGAAATGCCATGTATGCCTGCTTTAACTGATAAAGGCCCCTGTTGGTTACACCAAAATGTGCTCTAGCTGACATTTATGATGGTCTACAGAGCTTTAAATTTCTGGGGTTTGATTACTTATCATGCGCAGCTTCTGCAATTCAGAGTATGGAAACTAGTGACCAAATACATACCAAATCAATATTTATGCAAAGTGATAGCATTTCCTCCAAGTATTTGGGAAGGTTTTTCTTACCTTACTATTTTTTCATTAGTATAATCTAATTTTCTACTTTTGCACTGGAGCCGAGTCACTTGTGATTGGCACACTTGAGGCTGCTTCGTAGCTTTGTTTTATCTTTTTATAGAGAGCTCAAAGTGAAACCAGTGGATAGTGTTAGAAGAGAATAAACACATCAGTTCTTGTGTTAGGTCACCTGAAGATGAGCAATAGCTTGGCAACAGAGTGCATCGGATGGGGAAACAGGGCACATTCATTTAACAGTCGGAGAGTATGAGATGTAGAAGGTGAATGGGTGGGGAAGGCTGGAAGATGATGTCACTGGAGGAGAATTTAAACTTCATTGATTTAGAGAGAGTCAGCCTTCAAGAAATGTTTTTTTGGCACAGAAGAGTGTAAATAAATACATGGCTGAAGTACTAGCTGAAGGGGTTGGGAATTACCTGCCCTTGTTGAGGTTCTTTGTTGAATATGACTTGAGTGCTAAATCAAAGTGGTGCTACTGCCAGTGGTCACACAGTGTGGTCTCTCAGTTATTGGGGTAGCTAACTCCAGAGTTCACCTCGTTAACTCAAACTACTCCAGCTCCAAGAGAGCGTGCCTGTCTGTTCCTATGCATTCTTTATTCTTTATTATGAGACTGCTTAACACACCTTTGATTTTCCTTTGATCCTCTTATCAGTTTGTTGAGTTCTGCCTTATACTTCCTTTCTCCTCCTCTCACTGCCTCCTATTTTTGCTAGGGCTGACTTGCGCTGACTGAAAGAGTTAAGTTAATTTGAACAATCTCTTTCAAACTGTATTTTAGCCAAATTGTTTTTCTTCTGTTTTTTCCTCATTTCTGTTTTGTAATGCTTCTGAAGTAGTGTCCAGACCATAACTGAGGAGTTCTTTCTTTAATTTTAACTTCGAGGTGGGTTTTTTTTTCTGTTGATCTTGCTGAAATTTGACATTGTGTTTTGGATTTTGCTTCTTTTCCTCTTTCTGCTCATTGTTATTACTGACAAAGGTATTGCTTTTGGTGGAAAACACTCATGCAGATCCCCTTAGCATACTTATTCCTTGTTTTGTGGGAAGATCCACTTGGATTATTTTAATTAGCAAGAAGTGGGACAGAAACCTCCCATTTTGTTAGCAGGAACTAAAACAGGAACAATTTTCTTGAAAGAATGGTGGATTAAAAAGCTGACAGAAGAATGGGAATCAGAGGAAATCATCAGATCTCATCGAACCTAATATGAATGAAGTTTAACTTCCTGATGTCATAGTCAAAAGACCACAACCTCTGTGGTTAGAGTTTTACAAGCTTACAAGTTGTACAAAATTAATCTTGATGTTGTCTAATGACAGATGGAATTGGACATGTACTGGCTACTAAGGGCTACAGAGTTGTGGAATTTTATTAAGAAATTAAGTAGAACCACATGGCTGCAAATAAGACATGCTTCAGCCAAGGTTTCATGATATTGTGGGGTATTTTTGTTTGCTTTGTTCTCATTTTGAACTGTTGCTGCAGTAGGATATTACTGTATGAGCCACATCTCAACAGATGAGATCTTGTCAGTACTGGCCGTGGGGAGCAGGTGGGCACAGTGTGTATAGGGGTATATGAAGACCTACAGTGCTCAGGGTGTCTGGTGAGGGATGGATATGAAAAAACAACCAATAAGCCAGGTTGGGCAGCAACACACCATCCTTTTCTGCCTCCAGCCCCTTTTGTGGACTTGTTTCTTCTACCATATCTGTAAAGCTGATGTGTTTGTTGTAATTGTCCAACCCCTCTTGCCTTTGGATTTCTTGGTTTATGGTTGGACTCGATGATCCGATTGGTCTCTTCCAATCTGGTTGTTCTATGATTCTTGGAGCTTCATTATAACCTCCAAGGGCAGATTTCCTTGGCCATGCAGTATTTATTTTATTTCATAGGTGGTACTGAGGCTCTTTGCGCTTAGTCACTTGGCATTTTAGAAATCTGCCCAGTTAAACTACAAATTCTGTTAGATAGGCTTCCTGCACTTTTTTATGATCTCATCCTTTTTAATGGGCTACATTTTTGGTTATACGATGGGTGCTTAAACATACAAAAGTGGTAGTTGAGTAAACATGGTACAGTTGAAAAAAAGCATGAAACAGATGTATTTCAAAACTGAAAAGAGTTCTTGCTTGCAGTGTGCTTCCTGTAACACCTCCTTTTCAGAATGGCAATAAATATGATAGATCTTGTGAAGGAAATTTCTTACTTGGGAGCAGAGCTGGGGAGAATTGCCTTAAAAATAGCAAGTTAGGAGCCAGGAAGGTGAGATGGTTTAGAGTCAGTCATACAGGTCTTTTGCTTACTCTGTCCTTCCTCTCTTCCACTTCTTAAAGTTTGTTCAGGGAGTGTGGATGTTCCAGGCTGAGGTGTTTGAGAAATGATACAGGACGTTGTGAGGTTCCTTTAATGAAGTCCAGAGGAGGTTTGGTTTTTTTTGTAATAGGGGATTGCCACATTTAATATGGAGAAAACAAAATGAAATTTCTCCTATGCTTTAAGTATAAAGAATTGGCTTGTCTTTTTAAATACCTTTGAGTAGTAAACGCAACAGCAGAGTAGGTGCTACTTGTGTGAATACTAAATACAAAATGAATACAAAGGCAAAAGGATGAGTCTTGTGGAGATGCTATAAAAATCAGTATCAAGCTGTTCAGTATTAAAAACATGTTGATACATGCAAATATACAAGAAAAAGCATGCTGTGCTCAAATTGTCTCCTGCAGTCAGAGCACGTAGCTTTAAAAGGTGTTTTTGTGTCGTAATTCTCAGATGTGTGAATGACTGTTCTTTGTTTTATTTGCATACATCTATGAAATGTGTTGGCAATTAACACATCAGCATTAATGTTTTCAAGGCAAGTTGATTTTGAAGATACCTTTCTGCTGTGCCACATCCTAGCCCATCATCTAGTTTTCTGGGTTGGCAGATGTCTCCTCTTGACATAGTTACCTTGCTGATGTTGTCATAAGAAGATATGAAAAAAATGCGGTTTGCTAAGGCTGAACTCAAGTGTGTTAGTGTGGAGAAATTTTATGGTAAATTGAAAAAGTAAATAAGAAATAAAAATTGAATGAGCTTAATATTCAGTTAAATATTACAGTCATAAATGTATTGCATTTAGCACAAAACCCCCCCAGAACTCTGTTCTATGTCTGCAGTTCCTTTGAAATAAGATGTCACCTTCAGTGGAGTGCTGAATGCTGGCTTAACTTTGATTGATTGAAGTTTCAGTGAAACAGTGAACTAGGGTCAAAAAAAATAATCTGACATGAACCCACCACTATGTATCAATGTTTTCCGCTATCTGGTCTGTCCCGTACATTCACAGGACCTTCCCCAAAGCATTGTCATGTGCCTGGTGTAATCTGCAGAATTTTGAACAGCTGTTAAAACCCACAAGTAGTAGGGTTTATATAAATATAAAATCACCTATGTCATTCTGCATTTGCTGTGATAATTTATTCTGTCTATTTTCCTCGTGTTTAGCCAACTTAATGAGGTACCATCAGTTTAATGAAGTTTAAGTTTTCACTTGTTTTAATTAGTTAATTCGCTAATCAGTACAGTGCCTTAATATAGTAAACTCTTCATAGGATAGTAAATAGCATCAGATCATGCAAATGCCTACCCCTAGGCGCAGAGTAATTGCATTACTCTATTTTGCCTTCCTAGAATTCTTTCACCTGATAGTAGTGTTTGGTTTCTTTTTGAATACCCTGCAAAATTGAAGTGCAGTTATATTATATTCTTTTAAAATCCATAATCCATAAAAAAGATAAATGGGATGATAATGTGCCAGTTGTAAACACAAAAATTCTTAATTGTTTAATGTGTTCAATGTGCTATGTAGACAATTTTTTTGAGGACCGCTATTATTAAGCATGCTCCAAATGAGCAAATAATAGTGCAAAAAAAGTTAAAATTGATTTGGTGAATATTTTTCTTGCTGTTGTAGTCTGTAGAGTGCAACATTGTTGTATTGCAAGTTGTTTGAAGTGCTGCCTACTGGTGTCTAGCCAGTGCTGAATGTGTTGAATATTGTTACTGATAATTAAGGCAAGGTCTATTACTGCTTCCTAATTATGAAAATATAACATCTGACATTCGAAGGAGCAGATATTAAGTTTGTCAGCTTCAGGCAAAGGCTTGTTTTATTACTGTCTCTCTCCTGTTTAATGGAGACACAATCTTCTCAACAGGATTCCTGGTCTCTTTTTCTACCGACTGAAGGGAGAGGGTAGGGTACCTGGCTTCCCAGTTATGAGCATAACCTTTGTGAATTCTCTCCTTCAGTTTGGAAGAAGTCTGGATTGTGGAGACTAAAATTACCTAGAAATTTATGATCAACTACTTTAATCTTTGTTAAATACCTATATATAAAAACAAATATGGAAGATGACTCAATTTGGCCTCCTTTGTTTGGGAGCATCATTCAGGTGACTCCTTGTGTTTGCAGATGTTGCTCTCAAATTCGTTGTCTTGGTGGTTTTGGCCCAGATATGAATCATAGAATCATTTAGGTTGGAAAAGTCCTTTAAGACTGCCAAGTTCAGCCATAAACCTAACACTGCCAAATCTACTATCCTTTTGCTTTCATGGTTTTCGGAAATGGTATGACCTTTCAGTGGTATAGTGAAGTTGACTATTGGATTTAGATGGATACACAGATGGAAGATTAAGTTTATTTCATCATTTACTGTTAATGAATAGTCTGTAAGCTGACCGGGGCTGTTTTTATGGGGGAGATATGATTTAACACTTGATTTAAATCTATATTTTTCCCAATTTGTACTCTGTTATGTATGTTTTAATTAATAAAGTATATTTTAATGTTATTTACAAAGTACTGTTTTCTTTTTCTGAAGGACTTTTATCGGGTAGTTGAACTTTGAACTTCTCTTACTTTCTGTTGACCTTCAAATGCTAGGCTGGAAACTGGCTATTCAAGAGCTGGTTCAGAAACAGACTTCATCTATCTGTCTCAAGGGCCACGGCATATCCATCAGATGGGAGGGGTAGACAATAGAGCAGATAGGACCTGATAGGTTTCGGTATCCAATTTTAATGTGCTGCCCTTCAGGGTTGCAGCTGACAGAGGTGGAGTGGTGCCAAAACCAAACTTGTTACAAATGGTTTTGTGTTACTTTTCAGGCAGAAGACTGTATTTATTAAAAGCAATAGTCCTGTGAATAACTACTACACCCTTATTTGGATGCTTCCACTCAATGGCTTCTTAGACACTTGCAATGCCTCAAGTATTTCTCTTCAACAAACATTTTGTGGTGGTTGCTGATTTCTGTCATTGTTTGTCCTTCAGGAGGATTTTTTTAGCTCATGACGCTCACCTATCATAATTTATTAATAAAACGTGAAGTAGACTTAAGAATATATAAGAATGCAAAAGTCCATATTGGAGAGAAAGCAAAAGCTTCCATTTGCTAACTGGGGAAGCTGGATTCCAAATTTCAGCAGTAATTGCAGGATTTGCTGCTTGTGTGAAATGGTTACATCCAGAGCCCTGGCCATGCTGCTCGGGATGTAAAAGAGCACCTTGTTTTTAGTGGTTGCATGACACATCACTGAAGTACTAATTTGAAGTAGCATTTCAAAAGCAAATTATAGGCTTGTGAAGAAATGAAGGCCTGGTTATATCCAGAAATAAACTCAGCTGTTCAGTGACAATGCCCGCGATGGAAGCTGTACTTAGAGGTCAGATCTGGCTAAATAAAAAATCCATAAAACTGGTGTACACTAGATCTGATTGATGGTATCCTAAAGTCATGAAAAAATGGCCAACAGCCATGTGTGAGTGCATACAGGTGTTTTATGGGATTTATTTTACGATGCTGACAAGGCACGATGAAGATGATATTGTTTTGTAGATGATATTGTTTTGCCACATCATGGGATGTGGCAAAAGGTTTGAAGTAAATGGAAGTGAATGTGACTCTTGAGGTTTTAGAACTTTCTATGGGAGTTAAAAGAAGTTACTATGCTCTGTTCATGGGGAAGAAGTAAACTGCTTGTTTTCCCATATTAAATATAACAATTTAAATAGCATGAACTGCAAGAGTAGAATACACTAGAAGCATTTATTGAAGTCTTAGCTTCATACATTCTGAACTGCATTCTGGAGGGGGGAAATCTGATTAATTGAGTAAATTTAAACACAAACCCAAATATCAACACTAAATTAAGAACTATATAGCTAGTTTTTTCTGTCTCTTCAGAACATTAGGAAGTATTTGACTTTGTAGTCTGAGTCTGGTTTAGAACTACTTTTTGTCTTCTATTATTTCACTTAAAACTTAACAGCAAATTGTCTTACTCTTTGACAAGTAAGGTGGTAGAACCAACCACATTCTCAAAGTGATCACGATAGGTTTGAAGGGATGGAAAAGGCTTAAAGTCCTTGTAGGCAGCAAAAAGCAAGTCGTGTGCACCATATACTGATGGATCACATGTCCTTTTCTGGTTGTGATTGTGCAACTTCCTGGTGGCATGATGACTTCTTTTCCTTGCCTCTTTTAACTAAGGAGTCTGCAACCTTCATTGGCTGTGACAAATTTTGGAACTCCTTTTTCCTTCAGATGTGGGGAAAGAAAAATGTAGGACATGTTTTCTAGCATACAGACTCCTGGAGTTTGTTGCCAGTGTTTTCTTTGCTGCTTGGCAGGCTCTTTTCATTCATGCTGAGAGGCAAATTACACCTTGGTGATATGAGATACTTGTAAAATATTCTGAAATTACTAAAACTTGTCACCTTAGTATGTGAATGAGTTTTTGATGGAGTAAGAAATGGCCAAGAGAAGTGAGGCTTTTCAAGCTGTGTGGACTCAATTCTTATTAGGATAAGGACTGCAAAGTAGGTTTTTTTGGGGTTTGGGGTTTTTTTCTTTTTGAAGACTAATTCAGCATATTTAAAATGGAAGTGTTAGCCATTCAGAGTGTGCCAGTCCTGGCAACTTTCCTTGTTAGCTCAATGGGCATTGCATGCAATCAAATACTGCTTTTCATTGGGAGCCTATTTAGCCGCATAACCAGAGGAGCTGAAGGTTTGAATGTCCTGGCCTTTGCATCCATTTCACTTGTACATCACAGATTACTCCGAAAGAATTTTCATATTGTATTTTTATAGAAAGTAAGATTGGTGTTCCTTAAGAGGTAGTGCTGTGGTGTCACAGTCTCAGAGGTCTGTCTCTCAGAAGCTTAGAGTATGATAAATTGATTGTGACTGAATATATTCCTGGGTTATTTAAGATCTATATGCCCAACCATGTGAAAAGAGTGTGCACATTTAGTAGTCTCAATTGACAAGAGACGACATTGCTGCTCACGTGCCTTGCCATGTGCTCATTGCAGGAAGTCACGTATTGGCACACCAAAACAGAGACAGACAAGTAGGTTTTAGTCATATGACCCACCAAATGCATCAATAAATATGTGTGTATATACATTCTTACATGTGCATACCTATGTGTGCCCTTAGTGATATGTCAATATATGCACTCCTGGTGTAGTCTTAGCTGTCTTGTACTTTTATTTTGATTATGAGATAGATCCCCTTTTAGATTCAATACTTGGGGAAAAATGGAGGAGGAGCTGCAGGGAGAAGTCTGTGACTCCCGCCATGAAAATATTCTGTCCTTGAGTCTTCTCCGTACTGAGCTTGGAGGGTGTCCTGTGTAAGCAAGACGTCACAGTTTGGGAAAAGACTGGAAGAATCTTGTCCTGACAGGCTGTCTCTGGTCTGCAGACTGGTTACTTCCACACTGACTATCAGGAATAAACATAATAAACCAAAGTCCGTGTAGTGATTCCTGATAGCTTACAGCATTTGTATACCAAAATTTTTGTTTTTTCTTTCCCTACAGGAAGTATTGGATAGATCCCACAATGGAGGACGGGAAGCCCGTTTGGGCTCCACACCCAACCGATGGGTTTCAGATGGGAATGATTGTGGACATTGGCACTGACAACTTAACTATTGAACCTTTGAATCAGAAAGGCAAGGTGAGTGTCTTGCAAGCAAAGGAACAGAAAAACCTTACAAAAGCTGTTCTACCTGTAGGCTAAATCTTTGACGATACCTATGATTATGCACAGTCTGAAGGAGTGGAAAGGATCTTTTTTTAGCTTTAACTTGCATTGTGGATGAAAGAAGTGCATGCTCTCTGTCAGTTTTCTGCATGTGCTTTGCATGCTTGCACACGTGCTTGTGAAAAAAAGAGGGATTGATTCTGTAACCGTTTGATTCAGTACTATATACCTCATTTTTCTAAATTAAGTCTTCTGTTGAGATTAGCTTCTCTCTTTCTCCTTCCATACATATCGAGAATGTCCTACAGGAGCACTCTAGCTCTGGCATAGATTAGACACTTTGCTACTAGACTGATGAAGATTTGAGAGATGAATCCTCTTACCTCAAGTACCTTGAGAAGCAACATGATTTCAAACAAAGGTCATGTGGAATTGCTACATCAAATTAAAAGCAAAATAAATGCAACTTTTAAAATTAAGTCCTAATTCATCCTATTTAGTATGCTCCAACTGCTTAATTTGTCGTGACACTATTCAGATTATGTTGTGCTTAAATACTGGATTTTACAGGAAGTACTTTGTATCTATCAATTTCCCTAATTCAAGCAGTCAGCATCCTGGCTTTTACTAAGTGGAATAAGATCAGACACTGCTTTAAAAGCTGTGGTATTGGTCTTTCTGAATATGTGCCCTTTCTAACAATTTTGTCCTTTTTGTATCTTCATGTATGGAAAAGGCGAATTTTTTTTTCACATCAACAATAATAGGGAATACCTTGTCACAGGTCAAAAGGTTATGTGGCAGTTCTTCCTTTCAGGGAGGGATGTTTATAGGCTTTGTTTTCTCTGCGTCTTGGAGAGGAAGTTGATTTTGCCTTCCTTAGAAATATGAAGCAACTGTGACATCTAATTTTTGTGGGTGTGAGATAAAGTCTGTAGGATTAAGAGTAGCAGTGTGCATTCTTCAACTTAGGGAAAACCAAAATTATTCAGATGAAAATATTAAGTATTCCAAAGCTATGGGTGAGTGGTCTTAAAGTGACCTAAGTGATTTTAACTCCCACCACTATGTTGCCAAATGGTTCTGATGTGATAAAGAGCAAAAGTCTGTATATTGAAACAGAAATGGGTAATGAGGAGATTCCTGAGTCAGTATTTCTTTCTAACATATGATCCTTTGGGAGAATTTGCATTTTTTTATAAAATCGAAATATGATCATAAAATACAAATATTTTGCTTCGTGGTTCACAGTGAGCAATCTCTGTTGTCTAGGAGTTTGTTGTTTTGCTGTTGACCGTTTCCTGGATTAAGCAGATCAATTAAGGGCCTAATGTTCACTCATCTAAGGAAATGAACACATCACAGTTAGATGTTTAATATAAGGAAGTTAGATAATTAGAAAAATAGAACCATAATCTGTATAGTATTTAAAGAGGTGGAGTAAAACATTTTCTTAATTGCCTTCTCTGTCTTTTGAAGTTATCATTGATTTCTTTCCATAGTGAAATGTTCCTCATTCCTTTTTGTCTTTTTAAGAAGACACTGTTCTTGAGCACATAGAACATTAATTTGAAGTAGGGGGCATCAATAACCATTATTATCAACTTTGTTTACTCAGAATGATAGATCAAAAATGCTCTTCAGTAAGAAGGAGTGATCCAGCAGCTCTGGAGTTGCCCATGATAATTACAGGGAAGAGAGGAGTAACCTGATCTTGTAAACATATCCGGGCAGTGTAACTTGTTATTATTTTTTAATCTGGGTCATTAACATGTCATACGTATTCTCTGCGTACACTGGTAGTTTACCAGAGATCACAAGCTGAAAAGGAAATGTGTGTGCATCTGTGTGATTGCTGCCCTTTATACTACTTAATGGTTAATTAAAATATATTGTTAATAACTACTATAAATGCTGCAAGGCAGCAGTTTCACGATGTCTTAAAATCTTCCCTCCCTCCCCCACTCGTAGCTAGCTTTGGCCTTGCAGAGTGGCACTCTCTCAGTTCTGCTTGTGAGCTTGCATGACAAAGCAAATGAGGTCAGAGAATGGATCCAACTCAAAAATGAAGAAACAGAAAGTTTTCAGGATAGCAGCAAGCAGTAGCAGGAGGATGGAGGACGTGAGGCATGCGTGGCTGTAGATTGCTTTGTATTATGAAAGCAAATGCAGGTGACTGGCTAACACGCTGATTTTCTTATAAACCAACAGTAGCAGGTTTGAGTGCCACAGCCCATACAGAGTTAACGGCATTTACGTTTCTGTGTGGAGGCTGGGTGTCTAAAGAGAGGTGGGGATCTGAGTCACCCAGCCTGCATCTTACAAGGAAGAGTAATCCAAGCCACAAGAGCCTGTTGTCAGAACAGAGGATGCATGTGTTACTGGATGGGAGCTGCTCCCTGAAAACTAGATCAGCAGCTTGCAAGGCTGATAAATGGCATGACTGGAAAGAAAACAGAGAAACAGGAGAGTGGTTTGCTAATGAGTGTGGTCCCACCTAGGGCTGGAGCCCTGCTCTGAGCGTGGTCTGTGAACCAAACCAGTAGTCACGCACAGCTGTACAAGGCAGGTAGAAAGGCAGCCCTTTGTTAAAACTGAACTAGTATTGCATTTGTATTTCTACTTACAGTGTACTTTTCTGAACTTACTGGGAATCCTAACCTCAAATTCTTTTGCATATGCCTTATTCTGTTGTGTTGCTGTAAGGGGGGGGAGAAGGCACATTACAGCAAAATTGCCAAATGGGAAGTTTACTGTTTTCCTGGAGGTAATAAATCATAGAATCATAGAATGGTTTGAGTTGGAAGGCACCTTGAAGATCATCTAATTCCAACCCCCTACCAGGGGCAGGGACACCTCCCACTAGATCTGAGGACAGCACTAAAGAGGGGAGACTTTCACTCTGAGATGCCATCCCTGGACCCTCATGGCACTGAGAAGTGAGGGGCCAGCATTTCCTAGAGTACCAGCAACACTAAGTTCCCGGTAGTTACTAGGATGGCGTGTGGTGCTGCAGGCCCTTGCTGACACCCCTGCTGCCATCAGTGGAGAGCTACCTTATGGCTCTGTGCCAGTTCTGAAACGTCATGGAGGGCTTTATGGGGCACCTGGTTTGGTATGCTGTGAATAACCAGAAAGGTATTTTCCTGGGCTGAGTATAAATGAATAAATGTACTTTGAGAGTAAGGATCAGAACGTCCAAAGTTCAGTGTTCCAAGCTAAAGGGTTTTTTTTTAGCAGTAAATGCAGCTTGCTTGTGTGAATGAGACATATTCTTGTCTGTCTTGCACACTGTTTGTACTGCTTTAGGTTAGATTGTGAAGTACAGCTGAGAGTGGGGATGTCTCCTGTCTGTATCTGGAAGGTATAGAGGAAGGCACGGTTACATGTATTGCATTACATGGTAGAAAAAAGATCCTCCTTCAATGGAAAGGTATCTTTTTTCACTCGTCTAGATTATGGGAGGATAGTTAAGATTGC
Organism: Coccyzus lansbergi; assembly: GCA_033558105.1. Lineage (NCBI taxonomy): Eukaryota > Metazoa > Chordata > Aves > Cuculiformes > Coccyzidae > Coccyzus > Coccyzus lansbergi. The sequence goes on from JAUMJK010001428.1 coordinate 298,201, forward strand.
CATTGGATTTCAAAGACTGCTTCATTACAAAGGGGGGGAAAATACCCCTACTAAACTCCTTAAACCTTCTGTTTTGCCTCCTGAGATGACCTTAGTGTCTCATAAGAAAATGGAGTGGATATTAATATTAGATCTAGTTAGTCCTTAGCAATGCCTTAATGTAAAGTCTTCTACCAGATACCTGAAGTGGTTTTTTTTGCAGCAAATGCTGGGGTTTGGGTGTTTGTTTTAGGTTGGTGGGGGTTTTTATGATTTTTTGTTTTTTGTTTTTTTTTTTTTTTAAGGGACAACATGGTAAAGGACTTGTTTAGATAATTTTTTATTGATAGGCATGGGATACCTTGCCTATTTTCCTCTTTAGTATATTAGATTTTAAAACTAGCTGGCAGTACCCAGAGTTCTGTGCGTCTAGCTAGTGTACATGACAAGAGATCTTACATAAAGCAGTATTCCATCTATGACATACAGGAGTGCAATTCTTTGTTGTCTTGGCTGAGCTTCATATTCTGATATAAAAAAGACCCAACAGAAAAATATCAGCTTCCAGATAAGTCTTCTCCATATTGTTTATTTCTTTAATCGCTTTTGAAATATTCTAGAAATTAATTCACAATTCACGTTGATTGAAAAATGGAGGAGAACATAATGCAGCAGGAATTGTTATTATTTTTTTTTCATTGAAGTTTATCTTGAATCAGAAGGCTGAGTGGTGAGGGCACAGAAAATGCTCTTTGTCCTCGTCTGACTAGGTCTGGTATGGCTGGCTTTAGATCCATGGAATGTTAAAGTGCCAGAGAATTGTAGAGAGTCTCACAGAATTATTTGATATCATGTTCATTCTCTCCTGTGAAAAAAAAAATCTGTCTTTGTTAGTGGTTACTCTTGGGTTACACATCAGCAGATAGGAAAAAGAAATGAAGTTAGATTGCTGGTGAAGCCAATCACGCTCCTTTTAAACTTTTCCATTGTTCTCATGCACAGGGAACTGATTATGTGGGAAATTTGCATTAAAATTTATTTTTACCCTATGAGCTACCCCTTTATTGTTGATAAACTTCCAGAGAAAATTAATAGGCTAATGTGTTCTAAATGCAATATGGTAAGAGAAAGGAAAGGGATGGTGGGACATCTGTGCCCTGCTGAAACCTGAAACTCTGAATAGCATCTGGCAATTTCTGAGGTAGGTAAGTACGTTCAGGTCCTCCACAGCTCCACCAAGCTCTGATAAGGATATTTTTAAAGAAGTTGGTTTGATGGATGTTCAGACATTCCAACGTCATCAAGCAGTTCTGTTTCCCTTAGGAAAGTTTCCTGTGCATAGTTTTCTGCATTAAAACATGATAAGGGGATGACAAAATACAATTTATTATGACTACAAATTACATACTTTATCATAACTTTATAGAGAAGGGTTATTGTAGATTAGCTGTTTTCCAACAGACAGAAACTAGTTCTGCTCTGAGACATTTTTAACTTTTTTCACTTCAAAGGTAGTTGGGATTTGTGGCTCTTCATGATGGTGTAAGCTACAGAAGCTCACATACTGTGTCTGTTGTACTGAAGCAAAGATATAGCAAGTTGCTATATTTCTCCTAAACTTCCCTGTGAGACGTTTCTCATGGGACTGTCTTGCTAAGTACAATGTTAGACAAGCAAACACATTTGTTTATTAAAGTCATGCTTTTAGATCCACTTGGTTGCCTTTTCAAATATTAGGCTAGACTTCTTGTCTCCGTTTCCACGGGAAAAGGGAGGCTGAGCTTGCAGCATGGCGGCTATCGTGTTTAATTGCTACAACAGAGTTTTTGTTCATTCATAGATAGCTCAAACAAGCTGTTACTATGATAAACAAAGTGTAATTAAAAACTGACATCTTACAGTAGGTATTCTTGTACAGATGCTGTAATGCATGTGTGTGAGGATAGTTTTCCTTCCTTTTTACTACAAGATAAATTATGATTTCTGGAGGATAAAGAAGAAACAAAGTTGCTTTTGTTATGAATATTTTCCAGTTGGATGTGAATGCTTGATATATGGCTGTTTTGTATAACTGGAATACAAGGGTTGAAGAAGAGTCTTGTTTGACTTCAGTATTGGTTTACAGAAGGAAAAAAAAAACAATTTGAAGTGACAACCAGAGCTACAGTATTTGGGGGTACAGAGGATGTTATATATTGAACATTTATATTTTAAGTAGTAATTTTTTAAGTCAGCATATGGTAATGACAAAACAGTCCTTGGACTAAACTAATAACTTATTTTTTATTCTTTGCAATTCTTAACAAAAATGAGGAAGTTGTGTCGTTTACAGTGCCGTTCTCTTTCTAGTACTTTTGTTACTCCTTAGTTTTTACATTACCTAATATTACAATATTGCATGCAATTTTGGAAATAAGCATCAAATATTATTACAATAAAATATGTATTACAGTGACTGCATTTTTATAATCTAGTGTAGTAATGTAAATGTAGCAGCTCCTATGTGCATCCAGTTATTCAATAACATTTCCAGTGCTGGACTATAAAGCTGGCAACTTCATTTTAAGCAATGCGTAGTTACGGTGCACTTGCTTGTATCATTGCATCAGACATCTTTGAACTATAATAATATTTTTATGGAATTCTGACAATGTTAATATTTTTTCATCTAACAGACCTTCCAGGCTGCTATCAATCAAGTGTTTCCTGCAGAAGAGGACAGTAAAAAGGATGTGGAAGATAACTGTAAGTTATGAATTTAAAAATAAATGATGCATTTGAAAAAAATAGCTGCATAGAAGAGAATATTGTTTCCTTACGAACCCTCTGTTTCTTTGTTGTAGTCTTTGTTTTGCTTCTTTACTTCAATTTGTGGATGACCTCTATTAGTCTCTTTAACTCCTTAAAGTAAGATCTTTTTAAATATCATTTATTGTGGATTTTTCTGTTTTGTTTTTCAGTTGAATACTTTAAAGGGACTCATAGTTGGAATATTCCCACATACAACTGTTACTTGACTTTAGATATATATGTATATATCAGATATTGCCTAACAGCATCAGCGTTCAGTATTAGGGGTATTAACTATGCTTTTTATAATTCTGCAGAAGAATTAGTTGCTTTATCATCAGCTGTATTGTACAGCTTTTTCCTGCATGTAACCTGTTCTCAGATAGCATTCCTGTGTTTATTGAAAATGAACTTTAAGGTAACCTTCCCAAAACTGGAGACAGGAGTCTGGGCCCATTGGGGTCACTGGAAAAGGAAGTAGGTTATAGTGAATTGGATACAGGAGTGCTGCTGGAGAAGAAGTTTTCAGACAAACTTATGCAATAAACTTCAGTGTTGATCTGCAGGGCTTCTGCTTTTTTGAATATTTTATAGTTAGATGTGTGGAAACAAATACAGTATTCAAAACTGTGGAGAGGGGAGCGAGTACTGAGAAAATTAAGTGCTAGCATTTGCTTTTTGAGAGCCATTAAGCAAATATTTTGCTGCTCTTGTGCTGTGTAAGCAAAGCACAGAGACTATACTGTCCTGGCAACCTCATGATGTTTAGTGATTGGTGGAAGTACCAATAACTTTGTAAATGTTGGGCCAAAGTATCTTCTGTTGGTCCTCATTTAAAAGAGAGACTAGGACTTTGAAAGGTTTTTTAGGTCATTTAATCACAATTCCTGTTGTGGAGTAGGAGTTAGTATTTGTATCCCGTTACAGGAAATACAGCTGTTACAGCCACTCCACAAGGAACAAGAAGATGAGACTCGAGGCTTGTGATCTCAGTTAGATGGTACAATGTCATTGTAGGTGGAACTAAGCTGGTAGCCTTGTTTCCAGTTGCTCATATTTTTGCAAACATTGTGCGAGGTTGAAACTTTTCAGAGCTGGTATTTGTATTTTCTGCACGTGATGATTGTTAAGGAAATGAATGTAGTTTGTACATCCATAGTAGTGATTTTACTAAGGTGTTCTGGCACCCCAGTGTCCTAGTCAGAGAATTGAAATTTGAAATAAGATTACGGATATAGCTTGAGATTCCAGCAAAACACTCTTCAGTTAAGTTGAAACAGTCTTTCTATCAGAGAAAATGTCGTCTTTGGCTTACGGAAGACAATATGAAACTTAAAAATGCTTTGTCCATTGATCCTTTCTGGGTACAACATTCTTCTGAGATTTTTCTAATTTATTTCTCACAGTTGAGATTTACCTCTAGGATGCGTGAAACCTAAGCTGATTTTCTTTCTCTGTCAGAGAGCACTTGTGCTGAGCATCATTAATCTTTAAGATTTTTTATTCCTTTAAAAGAAATATTAATTTCGGTCTCCTTATAGAACTGTCCTGAAAAATCCTGAAAGACTAGTTAATAATACACTTGCCATTCTGACCTATGCTTTAGTGGTTAACTTCCTTCTGGGAACTAACTTGCTGAAGTATTACTTTTTACACCCTTAGTCTTCCATATTGCAAATGAACTAACTGCAAGAGAAGCCATTTTGAGAATCTAGCTTTTCCTCAAATGTGAATTTTCAGTAAATATTACAAACAGTGCAGACACAAAGCATTTCCTTTCTTTTTTTAAATTTTTTTGTGATTTTGCTGCCCCGCTACCCCACTCAGTCATGGTGGGGTGTCACCATATGTGGAATTTTTATTATTTGCAGCTAATGAAAAGATTTTTAAATAATTACTTTTTTTGGGAAATAATTTCGAAAAAATGAAGAGAAGCAGGAAATCAGATGAGAATCTTAAAAAAAATAGAACATAATTCTACTATTGCAGAGCCTTGCAATTACTAGATAAAGTTTTCCATAGAAATCCTGCTGCGTTGCGTGCACAGGAGAGCCAGAATGACTAAATTTGACATTGAAATTTTCTAGCTTTTAGAGCCCTATTTCAGTTCTGTGAACTTCATATGTGTGTAAATATAATGACTGCTAAATGCACATACACACGCTGGTTCCATTTAGGCATGAGCCATATGAATATTCAGAATTCTCTCTCTGGTGACTTCCTTTGCCTCTGGATACGGATGCCTGTTTTAAAGCATTTACTTTAAAGAATACGTGTTTCAAAGTTGCTGACATAAGCCTTACTTAGCATGTCTTTTCCCTCAGGGAGCAAGCTCTCATTATGCACAGAGTCTGCAGGTATAACTGCTTTAACAAGAACTTGCAAAGAGAGTCCTGGGGACACAATGAAATCTGGGGTCCTTTGTTTTTTAGATAATTATTAAATTTTTATTAAGATGCTTAACTGATGTCTTCCCTTTGAAACATACTGCAAACCCTGAGAAGTTCCTGTGAACAGTCAAGGGAGATGATTGTTTCTTTAAGTGTATATAGACAATTACTATATAGTAGTTTCTCAACTCAGTATTGAGAATCCAAATGACTTAACTTTTGAAGTTTGCTGATTTTTTATCATCCCGTCCCCCCCAGGGCATATACAAGGGGAGAAGGAGGAGTTTCATCTTTTGGCCCATTTTCTTTTAATGTCTCTTTCTCTTGGGATGACCTCATTAAAATAGTTGAAGATGGAGAGAGGTCTGTGGAGGTGGAGCTGCAATTTGTGGTCCCAGTATGTGGACTGAGTGTACCTGGGGGAGGGAGGAGGAGAGGTCCTACTGAATGAGTGCCTGTGCTTCATTGCTATGCGTATTGGCCACCATGCAATGAATGGAGGGATGTAGGTCTGCTGAGGTGGCAGGGGAACAGACGTGGTGTTGAGGCTGTGTTACTTCATGAAGTGATTCATGCACAGGCCCAGTTTCAAGGCTGCTGTTGTCCAAAGGGAGTTGTTGCTTAGCGTAAAGCTAAAGCCCACCTTGTGTGCCTCTGTCAACAGATGTGTGTGCAAATGAGCAGGTGATTTTGCACAGGTTTCTTCTAAACAACCCAGAAGCTGCAAGGTCCTTTGGGAGGCATGAGTGGCTCCAGTCATTTGAGGCAAAGCTGTATTTAGTCACATAAGGAAGAAATCAGTTAATCAGTGGAACTACACAAGGCAGAGGAAGGCTGCAAATGACTGCTGAACTGTCCTTTGCTTCAGACTGGTTTGGTGTAGGTGGTGGAAGGTACGACCCCCCTGTCTGCTGGAGTAAGAAGTGTAAAAGATGAAAACCAAAACCCCAAATGCTCCTGAGAAGCTCGTGTTAATCTTTGCCAGTATCTTTTGTTTCAGTGAGAGGAGCTTTGAAAGAGATGTGAATGAGCTTCAGGTGTCCTTGCAAGGGTGAGGTTTCTGGGCAGGCTGACTTCAGGTCATGACAACTGGCACATTGGTGTAAATTATTTGGAATACATTTTTCTATTCTGGAGCCCTCAAGAAAGGGCATTGGTCCCGCTTGATCTAACTAGAGAAACAAGTTTGGTCAATGTAGATGGGTGATGCTTATGTGGCCCTTATGTGAGGTAGGGGTAGGTGTTAACAGGTGAACAGGTACAATCCTTGCTCCATCAACTACAGTCAGATGTATACAGCTTCTTAAGTGGTACTAGTATTGTAAAATTTACCAGCATGGTGATCAGTCAGTTGTAAAAAGACAAATTAGCATTGTTCACCTGAATTCTGAGCAATGAAAAAAAGAGGATCAGTCATGTTTGAAAATGAAGGCTGCGTAATGCCTAAGTAGTGCTCTCAGTTGGATTAGGGATGTTTTTAATATTGTTAAAGAGAACTGATTATGACCTATATAATTAAGGCTGCTAATGCTTTCCAGTGCTTTACTTGAGCTACCATCTTCTAACATTTCTGCAGCGTTGGTTTACTTATTTTATATTAATAAGCTAAGAAAAATAAAAATAGATAGGTTTTATTGTGTAAACTCTTTTCCCCCTCAACCGTTTCTTTGTGGAGGCATAAAATTAACAAGATTCAGAATTGAAATGCAAAAGGTTGTTTTGGTGCCTGGTGTTGTAATGATCCCTGCTGCTGCCTCTCAGACAGTATTTCCTGATTGAATTGGTGAAACACCTAAAAATCACCAGGGCACATTAGTTATTCTAAAGATCCCTTAGATGATATTATTATGTGGACACTGTGGCAGAGATTGGAGATGGGAGCTGAAGGGAAAGAAGTGGTTGGTATTTGGACAGGCACCGGTTTCTGTGCTTATGGGCTGGTGTGATGCGAGATTCATGGTGTTCATCTGAAACGTTGGTAAAGGGAACGTACACTGAGCAGGGCCTCTGAGACTCCTGTGCTCTGATTCTTTGTTTAGCAGTGTTCTGTAACTCCAGCTGGACAGGGAGGAGCAGATCTATGATTCTTAATACATACATTGAATCAGCATTTCTGCCTCAAGACAGTGCAAAGAAATGATAGGATTAAAATAGAACTACAAATATGGGAAGTAAATTGTCTGTAATCATGAAATTTAGTCGTTTGACTGTACACGAAGCTAGTCCTGAGCTCTTCATGGTATATGATGGTCTTTTATTTGCAGGTTCCCTTATGTATTTAAATGAAGCCACTCTCCTTCACAATATCAAAGTTCGGTACAGTAAGGACAGAATTTACGTAAGTATTATTGGTCATGACAAGCAGTCTAATGATAGATCTCCTTTCAAAAAATCAATGAAATAAGTGATTGCAATTCTGTTTGTTCATGTAACAGAAACTAAACGGAAATAGTAACATTGGAAGGTTAGGAGGTTTCAGACCTTTTTCTCCACCTCCCCATTATTCCCTGTTTGAGATCTGAATCACATTTAGAATAACTAATTTTTACCAGGCAGAGTGATAGAATTTTCTCTATGTGATGGTTGATGTGCAACGGTAGCACATCATGGTATCACGGAGGTCTGTTCCTGCAGGTAACTTACTTTGTCAGTGGAGTAGCTCTTAACAAAGATGGTTTTCTTCTTCATTATTTTTGAACGAAGCAAACAGGTGCCGTCTTTGACACCTCCTAGCTCGGATATCCATCTTAATCTTTTATATTGCTATCAAATTGCCTAATTGTACTTAATGAATTCTGACTAAATTACATTTTATCCTTACCATCTGCCCGGACACTGACAGCTGTGAAATGGAAGAAAGCTAAGAGTTTTCTTTCTCCCTTATTCTTTTTCTAATAGAAAGCTGGCTAGTAGTAATATAAAACAGTTCAACATATTTTCTGAATTTTTGTGTTAAAATAATTAAGTTTTGTATTAGCATACTGTTCTGAAAAGGATTGGAATTAAACCCTTTTACACATATATGTGTAAAAAGGTGGTATAGTTGTTTTTCTTTACTGTAGTTAATTTTATATAGCTATAAATTTTTAAGATCAAGCACCAGCATTAAAATAAATAAATAAATAAAAATGGCTGTTTGAGTGCTGCTCTGGAAAAACAATAATTAAAAGAAACAGACGGAAAAAACCCCCAGTAAAGTAAAATTCTAATCCTGAACTGGCTATGAGGTGGAAGTGTCTTGAGTTGCATAAAGCCTTTTGTCATTTTAAACAATTACTAGTATGTTGTCCTGAGCAGGTGGGGTGCGAGGGAAGATTTGCATTTTAGCTTCTTTTCCCTTGTAACTTTAAGATACAGTTTGAACCAGTAGGTTTTATTTTATTCGTGTTTAATGCTGGTTAACAGTATTTGTCTTGCTACTAAAAGGAAAACTAATGTTAGTATTGCAGCTCTTGAACCCTGTGCGTATTTTTTCCTTTAGTGAAATAAATGCTGAAAAATGCACAGTAGCAGCAAAACGAATCAGTTATTCAGACTGAAGATTTGTCAGCTTTTCTTCAGACTTTTCCTTCAAATTTTTTTTTTCTTTTTTGTGATTCAGACATCTGTTCTTCCTCATATGTAGTCTGACCATTAGATGCAAGCTATGACAGTGTTTTTTAGAAATCTTAAGAAAACCTCATCTTCAGTCTTCCTTTTCCTATAGAAAGGTAAAATGCAGTCTTGGTTTGAGATTCTCCTCCAGTTCCTTCTGTGAGAGAGCATTTGCATTCTGCATTTTCTCACTGCATTCTGCATTTCAGCAATAGCTGATTTCTCTCGGCTGAATGCTTTTATTGCCTGCCTTGAGCGTGTTCCAGGCAGGATCCTTCCTGCTGAGTTGCTTCCATTAGATATTGAAAAATTATCCTCCTGACTGGAAGAGAGTGTGTTATACTAGCCAAGAGCATAGTTTATTCGCTTTTCAAGAGGAGGTTGTGGTGTCCTATCCTTGATCCTGTTACTCGGACAATAGGAAATAATTTAAAAGGAGATTGGAAGAGAGGTCAAATTCAGGACATACTTCATAGCTCAGTGGTTAGGAAATTCTCTCGATAAGTGCGTTTTCATACAAGTCCTGAGAAGATAATTAGAAGAACTCTGAAAATACATCCCTTCTTGTTGTCTATACTTTAGCTGGAGAGAATTGTAAATTTAATTGTTATACTTACACTTTAGTCTTCAATAGTAACAGAAAATTGATGTTAATCACTTAGTTGTGTACTAGCTAATAGTTTGCTGTTAATTGTTTTCTTCACAGACCTATGTAGCCAACATTCTTATTGCAGTGAATCCGTATTTTGATATACCTAAATTGTATTCTTCAGATACTATTAAAAAGTACCAGGGTAGATCACTCGGAACTTTGCCACCACATGTTTTTGCAATTGGTATGTATTAAGCCTGTATTTGTCTTTTACAAAACATTACTTTACAGTCATCTGTAAATTGTCATCAGTAACAGTAATTGATTTACTGTAAAGTATCTGTAAAGTATTATAAAATAAAAACAATGACTGCTAAAACTGCCAGTCTTTTCATCCTTGATATGCAGTTTGAAGGTCCAAGAAATTAGCAAATTAAGGGTGAGCAACTATAATATAATTTAAAGATAAACAAACTTTAATAAATTTTAATGTGCTCAGTTGTAAAGATTTACTTCTTTATTCTAGAACATATCATGTTTTAATTTATGTATTGTAGCTTACCTTTATGCTTGCAACAATCCTGAATATTAATTATTGTCATGTTTAACATATTCTTTTTAAGCTGATAAAGCATTCCGTGACATGAAAGTGCTCAAGATGAGTCAGTCCATCATAGTCTCTGGAGAATCAGGAGCTGGCAAGACAGAAAACACTAAATTTGTTTTGAGGTTTGTGCTTTTGGACCAAAATTACTCAGTGATTCTCTTGTGTTGATACATTTGGTTGACATACAGACAGAGCAAACTGTAATCAGTAAAATTAATACACAATTCAGTAAGGTACCTTTACGTATGCTTTAATACAAGAAATACATGGGGTTAAGCTTAAATGCTGACACGATAACACACAGAAATGGCTGTAAGTTCACAGAAACCTTAACTTCATTGTAGTGACATCATGTAATAGTTATGGTTTATGAGGCAGTCATTTTGGTATTGCACATCTGGTATTGTGGTTGATAAAAACGTAAGTAGGCATTTTAACTCTATCTTGCAAGAAGACACTGTCGGTTTTGCCGGAAGTGTGCATTTCTGTGTTTTCACCATTTCCTTCATTTTCTTAAACATCCAGAGTTTTTTAACTGTTGATTTTTGAGATCACAGCAGAGATTCTGTAATACACTTGAGTCTAGTTTACTGAATAAGACCGAGTAATGGGATTTATTTATTTATTCATGCTTGTGTATAACTGGTACTAAATCAAGAATACTATACTATATGGAAACCATATTGCTGATAAGGATGATTTTAATTTTTTTTTTTACCATATTTGCTTTATACTGCTTTATATCGCTGTGGAACACTAACTTGAAAGCACCGTTCAGTTAAATTTACCTATATCATAGGTGGCCTGATTATCCAGAGAAGCATAGTGCAGGCAGTGTGAATACACCCTCTCTTCTCTTCCTTTTCTTTGTTTCCCAGAATAGATCTTTGACTCCTTTTCCCTGACATCATGTGTTCTCTAGTTTATATACAGCATAGTAGTATTGTTTTCCATATCCCATGAACAATTGCCACTGCTGTCTGTGTCCTTCATGCTGCTCTTCCCTGCCCCTGTGCAGCCTTCAACAGGTAGCTGCAAGGACTGCTGAAAGGTGCAGGCAATGATTTTTGCAAGAGGCACCCTTACTTTGGTCCCACTAAGCATAAAAAATGCTGGCAGGCACTAGGAGAATATCTCCTGAGGAATGCTCTCAAAGGAGGTTATTCTTCCGCTTTTTGACAAAGAAAGTCCTGCAGCAGGCAAACATCAATGCCGCTGCGCTACCAGCTCCTATAAAGCCCATGTACAAAACATGGTTTCTAAAAACAGGAAGGCTTTTCCCTTGTGTAATCAGAAAACAAGAGGTACTAATACAGGTCTGTTAGTGCTCCAGAATTTTTTTTTAGAAGGCCCCATTTTCAAGAACTGTTTTAAACTCAACCCAGCGTGCCCTGCAATCACATTCTGGATTTTTTTTTAAAATATTTTTTTTTAAAATCCTTTTTTTAAAAAATCTTTTAAAAATCTTTCTTTCTTTTAAAAATCTTTCTTTCTTTTAAAAATCTTTCTTTCATTTGCTAAATTGAATCTTGCCTTAATTATGCACCTGCAACTTCCTGTCTCACCATGTCTATGTGAGAATTTTATTAACCCTAATAGTTGTGAAGGCAGAAATTATATGCAGGGAAACACTGTTTCATTTAGGAAATAAGTATGAAACCTTATACGTTTACTAGAGAATTTTAATAAATACAGGTAGCATGGTAATAGCTTCATTATATTTGTATGAAAGTGTAATTCCTATATGCACATCTAAAAGAAATTTCTGATATGTCTTGAAAAAACAGTCTGAAATCTATAAGAATATATATATTTAACCAAAAAAAAAATGTAACTGAATTTATTTTAAAAGGTATAGGTATTTGGAACTTACAATCAATGCACTTTCCCTTTAGTAAATGGTTAGTAAGTATGATGTACAGCTGTGCTAAACCCTGTTGAGGTAACCTGACACATGAAAGATAATGATATTTTTATCTTGCTTTGCAGGTATTTGACAGAATCCTATGGCAGTGGCCAAGACATTGATGATAGAATTGTAGAAGGTATTGAATTTTCTTTCATTGAATTAAAGTTTCCAATGTTTGTTTTTTTTCAAATCTGAAATTTCAATCCTCAGCAACTAAATAATAGCAAGATGGAAATACTTTCAGGCTTCCTAGGGAACGATTTACTGGTAGTTTACCTTGATCCTAAATTCTGGAAACATTTTTTTTAATCTGTGATTCACTTTATTTAGTGTAATGTCATGTGGTCCTTGATATAGAAAACATCTATGTGTATTTGAGCTGAACTTCACACATGAATGTACCCAAGATTGGATTTTATGCTGTGGAAATCTGCAAGAACAAGATTGTGATCTCATTACTGTCTTTTATTACAGGAAAAAGTAATACCTCCTCCTTATGATAAAACTATCAAAGTCAGATAAAACGGAATTTTTTTTACATTATGATTCTGAGTCCTTTTTTGTGAAGTATCTAATTCAGATTAGCACTTTCATTATGTCTGTCTTTATAACAGACTCCCAAAGAGACTGTGTTGACCATGCAGTTGAGCCACTTTAATGTTACATGCACCTCCCAATTGAACAGAAAATGATAACTTTTTGAGAAAACATAAATATCTCAAAACCAAACAACCCTCAGCTAAAAATGCCTTATATGTCAGTTTTAGTTTTATGTAGTGTATAATAGATTTATTTTTCTGTCTTTATCTTAGATCACAAATTTTTATTTTTTCTTTTCCTTTAAGTCTTTCTGTTTTAAATTCAAGCCAGTGGATTATTCAAAAGAAGTACTGCAGGCTTTAATTTTTTTTTTCCTGTAGGTTTTCTTAGAAAAATTCCTTAGTGAAATCCACTGTGTCCTGAAGGAACTCAGAAAATGACTCAGAGCTGGATAGTCCCTTATGCCATATGCCATAAAATTAATTGGTACTTGTAGGTATTCTTAGAAAAGTTCGGGGTTTTCAATCGGAAGCAGCATCTGATGATGCTTGCTGCTTTGAAGATGCAGTTTTCATGACCATGCTTACCACATATGCAGGGAGCCTTTAACTTATCTGAAAGTTTTTGTTCATAATCTATTTTTCAAACTGTTAACATTACGTAAAATACCTGAATAGTTATCAAAGATCTTCCATAAGTTTTAAGTATTAGAAAAATTCTAACTTACCCAAAACAAATAAGTAAGGATTCTGTTATCCTAACAAATGATGCATTACCATCCAAATTTATCCAACCACTGCGACAATTCTTTCATTCTTTAATTTTTGTATGAGGAGATTTGTAGGTATTTGTAATTGGAGTTTTAAATCTGTTTCTGCTCAGTTTCCAATACATATTTTTTATCTAAACGCCTTAAAAAAATCTTTCTGATATTTTCGGTGATTTCTTATTAGTGTGATTCAGTAATTTAGTTTTCTTTGATCCTTGTAGTTAGTAAAATGCAGTCTTTCAGAGGCCTTGTGTTTTTTCTAGTTCCTAAGCATTTTCAAATTGCTTAAACTGCATGATCTTTATATATTGCTGTCACTCTTTCTGTATGGGCTTTAAGGCGCTTTAAAATTGCAGCCAGTAGAAAATAAAATCACTCAGTCACTTAATTGACTGACTTTTAAAGGGCATTTTAAAGTTGTTTTAGAAATCAACACACTCTTCTAATGTATTTTTTTAATTCTCTAATCAATCTAACATGTTGCATGCATGACATTTAAGTGGCATTTTTGTCTGTGGAATAAGTGGGTAGTTTAGACTTTATGAATAACAGCTCGTTGGGAAGTGTCAAATTGTGTGTCGCCTCGTATAGTTTATGTATCGATTTTTTACCTATTTGCTTTAGGAGAACATCACTGAATAATTTTCAGTGGTTATCTTGAGTTTCTTTCAGCATGCATTCAAATATTTTGCAATGTTACGTGATACTGAAGTGCTTTGTTGTAAGTTCCACCACAATATACCAGTAGAATTTAGAAAATTCACTGTTCTTAATAGGTAATATTTTTCCTTTAATTTTGAAGCCTATTCTCAGTAAGTTAACTGAATGCTTAACATATATTTGTTCTTTCTTGCTTTTTTAGTAGTTAATTGACCAAATTTTAACACTTTCAAAATTCTAATTTTTTAAACAGCAAATCCCCTATTAGAAGCCTTTGGAAATGCAAAGACAGTTCGAAACAACAACAGCAGTCGCTTTGGGAAATTTGTAGAAATTCATTTCAATGAAAAGGTATTGGAATTTTGATACAGAAAACCAGTGATGATATTTTGCCATAAAATGGAAATGCTATACTGGAAGTAGGCTGAATAGACTTATTAATCTTGCAGTAAGTAGCTGCTGTCCTACTTTACAAATATGGTTTGTTTGCTATCACCTTGAAAGGAAAACCAAAGCCACACAGTACTGTGTCACTACTAGAAAACGGTGGGTCAAGTCAGTAGGAAAATTGCTTCCATCCACAAAAGAATAAAAATGTTTCCCTTCGTTGCAAAAAGACATAACTAAAGAATAACTTACTTGCTGTTTATACACATCTTTAATGCACAAATAAGCGTGAGTTTCATGTTAGATATAAATAGATAAAAACATATTTCAGCGCTTTAATACTTTAAATGAATTATTGATGATTTTATGTGTTTGTAAAAAATGTGGGACCTCACATTAGTCTTAGATATGTGACAGAAGTCACGGGATTGTTTTTTTGTCAGAAGTGGTAGTCACACTATAGTTCATAAAAAAAAAATGGTTTTTGTTAGGGTGTAGTTTTGCTTGGATAGCAAGTATATACATATATTTTTCAATTAAAGATGACTGTATGACTGTCTATAATGTCCAAATTGAAGACTCTTGTTGACGATCCCTGTAGAAATCATGTAAATGCCTCCTCTTTTTTTTCTGATTGAGGACATAAAGAGAGAAATTGTTGCAGTTCCTTCCGGCAAAGCTGAAGCTCATGATCTGGTCTTGAGCTTGTGTTCTTTTCCTTTTCATCACTTGATTTTACAACTAAATGTCAGATCTTTAGTTAAGAGATTAGATAGTAGATACCTAAATTCCTCTAAGGGAAGAGGGACTTCTTTCTCTTCATTCAGTTCATGTTAATAAACTTACAGAAAGGACCCAAATTTCTGCTTGGAAAGATACATTCTTGTCCTGTCAACTTGTCAATACTTGTGTGAAGCAAATACCACTTAGTATCTTCAGAAACTGCTTAAAAACCTGTTTCAGCTTTCCAGTGCAAGACCAGTCTGTTTAATTGAGCCCCTTTTTTCAGAGTTCACAAGCTTTCACTTCGTGGTTGCCTCATTAGGTCTGGTTTCTGAAAGGAATGTGAGTCCAGACTGGGTCCTCATGAATGACTGCATAACCAATAGTCAAATTTTTCAGTCAGTAAGTCCTTCTCAGTTGCTATAATGGCCTTAAGTTCAGGAATTTCCTTGCTATTAAGATTTGTCTAGACACATTGAATTTTATCATAGGCCTGGTAACAAATGGCTTTTGCAATCTGTGTTAAAATTCCACCTCAGAAAAGTGCAAGTGTTTGAAATGAAGTATTTACCCATAATTAGTCTGCCAAAGATGTCCAAATATATATCCTTTTTTTTATAACTCTTCCTTCTTATTTGCAAGAGTCTTGGTGAAATGCAACTAGAGAAGTTTGCAATAGTATGGTAATGACACTTAACTGCCATCCACTGGAAGCAGAAGGGTGGCTGTATTAATGGTATTTGCTGGAATGACTGGAATTCTACCAAAGTTTTCTGCTTGTTGGGGTGAGGCAGAATCACTTTTTGTGATTGTATATGCAATACGTGAGCAGATGAGAGAAGTTGTGGTAAAGGCAGTGGTTTATTTTCTTAAAGTGTAATTACTAAGCTTTTCATAAGCTTGATCTATATTAGGTATAGATAAATTTTAATATTCTTTGGAACAGTGTCTGTTGAGTGACCCATGATTACAAATGTAAATTGAAAACTTCTGAATCTGAAATATTCAAAAAAATATTCAGATAATCAGAAATATATTTCTTCCTTCTAGAACTCGGTTGTTGGTGGATTTGTATCACATTACCTTCTGGAGAAGTCTAGGATCTGTGTGCAAGGCAAAGAAGAGAGGAATTATCATATCTTTTACAGGCTTTGTGCTGGTGCTCCAGAAGACATTAGAGAAAAGCTATATCTAAGCTCTCCTGACAACTTTAGGGTGAGTATCAGAGTCAGTGTTTGTAAAGCTTCTTGTATTGCCATACATGTATTTTTCATGTAGATCTTATTAAAATCTGTTTATTATCTTTAACAGACTTTACTGTTATAAAAATGAGATTTTTTGTTAAGTCTGTTTGATCCTGAAATGAAGCTACCTGCCATTTTTGCCTTACTGGAAGATTTTCTGTAGGTTTTTTTCTTGTCTTAAAATTGAGGAATCTTTGCTTTTTCCAAAAATCTACTGTTGCATATCCAACTACTAGTAGTGTCGTTATGGGCTCATGTAGAACCATAAAGTGTGAATTATGATCTCACTGTTCTGTGGATAACCCATCTTTTAAGTCCTGAAAACTGCATTATTTTCGCTGTATTCCAACTATATATTTAGGATGATACAGGAGTTGTCCCATGATTCTCTCTTAAATTATTCTTTCCTCACATTTCCCGTCAAGGATCAGACTATGGTGACAAGGTGGTTGTGCTTCTTTGTTCCAGTCCACGTGATTTCACATCACTTGTCTTTTCTACTCTCTTACACCTTGTTCCTATCATACTATACTGTACAATTCGTACTGCCCCAGTTTTGAGCCTCTCCCATTCCTCTCATCATACTCCTTTGTCATTCTCGATCACTCCAGATAACATGATAAGACTCAACAGTCCCTTTCAGCTGAAAGCTTACCTTTTTATCTCCAATTGACCCAAAGCCCATGCTCAGCTCTTCCTGCCAAGATTAATTCTATTCATTAAGCATGATCCTTCTTCTTAGGTTATTCTTCACCTAATTTATTCTTCCCTGAGGACTACTTATTATTTTTGAGTTTTGGCTATCTTTCCACAGCCTTTTACTGGTTCAGTCATTTAAGTAATCGAGAAGCCAATAAAATGCAAATATAATCAATGCAGAATGTAATACTCCTAACTATACCTCAATGGAAGTGAATTTAAAATAAAAAGGAGGGAATTAAGACTTGAATCATTCATTAAAAATGTTAGGTTAATGTTCAGTGGCAGAAGAAAAGAGCAGAGTAGAATTTTAGGAGTTGTTAGGAAAGGAAGGGAGAAAGAAATAGTGAGTTATGCTGCAATGTACATCCATAACTATAAATAGCATACACACTTTTGTCATCCTAGCTCATAAAGGAATAGTAAAATCCTTGGGTGAAACAGAGGTCGTGGTTGAAGACAAGCTCTTGGATAATGTGAGCCTTTTAATTCAATCCAGTGTGCCTGTTCTTACGACTTCTAATTTGTTTACTGCCTTCCTCTTCTCCCCATGCTTTATTTTTATGGTTTCTGCCCTTCTCTGAGATTATGTGGTTTCTCCTGATTACTCCTGATTCTGTGTTATGTTTCTAGTGGCAATCCCACAGACAGGCTTTCTCTGCTACCATTAACTTCTTGCATTCTTTTCCTCCTGTTTTTTCTTTACTACTTCAGTTTAACTTTTTTCCTTCAGCTTTCCTTTTTTTCTCTTGCCCCTCTCTATGTCCTATTTTCACTGAATTGTTTTCAGAAATGGTCACCAATGATGTTTCCTTTTTCTTGCTTTCCTTCCTTGTCAGTCAAAAGGTTTTCTCTGGTTTGTGTCTGTGTGCCTGAGTGACTCCAACCCCATTTTTCTTATTTTTAAATTCTCTTTTAATTTCTTAGTGTGTTGTATCTCAATTACTGCAGTATTTTTTTCCTTGAGAGACTAATTTTGAACTTTTATCCAACTAGTGCAGCTTTACTTTCTTTCTTTTGTTTTCCTGATTGTCCATACTCTGTTCTGTAGAAGGAAAGTTTTTCTTTTGAAACATTCAACGAACACAATACTTAAAAAAACCCCAAACTTTTTTCTCTATTGTGGAATTACTACATGCAATGTTCTCTTGTAAGTTTTAAAGCTAAAACCTTGAACGGATTTTCAGTTATGTATTTTTATTGTGCAGCCACTTTTCCATTAAAATTTATTTCTTGTAGTTAATAGATTTTTAATTCTGGAACTGAATGTGCTATGTACCCACTCTAGGGGATATTTTTATAATCAAAATCTCTGCTTATAGGAGCACACAAGGTTGTAGATGTCAAGGTCAGAATTATAACCTCCTTTAAAATCAGGCTGGTGCAATACGGTACTGAACAGCCTGAGTGCCTTTGCAGAAGGCACTTACTTGCCTGTTTCAATTATAAAGAATTTACAGTCACACCAACCTTATCACACTGTGACATAATTTTTTTGACTCCTGCAAAGTTTGCAGCAGGTACTTACATTTCCATCAAGAATATTTATTGCTTTACCATAAGTTTGTATTTGAATTCTGAATTCCCTGCTGCATGTGAAAGATCTACTCTACATGTAAAATTAAAAAAAAATATTAACACTTCTGAAATATTTTGAAAAAATTTTTTTTAAAAAAATATTTCCCCTTAAAATAACCCCTTATGATCATTTCCATCCTTATGTGCATGTAAATTAATACCAAAATACTTAAAATTTGTTAGTCATATTACACTAAATGTTCTTGGAGTATCCCTTTACAGGAGTTTTCTAGGAAAAAAAACCTCAAACACATAAAAGGTTAATTTTCTTCCTAAATCTGTATTACTTTTGTCGAGATCATTTTTTTTCTGTTACTCATTCTTATTTGCTGCTTCAGATTTTGTCATAAAATGGCTCTGAATAATCATGCTTGTGTCGCTTTTTTAACCATATTTTTTTTGTTTTGATTGAATGCCATTCTGGTTTCTGCACTCTCTTCTTGGAAAGTATGACCTTTTTCACTTCCCATCCCCAATTTCTTGGGTCATGTTGCTAATACTCTAATTCAGGGATATCTTGTTGTGTTTAAAATATACTTTATATTCTGATAGGCTGTTCAAGAAAACTTTTCACTATTTTGTTAAACACCAAGTTAACTAGATATAATATTTCTTGTTCCTTTGTTTTAATGATACATTTGTCACCTTGTTTTCTTCTGCTGTTAGAAATGCTTTGAAGAATATGTTATATTTTTAGGATTTTGTAAATAAATTTTAGTCAAAGTGTGGGATTATCTGTGTTCACCTAGTTGAAAACATCATCTTTGTTTGTGAGCTAGAGCAAAGAATCAGTTCACTTCCTTTAGACAAAGGGCTCTGTCCAGGCTTTTGGACGGGGTTCTTACTTCCAGCTGAACCAATTGGAAAGAAAAAGCTGGGGATCCCATTTTGCCTGAAGTGTCAGTCGTGGTCTGAATGCCTGGACTATTCCCTTTACTGTACAACATGAGATGGATATCAGAAGCGAGATTCTGAATTAGACTTCTGCTTGTATCACATTATAAACTTTTAATACTCTTTAAGCTTTTTACTACACCATGTCTCTTAGATCCTATACAAGTATTTTACTATTGAGGGAAAAATGATGACGAACCTACATTGAACTTAGTACCACAAATTCTTTGATCCTACTCCTCTCACCCCCAGATATACAATATAAGGCCTATATGTTGCTAAAAACAAAGGATTATTGTGTTTTCTTTCTGATGTTCCATACAGCTTGCTGGAGTACAATTTGGTATTACACATAGGCCAGAAAATAGTATTTTCTTGGTTCCAAAGTTTGATTGTCTCTCTTGTAATCCCAGACTCCATTAACAGGTTTAATACAGTCAGGCATTAAGAAAAGATCGTGGGAATTAACAAAGTGAACATCCCACTCTATCAAAAAGTGTTGTAGTTGTCAAAATTGAATAACTTTCAGTAGAAGTTTGTTACTGTTACACTTACTTAATTTTATATGTAAATAAATACAGTTTCAAGGAATGAACTCTGAATACCTAGTGTGTTGTGGGTATAACATGATTAAATCAAGCTATGTAGGGTGAGCCTTAAATAAAAGCATATATTTTCCTTATTTCTTTCTTTAAGTATGCATTTCCACATTTTTATTGTTACAGTATTTAAATCGAGGCTGTACCAGATACTTTGCCAACAAAGAAACAGACAAGCAGATCTTGCAAAATCGCAAGAGTCCTGAGGTATGTTTGTGTTTTCAGTCAGTTTATATTATTAAATAATTCTGAGTGCATTGAAAATGATGATTAAAGTTTTGCAGTGTGGAATGAAATGTTCATTTTGCACATCTTTATAGGTCTAAATGGAGAATGTCAAAACTAGTATATTCAGAACTCTGATTTTGGAGTTAAGTCCTAGAAATATGTTTTAATATGTATCTGTATGCTGTTCCATTTGGTATTTTAAAATAGTTTCAATTTTATTCTTATAATAATTAGCACTTAATGATGCAGCTTGTCTTTTGTGGAATACAAAAATCTCTCCAAGACGTTTTGTAATTTTCTCTTTAAATGTTACTAGTGCTAGAAAACCGTTAGAATCAGTAGTTCTTTCCAGAACTGCTTTTACTGTCTGGATTTTTGAAGCAGTGCTACAAAATATTTTATGAAGCACTAGTGCAGCTTCACTTCCAGCACGAGTATATTCCTCTCCCCATTACACTATATCCTTCATCGATTTTTTTGTTTCCTTGTTATGTATTGTTACTTGTGGCAGAGCATAGGGTTTCCTGGAAGAAAGTGTGAAACTTCAAAACATTTCTCTCCTCTTGCTCCATCTCCATTTACTTTTGTTAAAATGGGAATTACCAGAATTTATAGCATTTAAGCCCTTAAGCTTGTCTGCATGAGGACACTGAAGAATTTAATCCAAATTAATAGTATACATGAATTGGAAGTAATTTAAACACTTTATTAAACCTCTGCTCTCTAATAAAATTTTCACCTGTTCATACCTAACATGAATTTTTCATTTGTATAGCTGTAAGAAACTTCAGTTCTTATTCAAATTCATACTTGGGATTCAGTAGCAGGGCAAGCTGCATATGCATGTGGAGTAACACAAAGAACTTCTCTCCTCTAGTGACTGTGCCATATCTTTTACCTTTGAAAACTTGGGCTTGAGCTTGTACATAGCTCATGCCTAGCTATGAAAGACAATATAGGTACATCCTTTGCTCAGGTCAGTGTTGTAAAGTCTGCTCCTGCTTTTCTGCTGTTTATATATTGCAGCCCTGAGCATGTAATACCATTTCTTGTGCTTGAATATGGGGTATTTTCTCTATTCAGGAATAATAGAGAGCGATATACAGAAACACTGATTTGAAATTACTGCAAGGCAGAAAGCTAGTGAATACTTAATTCTTGTTAGGCTTGTAGGCTAAGGGATGGTTGGGAGATTTTTGCCTTAGTTTGCCTGATTTGCCTTAAATTAAGACTTACAGTGAAGTTGGTAATTTATTTGTATTGCTGGAAGATGGACCTATGCAAGCCTCTTTCTGATGTGGTGTACAGGGAACTGGTGAACGAAGCTGGTGTAGGGGTTGGAGAATAGGCCTTATGATGAACTGCTGAGAGAGCTGGGGTTGTTCAGGCTGGAGAAGAGGAGGCTGAGAGGAGACCTCATTGCTCTCTACAACTACCTGAATGGAGATTATAGAGAGGAGGGTGCTGGGCTCCTCTCCCAGGTGACAGGGGACAGGACAAGAGGGAATGACCTCAAGCTCTGCCAGGGGAGATTTAGGCTAGACATTAGGAAAAGATTTTTCACAGAAAGGGTCATTGGGCACTGGAATAGGCTGCCCAGGGAGGTGGTTGATTCACCTTCCCAGTAGGTGTTTTAGGGACAGGTGGACGAGGTCCTGAAAGACATGGTTTAGTGTTTGATAGGAATGGTTGGACTTGATCCTGTGGTTCTCTTCCAGCCTGGTTGTTCTATGATTCTAGGGAGGTGCTCTGTCATAATATGTGTCCTCTGAAGGACTTGATTTGAAATAAATGTTTGTCTAAGCTAAGACATACTGCAAGAATAATTCTGAAAATATGTATTAGACATTAAATAGTGGAACATATGATACTATAATACTTGTATGTTACCACCATGTATGTTTAAAAGCACCATAAATGATGGCATTTCAATGATAGTAAACCCTAGTCTGGCCACTTAAGCAGGATACGTATTGCATTGCTCATTTTTTTTTTTTTTAA
Source organism: Coccyzus lansbergi (assembly GCA_033558105.1). Taxonomy (NCBI): domain Eukaryota; kingdom Metazoa; phylum Chordata; class Aves; order Cuculiformes; family Coccyzidae; genus Coccyzus; species Coccyzus lansbergi. Next base: position 320,384 of record JAUMJK010001428.1, read on the forward strand.
ATCATGAATTTGCACTGTCATTTTGTGAAAAAATATTGTTTGTTTTAATGAAAGTAGTCAATTAATACTTAAATTATTTTTGTGTTTTCCATATCAGGAAGATGAGGTGATCATTTTACATAATTTAGATGGAGTTTATTTTATTGATGTGTCTAAATGTTGTGTGAAGTGAATTTTTCATATGCATGTGGTGCTTTGTTTTGATAAAAATCGTGTTAACTTATTTAACATTAACAGGGTTTCTATTTAAAGTTAATTATTCTTTTTAGTTGAAAACATTTTAAAGTAATTATAAAACCCTACAGTAGTCTGTGCATGTTCAGTTAGTCTCTTGATTGCATGCAGATGTGTTACTGTCTACTATTTAAAACCATTAATTATTAAAATGGCTTTTGATAATGTTTAAATTAGGAAAATCACCAAAATGTTAAATTGGTATTTAAAAATATAGCTGGTATTATTTTACTTATAACACACTATGAACAACTTTACTGTTTCTTAATCACCAGCAAACTTTAATAAGTGTATTTATCTAAATAAGTCAGTTAGGGATAGAGATAAGTCTTCCAATTCTGATTTGTCCTGTACCCTTTTCCTATGACCTAACATCCTATTCAGCTGCTAGGGGACAGAAGCACCCTTTCTTATAAGTGCTTTGGTACCTTCCTTAACTAAAGTTTCCCTTTCCACTGCTCTCTCTCCTGTATTCCCCTGACCTTAGCTGTCATGCTCTCCTAATTGTGCTTTCTGAAGATAGTTTGAAGTTTGCTTTGAAGCTGAAGTTTCAAAGTATCAACAAATTATAACAAATTGTTGTTCTTGCAGTGCCTGTACTGTGTGTAAAGCTCTAATCCCTTTCTTCTTAGTTTGGCATGCTTTTTTATGGATTTTGTTGTGGTTTATTCTTGACTGGAAGTAATTGCTTACATTTACTTCAAAATCACTTACTGACTTCTTGATTTATCTTGTTTTATAGTATCTCAAAGCAGGTTCTTTGAAGGATCCACTCTTAGATGATCACGGAGACTTTAACAGAATGTGCACAGCGATGAAAAAGATTGGACTGGATGATGCAGAGAAACTCGATCTTTTTAGAGTAGTAGCTGGTGTCCTTCATCTTGGAAATATTGATTTTGAGGAAGCTGGGAGTACTTCAGGTTAGATGAAACATAAATTGTTCTTGGTGAAAATACTGAAAGTGTCTCTTTATTATAGATGATTCTTTTCCATGTGAATTATTACCTTAGGAAGTTGCCTTGTGTTCAAGGATAATTCAGTCTTAATTCACACCATTTTGAAGTCAAGTTTACCTGTTTGTTTTAAAGTCATACTTCTTCACATGCTCTGGAAGCAAATAGGTTCTCACTGAAATTGTCCAAGATGTTGTTGTTCAGTGCAAAGTTTGATGAAAAGAACAGTGACATTTTTGTATTTTAAAAATTTTTACATTTTTACACTTTTTGCTAATGTCCTGAAAACATCTTGAGGTTATCATAGAATCTGTTCAGAAGAGATGGCAGGAGGTCTCCACTCTGATATATCCTGGTCAGAGCAGGGCCAGTACTATACTGGGCAGCTCAGGGTTGTCACAAAGAAGGGGTTTTTTGTTCTCTTTTTTTTTCTTTCTTTTCTCCCCTTAGGTCAAGTCAGAATCTCCCCAGCATCATTTCACGATCTTGCCATCTTTTTGAAGATGACTGAAATTAACATAATTAATGTGAATGAATCTGGGAAGACATAAAGGTGGAGAAGGGTAGTGGCTTAATGGGGCTTTTGGTGATAAGAAGCAGGGAACTTCCCCATTTGGTCTTTCTGTGAGTTCAGACTTCAGGGATGATAAGGTGAGGTAGAGTGAAAAAGGTGCAAATGTGAATGGAGAGGCAGTTTCAGGAGGCAAAGGAACAAGGAGAGGGGGAACCACAGACAGTGAGGAATGTCAGGATTTACAGAAGGGAAGGAGGACACCAGGAAACTTATTTTCTCTGAATGTTGACATTCAGATGCATTTTGCATTGAGACTCTGTATATACACAGGGTGTGCATTTGAACTGCTCTGGGCAGCATGTCTCTTACCATAAACCCTCTAAATTCTGTTGCTGCTTCAAAAACCTGGGAAATGCCAAACAGAAACTGTTTAACACAGGTCAGATAGTTTTTCAGAGCTTCCCAAATCAATTCACAAAAGCCCTTATGTTGTAAGAACTCCTGTTTGTAAGTGAAAGAATTATCCCAAAATTCAAACTGCTAAAATGCACAGCAGGGCAGTCTGGAGGATTACAGGAAGATTTCCAAAGTTTAAACTCTGAAGTTTAAATGGCTACAGATAGTTTCTGGGTATTAGCACTTCTGCACTTTGGGATAGTTCTTTCACTTACAAGCAGGTTAGCTTTGGAACACAGAATCATACAACTGTTTGGATTGGAAAGGACCTTAAAGATCATCTAGTTCTGACCCCCTGCCATGGGCAGGGATGCCTCCCACCGCGCCAGGCTGTTCAAGGCCCCATCCAACCTGTTGTCCACAGGGACATCCACAGCTTCCCGTGGGCAACCTGTGCCAGTGCCTCACCACCCTCATGGTGAAGAAATTCTTCCTTATGTCTAGTACCCATTGCCCCCAGTCCTATGACTACAAGCCTTTGTGAACAGTCCCTCCTCAGCTTTCTTGCAGCTTTCTTTTAATATCTTTATATCGTTATTATGTTGGGAATTCCAGAACTGGACAGCCTGTGTTTAGAACAGTATTCTGGATGCCTAGAATTTCATGCATAGTAGTTGGTTGTTTTTTTATTTTTGAGAACTGTCTCTTCACATTCAATATATGAAGTAATTTCCAGAGGCAAACTTTCATTCCTTCAGACATGAAGTTTGTTCTAGTCATCACAGCAAGATCACGACCAGCTTGATATTTTTTTTATTTAGAATTTTATCTAGCAACCCGGCAGCTTTTGCGTGGTCATTGGAAATCTTTAAAGCAGGGGCTGTGGGTATGGGTAGAGGCTGCCCGGTGATCTTTGGGGCAGGGTGCGGTGTGTAACGCGTGTGTGGTTGCTCGCAGGGGGCTGCACACTGAAGCCGCGGAGCCAGCCGGCACTGGAATGCTGTGCAGCACTGCTGGGGCTGGACCAGGAGGATCTGCGGGGAAGCCTCACCACACGAGTGATGCTCACCACGGCAGGGGGCACCAAAGGAACGGTCATCAAGTGAGTCCGCTGTATCCTCCGCCGCGGTTGGGTGGCGTGGGTTGATACAAGCAGTACTTACTATTGCAATAAGTGTATATTTTTTGATTTTAACTAAAGTAAAGCCTCGTCTCAGTATTTGTGTTCTTTGAAAGTTAAACAGAATGTCCCTCTGATGGCGTGTTTTCTTTAAAACAGTGTTTTTTTTAGACGTTATTAATTCTTTGAAGATGATAGCATCTTGTGTGAAGGATGATGTGTGCTGAACAGATGTCTCTTCTTCTGTAATCACCTCTGCAGTCTTTCTCTGTCTCAAATGCAAGGTCAGACAGAGCTGGAGCGAACCCCAGATTAGCAAGAGTTTTGAATGTTGCAAAGTTTCATAATCACTTTAAAGTTAGACCTTGGAAAGTAATAGAATATGCATAAGATTTCTGGGAAATATTTATACATAGGCATGTAAGTGGGAAACATATTCTTTAGCCAACTCTTGTTTTGCTGCACATGATTGATAGAGATCACTCCTTCGTGTTGTCCAGGCCTGATAAAGCATACTTGCCTTCTAAAACTCCAAAATGAGTCCTAAAGAATTTTACTGGCCAACCTTTTAGGTATCAAGGTGGTGAGAGGGGAGGAATGAACTGCCTGGGGCTGCACTGCCTGGAGCTCTCTCCAGTGTGTGCACAGAGGAGCCTGCAGCATGTTCTGGGAGCTGCTGAGTCCTCCCAGGTTGGCCATGCAAACTGTGGTCTGTAAGCCCTTGCCAGACCTTGGCCCAGGCTACTTGGGATCTCTCTCCTAACACTGGCTTTTTCTGTTTCTTTATCCACTGGGAAAGGGAAACCTGTTCTCCGAGCATTTGTGAGTTGAACTGAGTTGCATTTAGCTTAATGGCTTTAAATTGTAAGGGGAAAGATTTAGATTAGATATTAAGAAGAAATTCTTCGCTATGAAGGTGGTGAGGCATGGGCAGAAGTTGCTCAGGGAAGCTGTGGATGCCTTCTCCCTGGAAAGTTTCAAGGCCAGGTTGGAAGGGGCCTTGAGCAGCCTGGGCTGGTGGGAGGTGTCCCTGCCCATGGCAGGGGATTGATAGTGGATGGACTTTAAGGTCTATGATGCAAGAATACATGCAGCTATTTAAAATGGTTTATGAAGTACAAAGAAAAAACCATGGCGCTACGGAAGTGTTGAGAGCACAAAAGGCTGGCAGGCTTGTGTTGTTGGTCCCTTCGAAACAGAAACAACGTGCTGTGCTTTTCCATCATGCAAGTGTTAATTTTGAGAGGACAATCTTTTAACAGGACTTTGATTTTTAATTTTCTTTTTTTAAAAAACAATTGATCCAAATGCACACTTTTAGATCATAGAATCATAGAATAGCTTGGGTTGGAAAGCCCATCCAGTTCCAATCCCTCTGCTATGGGCAGGAACATCCCACTAGATCAGGCTACCCAAGGCCCCATCCAACCTGGCCTTGAACAACTCCAGGGATGAGGCATCCACACCTTCCCTGAGCAACCTGTGCCAGTGCCTCACCACTCTGACAGTTGTTGTTGTTAGGTCTTGATTTTTTTTTTTAATTTTTATTTGGGTGTGTGGCAGCTTTACAATGTCTGATTAAAATGACCTTATTTTTTCAGGAAAAGGAAAGCTTTGTATAAGTCACTATCACATTTTATAAAGCCTTTCATGTGTCAGTGAGTACACTGTGTGGCCAAAGAAAGTATAGCAGTTGGCCTGTTAAATCCATAACCTACACAGAAAAGTAGATATGCTAATAGATTTAGCAGATACAGTGTATCAAAGAATGTTAATGCTGTGCCTAAAATACTTCAAAAGACTTGGATGCATCTCTCCTGTCATGGGGACTGCACAGTGCTCCCATGACTGCTGACTGGGTCTAGATGCTCTAGTTATAGGGCAGTATGTCCATCCTTCTCACTGTCTGGGTAATCAGTGTCTCTATTATTTCCACATCTAATTCTTCTGAAACCAAACTTCAGCTTTGAAATCACCATCACAAACGGTTATCTGGAAATGTGGTGGCACTTGCTGTTGCTGGTAAACAAGCATTTAATCTTGACTGTGAAATTAATATTGTCTCATAGGAAAATAAAATATGGTGAAACAGGATGAATTTAAAAGAGAGAGGGTTTTACTCTAGTTCTTAAGAATGCATCACTGTTTAAGTAAATAGTGGCCTTTAAGAAAGGAATCATTATCCCTTTCATTTTAACAAGAGGTTATTATCAAGGTAACTTGTGAGGCACAGAAGTAGGATCATGATGTCTTTCTCTATGCTCCTGGAGAAGGAATGGTTGCAAAGAACACATTTAAACATGGCACTGATGATAACGCTTTAATACTGTGGAAGTTGACTCTTCCAAAACTGAGTTTTTTAAAAATGATTCCACTACAGTTACCTTTTGTTTATGAAAAACCTCTAGCTCCACCACAAATTTTCTTTTGTTGACATTGATCCTTCTAGTGCTAAGTCGCTTGCAGCTGAATTGCATGGTTTAACATTTGGTTTTCTATGTTATTTGTTTTCTGGAGTTGAAGAAAACATTGCATCAACTTAGGCTAAACAGTTTTGAGCGCATTAAAAAGTAATTCTGAGTGTTTAGCTGAATACATCAGTCTTTTAGTTAGGAAACTAATTAACATTCACTTATCGAAAGAGTGCATGAGTGCTTCTTATTGACTTACGGAAACAATCAAGTTGTTTTACTGAATCAGAAATACAACTTCGTGCACATTACACCAGAGGTTTGACGTATGCAAGCTGTAATTAATTATCTTTATTAATGTGGTTTATATAAGTTCCTTGAATATTTTGTCTTCTGAAATTTATTACTGTTATTTATATTTTTGTCTTATAGTATGAAGTACTTGTAACATTCCATAAACTTATGTAGTGAAACAAAGTAACAGTTGATTGATTTAACCTTGGTATGTCACTGTCGCCAGTAAAGGTGGCAGGGGTTAGTTGTTGCATATTTAGTTTATGTCAGGCTTTTGAAATGAAAAGTTGATCTTTGAGCACTTGAGAGCATTGGCTTCTTTAGTCCTCAAGGAATGTGATGGATTTGAATAATTAAGGTTTCCTGTGGTCAAGAGCTCATTCTGTGCAGGAGAGGTAATCTTGATTTCTACCTTATTCAAACCACTGTTGATAAATTAGAAGAGAATAATTGTAGTGGAAATACTGTTCAGTGCCTACCTCCTAATCTGCATGGTGAAACTGATCTTCTGGCCAAAATGTGAGCATAATAAAACGTGAGTGACAGCCTGTGCTGTTTTAATATGGATTTTTAGAGGAATGCAGCAGCTCTTCAGACCTAACTCACTATCAGGAGTCTTCAGTGTAGCGTGGGTGTGGGCTGTTTTTCCAGTCATACATTGTTACCCAACAGCTGACCTTTGAGGTGCATTTCTAGACAGAGCAAAGAAGCAGACTTCTTGGTGGTCTGCTTACTTCTTACTTCGATAAAAAGGATGCTCAGGTGTTGGAAGTACGTAGTGACTGCTGTAGAAAAAGTCACAATTGCAGTGACAAGTGGTAAGTAATGACTGGGGAAGGTTTACTCTGCTTTTCAGCTGAAAGCTCATGATCCCATGGGTCTCTTCCAACCTGGTTATTCTATGATTCTATGTAGATATTTTCGTAATATATTCAAAAAATGCATTTCTGGAGAGTAGTTATAAATTCCTCCTCTCCCCCCAGTTATTAGAGATTGAAGACTCTTAGTCACTGTTGTCCTCTTGCTGCCTTATCAGCTGATATGGAAAGTTAAAAATGATTTTGCTGTTTCTGATGAACTTTACATGTGGGAAAACATAGATCTTGCATGACAAAGTGACTCCAGTGGCGAGTATTTTCCAAATTTTATTTGCTCTCTTCCAGACTGTATCTAATTTGACAGTAAAATCTTTGATATATTCATCCAGGAGAACCTTTATCAGTATTATGGATAACATGAAAATAGTAATTTTTTTGTTATACAGTGCAGATGGTACTCATTAATATCTGATGGTATGAGCGTTTTGGGTTTTGAAAGTTAGTAACATGTTTTACTTAATTAAGCTAGTGATCCACTATAACTACTGTTCTTTGTTTATTCACTGCTTGCCTAGTTATTCTCCATCTTACATTTGTATTTTTTATTTCTTCTAAGTATACTATTTGCACACTTCCCTTTACTGGTATGTGTCTTGTGGATTTTTAGATCATATTTTCAATTTGTGAAAATAATTTTGTATGCTAATCTTGTTACCAGGATTTTCTGCTTTCTTAGGTCAGTGCTATCAGGCCATTTTTTGAAAATACCTTTTTCATCCCTTTTAAGTGAAAGTGATAACTAGAAGCCGAAGGGGTTTGAACAGATTGCATCCATTTCAGATTTGGATGGCACCCCACTGGAAATGCTCTCAGTGAACTATCGATTGAGCCTCTCAGAACAGATTAACTTTGGCTGTTGTACACATACGTATAGATCAAGTGCATCTATATAGTTTTCTGCTGAGGATGTTTGGTGGGACGTTATCAAGCACTAAAGCAAAAGTGTATCATAATATGCTGTATCCCTTTTACCACATCTCAAGTGCCCTATTAAGGAAGGGTTCTTAAGAACAAATACAATTTTTTGTTACAGCTTCATATTCACTTTACATTAAGGCTGTAAAGTTTTGCTGTTCAGCATATTTAGCCTGGTAAGCCTGGGGTGTTGTTAGCAGTGTACTGTTTCGAAAGTCTGCAAACACAAGGAGCTATGCTTTTGTGCAAGCAGATCTTATTTTTCCCAAGTGTTTAATTTTGGGGATGGTAAAAACGAATTCAGAGGACTCTTCCACCATTGCAAAGGATTAATGAATTAAACCTCTTCCTCTAGCCTTTTGTAAACTGTACGGCTAAAAGCAAACATATGTTAATAAATACACTAATTTCTTCTTCTTTTGTGGCTTACTGCATGTACAGGGAGGATGGCTTGGACTGTTTTAGATATTTATTAAATAGCCTCCTGTTTTTTCTATGGTAGTGTAGTTCAGAAACCATTTGATTGCTATCAGTAGTAGAGTTTTGACAATTACTTTATTTTATTTTGCTCCAGCAACCCAAAGAACTGCTAATTTCTCTCTATCTTTCTTAGGGACCTTTTGTGTGCAAGTAGATCATGTGAGTCCTAATAGGTCAGAGTGAATAAATAGCTCGGCTGAAATCACTGTGCTGAGAGTATAACAAAGGCTTTGTACTGTTGGGCACAATGGAGCCAACAAGAAACAGTAGGAGAGTGATGCTAAATGCTACCTCCGTCAATTTTATTAAATACAAATGTGCAGTAGACTGCCAGGGAGACTTGACAGCTGCACTATGTATATTTGTCCTTGTTATTCCCCCCAAAAGGCATAATGATCACCTTGTTGGCTGATTTTTTTGCCACCAATATAAAGTCTGTTGAAAGAGAGAAATTATGTGTTAGTATTCAAAATCCAGTACACCTCTTAGACGGTAAATGCAGTGTATTACTCTCTTATTCATTTTTCCCCTTTCCAAGAAGACTCTCAAAGAGGATTCTGTCATCACAAAGTAAATTATTTTACAGTGTGAAAAAATAAACTTACATCATTCCAGGTCCTCTAGCTACTTTTGGAGTATGTTTTCTATGAAATGCCTTTTTATTTGGTGATGGCACTGAAGCATGTTTTGGGAAAACATAGTGTTTTCTTAAGGAAATTTTTTTTCTACAGTTTTTGGAATTTCAGCTTTTCTCAAATTACAATGTTCTGCGTATATTCTTTAATTACATCGGTCTTTCACTAGCTCGCATTTTTTTCCATCCAGGTCATTTTATTTGTGAAGCGGTATCAATATTGCATGACTGTAGCTGATGGGTATCAGTTCACCTGCTCTGTCTCCCTTAACCATTGGGAAATTAAACCTATTTTAATTGTAGTTTATTTATCCTGGAAAATGTTTAGGGACTTCATGGAATCATCCAAAGGATAAATTCAGCCTGTGAGAGCGCTTTCCCCTAGGTGTCAGTCTCTGTGGATGACCAGAAACCTTGCTGAAGAAATTACCATGAAGGAAGCTCAGAAACAGGATGAACTACTTCTTAGTTCCTTCCAAGGTGATGGATGGAGAAGAGACAGAGAGGGTGAAATGGAGGATGGAAAATATATTTTTTTCTGTTCAGGCAAAATACAGGAGGAGGAAAGAGATTCCCCTGTCAGTGTGTGGACTAGTGGAAAGGAGAAACTCGGGGAAAGCAAGTTCATGAGAAAGATGCTACTCGTTCTGAATGTCAATTCTATAATAGGGCTCTTCTGTAATGACAGGCTTAGTGAAAAGTCAGCATTATTTTCTGGTTCTTTACTTTCAGCTGTGCAGATTGCATTGTAGGATCACCTGGGCAGGCTTGAGTAGTGGCCTTGATGAACTTCATGAGGCAAGGCCAAAAGCAAGATCCTGCGCCTGGGCAGTCCCCGGTGTTAGAACTTGATAGGAGATGAAGGGATTGAAGGCAGACGAGAAGGACTTGGGGGTAATGGTGGATGCAAAGGTGGACATGAGCTGACAGCATGTGCTTACAGTCCAGAAGGCCAAGTGTATCCAGGGATGCATCAAAAGGAGTGTGACCAGCAGGTTGAGGGAGGTGATTCAGCACCTCTGCTCTGTTGTGGTGAAAGTCCTCCAGGAGTGCCACATTGGAGTGGATGTAGAGAAGGGCCACAAAAATGATGAGGGGGCTGGAACGCTTTTCCTATGAAAAGTGGCTGAGAGGGTAGAGGTTGTTCAGCCTGGACAAGAAAAGGCTTTGGAAAGACCTTATCGCAGCCTTTCAGTACTTAAAGGGGTGTTATAAGAAAGATGGAGACAAGCTTTTAAGTAAGGCTTGCTGTGATAGGACAAAGGGTGATGGTTTTAAAGTAAAAGAGGACAGATTTAGACTAGATATAAAGAGGAAATTTTTTTACAATGAGAGTGGCGAAACAGTGGAACAGGTTATCCAGAGACGTGGTAGGTGCGCCATCTGTGGAAACATTCAAAATCACATTGGTTGGGGCTCCGAGCAACCTGAATTGAAAATGTCCTTTCTCATTGCAGAGAGTTTGTACTGGATGACTTTCCAACCCAAACTGTTCTGTGATTCTGTGGTCTTCTCTCCATAGATTTCTGTTACATGTTGTGAATGCTGGAATAACAGTAGGGCTTTGTGCAGTCTCTGGAACTCTACTTAATAATGACAAAATTCGTTATTTTTGAAGAACAAGGCCATTTTATAAATACATCTTCTAGAAGTATGACTGTTTGCCATGTTGTTTACAAAAATAAATTGAAAGCGTAAATTATTTCAGTGTCTTGTATTATGTAATAGGCCTGCAGCTGACATGTGGGAATTAGTATTCTGATCTCTTAAACTTATCAGAATGGAATGTAAATGTACCTTCTTTCTATTTATAAGATAAGATTTCTGTCAGTACTCGTTAACTTAAGATAAGTCAGGAGATACTTAGTGGAAGACAAGATTGTGTGTTAAATCTAATTACTATCTAATGTAATGTAGCTGCAGGTGCCCTTAGTGAACAGAGTCTCTGGTTCCCTGACTTAACGATCACAATGGAAAGTGATTTTCCATCAGCCTCGTGTTTCTGCATCGGAAGTATCATTTTTGAAAAAATACGGAAATAATAAACTTGAGTTAGTGTAGTGTTTGTGAATCTTGGGAAGTGATGAAAATAATGCAATATACGTAAGCTGTGTCGGGTTGACTTTTCCTTTTCTGACCTCCTAATTCTTTGCACTCCTAAGTACAGAAACTGCCTGGAGAGTGTGACAGTAGTTCTCCAGCAGTGACATCTTGAACCTTGTACATAGGGCTTACTGTAACTGTCAAGGGGCTATCAGTATTTCAGTTTAATGATTTTTCTTTATATTTTTATTGACATGTAAAAATCCTTTGGTGTTTTTTTTGGCAGTCCAATTCTGTTCTGGTCTGATTCTGTTCACATTGGTGGACTTTGATATTGAGTTCTTTGGTAACACGATTAAGGACTTAAGTGCAATTTGCAATCATACCATAAAGCCAGAAGTATATTTTTTGTACTTTGCTCACATTGCTTCATAAAACTTCCTTAAGGTTTTATCCTGGCATGAATTGTCTTATTCTGTAGCCTTCTACAGGTGCTTTCTCAGCTGTGTGCAGTGTAACTGTTATTTAATTTCAGTATTATTCTCTATTAATCTGAAACTTTTTTATAAAAAAGTAGTGTAGGAAGTATTTATTTGAAAAATACATTAAATGTCCTTTGAAATATGCATTTCATAGGCTTTGAAGTTGTGACTCAGTGGGTCTTTTTTAACTTCTAAAATGTGATATAAACTTGTAATAAATAATCACAATGCCAAATAGTTCATGAATATGAAGAGGAGGAGATTCCCATCTCTTAAAAGGCCCCTTCTTCTAGTGTTTAAAAAGAATGCTTATTTTGGGATTGTGTCTAACTTTCACCTTGAGAATATGCTCCCTAATCTACCCAATTAACATACAGCCATATAGTTTTAGTTATAGCCTTTATGAAGGCATAGGGAGAAAGGTGTCAGAGCAAAAATGAAGTATAGGTTTTATTGTAATTAAGAAACTCATAAATAAATGGCCAAAATATTTTTTGCAGACAGGAATGTGTGGATTTTAAATATCTTTCAATTATCAATACAGTTTCCAGTTATCTAATAAATGAGTATGAAATCAAGTGCATTTCACTTCTACTAAGAACATTATTCTTTTTACAGGTAAGATAATCTAACTTGCTGGAATTGTTTTGTACCTGGGCACAGAGCTCAGGTTTTTGTGTATTCTAATTTACAGTATTTGGACTCTTCTTGTGCTTAGCTTCTAGTCTGAGAATTTTAGAGTAAAGAATTCTGAAAAATAAGATCTATATTTTTGGTTTTTAGGGTACCCTTGAAAGTGGAGCAAGCAAACAATGCTCGTGATGCATTGGCTAAAACGGTGTATAGTCATCTGTTTGACCATGTAGTGAACAGAGTAAACCGGTGTTTCCCATTTGAGACTTCTTCTTTCTTCATTGGAGTTTTAGATATAGCTGGTTTTGGTAAGTATGCTTAAAAAAAAATTATTTTCTCATTGGCTGCTATTGCCACCAAAGATTCAATGATAAATTCTGTAATGGGGAGTGGGAGAGGTTTCTTTTTGGTGGTGGAGGGTGCGGAGGGTTACAAGGGCATTAGAAGATATTGAGGGTGGAGCGTTTGCCTGAGATACAAGAATGTGGGGGAGGTCTAGCACTTCTTCTGATGACCTAATGACATTAACGAGCATTAGTGTGAAGCTGGGCATCTTGGTAATGGTTTCAGATTCCTCTAGTGTCTATGTAGGTGCATCTTTTGAAGGACTGAACATTTGGAATGGAATCTTACTGTGGCCACCCAGTAATATTAGGAAAGCTATTGAACATTCATGCTGTTTCCTATTCAGTCCTGAGAAGATCACTGTGTACTGACAGACAGGCAAATGAAGCCTTGGAGTTCAGATACTATTTCTAGGAGGATGAATAGTTTGATTACAAAATTGGACTTTGAGCTCCTAGTTGCTCCCTGGAAGTGGTGGGAGTTGATGGTTCCCATAAAGCTTTTGTCCTGTTCTGCTCTATGAGATTCAGAACAGGGCATATTTTCTGTTGTGCTCCAGCCCTACTTAAGTGCTCCAAGAACAGTAAAAAAAGGAACCTCTGGGTTTTGGGTCTTTAGAGCTATGATGTACTGTGCCTGTTGTAACATGGATGCATGGGTTGTATTGGTACAGTTCCACTGTATAGTAGCATCTTGCTTTAGTTTACTGCCAAATATAACTATGTTATTTATCTTAGAAATATTATCTGCTGCAGTATTTTTGTATCTGCTGTATGTGTAACTTGAAAAATCTGTAAAAGCTTTTATTTTACTGAAATGAACAGATATGGATCTGAACAAATATTTAAATATTAGTACTTTGAAACTTCTCTTAGTTACTGTGTAATACAAGTTCTTGGAGCACTGGTTTATCATAGAAGTTTAACTTCTGTTTTGCAGAATATTTTGAACACAACAGTTTTGAACAATTCTGTATTAACTACTGTAATGAAAAACTGCAGCAGTTTTTTAATGAAAGGATTCTGAAAGAGGTATGTTATCTTTAATGTTGTATTTGAGGGTTTATTGTTTTAGTAAAGAGATACTTGAAGTAGTAATGCTTTCCATAAAAATGCACGTTATGCTTAGGTTAAAAAAAAAATTCAGTTGACAAAATCTTCTCCTACTATGTGACATCTGGTTGTGCTAGAAAAAGAATAGGGATTTTTGAAAACCAGCAATCTCTTCTGTTCTTTTTACTGTTTATTAAAATGAGTCATCCATATACTGGACGATATCTCATACCTAATGGGAAAATCTAATTGCATGGACCTGTCATTAAGGAGGTGAAGTTGGAAAATATTAAGCTATGGAAAGAAATTCTAAAATGTGTGTTGTTTCATGATGTATTTAAAAATGTCTTCATGTTTATTTTAAAAACATGTATTTTTGGTACATTAAAAATACATGGTGAGTAGTGTTTTCTCTTTTCAATTATGTAAATATATATTTTTTTTTAGGAACAAGAACTTTACCAGAAAGAAGGCCTGGGGGTTAATGAAGTGCGCTATGTAGATAATCAGGACTGTATAGGTATGATGTTCTTGAAATGTCAAGCTATTCGTTAGTGTCATTTGGGAAAAAAGCTTCAAGCTGAAGAGGCAAAACATGCATAAAATTACTAGTGCTACGGTTTTAATGAGTGTTGCGACCTTGTGAATTCTTCCAGCTTTTTTGTATTACATGCCAGTTCTGGTTGGTAATAGAACCATATCGTGCTGCAGTGTGCGATACCTGCGGCTGGGACTTGTGAATTTCATGCGAATTTTCCAGGAAAATTAATCAGAACACCTAAATAGGAAAGATGAAGTGAAGAAGGATGTGAGTGTGTCTAGCAAAATATATTCTGATTTTTAAAAAAAGAATCCTGTCCCATTCCCTCCGCTTTTTTTGAGGCAATGAGCAAAGAAACAAAATGAACTATAGGCAGCAGGCTGTAGATGTTACTGCTGCTTTTAGATTTCCACAGACTGGTATGTACCAGAGAATTATGATGATGGTATTTTTCTCTGTGTTCAGCTTGTGTTCTCCTAACTGGTGTATGGTCAACAAAAGTTTGTCTCACTTTTGCATTTACAGTATTTTGCTTATGTCAGACAGTCCTGGCTGAGCAGAGGAATCAGTGGGACAGAATGGAACAGAATTCAACACCTGTTGTAAAGTGTGTGGTTCCTCTGAGTCTGTATCTCTGCTGAAGGAGTTTTCACTTTGTCAGATAGGACTGTACAGTCACTAGCTTTGACTGGCTTGACTCAAGACAACTCTTGGCAAGCAAACTTTTTAGCCATCTTGTGAAAAAGCAGCAGGAAGGTATTAGGAGGAGGGAACCAAAAGCACAGGAGGAATTAAATGACTTCTAAGAACAGAAGTCCTACCTCTTCTAGTGGTTTAATAACATTCTTAATAATGAGCACGAGCCTTTTCTCAAGAATGTTGCTATAGTTTAGAGGCCGTCATGTTTCCATAAAAACAATTGCTTCTTCCCCAGTGCACGACTTTAGTTGGTTAGTTTATTTTGGTCAATTGTTCTTTTACCTTTTTAATTTTTTTTTAATGTATCTAAGGATCAAAAGGGGTTCCCTGGTGTCTATTGGCGCAAAAAAAGGTCTCTGACTCATTGTGGGAAAAGGATCAGGGTGGAGAGATTGTTGCCAAGTGTTGCATTTTACTGGCATAGAAAAGATTTGGAAAGTTTATCTCAGAACATAATGAGCAGTCTCTCAGACATGACCCCTTTTACTTTAGCAACAACGTACGACACCCTGCCACAGATTTAATGTATTTCTCCATTGTTAATAAATTTTGTCAGGTTAATAAATTATAGCTTAGTTAAACCACAGGTAGCATGCCTTTTTTTCTGTTCTTGCATTGTCAGAAGAAAAGGATTTTTTTACTGCTTCTTGAACTGAGTGAGAAAAATTATGTTGGTTTCTCTCTAAATATGATTTTGCTTAAGGTGTTGGGACAGGCTGGTGACAGCAGTGAACACACAGAAATATTAACTGTCACAAAAGAGAAAGATTATAGGATGACATGGACAATGTTTCCAATCATAGAATAACCAGGTTGGAAGACACCCACTGGATCATCAAGTCCAACCATATTTTGACACAATTGAAGAATTTAGAAACAGTCGTTAGTATGTTAGAATGTTGTGATGGAGTGGTAGTTGTCTCCATAGCTAAATTTACTTATTCAGATTTTATAAGCATAAATTGCTTGCATCAGGAATGACTTTGTGCCCTGTCTGTGGCCTCATAATGTTTGCAGTCTGTGGTAAGAATTCATAGATGTTGTTGCAGTGCAAGCATTAGTCATTTCTTCCTTTCCGCAGAAAAAACTGAGGTAGTAAAATTTCCTTTTACAAGGCAGTTCCATAGGTAATACAGAAAAGTTTTAAAAGCTGCAAATTTCTTCTCTCCAGAAGTTTCAAGAGTGTTAATTTCTATGTCAGCTTAAAAGATACCCCAACAGTACAAGAAATTATCCCATAAAGGCCTGTGGTCATACTAGAGAAACATTTAGGCACCTTTTGGGAATTAGATGACTAAATTCAACTTGAGACCCAGAATGAAAATCAAATAATATTGCCTTATCTTTTTTCTCCCCATGTTCTTTGTGTTAGAGTTAGAATTTGTATGTATAAGTTTAAATCAACAATTCAGATATGTAGCATTCATTTGCAGTGACTACTTGTATTTTGTATTAAAAGCTTTCCCTAGGTACATTTGTATAGAATCAGTTCAGTAGCATTTTCAACTTGTAATGTTCAGTTCTGAGATGAGTTTATATTTTCAATTTTTGTTAATGTATTTTGTTTTATTAATAGATTTGATTGAAGCAAAATTAGTAGGTGTACTGGATATTTTGGATGAAGAAAATCGTCTTCCCCAACCAAGTGATCAACATTTTACTTCAGTTGTGCACCAAAAACACAAGGACCATTTCAGGCTCTCTGTAGGTTCATTTTTGTTGTCTGTCTTGTTTGAATAAAACAGTTCTTGGAACAGTTGATAGTAACGCTTGATTTTAATGAAAGCCTTTCGTATGAAATCTCATACCACACCAGTCTGTACAATCTATAGTCTTTTGTTAAGGACATGCTTGGTTATTGGGTTCGTTGAAAAGTTCTTCTAGCGATTCTAATATCCTGCTGAAACTAAAGACATATTCACTTACATTTGAAATTCATTAACATGTAATGCATGAAAGGGAAATAAAAACACATTTTAATTTATGTTATTTTATATCTAATGAGCTATTTTGACATTCCTTTCCAAAATTGTCTACTTTGAAGAATATCTGGCTCAAGTAGTGTCTAACTAGCACTTAAAATAAGGAACACTCAAGGAAAATCTTTACATTGTTAGTTCTTTATTGTACAGCACTCTGTGGAAGATTAGTACAAATTATTGCAATTTATGTACATGACTGCTGTTGAAGTACAGGGAAAAGAAGGCCAGCTCCCTGCTGAAAAAATGCAAGCAAAGGGGTCCAAATAAAATTGTTATCCATTCACCATTCATTGAGTTTGTAGTTAATCTTGCCTAACTGGATTGTTGTGCAATGAAACATTTTTGACAACATGTGTATGATCAACTAGGTGTTTTCTTTTTAAAATATACCATCTAAAAACATTTTGAAAGTTTCTGTCTAACCCTGTTTGAAAAGAAACTCAAGTAGGTGGTGTTAGCACTCCTGGTGACTTTTATTTTGAATGTGAGGTATCCAGCAGTACAAATGAAAGTGAAAATAGGGTTTTGGAATAACTTGGATTGCACGGGAATGGTAGTGGTCATCACACCTGTACTGCAGGAAATGTTGTTGTTAACGCTAGAGCTCCTGGCAGACTCATGGTGATGGTTTAAGCAAAAACTTCGTCTCACTCTACACTGTAATTCTCCTATGTAATTCATCTTTTTAATTCCAGATTCCTAGGAAGTCTAAATTGGCTGTTCACAGAAATATCAGAGATGATGAAGGCTTTATTATCCGACATTTCGCAGGAGCAGTATGCTATGAAACGGTAATTTTACTTGTGGACAACTATTTTTATTGAACTTTATTGTACCTCTATATTTTTCAATGTATATATGTTAAATAACAAAAGTTATTTTCATCGGAAGAGAAATTCAGAAGTTGATATGTCTTAGCTATGAAACTAACTTTGTGAGTATGTGACAGAGTTGACTGTTTCTCTTAATTTTTCTGCTTACAGACTGTTTTAGTGACATATATTTTGTGTAGGAGTTCATTACCTATAAATAAAAATGTAAATATTGCATACATTGATTTACAATCTACTGCAAATCTTATATCAACAGATGTTTGCATTCTGGGCAGAGGAATACACTGTGTGATATCAAAGTCTTGTTAGACTTGAGTAGCTTTTAGGAACCATGCTTATCCTTGTCAGAATATTCAGAATATTTTGTTGTTCTGATCTGTAACTTTAGTGAGTAAGAGGGAAGCTACTCGTGAAGGGGGCTTTTGTCCTTTGAGAATGTGTGCTTTAAGGTGTTATTCTTGCATACTATAAAATGCTCCAAGAATTATAATGATTGTTGTGCTGTTTTTAAGTAGGCACATTCTGTAGGTCAGTTTACAATTAAGAAAATTGAAGTCTGTCTTACCTACCTGATTTTTTCTGAGGTAATTCAGTGAGTTAATATCAAAATAAGGAATAAAAATAGGAACACATTTGTTACAAGTGTTCTGTATTTAATTATGTACTTCATCATGATATGTTAATAATACTGTCTTCAGGAACAGAGAAGCCACATAAGCTCTGCTGTCAGAGCTGATCAGCTATGAGATAGCTTTGGTCCAGAAGCTATACTAATATGCTTGATTTAATTTGTCCCCTCCCTCAGAGTAACTTACTTAGCTCAGCCCTTGAAACTTTTGTGCTATAGCTGTCTTGTACCTTGCCTGTTATTTCTTTCTTACTGCACTTGTGGCAATTCTCAGTCAGATTTGTGGTAAGGATACTTGCCTGGCTGCGTTCACGTGCCTCTCTTATCTTTTCATAATCCAAGGAAAATTTTGAAAACCTGTGTTTGCCTCATCACCGTGACATATTTGGCGAATTCATATTTTCTTCGAATTAGTCTTGGACTCTTCTGTTCATAAATATCAAAGTCACTATTAAAGCTGCACTGAAAGCTATTGAGAATTTTGTTAGTGTGAGACTGGATATTAGTGTCTTGATCTCTGAATATCAGTATAATGCATCGTTCTTAACTTGTGAATATTAGTGAACTAATTTAAACCAGAGAAGTAAGGCTTGTAGGACAGACGAATTTTTTTATTAAATTAAGTCTTCTTGATTAGTCATAGTACTACTAAAATAACATTTTCATTTCATTTTCCAAACTGTAGATGCACCATTTCAAGTGTGTATTTTCATTCCCATTTCACAAGAGAACTTAAGTGATATTAGAGGTAGTTAAGAATAAAACTTCTCAGAACTCCCAAGTGATGATGTGTGCTTAATGGTGGATATGGAAATAAGGAGGAGGATTATTGACAAAAACAACTGAGTTCTTAAAAGGCACTAAATTTTATCTTGGGTTTTATGATTCCAATAGCATCCTTTAAATTTAAGAATATCTTTTCTGTATGTTATTAGTGTTTTGTATGTCCACTTGAAAAGTTGCTTGAAATAATGTATGAATATTTGTTTTCTTTAATTTTCTTTAAGACTTAAGTAACTGCAGCAGAGAAACAAATGTGCTAGTATTTCTTGGATTTCTTTACAGATGCAATTTGTGGAAAAAAACAATGATGCTTTGCACATGTCCCTTGAATCTCTTATATGTGAATCCAAGGACAAGTTTGTTCGACAGCTGTTTGAATCTAACACTAACAACAACAAGGATCCCAAACAAAAAGCAGGGAAACTTAGTTTCATCAGTGTGGGAAACAAATTCAAGGTAACGTAACATAGCAAAGAATCTTATATTCTGATAATATATGCTACTTTAGGTTACCTGAAATAAGCTGAACCTAAGGTTGAGAGAACTAATGGTAGCTTGAGATTCAGACCAAAGAAGTTAAATAGAACTTCTTGGCTATTGAATTATAAGAAACCAGTATACACAAGCTTAGTGCTATGCATTTCTGTCAAAAAGATGTTTCATAATAATCGTTACAAAGACAATACAGTAATTTTTAAGTTGGAATTTTGCAAAGGCACATGATAGTCTTTATTCAGAAGATTTAAAATCTTGAGATCTAAATTTAGCTTCTGTGGACTTTAAGGGGTTCGAAATTTAAGAAAAGGTGTTCATCCATCCTTTCTTAATTGTGTATTCCAGAATATGTATCTATTGGCTACATTTTGCTGTTCTCAAAATTCAATACCTAACCTAACTACTGTTTTTTCTCTTCTGCATATAGTCATGGTTTTCACAGAAAAATGTTCATTATGCTTGATGTTTCTTTTCTCAAGACCTGAGTCTGATACTTCTCTCTCTTCTCTGCTTGTTGTAAAGCTGACCTTCAAACCTTGTCTCCTCCAAATATTTTCTGCATCCTTTTCTCATTCAGCAGTTTTATTTTAGCTGGACTATTCCAGCTCAGGATGGCTAGAAAGAGAACTATAGGGGGATTAAGAGATGAAAAGCAGGCACAACCATGGGCTGCAGGTAAAGTCTTCAATCTCGTGGATTTACTGTTGGTAGAGCTGCTGCAATTTCAGCAAGAGCTCTTCTGCACGCATCTGGGCCAGATCCAATGAAGGATTTGCATGCCTTCAAGTGCTGCAACATTTTAGGTATGCTACTTTACCTGGGCACCTAAAACCTCACATTGTGTTCCTTGCTAGACTTCTTACGCGATCCCTGGGAAAAACAGGTATCTTGGACGTTCCAAAACCTTTCTTGTACTGCTGGTACTGCCAGTAGCAGGAGAATGTTTCTGCATTTCTGCTCCATGTCAAAGTTAAGTGCTGAATTAGGAATGTGAGATAAATTCCTTCTTGCATAATTGTTGTGGCTAGTGTTTAGAACTATTCTCTAAACATGCAGAGGCTGAGAAACAGGAGGAATTTTGTATAGCAACTTGCATTTTATATAGCAACAGTTTTCTGCTTCAGGTCTATACTGTATTCGGTGATTTACGTCTGCTGTCTTTACTGTAGCACCAAGTTATTGGTCAGTCTGACGAAGGAGATTCTCCTTATGCCCTTGTGGAGCTGGGTTATTACATAGCCTGAAATAAAATTTTGATAGGGCCAGGAGGACCAGGAGAAAAGCCTGGCTTGTATGGTGGAGGAACTTAACTTGGTATTGGGCAGTTGGCTCCCTTGAGTTTTGCTGTAACAATTATTTCCTCCTCCTTCTTACTATATAGTGGTTGTAGAATTAAACTGTAGGAATTGGTGTAGTATGAAATACATGATCAGAAAGCAGACTGAAAAGTGGAATTGCATACAGATAAGCTGTCTCCTGAGCAAACCCTGCAGACCTGAGTCTGTTGTAAGTGAAGCTGGGATTTGTTGCTTTTTATAACTGCATTTTCAAAATGAAACCAACTGTGGGATCTTTGAGATGGTTTCCTCTTTCTTCCTTCTGAGTTTTCAGTTTCTTTTGGGTTTTTAGCACCCCTTATCCAGTAGATGTGGACATGTGAATGATACCATTGTCCTAGGAGACCTGAAGTAAAAAGGCAGACATATTTTAAGTCAAGCAGAAATTGAGTGGGGAAATATTTGGATTACCTTTTGGACTTCGGTGTTCACCTCTGCACCTCAAACATGACTAAAGTCCTCTTTGGATCTGGCCCATCAATCTGTAATTCTTTCAGTATTTTCAAGTTTCATGGCATTTTGAATGTATGTGTTAATTCCAGTAATTCATTTAGTGTTACCTTCTCAGACACAATGTGCTGCTGATGAACACTAATAGCCTTGAAAATTTCACTTCAGATGACATCAAAATAAGATTCATTATCTTAGTAGAAATTTCATCTCTTTAAGAATAAGAATTCTTAGTGTGTCAGTACGTAAGTCAGTCTCAAATTCTTCTAATTACTTAAATTATTAGAAGATGTTGCAGGGACTTCACTTTATGAAATCCTTCACACGTCCCTTCCTTATAATTAATTAAAATGAATTCGCATAAATCAGTTGAGGAATTAATGATTACTTAGTTCATAAGATCTACTCAAGAATCTTTGGGATGATTTTACTTTGCTATGGTAATGATGGATTAAATTGTGATAATTCAAAGAGCGGTAGTTCTAGCAGTATGTTTTATTCATATGATCATTCAATTAGTGACATTTACCTGAGAGTGGCTCTTGATTATTTCTTGTCAAATCACAGAGTATAAGGAAGGGGTATTTTTCCTTTAGCAGAAATGTCTTTTATTGATGGAAACTAGATTGTTCCTGCTAAAATTAAGCACTTCTAACTTAAGAAAGCATAAAGTTTGTATTCAAGTAGAGATGTAAAGAATATGTGTGAGAACTGAGCAGGAGGTTATTAGTGTTTGTCATGCCTCTTGTGGCACTCCTCTCTTGCTAATCATATCCATGATAAGTTAAAAAGTGTACAGACCAATTTCATCCACTGGAAGAACAACTGGCAGCTGTAAGTGATGCATATTGCCCATACAAATCTGGTTTCTTGGATTCAAGGTAATTGAAAGATCTGCTTAAAAAAATAGTTAAAAGCTAGATCTTTTCAATTTTGGTTCTAGCACAGCAAATTATGAATATGTCAGGACATACATAATTCTACCTTATATCAGTCTATGTGCTTAAAGCTTGCTGATAAACTTTAAAGACCAGGGTAGCAGTAATCTTTGTTGTAAACAGACACATCTGTAAAGTAAGTGTATAGCTGTTTTCCTGATGGGATTCTGAAACTTTTTTAAGTCCCTGCCAGTTACATTCAGTAACAACAGTAACTTGTTTCCTCTGATTGCTTTGAGTCTCTGGTGAGCCTGGAGACTTACCCCCAGATAATCATAGGACTGTGGTCTCTTCTCATCACAGTATGTTTAATTCCACCCTCCGTAAATGTGATTTTAAAATTATAGTCTGTTGTCATCAACAGAGAATTAAAAATCGATAAGTTTGGAATTAAAATTGATCATGCAGGATCATTCACTTAAACATTGACTTAGCTTAAAAAAAAACCAAGAAAACCCCAAGCATGTCTGTTTTTTTGTGGTAATTATTTAACATACAAATATACACTCTTCATAGATTAAATTTGGGCTGTCACAGATTTTCAGTGTATCTTTTTTTAATTATTGCTGATTGACCTAATTTTCTTTATAATTTTTTCACATAGCCAGTATTTCCTTTACTTTCTCAAATAGACTTGCAGTTTTTTTTTTGATAACTATGTTGTAGCAACTAGACCATACCATATTGTTGCACAATTAAACACAAGCAATTTCCTCAGGACCATTCATGCACTCTTGCATGATTTTGTCTGTTAAAATTTGTGAACATTTGATTTATCAGTTCTGTGCGATTTACTAACAGTGAACATGCATGCAGTAGTGCTCTGCCACATTTCTGTATGTGTATTTCTGTAGTTGTCATGGTTAAGACTCTTGAAATATCTTTTTTCTTTTACAGACTCAGTTAAATTTGCTTCTTGAGAAGCTTCACAGTACGGTAAGTATATATACAGATGCAGGTTCATAATTTTCTGAAGTAAGTTATAATTAGTTATCTCAACAATATGGCTTACAATAAATGTGATAAGTAATTGCTTTAGAGGTTGTAATTACATAGCACTTCTGAAATGTCTTGCTGTGCTGGTGATTATTGAATAACTTTTTAAAGCTTGTGGGTTTTTTGTAAAAGTTGTAGAATTTAAGATACACAATTGAGCAAACTATACTCAGTTGAGCAAACTATGAAATCTGTCTGGGCTGCAGTCTCCTTTTTTGTCACTTTTACTTCCTTCCATTCAATTGTTATCACTGATGACTAATTTGTGGAAGATTGAGATGTTATTTAGAAGTAAGGTAGATGATAATTTATTTTTAATTACTGTTTTCAGATTCCATAAAACCATTCAAAATAAAATCTTGCATTCTACTTTTGTGATAGACTGTAAAGGCACAGATGGTCAAAGAACCTGATTCCCCTAATGAGTATTTGTTAGTTTAGCTGACGTCATTTGTTAGTTTGTGGAATTCTCCATGTAGTTCAGCAGGAACATATTCTTGTTTCTCTTGACTGCATATTCTAACCAATTCTAGATATGAGGGTTATGCTCTGTCAAAAAAAGAAAAAAGGGGGAAAAAGATCGGAAGCAAGTGGGACAGATGCTGGAGTATAGCTGATATTAAGATTTTCCTTTACTTGTGAGGCTGGTCTGTGTGAAAGATAGCTCTTTCACACAGAACACTCTTGAACTGAGACCCAGTCCAGAGAAAAAGTATGTGGCTGAGTTTGCTGCACACCTGAATTTAGCTAACCCATGTCTGAGGGTGTGCTGTTCAAATAGAGCTCCCTTGGCAGGTGCTCTTTCACTCTCAACTAAGAGGTGGAAAAAGAGAAGACACTGCAAACCAGGAGTAATACAGTGGTTATTTTAGTCCCAGTTTTGTTTTGATACGAAAGGTAGGTTGTCATTAGCAGCCAACTGTTACAGGCAAATCTGAATAATTGGATGGTGTTTTGCTAAACTGTCATCCTTAATGAATGTGAAATGATCACAGAAAGCGGGGATCAAAATGGTAAAGATAGTGATGGAGGAGCAGACTGGAACAACACAGGAAAATAGAGTGAAGCTGCAATCCAAAAGAAACTGTAAAAAGTGTAAGATAGAAGGAAGGAAAGTAAAATTTATCTGGTGTGATTCCGATGTCAAGAAACTGGTAGCATGTTCACTGGTGTGAACTTCTGGAGAACTGGGGCATTTAGATGATGTGACTGTGGAAGGCAGTGAGGGCAGTAGAATCCAGACTGCTAAAGCATAATTAGGTTGTATTAATAGTAAGAACAACTGAGTGAAAACTCAGAACCTGAAGATCTATTTAATAGTTTGAGCATTGAGATCAGTTACATCAAGACCAAAGTTAGAGTTAAACACTGGTACATGAGACAAAAGAATGTCAGCATTTCTCTTTTAGACTACTATTATTGTGTATCTATTTTTTTCCCACCCATAATTCTTAAATGACTGTTATTTTGGGAGATTTAATAATGTGTAAATTTGGCTAACTTCTTGTTTTGGTAATAGGGGTCTAGCTTTATTCGCTGTATCAAACCTAATTTAAAGATGACAAATCACCATTTTGAAGGAGGACAGATCCTCTCTCAGCTTCAGTGTTCAGGTAATGTATGTCTCTGATGTTTTCCATCTGTTTATTACTTTGGGTGTTATAGATTGACCTAAGTTTGAAATATATGAGATGGAAGCAGTATTTCATTGCTTGAATTGTTGCTTTCTAGAAGGCAGCTTATTTATACCTTAGGAAGAGTTATTTAGATTCTTAATAACTTAGCTAACATTTTAGTCAGTAGAACCCTGGAAATAATTCATCTGAACACAGCCATATTGTGTCTTCTTTGCAAGAAGAGTTGACATAATTTCCATCAAGTGCTTTTCCACTGATTATGCTGAGTGTTCAGACAGCAGGTACATGTGTAAGAAGCCATTTAGCTGTGTTTTGGTACATAAATTTAGATTTCCTGACCTGGCAGTGGTTCAGGGCAGAACTGTGGAATTCCTTTAAATTACTGTAACAGTTGAAGTGCTAGAAAATCCTGTGTGCATTTAGAGGCAGTCAGGATTAGCTGAGATATCTAGTAATTGAACACACCTCTTTGATTTTATAAATGCTATGATTGAGTTGAATCATATTGTTTTACCTCTTCACATTTTCTTTATACCATTTAAATTTGACTGGAAGCTGAACCTCCAGTAAGGACACTTCAGTATAGTCTTTACTCTTGCTTTATATAATTAAAGATGTCAGTGCTGCGTTTTCATTATTCTTGAAATGCTAGGTGCTTATCAGTGTTATAGCTTTATTTTAAAGAGTGAATATTAGCAGATTTGCTTACGTCCCACTGAACAGCAGAAGAAACTACTTACTTGGAAATTAACGCGGTTAATGTCGTTCTTCTCAGGGTGTTTCTTCATGAAAATACTTCAATATTTTTTCCCCTTTTCTGTTTTCGTTTGTACCTTCAGGATCTTGTGCTTAATTTTTATTCTCTCTGAAGTCAAGAATGTTCCAGGCTCTGCAGCTGATATTTTGACATGCCCGCGTTTAACGTGTCATGCTATCATCACAGGAGCTTAATAACTTTTCAGCAATTAGAATTCCATTAACATTGTTAGTAGTGGGTTTCTTCAGTTTAACAGCATTTGGCATGTCAGAGAGGGAAAAAGAAATTAACTCCTCCTTCCCCAACAACTGCAATGTTTTACAGTAGTTTTGCAAGTGCACTTTTCTCTGTGTGCTTTCTTTAGCAATAGTAAATGAAACTTAATCTAGTAAAGAAATTTAAAACGTGTAATATTAAAAGAGAAACATATAATACTATAAAATCTTTTTTGAGAAGCAGTGTAAGCAAATCAGATTTCCATTGAAAGCAAACATGCAAAAGCTTAGGACAGCAACCACAAGTTAATGGCTAACTTAGAAATTTATATGCCAAATGTGTTGACAGGGTTATGTAAAGGAACAGTCAAAAAGTATCCTGGCCAGTGCTGCTTGAAGCAGTTTGAACCTTTTACTGACTTTGTCTGTGCTTTATTGGTGTCCTAGTTGTAGCCAAAATGTAGTGATGGCATTTGAGACATGTAAATTACAATTTAGCACCTGGTACCTAGTGCTGCATATACACTAAATGCTCTAGCACTGCATATGTATTTGACATTGCATCTGCACCACATCTCACAAATATCATTGACATGATGAAAGCAAAAGCATGGTTAGGCATAACTTTTTTCTTTAAAAATGAAAATGTGAAGTCTGCTAAGAAGAAAAATAACTTAGCAGAAATATTACAAAAAAATAATCCTCTACATGAACTTCTTAAACAGGGAGAAAATTGAATGGGGTCTTCTCTTCTGCTCAGTATTAACTTTTTGTGAATGTTCCCATGGTCAAGAAATGTTAGAGGCTGGATTAAGTCCCAGCTGAACTTTGTGGTTTAGTCTCTGAACAATGACTTTGAGGTTTATATCCTAAACTACTAGTTATCATAAAAATCACTGCTTCATTTGCATTTTACTGACAGCAGCTTTTATACTTGTGTTTCTGTAAATCTAGGAATGGTGTCTGTTTTGGATTTAATGCAAGGTGGTTTTCCTTCACGAGCTTCATTTCATGAGTTATATAATATGTACAAGAAATACTTACCTGAAAAATTGGCTCGACTGGACCCTAGGCTCTTTTGCAAGGTAAGAAAGAAATTATTTATTCTTCTATATCATCCGGGACAGAAAATGTATTGGGGGACGTGTGTGTTTGTGGTTTTTTGACCCCTTTTTTTAATTGTTTTTGAAGGAGGAGGCAGAATATAATCCTGTTTTCTCTGTTTCAGGCACTATTTAAAGCCTTGGGACTGAATGAAAATGATTATAAATTTGGGCTAACCAAGGTGTTTTTTAGACCTGGGAAGGTAATGTTTCTTTTGGAGTTCGTGAATGTGAATCTTAGAATAGTTTCAGTTGGAGGGGACCTCCAAAGATGATGTTGTTGAACACATAGTTAAAAGTGTGGACAACTTAGATAAGGTGGCTCAGTTGTTTTGTAAATAATGCTTCATTTGCTATGAAAAAATTGGTATTAATACTGACTTAATTGGTTTCATAGTCTTGTTGCTAATGCTGCTGTATTCCTAGTGCAGTGATTGTGATCCCAGACGTTGTACCAGTTACTTAAGACTTATGTTGACTACTAAAATGAGCAAGTCAAAGTGAAAAAAAAATTTCTAGTAAAATCTAGTTAGAACTGAAATGTCTTTTTGTGATTCTGACCATTTCTGCTGCTAGGCAGAGAAAGAATATGAAGTAGGGAGTTGTTCTAACTAGAAATGAAGAATGTTCTTACTGTCATAATTACAGAAAAGCAGAAGTACAGGATTTTGAGAAAAGGTTGCCGTTAGCTAGACTCTTTCATACAAAAGTTAAAAACTGAGAAATGTTTTCAGGACTATTTTTTTACTAGATACAGAATTAGTGGAGTCTTGAAGTTGTGGAAGGCCAGAGGGGGGTGTTCAGAGTATTAATTGAAAAAAAAAATTGACAAGAAGTTTTTTTTAGTA
Organism: Coccyzus lansbergi; assembly: GCA_033558105.1. Lineage (NCBI taxonomy): Eukaryota > Metazoa > Chordata > Aves > Cuculiformes > Coccyzidae > Coccyzus > Coccyzus lansbergi. The sequence continues at coordinate 348,013 of JAUMJK010001428.1, forward strand.
GTTAATAAATGGTTGGCTTATTCAAAATGCTAAGTGTTGCTCATAAATTAAACAAACAAACAAAAAACCCAGTAGTCATTTATGTTATCATTAAAGAATAAAGTGATGCCAGACATAGCTGATCACTTGAATTGAAAGCTGATATAGTGATATACAGTTTACATTAGAAATGTTTTATCTTTATAACTCTAAACAGTCTCTGTTCTTCTAATTTGTAAAACTCCTTTTTTTTTTTTTAACTATCTAGTTTGCAGAGTTTGATCAGATAATGAAGTCTGATCCAGATCACTTAGCAGAGCTAGTTAAACGAGTGAATCGCTGGCTTATCTGCAGTCGTTGGAAAAAAGTTCAGTGGTGTTCCCTCTCAGTGATTAAATGTACGTATTTCATGATCCAGTAAATCAAAATGTTTGTTAAAAATATAGCAAAGCAGTTATTATTACCTTGAAATGTGGCCAAGCACATGTATAGCAGGTGGTTACCTACTTAGATCTGAGGAATTGATTTCAAGGTTGGCGGGGATTTCTTTTTTGTGCGCTATATTTTAGGTACCATATAGGGGAGCTTAGAGCAGAGAGTTTTCAAAATGGGACACAGAACCCATCACCTGTCTCCTGTGTCCAGTCTGCTTGGAGCTTTACTGAAACCCGAGTAAACACTTGCAGAGAAATAACTCACTGTCATAAGCCTTGTAGGGGAGAGACTTCTGCCATCACCATGAAGAAACAGTAGTTCAGCTCTCAGCAGACAACGTGGAGTCATTTAGTTCTGGGAAGTCCCTGCACAGAGGTTGTCATCTCCAGAAAGAAACTGCATGTTTGAAAGCACTGACATGAATTACGGGGCAAACATCTCTGCTCCACTAATTGCTGCTGATCAGCAAATAAGTACTTATTACTATTGATAGACAGTGCTATCAATATTGCTATTAATAAGTGCTTAGTCTGCCCAGTTTACTATGCAGAGTAGGAATGAGGCAGCGTGGAACAGGGTTTGGGTTTTGTGAGGTGCTTCGGTAAAGATATCTGGGAACTGGGGAAAGGTTTAATACAAGATATCAAGGTTCTGTAATAACATAGATGGTGAAGAAAAGCATGAAGACCTCATGCCTTATGGCTGTGCATTTTGGCTAGCACAGTCATGACATCTGTGTCTGTCAGTGACTGAATTTGTTTCTATTTATACTGAGGCAAATAGAATTTGTGAATTCTTACCATATAGGTTTCAGACACCAGAAGTTGTAACAATAAAATCGTATTTTTGACCTAGATATTTATGCTATTTAGTCTATTTTTCAGAAAGATAGGACAGAAAGTCTGTCACTGTATCCAGGAAGTAGAAAACCAGGGAAATAATATGCTGGTTTGATGTACTTTACTTTATTCGTAGAATGAAGCTGAAATAGATAAACAAGAAGCAGAGTGCATCTTTGTGATCACCTAAGTCTGGTAGTTAAATTTATCCCTGTGTTCACAAACTATGTGCTCAGCTGATGGTTAAAGGCAGCATGGATCCTTAGGCATCTGTGCTTCCTCTAGTGGAGAGGCAAAAACTGAACTTCTAAGCTACTCAGCACTTGTCCCCATCCCTGTGACTTGACATTATTCTCTGTTTAGCTTCCTGCCTTGTCTTGAGTCTTTAGGTGAAGATTATTAGATCAACAACAGGTGGAGATGTTGTTTTGTTCCTTTCATTTCAGTATTGTAGAGGAATGCTCAGCAAAGCTCCATCCACTTTATCATCTTTAGCAGATATTGGTTAATTGATTACCCTTTAGCACAGGATTTAAGCTTTGAATTGAGCATCTCCTCCTTGCTAGGTCCAGTGATTTTTCACTGAGGTTACTGGTGCCCTTGAATCTGGAGTGGAGGTGATGTGCATATCTGAGTGTGCATGTGTTTAATTGTTCCTCTTTGGTTTGTGTGGGAGCCCTTATGCCTGGCTAGGATTATCAGTTCTGTTGTCTATTGTGTCTTAAGTGCTGTTGTTCCAGTGTAGACCTAGTTCTCAAGCCCCCACAGTCTACATACATTTTTTAGATATCAAGTGTGTCACTAACATCAGGATTGAGTTAAAGTGTATGAACCGTTGAGACTCAGTATCTTCTGTGTGTTTACAGTGAAAAATAAGATAAAATATCGAGCCAGTGCCTGCATTAAAATACAAAAGACTATCCGTATGTGGCTTTGCAAGAGAAAGCACAAACCACGGTAAGAGGATATTACTTGGTTGAAGAAAATGGCTTTTTAATAATAGTTCCTTGTGAATGTAAAGAGCAGATTTACTACGTTTAACTAAATATAGCTGAAGTTATAGAATGGTGCTAAGTATGACTGAAAGAGGTTTTGAAAGGTGCCATGTTCTTCCTTTCTTTCACAAGGATGAACAGGGTAAATCTAAACCTTTCCTAACAGCTGTTTATTTAGCTCTTTGTTCATAAAATCTTGCAGTGATAGCCTAGTTATTAGAAATTCTCAGTTAAGTCTCTCTAAATGAAATTTAAGCTCATTAACTTTTGTCCTTTACCCATGCCTGCCTTCCCGTATAGGCCGCCTTTCTTTTTTACCTTAAAAATAATTGTGTGCTGTCTGTCTTGTCTCCTCATGAAATTAAGTAAGTAGCTTTAATCTGGCTGTCTGGAATACTGATGGAAAAAACATTATAGTTATTAAGCTCTGCTGACACAGTTTTGTTCTTTAATAGAGATCCAACTCTTTTTCTTTAATATTGAGGTTGTTGTAAAATGTTTTCTTTTACATCCTTTGATAGTTGTGTTTCATTTTCTACCTTGACGTTTCTGACCATGTACCTGTATTTTTAACCTGTTCTGTACTCATCTTTTATGATTTGATTTAGGCTCTATGTTTTTAATGTTATTTTCCTGAATACCACTTCAGTGATTTCTTTCTAGGAAGACTCTCTGCAGAATTGTAACTTGTATGTGTGGCCTTCTGTATGGAGTCTTTAAAAAACTTAAAGTTTCCATGGACTCTTTTTTTCCCCAGACTTTTCCCCTTATGGGGTCTACTGACTGGATTCTTGCTGCATAGTTGTTTTTACCTGATTCTTATTGCTGTTTGAGTTAGTGCCACAGCTCAACCTTTGTCCGCTTCAGTCAAAAGTCCTGTAGTGGATGCTAGTGATTTATTATGGTTAAAAAAAACCCTAAACAATCTCCACACTAATTCTTGAAATAAAAATGCAGTTTTCCATTTTGAGTCACTATCTACTGATCAATTTTAATTATTTTTTGCAAAAGGCTCCATTGTTTAGTTACTTCATGAGATAATGTTTGAATTTCAAAAAAAGGGGATGAGTTTATTAGAAGGTGTAACTTGTCTCCCCCATCTACCTCTTTCACATGAGTGATTAGTGATAATTTTTATAATATCACCTTGAAAAAACATCTCAGGGTACAAATAGACTGTCTTACTTTCACAGCATTGATGGCCTGATAAAAGTGCGCACGCTGAAGAAGAGGCTTGATAAGTTTAATGAGGTAGTGAGTGCTCTGAAGGAGGGAAAGGTGGAGACAAGCAAGCAGGTCAAGGAGCTGGAATATTCTATTGATGCTTTAATGACCAAAATTAAGGTATGATAACAATTGGAAACAGTTTCTTATTACAGGAATCTTTTAAAAAAATTAACCTAAAGCAGAAGGCAAATGTATTTTTCTTAATAGAAAAGACATTTTAATATAGAGGTCTTAATTTTCGGAGCTACTGGGTAAATTCTGTTTAAAATTATTTGTGAATGTAACTGAAGTGAATCCTCAAACTCAGTGCATATGTCTAGACTTTGGTATTATTGTGTTTCAAAGTTGGCACTGAAGAATAAAACCCAAAAATGCATGTTGGTATTGTGAGACAAGTGTTAGTAATTTAATTGTTGCTTTTATTGTTGAAATAATGCTTATTAACAGTGTTGTAGATTAATCAGGACTGAATTATGCAAACGTTTATCACAGAGTGAAGAGATTTATATTTAGTTATGTGTTTTTCAAACTTGATATGGAAGGCAATTCAGCTTGCTGATTAAGGTTCAGCATATGTAATTCTCAGCTTCTTACCACAAAAGCAACAGTTAAAAAATGAAAGCACATAGGGATGTTTTGTGAGAAAAAAATGAATGTGTTGAATTTTTGTTTCATGCAATATTATGACTTTCTTAGTGTAACATCTTAAGATTTTTCTATGTAAAATCACGATGGAAAAGGTGATAAGAGTTAAACTATCTGCTTATAGTTCTCTTTTCTCATAAAAATAAGATATTTTGATTATCATCATAATATACTCTCAGAAAAGGTCAGCAAACACCCCATATCACACTTATATTAGTATTCATGAATGTGAATTATAAAATTAAATTAAATTGGTAGCTATCAACGAGGTTTAAAAACATAGGTAGCAAAAGCTTTTGTTTTAAGTATTTTCAACTTATTATTTGCTACTAAAAACTGTTTAAAAAAGTCACAGCACAGTACAATGCATTTTCTGAGCGCTAGTACACATAGTGAGAGAAACTATTCTGTGCTGTAACATAAAAGGCAGAGCCATCAATAACCGCTGTAGCAGCTAAGAACATGAAATGCAGATAGGAGGCCCTTTGTTTTCATCTTAGTGTGTTAAGAATTAATTTGTGTTGCTTAAAACTGCAAGGTTCAAAAAATGAAGGCGTATTTTAAAGAGAAGTCATGTTTAATTTCAGTAATAAATTGTAGATTACTTTGTATAGTTTTATATGAGAGAGTAATGTATCCCTAGGATTTTAGGAAGAAAGGGAAGGATGTGCTCAAGCTCCCCGACCGGAAGCGTATATATAATCTAATTATATTTCTTGATGTTCTTGTCTCATTTAGAATTTTTTAATATACATTTTTAAAGTGATGTATGAATGTGACAGAAGATAATTCCTTTTTATTTCATTTTGCAGACCACTATAATGACTAGGGAACAGATACAGAAAGAATATGATGCTCTAGTTAGAAGCTCAGAGCAGCTTCTGAGTGCACTGCAAAAGAAGAAACAGCAAGAGGAGGAAGCAGAGAGACTGCGACGCATCCAAGAGGAAATGGAAAAAGAAAGAAAGAGACGTGAAGAGGAAGAGCAGCAACGAAGGAAGGAGGAAGAGGAAAGACGTCTGTGAGTCTTGAAAAAGTTGCTGGTTATAGAGTGAGAAGAAAATAGGGGAGGTCATTTTTAATCCTCCAGTGCTTGAAGAGAGTAATTTGGATTGTAGTTCTGGTATGCTATGCAACGTTAAAATTCCTTTCCTAGTGATGCATAAGGTAAGTGTAGTCAAAATAGACTATTGAAGAAATGATGTAATGCACCTGGAAGTTTCAGGCGGACTACATGACTTTACATGTAGTGTCCTGTCATTAGGACTGTACTGACTTATGGATTACCTTTCAGTCTTATGGAAAATGCTTTCCTGTCTTTTGTTCACTTGTGTTGTACTAACATATTTTTGTTTCCTCCTTCTCTTTTGTAACAGGAAATCTGAGATTGAGGCAAAGAGAAAACAGGAAGAGGAAGAGAGGAAAAAGAGGGAAGAGGAAGAGAAACGTATTCAGGTTAATGTTTCAGCTATATGTGGGTTTGGGGGTTTGTTGTTGATTTTGTGTGTGTAGTTGTTTGGGTTTTTCACAAGTTCTTTACTGACCCTAATGGTGTCACTTTATAAATGTGTGTCTTGGAGTCATTCAGCAGTATTGCTTTAGCAGTAAATGTAAGGTGAGAATCCCAAGAGACATCACCTGTTCTTGGTTCACCTGCAAGTTCAGGTCATTTGAGTGGAGGTGCATTTGTTTTTAAAGGGTTTTAGAAGTTATTTTGAAGTTCAAAATACTCATTACTGAAGAATTCTAGTTTAGCCTTTGAAGTTTTTGCAGATTTTCCAGGTGAGTTTGGCACTGTTTCACTAGAAGTCATGTCTGGACTTGGGCTTGTATCATGTACCAGCTTAGCTGTAAACACGTTCAGAAAGTTGGTAATAATGAGAGGATGCAGCACTGTCTCTAGTAGCTCATTTGACTACATTCATGTAACAATAGATACATGCAGTTTAAATCATAGAATCACAGAATCACCAGGTTGGAAGAGACCCACTGGATCATCGAGTCCAACCATCCAAATCCTACTCTTCCAGCCTACCCCTTGATTTCTGACACTTTTTTAACTGATCCCATCGTGAACTCTCACTCTGAGGTGTGTTTGGCCCCTTTACTCTTGTTTTCTTCTTGTCTTGGAGATTACCTGGGTGACTTGGGAGAGCAGTCATGGAGAGAAAACGTTTCTCTATAGGGGCAGTTGTAGCAAACACAGGGCTGTGGTCAGTGACATTTACTGGCTTCTTTAAGCCCTGTCCATGATTATGGAGAAGCAAAATTTTTCTCCTGTATCCCTGGAATTAGCCTAGCACTGCTTATCCTCCTTGCGTCTGCATAACTCTTTTCTATCATATCACCCTCATTCTTGATAATTGAGTCACTGGAACCAACAGAAATTATAGCCAAGCTTGATGAAAAATTAATCTTTCCTGTGTTATTTGGCCTGTCACCTGTATCAGAATAATAAGCACTACCGGCTTGCAGAAGTTAAACCTAAAAAGAGTAAGCTGCTATTTGGCTAGCCTGGAAGTAATTGCTTGGAGACCATTGCAGATATGCCTAGTGTTTTGTGAGAAATTCGTAGGATAAGTTTCCCTTCAGGGACAGTTTAAATGGATTAAACTTTGTCCACTGAGGAAGCAAGATGGCTTGTTGCCAGAAGATTTAAAAACTTGGTCTGTCAACGCTGTGAACATCTCCAGGGATTGTCTTTATTAATTAATTTCTTTGTTTCTGAGATGTAGATATCTGCAATGCAGAATGTACTTTACACTTAGAAATGCTGCATTTGGATTCAAAACAGATACTTAATCCATTAGGGCATTTCATTCTTCTACATGCAGTTAATTCCTTGTCTCTCCTTCTGGTGGTTGTTGACTCTCAGCTAATCTAAAATGGGGTTCAGAGGGTAAAGTCACTGGTGTTACTGTGCTGCTTTAGTGGTGTAAATTTCCAGTGATGAGAAGGAAGTGACTTTTTCTCCTCTTTCGACTCTGTGGGGCCAAGGAAAACACTGCTAAGTCTTGGTGTGTCTGACTTCCAGAAATATTAATTGGATGGTTGTGTTTTACTTACTGTTTGTGCAAGACTCTTTGTTAAATAGTGATGGTAAACAGGAATGATGGTTTTGGTCTGCAGAGGTGGTATATCTTGATTGCTTCTGCATTTCAGTAAGTCAGAATTTTACCATTTGCTTAAATTCAAAACCAGATCAGGTTCACAGAGGATTCTAGTGTTTTTCTTGATCTGTCTTCAAAATGAACCATGGTCCTATGTGTAAAGCCGTACCTGTTTTGCAGTCCTGGAATGCCAAGTGCAGAGCATCAAAGCAGTATTGTGTTGGTGCTGTGAAGGAGTAGCCACATTGCTCTCTCAGTTTTAATGATTCTAAAAGCTTTCAAAGTCTAATTTTCATAATAGCTAACAAAAAACTTTGTGTGTTTTTTAAATAAGGAATAACTGATTGACACTTCAATTGAAAAGGTGATAAAAATGCACAATGATAATTTGTTAAGCTGTATGAAAACCAAGTTGCAGTCTAGCTGTTTTGTTTTTCTTGGATCAGACTAAGTACTAATGCTGTTACTTTTCCAGTTCTGTATGTTTTGAAAGCTGTGAATGTACTATTTCATATTTTTCTGATCATTTGATTATATGGCATATTGGGTTTGATTGGATAATGTTAAAGGTGTGCTTTTATAAAACAGGCTGAAATTGAGGCTCAGCTAGCCAGAGAACGAGAAGAGGAAACCCAGCACCAGGCAGTGCTTGAACAGGAGCGTCGTGATCATGAACTTGCAATGAGAATTGCCCAGAGTGAGGCAGAACTCATCAGTGATGAGGCTCAGCTTGATTCAGGATTACGCAGGTATGGGGTTAGTTACATTTCTGTCTTCTGTGTCATTCACTTTTTTTGTCTTCTTTCTTTAGTATTTCAACCTGGCAGACTGCACTTTAATATGGAAAAAGGGTGGCAATAGACAAGAAGGGCACAGATAATTCAGTAACTTCTCTATTTGTGAAGTTATAATCTCCACAGCGTTTTCTGTAGCTTATTGGTGATCCTGATATTTGTCTTCCTTGTGTAGTCCTGAAATATGTGATAAACTGACCATCCTGATAGTTATGACTGCTGGTTTCTCTCTGCTGTGTAGCTTGCAGAATGAAGTCTCTTTTCTGAATGATTGAAAATTCAGAATGGTCTGAACAAGTTAACGTAGCAAGGTAAATCCTTTATTGAACAAGATAATACATAAATCAAGAAAGAAGTAATAACATGTCCAAAAGTTGAAGAAAATTCTTTCAAGTTCACCTTAGATTTGATTTCATTTTTGTTTGTTTAAAAACAAAGGCATTCCCCAGACTACTGAAGTCCAAGGGTAGCTTTCCATGTAACTGTGACAATCACATTAAAGGCAGAAACTCTGGGAATTCTTCTCTGAAATGAAAACTGTTTATTGGTTTGAACAAAACATAGAAGTTTATGGATCTAAAGATTAATTCTCAGGACTTATTTTAACCAATACTAATTAAAATTTTATTGGAGTCTTGGCAAGTCATATTCTGCTATCTTCTGGATTTGAGACTTCCATATTACCATGTGATACACTGAAGTTACTGTGACTTATATATATATATATGTGCATGTGTGTGTGTGTATTTCCTTTTTCTGTTAAATTCTACTGTAGTAACATAAAGCAGTTATTACTCTATACTGAACTCGTGCAGTATACTGCTCCTACAGTGTTTTTACACAGTTTTGTAAAAAATCATTTCATGTTTACATGTTTGCATGAATAAAAGGGTGTTTTCCAATGTGCTCCACTACCTATGGAGTGAAAATGGAAAGAATGAAGTGATTTTATGTGTCACATTGAAGTGACTCTTAAATTTTGCTCATTTTTAAGGAAGCTGTGATACTTGATTGTTGCCATATTTGAAAATGAGTAGCCTCTATTTTATTTCTTTTCTCCTCAGTACCTTGCTGTGTTCACCATTGGTTTTCATACATATTGAAAGGTTCATAAGTATTAGTAGTTTCTTTGAAAAATATGCTTGTTGGCTTGTGTCAAAGAAGAAAAATAGGGTCACTGGGGGTTTTTTGTTGTTTTTTTTTGTTTGTTTTCCTGGTTTTTGCTAATGTTTATTTTTGTTGTTGTTTGGTCTTTGTTTTGTTTTGGTTTTGCTTCTGTTCTGGCAGTAGATCCAGCGTTTTTATTTGTACTTGTTCTGTGCTGGACGTACTAGACCTCTCCAAGTTTCATTCAGTTTTATTACTCACTCACCATTTGAAAGCACATGTAATAAGGGTTTTACTGCACCTAGGCATAAATTAACAAAGTGGTATGCACTTAAGTAAAATATTAGTTAAATAATAGCTGTCTGTTCTCAACTGTGCCGGTTTTTGTGTGCGCTTTATTGAGACATATGGTATAGTATATAGCACCAAAATAAGGTAGCCTCAGTGATGGTGTTGTGAGTATATCTGTTGTGTACATTGCACTGTAATTTGTAGTGTATTCAAAGTACGTCTGAATCTTCAGTCTGGCTGTTAGACTCAATGTCTCTTCACAGCTTGCCTGAAGAAGATATTTGTCCTGTTTCCCCGCATAGCTACATGCAGATTGCTATTATCTCTTGAGATATGCTTATCCGGGCATAAAAGACAGCAACAGAATGTCTCAAAATCTTTGATTTTGAAATAGGGGAGTTGGGGGGAATATGGGGTGTGTTTTCACTTTTACATTTTTTCCAGATTATCTCAGTTTATGTTTTTAAAATTAATTTACCATTAAATTAATTGAGAAAGGTGAAGAAAAAAGGTCTATATATTCCTGTTTCTTAGTTAAAAAAAAAAAGTAATAACATAGTAAATAAGATGTGAGAGAAGGAAGTACAGTGACTCACCTTTTCCCACTGCAGATTATTAGAAAGATAACTAGTAAGTAGTCTTCCTAACATAAATATCTTCTATTTGCAGAGCCAATGGAACAAAACCACAAATGACTGCGTATGGCATTTTTTTCCATTTGAGTGCTCTAATAGAAAGAAACCACACTAATTAATTCAAAAGAGATTGATGCTGATATTTACTAATACCCCAAAATAATCTTCGTTAATAATATTTATTAGCATCTACCTGTAAACTTTAAATCAGTTTGTAATGCCTTATATCCACTACTTTGCTTATATCTAATAACCAAGTTAATAATCTAATATAAGTGATAATATCTGTTTAATGAAGATTATATAATCAGTGTAAACTTTTTCACACACCTATAATTTAAACTGCCTGGTGTGATTTATTGATCTTTACATAATCAGGACTCATATATGTATGTGCTATTTAAAATAAGTAGCCAATTTTTGTGCTTTTGAATTGGCTTCAGTTTGGTTGACAAGAGACTTGCACAGTTATGAAGGCTGTGTTTACATTGACATGTTTGGTTTATGTTTATTTATCAATTTTCTTATAGGGAGCAAATGGCCACAGAAATGTCAGAAATACTGTCTAGGTAGGTGAGAAGACAACACGAAATAAATCAATCATTTTATAAAAAGAAATCACATGAAATGGGTAGAATTATGGAATGAAAATAATGGAATCTGTTGGGGATTTTTTAAGTTCTAAGCAGATAAGTAAATTACTTCTTTCAGGTAAATTTCCTTTATCAACAGCTTTTCCCAGCAATTGCTTTTCTGCTATTTTAATTTGACTTTATTTTTTAATTTGATTTTAATTTGACTTATTTTTTTATTTGACTTTATAAAAAAAGAATAATTCATGTACTAAGGTATTTTGTGTAATTTTGATAGTGTTTCTCCAGGTCTCTTCTCTTTTCACATTTCTTCTAACAATGTTAGAAAACAGGGCTCCAAATCTTCTAGAGTATTTCTACATTCAACACAGAGTTAATGAAGTTATTTAACGTTAATGTAACTCTTAGTGCTCTTAATAAGAATATATCCAAGTTATAATTCTCTTCAAATAAAAGCAGGTTTGAAAATTACTGTGTTACAAGGATATTAAAACCTTTCTTAAGGCATCTAAATAAAATCCACTTCTGAGGTTTCTTGACTGCTAATACAAGATTTTATGCAAGGTACAGGAGGAAAGAATAATGCAGGTTTAGATCTGAATACAATTGTACTGCAACAGTCTCATACTAGATTAAGAATATTAAATCTCTCTTGAAAGAAATTTTTACAATGATCTCCATACTGGTGAGTAATGAAAAATTGTTTTGTGCAACTTGAGGACAGAAATAACCTTTTGACATTTGTTTTCTGAAGCTTACATAAGCAGTGAAATTGTTTAGGGCTTTAAAAAGTGAATCTGTTGTTAAATAAGTTACTACGTTGTGTATGTATTGTTTGAAGATGATAGGTCTTGTGCAACTGATGGGTTTTCTTGTAGCATTGATAATTTGGAATGAAGCTATTAACTATATTTGTTTCTTGCAGCGGTGTTTAAAGAACAGGAGTAAACTGTATTGTGTGTAATTAAGTTAGCAAGTGAATTTAGTTACCTAGATTGTATGGCATATGTTGACATAGTTCAAATCACAGTGACCAGTGTTTAATGTGCAAAAATGATGCAAAATGTTGGGGCAAAATCAGAGGCTTTGTGTTTTGGTTGAATTCTAAGTGCAATACTTTTTACTGCATGCTTGTTTTAACTAAACTCTTCATTTTTCACACACTGGAAACTTTCGACCTGAGACTGGTATTTTTTTTTTTTCAAGTGTGAAAATACTGTTTACGATACATAACTTTATCAAATTGAGTGTTGAAGATTGATTGTCAAATGTGATTCTACTCTTACTGCTGGACTGTTATGCTTAAAGTGATGTAGAAAACAAGAGTAATCTGCAGAGTCTTAGAAGACTAAGCCATTCAATTGGATTAGCATTCTTAAAGATTACTAGTTTAACCAGAGATCCTACAGCATAGTTCTGCTGCTTTAAATTATATAGCAAACTCCTAGAGTAGCGGGTAGTGTTGCTAAATAAGGAAAATCCTTAGGATTTGTTAAATTAGGTTCAAGAAGGTTAGACACCAGGCAGCGGAAATTACATTTAGCAGCAATCCCTTAGTGTCCTACAGGTATGCAAATGATAACAAGATATTAAAATATATATTTTCAAGGAGTCTGTCTGTCTAATGATTTGATTTTGAACTTAACAAGTAGTGCTATGGGTGAAGAAGAGTTCCTCTCGCCTCAGCTATTTACTGATTAAAAGTCAAAGAGGTGATTTTTCCTGTCAGACTTCTCATATACCATAACTGGAAGCTGTGTGTCAACTCAGATTAGTAGTATGAGTAGGAATAATTAAACTGATGCTGCAGTAAACAGTAAGATTCTGTAGTTTTAATTACATTTGAACTAAAGGTTCCATTGCTGTTGCGAACAACACTTTGTTAAACAGATTGTTTTATTCTGTGAGATTTAAATCGCATTTTTGTCTCAGCTTTCAAAACTACTATATCTACATGGAAAACGTTTTATAGAAAATATATTTATAACCTATTAACTAAAATGGAAAAATAATCAACTTAAAACTTTATAGTACTACATTAGAATTTTATGGAAGAATAAACTTTAAAATAATATGCACTGGATTATAAGTGCTGTAATAACGTAACAGCCTCACAAAGATATTGCCACACAAACAGACTGTAAATAAAAAGGCCTTCTTCCTTCCGTTTTTTATCCCTTGTGAATTTTTAATGGGACACATTGCATCAAGTATTTTGCTACCCTGTTAATGAGCTAGTCTCTTCTGAACAAATCCTCCTGGATCCTGAAAGAGAATTCTTTTTGCTTCATGATCTCAGTCATGGGCATTAACAGAGGTTTTTAAGTTCGTGTGTGTGTTCTTGAGTTCCTTAGTGTATAAAAAGTATTCTATTCGTATCTGAACTTAGTTGAGACGTAGTTTATGTAAAAATAACCCATTGGTAGTTTGCCATTCCTGAGGGAGAGTTCTTCCACTTCTTATTCATAGCATTTTTTGCAAAAATAACAACAACAAAAAAGGGGTTTTTTCAGATTTATCATTATAGGTATACATGTAATGTTTGTTTTAACCTTAATGATAAAGATTATGGAGATTTTTAGTAATAATTTCTCACTGGCATTTGCTCTTGACTTTATTGCATGCTACCTATATGATGAATACCTTTTGCCTTTGAAAAACACTATTTCTGGATGAGTCTTTTTATATTGGTCAAGCTTTCTTCTGAGAGCAATCATCTTTTCCTTGGTATCTCTTGATTTCCACACTTCCTTCCCCAACTCACCCCACTCCCCCGAATAAATATTGCAGTTCTCGGCAATTACTATAGAATTAATTTGGTTTTTTTTTCTCTCAAATTACACATTTTTCAAAGACAAGAAATATTTTCCTCTAGTCTTGGAACAAGGATTTTGTCCTAATCCAGTGTAATGTAGCAGGAGAAACTCCTTTTCTTCCTTGTCCTTGTCCACTTCAGAAATACTTTTCCTCATGTATTTTTTGAACATAACTAAAAATGTATGTGGCCAGTCTTTGTTGTCTCTACTCTACTTCTCAACTGGTACTAACAGAAATGTAGACCAGCTTGGGGAGAGGTATACATAAGGAGAATATGTGTCGTTTCACACGTAAGTTCTAACTGTCAGGGACAATTCCTTTCAATATCTGGGCAAGCAATCAGATTATTTTATGATTTTGGACATAAAAGATACTTTCACTTCCTCCTAATCATTTGAACATCTTGAAAATAATATGGTACTTTGCCTTGGAATTCAGTTCCTCTCATGCTGATTTTCATTGTAATAAGATTCAGTGATCATGGGATCTGTTCCTCCTGTTGTACAATTCTTGCTTCATACCTGAAAAAATATATGTATATTTTTTTAATAATTGCAGGGGTCCTGCAGTTCAAGCAACAAAAGCTGCTGCTGGTACTAAGAAGCATGATCTCAGTAAATGGAAATATGCAGAGCTTCGTGATACAATCAATACATCCTGTGGTAAGTTTTAGTTGTTGCTGTATGGAAGATGTTTCTTCCTGTGACAAAGATAAAAAGTTGTTTATGAATTTATTCAGGTTTGAATGAATGTCAAATTAAGTTTTTAAAGTTATATTACTCCAAAGAGAACAGCAAACTAAGCAATTTCATTATTGAGGGAAGAGAATTCCTTTGTTACCTTCTTTAGTGATTATATGTTTATGATGTTAAACTGCTTGGGCTATAAAATACATATTATAATCTCTTAATTAAATTGTCTCAATTCATTGTATTTCCACAAAGGGAATACTAATTATTATGCTTTACCTAGAATTTACATGTTCTAAGAAACATTTTCCACTCACTTCTTGCTGTCACCTAATAAAATAAATAGCTACTATGTCATTTAAAGGACAGCATAAAATAATTAAATAATATCTGTCTAAGATGCTCAGATTGTTCTTTAATTTTCAAAATGTGTAACTTCATTTGGGAAACTCATGGTTGGGGTGTTAGTTACTTCCCCCCAGTGTTGTAAAGATAGAAACACACAAAAAGTATTTCTTTATTAAATATTACTGTTTCTTCATCCTTCTTATTGAAAACTGATGGTTAATTTCTGATTTAAGATAACTCAGAATTTCTCCATGGTTTTAGAAATTGGGAACAAACCCTTTCTCTTGATTTGTATTTTAAACATAAAGTTAGTTCCAAATTCTAATGGTATCTCTGTTGTTTTTGCATACGCAAGGCTGGAGCAGATGTTATCAGCTGAATATGTGGTGCAGTAATACACTAGTGAAGCCATTTTGGATACTCTTAGGTGACTGATAAAAATAGCCCTACAATCATTTGATCCCTTAGTATCATGAAATCTTAGTATCTCTTAGTATCTCCAGCAAAATTAAAGCACATTTAATAAAGTGGAAAGAGAACCGACATCTGAGCAGTGAAATTGCTGAAATTCTTTTTTTTTTCCCCCAGTTGTGGAAATTTCAGCAAATTTGTCTGTTTCTGTACTGCTTGGCTTATGATAATATCAACGGGCAAATTTAGCGAAGTGAAAATGTTATTTGTAGCATTTCACTACTTGAAATCTCACAGTGGAACAGCTACTTTGGGGACTGACATTACTTTGAAGGAGGAAAGGATATACACAACTTCAAGGAATTTTCTGGGCCATAAAATACAGGTCCTGTTGTTGCAGAGAATTATTATGTTATGTTGTATTATGTTATGGTAGAATGTGATCTAAATTTATTTACCTATTGATGTAGAAAAGCATTTAATAGGTAATTTTTTCTGATTTTTCTCACTCATCCTTTCTTTCTTTTTATCCTGAGACAGATATTGAACTGTTGGCCGCTTGCCGAGAAGAGTTTCACAGAAGGCTAAAGGTGTATCATGCTTGGAAAGCCAAGAATAAGAAACGCAATGCAGAAACAGAACAGCGCGCTCCCAAATCAGTCACAGACTATGGTGAGGAGAGATAATTTTGTGTTTATAATAATTTTTTGTGACAATGTTCTAAAGAAAAGGTTTCTAGAATGTATTTTGGCTTTGCTAGATTGAAGAAGAGTCCTGATTTTTTTTTTTGTTAAGGAGTTTGTTTATATTGATATAAGGTAAATATTTTTAAAAGATTGGAACTGGCAAACACTTTGCAGGAAGTGGAATATTTCAGGAGGCCCAGGTGCAGGTACTGAATAGCTCTCCCTAAAACCTTTTGTTATACCAACTCTCATCTGTTAAAAATAGTTCTTGATTTGGTGTTTCAATTGCTAGCATATTTGCTAAATATTCGTTGCTCTTTTGCTTAAGACTAAGGAAGATAATATTTCATTTGTGAAACTGATTTGTGTTTTGAGACTTTTGAGAATGTTTTTAAGGTTGTTCATGCTAGTTCTGACTTCTGTAATTTCAAATGTTGCTTTCTGACAATAGTTCATGACAATTCAGAACAGAGAATTATACATAAGGATAGAATAGGGATTCTAAAAACAGTTAGAATCATCAAGTCACAGAATTGTTTAAGTTGGAAAAGATCTCTAAGATCAGTAAGTCCAACAATAAACCTGACACTGCAAGTCCACTACTAAACCATGTCCCTAAACACCTTTTAAATACCTCCAGGGATGGTGACTCAACCACTTCCCTGGGAAGTCTGTTCCAATGCTTGACAAGCCTTTCGCTGAAGAAAGTTTTCCTAATATCCAATTTAAACCTCCTCTGGCACAACTTGAGGCCATTTCCTCTTGTCTTATCACTTGTTACTTGGGAGAGCACACCAACGTACACCTTGCTGCAACCTCCATTCAGGTAGTTGTAGAGGGTGATAAGGTTTCCCCTCAGCCTCCTTTTTTCTAGGCTAAACAACCCCAGTTCCGTCAGCAGTGCCTCATAACACTTGTTCTGCAGCCCCTTCCTCAGCTTCGTTGCCCCTCTCTGGAAATGCTCCAGCATCTCAATGTCTTGTAGTGAGGGGCCCAAAACTGAACACAGTATTTGAGGTGCGGCCTCACCAATGCTGAGTATAGGGGGACAATCACTCCCCTGGTCCTGCTGGCCACACTCTTTCTGATAAAAGTCAAGATGACCTTCAGGCTCAAGTACTCAGGTACTGCTGACTCATATTCAGCTGGTTTTCAATCAACAACCTGAGTTTTTTTTCGACTAGGCAGCTTCCTCAGGCCTGCAGCGCTGCATGGGGTTATTGTGATCCAAGTGTCCTTCTACAAAGGTGCCTCTTCCCTCTTGATTCATTGATTGAATTACGTATCACCTGAGAATTGGAGTGTTTCAGGGAATGTAGGTACAGATACATGACAGGTGAAATCTAGACCCCTGGAAAAAAGTTATCAAAGAACGGGTCCTTTTGCCCATACCTAGTAATGTGGGTTTAAGTCCTTAAGAGACCTTGTGACTGAAACATCAGGAAAAGGCATTTGAAACACTTTGCAAAGTGGTAAGTTGCTTTGAATTTGATCTTATAACTTCTGTCTGAAGCTAAATGTGTAAAATACATATTCATGCACAGTATTGCTGAAGGGAAGTATCAAAGAGCAGAAAATCTTTGGATTTGTGTGTAGAGGTTGGAATATTTATGATCTCATCATTTAGTTACATTCTTTTCAATGCTTTTCATTTCATTTTTTTACTTTTCTTGAAATATGACTTCATATTTCTGAAGAAAAGTTGGAATGTGAGGGTTCAGTAGAAAGTCACCGATAGTGACATTTAGAGACTTGTTAATGTCAGAAGTAATTCTTCCTATTGCTAATAATTATAATACACAGGCATTTCACATCTGTATATTACAATGATCTGAGAAGGACCTCCGATTTCTTAGATTTTAAGCTAAGTGTCTTTCAAGTATCAATAATGGGAGCTTCAAATGATAAAGTTTCTTCTTTCGGTCTTTCAACTCATGATTTTACAGGTTTCTAATTCGATTTATACAGTCAGTATAGAAGCTAAACACTGGTTTGTATATTATTATTGGATTAGGCAGATACGATATTAATAGAGATCTGGAAGATTTTCATAGCAGAAATTTCAAAAATTAGTACTGTGTTAATTAACTAGCCGATTGGTAACAACAGTGTGTTTAGCATGTATGCAGCTGAGGTTTTATAACAAGCATTGCAAGTCATTGAAGTAATCAATATCAGAATTAAATCCTGATGAAAATAGAAACAGTTGGAAATCCATGAAACATGAGGAAAGGATACATTTTTATGTCAGGGAGCAGAGGAAGAATAGAAATACTTTGCACAACATCTGTGTTTATTTTGTAACAAGAATTTTCATTTGTCTGTTGTCAGCATAGGTGAAATATGTTGAGGTAATGAAACTATAACTTATAAAGAGTCAGCACTTTTATATTTCGTTCAACATGTAATATTTGTTCACAGATTTTGCACCATTTTTGAGCAACTCACGTAAGTGGGGAGATTGTTTAAGCTAACTTTGAAGAAAAGGAACATTTCAGAGTTCTATACTAACATTAATTAATCAATCCAGTGTTTTGCTACACATGAACATAGAATTTAATTGTTAAAAAAGTACTGTCTCACCATTTGGCAATGTTATTTTACTGATGGTAATTACACATTACTCCAATAATTTATGAGTGTTCTTTACTACTTATTGTCATGAGATCCTACCCACTTGAGGAGTCATGGGAAAGGAGAATGAAATAACCTTTTAATATAGGTTATTTGAAGGTATAATCTCCTGTTCCCCTACACCCCCAATAAATACTCTGCCCTTTGTAACATTTTGTAATGTCTGCACATGTTTTTTTTTGTTGTAGCAAAACTCTGGAATCAACCTAATATAACAACAGTTTTCCTAGCACACTAACATTCAGGTGATGGTTTCTTTTGAATAAAGAACTACAGTTCTATAACACTGAAAAGTAGAGGCTATATTGACTGCTTAGTATTCCTGTCCTCTAGATTTCCTCTTGGATTTAGGTGTGCATAGGAGTAGAAATTAGCCTTAGCAAGTACCATTGCAGTCTTATAAGTGTATGACAACACCAAAGCACTGATCTGCTATGACATTCAGACATTTTGCAGAAATAAAATTCGTTTCTTACAAGGAGTCAGAGTTTACAGTTTATAAAATATGTGACCTATCAGAGTTGACTTATAGAACTTGTATTAAAATCTGTTTGGGTTTTCTTCTCTCTGTTTATGTAGACATGGAAAAGTAATTGAGGGTTATGATTTGTATATTACATGGGGTTTTTTTACAATTCTGCTCTTCACATTCATAAAAATATTTTTGCTTGAATCTAAGTAGAAGAAATTTCAAAGTGCAGTTGCTAGTCCATTAGCATTGTTCATAGCTGTAAAAATACAGTATTACAAGTGCTTGTAATTTTTAGTTTTATTAAATTTTAGCTCAAAACATAGCTTTACTGCTTAATACGCAGTGGGCAAAAAAAAAAAGGAATTAAGTTTTAATCATTCCCTTTACGCTGAAACATGAACTGGTAACACTGGTTTTCTGTTGTAAAAATGGCAGAGACTCACATTCAGAATTTCTTAAGCAGGGGAATTTGTAGCAGTGGTATTATAAACCACTAAAGCAAGTTCAGTAATAAACTTTTGCAGGAGGCAGTTATTAAAGGAAAGGATCTTGCTTGTAAGAGCATTTACTATTTAAAACTGATTGTGATGGTGCATACATGACATTAAGAAGGTCAATCAGTTGATGAGTTAACATAAAGTATTGGCTTTTATTTGAAAGAAGGTTTTTCTCCAAAGTCTGAAGTGTGTGGGATTCTGAGGAAGTCAAGAAATGCACATGTGAAATGTTCACCAAATATACATACGAAACTTTAAAAGTTTTTGTATCTCTGTCTCCTCTAAAAGTTTACTCTGTTGATCATAGTGTCCTGCAATAAACAATTTCTTTAAAAGAGAAAGCAACCAGGGAGAACAGTTTAGTACACAGAAATCTAGGCAGTAAGTTATGTTTGTTGGGAGCTCTGTAATAAGCTGTATTTGTTGTCAACGCTTTTATTAACCAATTAGTCATTTCTAACAGTATTATACACCTTTAAGCAGTGGTTTGTATTTTTGCAACTCAGAATGCTATTTTGTGGTATAACTGTGTTTTACAAAGATGGACTGAGCTAGAGCGTGTACTGGTTAATGTTTCTGGTTGGTAAGAAATTTTATATGGGGAATTTTACCTAAAATACTGATTTAAAATAGAATGTGTTACTTTACTCACTTTGTTTAGTGTAAACGTACGTGATGCTGTTGAGCAACTTATAGAGTAAATATAGGTGCATAGTTTGGTGCGGAAATGCTCATGTTGTGTTGTAGCTGTAGTAAATAAAAGAATGCACCATAAATGACTTGGGAGTATTTTTTAGGTTTGATGAGACTTCAGATGATCTTGTATTCAGAGAGAATCCCTCAAGTTTCTGGTGGTTTGACTTTTGGGTTGTTTGTTACTTTTTTGGGGTGTTTTTTTTTTTTTTTTTAGTGGATTAATCAAGAAAGTCATAATATGGCTTTCTGTTTTTTTGTTTGCTTGACTTTTGGCTTGTTTTGTATGATAGCTCAACAGAACCCAACAACCCAGCTACCAACCAGACAACAAGAGATTGAAATAAACAGACAACAGCGTTACTTCCGCATTCCCTTCATCCGTCCTGCGGACCAATACAAAGATCCCCAGAACAAAAAGAAGGGTTGGTGGTATGCGCATTTTGATGGACCATGGATCGCTCGACAAATGGAACTTCATCCTGACAAGGCACCCATACTCCTTGTAGCAGGTCAGTATTGAAAGCAAAATTCAGATGTTGAAAAGGTTCAGAGTTGATAACTTACTTTAGGAAAAAAAAAAAAAGCTGATGATAAAAGTTTCCCAAGCTGCATCCTCGTTTATTTTTTTTTTAATCAGCAGTTCTTGTCTGGGCAGAATCTGAGGATTGGGAACTTCTGTTAGTGGTGACCAAATGTTACAGAATATCATTTGGAGGTGTAACTGATCCAAGTGTTTTGCTCATTATGTGTACATTAGTCTAGGAAATTAGACACAGCGGGAATCCAAATGTAAATGATTTTATTAAGTGTCCCCAGATTATTCACTGAACTTGAGACAGTGTAAAGATAAAACATCACAGTTTATCTAGGAAAGTTCCTCCTTATAATTATATTGGGTTTTAATTAGCTTTGAAAAATTAACAGTAGTTTGTATCAAAACAATTTGCGCCTATGATAAATCTTTGCACAGTATGGTGCTAATAGCAAACTGGTGCTTTTACCGTATTTATGTTCCCTAGTATAAGAGAATAGCTTTTTAATCTTAAGCATTTAAAATGAAACCTAAATGTGGCAGTGAATAGGTACAGATTTATCTGATAATGGAATGTGTACTCCTTTACTGGAGAATAATGGAAGGCGGAGTTAACACTGGAGAAATGCTGTTTACAGTTCTGTGTTTTACGTTTTTGTATTTAACTTGGGAACGTAGGAAAACACTGCAACTAGTTTGTTTAGCTTCAGAATGATACTTTACTAGCATGAAAAATTCCTTGGTTTTCTGCTAATTATTTTTAATAGAATTCCTTACACCAGCTTTTGCTTGTTCAGTGTCAAAGCCCATAGCTAAAAGTAGCATTGCTGTCACATTCAGTGAATCACCTATTAAAAATAAGATTAAAATGTTGCGAATGAGCCACACTCATCATTTCCTTGGATTCCCTGTGTGATTTTGTAAACATTGTTTGTTTAGCATGTTAGGCTGACAGATTAAGAACACTGACTACTTGATGAAAAGTCTTGTGTCCTTAGTCACTTTGCTGCATTTCCCTCTAAACCTGAAACTATGTGTAAAACAAGTGTGGTTGTCATCCCGTAGTGGATTTCCGGAGAATATATCAAGGTGCTGATCTTTTCGGCTTCTTTGTTGCTTTTATCTTGCTTTTTAAAGTAAATTTTGACAGTTACAGACTCACAGACTCACAGAATTGCCAGGTTGGAAGAGACCCACTGGATCATCGAGTCCAACCATTCCCATCAATCACTAACCCATGTCCCTCAGCACCTCATCCACCTGTCCCTTAAACCCCTCCAGGGAAGGGGACTCAACCCCCTCCCTGGGCAGCCTCTGACACTGACCAATCACCCTTTCTGGGAAAATTTTTCCCTGCTGTCCACCCTGACCCTCCCCTGGTGAAGCTTGAGGGCCTTCCCCCTCGGCCTGTCCCCTGTCCCTTGGCAGAAGAGCCCAGCTCCCTCCTCTCCACAACCTCCTCACAGGGAGTCCCAGAGAGCAATGAGGTCTCCCCTCAGCCTCCTCCTCTCCAGGACAAACCCCCCCCAGCACTGATACCTGTTTATTCTGAGACCACGTTTTTGCTCTGTGTGTTTAATTTTTTAAAATAATAGATAAAATAAAAAAAATAATAAAAATTAATACAACAGCTTTAATAATAATACTACTATTCATATCTGTGTATAAGGACACAGCTCTGAAGTCTATTAACAAACCGTGACTTGAAAGAGGAAAAATCTAGTTAACAAAAGTCTAATTTTTGGTGACAGGACCTTTGAATGCTGTAAAAGCTTTATAAAGATTGTTGTTTTCCCTTTGCCATTTCAGGTAAGGATGATATGGATATGTGTGAGCTTAATCTTGAAGAGACTGGCTTAACTCGAAAGCGAGGAGCTGAAATTTTGCCGAGACAGTTTGAAGAAATTTGGGAGCGCTGTGGAGGTATCCAGTATCTTCAAAATGCAATAGCAAGCAAACAAGCTCGTCCTACCTATGCTACAGCTATGCTGCAGAACCTCTTGAAATAAAAGATCGTTTCACACAGTAGCATTTGAGATGAGAACCCTTGCCTGTGATACAAAGGGAAGAGCTCCTCTGTGCAACAGAGGATGTAAACATTCTATAATCATATTAGAGATGTTTAATATAAAGTGAACAGATTTTATTAATCATATGGTCTGTTAATTTGTACTTTATGATGTTTAATTTGTGTAGTCATCTTTACTAGGTATGAGGACCTTGGAGAAATTTCTGTCAGTGTAGTTTGTTGCATTTTATTTATATGTTGCATTTTCTTTAACGGTTTCTGTTATAACCCAACACTTCTCAGTAATCTCTCTCTACCTGGGTACATATTACAAACAACTGCATTGCAACCATCTTTTTATAAAATCCTCTCTTTAAAACATTGAATAGTTGGCTTCAAGTGGTAGCCTAGTAAAGAGGATTTTCTGTCTCTAATAACTGGAATTGTGAGGCCTTAGCTTTGACTTCTGTTCCAGAGAAGTCAGAGTGTACTTTTATATAGTCTGAGACATCTTATGTCCTGATTTGAAAAATGGTTAATGTCTGTATTTACTGACTTTTTTAGAAACTGATGGAAAATCCTCCTAAACCTGAGACCCATACATTCCCGTTTCATGCATTCTCTGTCTTGTTTTAAGAGAAATGGTTTTCTGTACACTCTGAGAAGGGCATTCATATATGTCAATGGTATGTAATATTGAAGGTACTCAAAGAATGTACTGCTTATTAGGGCTCGTACCGCTTTTCTCTGTTAGTTTCTTCATTTTTTTCTCTTTAAGTACAAATATCCTTTGGATTTCTAATTTTCTGACCAGATTTCCATTCAGAATTCTTGGGCAATTTGTCTTTTCAGGTAGTGTAATTTCAATAAATTATACAAAAGTGTCCAAGACTCATATCTGGAGGCATATAAGTTTAAGGATAGCATAAGGGAAATATGTTCAACTCTTTGGTGGCAGTAGAACTTCACTGAATATTGAGGCCTGAGCCTCAGACATCCTGTTTATTGTAATTGTAATGAGATGCCCAAGGTCTGTGCCCTATGTTAGATTGGCTAAAAATTTGGTCCAATAACAAAACGCATCATCTTAATGCTATCGAATAGCTGCAGGTTTTGTAATATTGGAATATCACAGTGATTCAGGCACAGCTTTATCTTAATCTCCTCTGCCAAGTTTCATAGCTTGTAACAGTTCACTTTTTAAGCAGTGTGTTTTGGGAGTTTTTGTGGATGGGAATTATTAATTTCATACAGTTCTTGCACCTTGTTCACTTGTGTGAACAGAATTTCACCATGCTGCCTGTTATTTCAACAAATTAAACTTGATCATTTACTATCTTTGAAATAAAATTTCCTTGATGTCCAGTTACTTATTCAAGCTGATTTAAAAAATGAGATGTTGCTCTATCAATTGACAAAGTTTGCTTACACTAGAAATAATTTCTGCACTGTTTGCTCAGGGTGAACCTCTTGGAAACTTCAGTTTTTAAATGCGTAACTGTACTTTCTTAATAAACTTTCAAGAGGTATGGTTCTGTAGCAAATTAAAAGCCCGTGATGCATACATTCTCACTGATCTTGCACTGTGCTTTCATTGCAGTCTGCTTGTTGGTGTAAATGCACACCTTGTAATACCTGTGGAGCTATATGAGTAATACATTAATTCCATAGTAATCTGCTGCATCAGGGAATCTCAGTGTCCAGTGTGTCCCTGCTTCACTGTTTGGTCATGTGATTGTAAATGAGAAAATGTTTTCATTTGACCCAAACGAGTCCTTTACCGAACCAGTAAGTTTTGG
Source organism: Coccyzus lansbergi (assembly GCA_033558105.1). Lineage (NCBI taxonomy): Eukaryota > Metazoa > Chordata > Aves > Cuculiformes > Coccyzidae > Coccyzus > Coccyzus lansbergi. Next base: position 372,252 of record JAUMJK010001428.1, read on the forward strand.
CTGGAAGATCAATATGTATTTAACTGGTGGATAGCAAGTTGTATATAAACTTGAACAGTGCTGCATGAGATTAAAGGTGCTGCTTATGAGGTTTAGATTACTGATTTAATGTGTTACTGAATTGGAACCACAGTTTGAGAATTTACAGTCTCCAGAAACTTAGCACTGCAAGAAGCTATGATTGTTAAGGCAGTACAAGGAAGAAAAATAAATGAACTGATTGGGCTGAGAGGCCCTACCCTGTATTTTTTACTATCTAGATTTTACTTCTTTACTCAACACATTCCATCTCAGTTTATATATATATATAAACCCTGGATCTCGTGAAACTGAATGTGGTAAGCAAAGATCCTCAGTACCTAAGTGCATATGTATGTCAATGCACATATATATGCTTAACTATTTTAGTATATATGTGGGTAAACATACACGTAGGGAACTTAAATAAAATTTGAACTGAATTTTACCAGTCTTTTCATTGACTGGCGTCAGAAAGAAAATTTATTTTTCAGAATGGGGTGTGCGGGTATTGTGGTAACTAAATAGGCAACAGATATGAGCTATTTCAAAAATAAAATTGACTTTGAAATAGTGGAAGGGAAACTGGTGGCTGTATATTCTCAAACGAAGTGTTCCCACCTCTCTGCATTGCTCCCGCAGTATTCCTGAGGCAAGCAGACGATGCATTCATAGTATTCTATTTTTTTTGTTTGGTTTTGCTTTGTTTTGCTTTTAGTTTTACTGCAACAAAATTAATTTTCAATTAATTGCAGATTTCTTTTTAACATGTCAGGCATTATTCAGCTTCTTACTGATTGTTTCTGTTGTCCCTTCTTCTGTGTCAGCTAATTAGACTGTTGATTGATTTGGAGAGGAAATAAAAAAGAGGGGAGGGAGTTGATCTGTAGGACTGTAGTATTACTTAATGCCCTTCTGATCTACGATTGTAGAGAAAAATGTAATTTGTTTTTTAAAACAAAATGTTGGCTTGGTTCTGTGTGTTTGAGCTTTTTAAGTTTTTTTTTTTTAAGAATTTCTAGCCTTTTAGTGAGGGTGTCCGTTATAGTTGAAATCTTCTGCATGAAACACTCCAGAAAACAAAGGAAAGGAAGAGCATCACCAAACTAGGCTGCATTCCTGACTAGGTGATGCATTAATTGTCTAGAGACTGCTACTCTGAGGAATGCAAGGTCATTAAATACTTGTCTTTCATCCACTGCTGAGATTGTTTTTCATTACCTTGTTGAATCTTTAAGGGTTTTCTCCAAAATCTTTATTTAAAATATTTAAATGACTTCCTAATACTGTACTGAAAATTAAAAATAAATAAATAAATACATTCCATGTTGAAATCTCGGTTGTATCTTACGATTTTGTTTTTGAAGATTTGAAGTATAATAAATAAGGGTTATGAAGTTATGAGAAGTATAAAAGTATTTAATTGCTAAAACTGCCTGCTGCTTTTCTGTCAGATGTTTGTTGTGCTTAAAGATGCTCTAGATTTGTCTTTACTTCCTAAGATAAGTTTTCCTCTAAAATAACATTCTGATATTAAGAAATTCTGATTTAGTTATCTTTAAGTATTATAACTAATTTCTCAATATTGAAGTATTGTTTTACTTTTGTTACTATTTTTGAGCATTTATTGCTGTCACTTCCAGTGTATTTGTCATTTGCTGTGCTGTGTTCTGTTGCATCTTTTTCATCAGTGGCCAGTGAAACCATCTACGATGCTTCACATTTGTGTGTTGCAGGGAAAGTTTTTATGTTTGCGGTGGGGCTGTGCTCCTGCTTTTGTTTTTTCAAGCAAAATGTTATCAAACTTTCCAGCCTTAGGGACTGAATCAGAGTGGTATTTTTTCAATTTGAGAAGATTGAAGTAATTCAGACTTTGATATCAATGGTATACAACTTTGTTTCACTTTCCATATGGCTTTCATCTTGAACTGTAGATTTACAGCAGTTTTAAGATAACATGGCGTGTTTTAGTGTAAGATTAAATACCACTTCAATTCCCTGTGAAATTTTCAAGTAAATAATTTTATTATGTTTTATTGAAATACAAAAGGCTTACATCCACCAAATATATTTGGTAATTAATAATTGAGAGTGATAAATACAGTCATGAATAATCATTATTAAAATACACATTTTAAAATCACTTATTTTTTAATCTGACTAGTGATAACTACCTTAGAAATATGCTAAACACATACAAAAATACATTTGTAATGGAAAAAAAGGGAATGCTTTCAGCATTCTTAATGCATCTGAACTTACACGAGCAGTATTGAAAAGCTAATGTGTTTACAGAGGTGGCTGCCAGTGCCCTGCGAGAAGTATTTTTAAAGTAGAGTTTTATTCTGAAGTGATACTGTATAAAACCACATCTGAGGTTTCTTTTTATATTTTTTTCTAGTTAAATAAAATAAGTAAAAATACTATCTCAGCTGTAGAAGCTCAACCTTGTATTCTTGGTGCATTGCCTTCATTTGTTCACAATCATCAGTTTTGGTGGTTTTGCAGGCAAACCTGTTTGTGCAGTTAATTATTTGAAACTCGTAAACAGTTCTTTTGAGCGTACATAGTAAGGTAAACTGAGGTTCAGTCTTTGCTGTGGTAACTGTGTGGTGCAAAGTAAAAAGAATTGTCTCTAAAACCAGCTACTGTCCTGAATACATGAAAGTTTCACATCTGAATGAGGAGCTGTCATCCAGTATAATCATGAACTTTGTAGAAGCTCAGTTTGAGCTGTAAGTACAACTTCTGGTATGCACCAAGCAGCAAACAGTGCCTGAATATTATACAACACTGGTGCAACATATAAATATATATATATACACTCAAGAAAAATATGTTGAAAGTAAAAAGTAATGCGCGTACTTGAATCAGGATTGTGGATCCATAGAACATAAATTACTAAGCCTATAAAAAGCTTCAAAACCTAATAGCAACCTCTCAAGGTTATTTGTGTGTATACTAAGTTTAGCATATGCATACTTATGTGCAAATATAATCTACTTACTACTGGGAGAGTGCGTTTGAATATAAATCTTATGTTCTGAAAAGATGAAACTGCAGGTATTGTGCCACAGCAAAAAATTTGAAGTTAGGATAACCTGACAGTTCAGCTATCACTAGAAATTACACAGTGAAGTGCCTATGTACATATGTATATATAAAGTGTGTGTTAACCAAAAATAGGAATCTGATGTTTGTAGAAACAATTAAACATTTAATCCCAACTTCGGTGTGATTTGCAATGTGAGTGTTGTAGGGGGAGAATGACAAAGTTCCCAAACGCTTTTCACATGACCTTTTGTCAGTGACAGACAACTCTTCTTTCTGTCTTTGCCATTGCATTGGTGTAGGTAAGGAAAATTAATAAAAGGTTATAGAGATATGGTAACGTTTCATCTACGTTGTTACCAGGATGTGTGTGACATGCAATATTGAAAAAAGCCACTTCTTGGCAAAATCACTTTCTAGCACTCTGCTCTTAAATAAAAATAGAGTTAAGATGTGCAAGCACTGGATGCTTACTGCATGCATCTTAATGCTGGGGATTTATTTTAGAACATGGTCCCGTAGTTGGTCAACTTGATCATGTTTTTCATTAATAAAATAATCTATTGTGTACCGATTTCAGACCTAAAATGTAATCTCTTTAGTTAACCTTGAGGTTTTTTCATATGCATAATCAACTTGAAATCCAGTCTTGAATAATGAAGACCTCCTTTTTTGAAAACCTGCAAGAGAAACTCTCATAAGACTTCAGAAAAGCATTTTTGAATTTGCAAATCTATTAGTTAGCTATTACTAATAGGCAAGATTTCACCAAAATCTTTTGAGATAATCTCGAGTTGATTGCAAGGAAGACTGAGTTAATCCTGAAGTTATTTCTTGCATATTAAGTCATTGAACACAGAGTAAAATTATTATTTTCCCTTCCTGGTACAACAATGCTGTGATTCTGTATGAAATAACAAACGAGAACCACCAATACCATTATCTGAAGAACATTTTTTTGCTGTAAAATAACTGGAATGCAATGTGCAACGTAAGAAGCCATATCTTAAGTATCTACAAGAGTCATAGTTACAGCAGACCTGGGGTATAATAATCTTTGTGACGTTCAGCTTCTCAGCATTGTTTTATGTGTAAGAATGGCAATGTGCCATGCGAATTTGTGAAAACTGACACCTGGAGTTCTCGAACTAAGAGCAGAACATTTGTACCTCTGTTTGGCATTTCAGATTGTCTTTACCCCGTGATGCTGTTAATGAAACACTAAATCTCTGATATTGGTGGAGGAGCTCTGACAGTCTAACTTGTATTGCTGTTGTATTGCTTTAATCCGAAACACTGTTTGCTTTAATGGTCCAAGTGACTGAAATGAGGATGAAACAAATGACAGTCTTTGTTTTCTCCTCAAATTTAATTTCAGTCATCTTTCTTGGTGGCTGAGAGTCAGTTTTTCATAGGATATGCTGTCTGTCTGCTACTGGGTTTGATGAGCAAGTAATGATGTATTTTATATATTTCTTTGGGAGAATATGTAATTACTTTTAGGCTTTATCTGAGTTACATCAAATGAAGCAGTCTTTGTCCATGCCAATTAGATTCATCATTATGAAAGAAATTACTCTGCCATCCTCTGATCTAGTGCTTTATTCCCAATGCTTCTGGGCTATTTTGTGTCAAATATTTCTGGATCCTCTAAGGTTTTATCTAAGTTTGTTAAAACTGATTATCTGTTGCTACATGGCTCTTTTGCAAGCTTAGAAAAGTTTGTGAGGCGTCTTTAGATGAGATCTTTTTTTCTTTTCAAGGTTTAGACCCTTTGCTGCATTTTGCCAGATAATGCCTTGAAAAAGAAGCCTATTCCCTATTTTTCAACACCTTTTTCACAGACACTAATAAGGAGCACAGATATTCCAAGAGAAAAGTGGTGGTTTGAGTGAGGTGGTGTCTATTGCTTTTATTTCAAAGCAGCAGAGAGCACATGTAGGTGAGGAAGGCAGCCAAGACTCATATCAATAAATAATTTTTAGGGAACTTCAGATTATTTGACTCTCAGCTGTGGAATGCCAACTCTATGTGGACTTGTTGGCCTTTTGTCTCAGAGTGAATGAGTTGATCTACTGGAATGTGTAAATTCTAGTTCAATGACACATTCTGTTTTGACTCAAAGAAAGATGACTCTCACAGTCATTTTATTCCTCATGTTAGACTATTAGTGGAGCATGAGCCAGATGCCTAACAACTTGGAGAGGTAGCTGTGGTTTTCAGCTACTTGCAAGAGCTTGTTTCCTACTGAGTTAAGAGAGAAGGAAGAGCAAGAGAGCAAGTTCTTCACCTGGACGTGAAAAATGTTTGTTAGTTATCAGAGGGGTATTCATTTGGTTGGATTTTACCTGGTCAATCACCGTGGAACGAAATTTTGCAAACATTTTCTGTGTAGTGGCCCTGTAACTAAACTAGAGAGATTTTTCATGCTTAGGAAGGAATTGAAGGTTATTTTACCTTCTACTGGAGTTTTTTGCTTATTTCCATATACACCTTTATAAATACAGAGCTGTACTATAAAGCTGTCACTGCTGTCATTACATATTGCAAACCAGAATTTTTAGGCCTAATTGAAAATTCCAGTCTTCAAGTTCTAGATATCCACCTCCTCCTGAAAATTCAAGTGCCGTATTCTCTTAAAAATCCCAGCCCTAGAGAAGTTTCCTAGATTGTGATATGGAAGCAGTACTCTTAGTTTTAGCTCATAAAATGCATACATTTTTCTTCCTCTATGGACTTTTTTCCAAGTCTTTAAAAATATTTAGCATAAGAATTCTGATGTAAATGCTCATTCATTAGGTAATGGTGAAAAATAGCCAAAGCCACTTTTTTTTTTTAAAAAAAAAAAAAAACAAAACTCCATTTCTATTTTTGGTTTCTTCTCACTATATTAATTTCTTCAGCTAGGACTTGAGATTTGTCAATATACTTTTTGACAATTCAAATGGAGTTTGGATGACACAGGCCTGATTTTCTTCCACAGATGTGTTATTTTATTTCTTCCATAAAATATTTAAAGCTTTTGTAAGTAGTAATTTTAAGTAATTCAGCTGGTACGAAAGTTTATTGGTGTACAGTTACCCGCAGACACATTTCTTTTAAGATGTGTGTAAAATACTAATTGCAAATGCCTGTGGTCTTGCTTTTATGAGCAGCGAAGCCAATTCATTCTTGAGCTTTTCCCAGCTGCTGCTCCCTGATGACTTGTCAGTCAGTCTCGCTGCATTCCAGTCCCCCCATTGCCTGCTGAGTCTGTAACTGGGACATGGAGTATTTGAAGAGACCAGATCTGGGTATGATGAAGATGAGTGAAAATAAATCTTTCTCTGTGGTGTCATTTCTTGTTACAAGGTACTGGCTGAAGCCAAAGCCTGGTATCCTGTCTACTGTCATATACAGCTAGTGCCAAGCAATCTTGCAGTGACATTCCCCTCAATAATAATGGGTTCTAACAGCTATAGTGAGCCCTTTTTGTTCCTAATTGGGCTGTGGTTCAGAAAAATGAAAGTAGCAAACTAAAAGCTTTTTGTCTGGCTTTCAAGAGAGCATACTTGGATGCATCGGAAGTAAAAGACAGTCTGGCAATTTTAAAGGAATTTTCATCTCGGCTATTCTCCTTTCTACCTTCCCACATCCAAAGATACAAGAAGTTGCAAGTTGCAAACTTGAAATAATGTTTGATATATAAGCAGTATTCTGCTCAAATTAGATTTCCTCCTTGTTCAAACTCTATGTCGCTTAAACAGGCACAAGATGCTTTTAAATGATTTGCTGTTGCTACTTAAAACATCCCCTTGGGTTTGCATTTTGTGTTGCTTTGTCACTTTAGGTAGTCATTCTTCCTTCATGTGTTTCAGTGACTGCTGTGTTAGAAAATGGATGTTCAGAATGGAACTTTGTTGCATAAAAACACTTTAAAAGGGATTATTCATGTCATATCAAGCATCCAAAACCCTCAAGATTTTCTTTGTGTGATACCAGTACTAAGAGGCTTCCTGGTAACATTAACAGATTTTTCAAAGCCCTCAACAAATCACAAACCTTGGTTTTGTCTGGCTGATGCTGGAAACGATGAATTTCAGAGACTAATGGTCACTCTTGGCTTTGTAAACTGGTCCGGTGACCTACAACAGTTAAAAAAAAAAAAAAAAAAAAAAAAGAATAGATTAATTATTTCACTAGATGACAGAAAGCACTCAGATAGGATGGACCACCAAAGCCATGCGAGAGAGCTGTAAGAAAAGCAGTTCTACAGTCCTATTATGAAACCTACACATCAGTTAATGTGGAAAGCAAATAAAGGAATTAGTAGTTTTAGTTCAGAAAATGCCAAGTGAGAGATTAGAATAAAATTTGATTTAGTTGTAGAGTTAATATGTGAAGATGGACCTGTTATTTGAGGTGGGGCTGTTTATTGAGGGGTAAAGAAAGGATTTCCGTGTGTTTTACCTCCATGCCGAGTTGTGTTTTCAAGTTCGTGTAATGCTTCATGACCAGTGATCTCTGAGGAACTGACACAAGAACTTACACTACAAGGCGTATGACAAAAGCTAGTTATGGGTTCATCATGTTCAAAAGCAGGATTAATCCTTACAGCATTTTCTGAATTGCAGCTGATGAGAGTAGGAGTTCTACAATGCAGAACATTTTTGTTTAGGTGAGATTTTGAATTGCAAACGAAAAAAAAAAAGAATATTTTGAAATGTGAAGAAAAGATCGTGAGCAGCTTACTGCAAATTAGAGTGTCTTTTGCTTTTTCTTCTTAACTTAATAGTTAAAATGATGAAAAGAAAAACAAGGCTTACTAAGCCGAGAATGAGAGGTTTAAAAATGAAGGGCTGTATGGGTTCTGGAGCAAATTTTGCACAGCGTTGTCCTTGGTAAAGCTCGTGTCTACGAACAGGGCATCTAAAATAGGGAGAGGAAGAGAAAAATGTACAGAACTCGAAGGCAGACTCTGCAGAGTACCTCAAATAAAACCAAAGGAAAGTCAGCAATTAAATACAACCACAGTATTCCCAATCCAATTAATTATTATACGTCTGTGTGAAATAACAAAATTGATAGTAGAAGAAAGAAAAATTCTTTGATTCATGAGAGTGAGTGATGCTGATATATTATTTGCCAACCTACACATTTTAAGGAAATTGTGCATTTGGAACTCTGACAAATTTCTAGCATCACAGGTAAAGTTGAAATTACATTTACAGTTTAGTATCTCAGAAGTTCAAGTGTGTTTTGGAGTAACATCTAAATATATCTTTGAATCTTATATTTTCTTATTGGTGATTTTAATCTGAAATTAAAGGTCTGAAATAAGAGTTCTTCTACAAATAGCTCCCTTTAAGCATGGGAGATGATTGCCATAGTTTATATGGAAACACAGGGGTTGCAGTTAGTGGAATAACTAGCATTGTTCTGAGTAAATTCACAAGCAAAACAAGTATAATAGGCCATAATTTTCTCTCTGCAGACTGTACAGGTTTGCACAGACTGGTGCTAAGTTTGCTTGTAACAGCATAATTCACAAAAGCTTAATTTATTATTTTTAATATTTCTGTCACTCCAAATGATGGTTTGGTTGTTACTGTATATCAGGTCAGGGCTTTTTCTTTAGTGTGTTGGTCTTGGAGGAGTAGACTATACCCTTTGCTACTTCAGTAAAGGTTTGAAGAGGGCTGCTTCAGCTCACAGGCTCATTTCTAGTACAAAATACTGCAGCTGCACTACTGTGACTCTGCAAGTCAGGAATTTATTAGTAACTGTGATGAATTTAATATAATCTTCTATTATCATTTCTGTCACGCCCACTGTAGAAAGTGAATTGTAGCAGTTACGTTGTTACAGTGAAATTATCATATGAAACATTTGCTTAGTGCTCTTATTTTTTGATGTTATTCGTAAGTACTGTGAAAGGCACATCATTAATGTGGTAAATTCACTATTAAGAGAGAATAAAGTGCAAGAATTGTAACTTATCTCTTGCTTATACTCATGGCTGGTTTACTAAGATGTGCCGGTCTAGTGTACAATTTCACAGAATGCTCTGGATAATCTAGGTTTACAACGACATGAAACTTTATACTTTTAAAAGAGGATCAAGATGTTCGAATACTGCAGTAGTTCTCAATATTGGCTTAACGTAATTTCATGTAAAAATCCTTATGGAAGGTGTTTGCAGTTAGGAGGAGCTGCTAATCTTCCAGGTCTTTGCTAGTAAGCTCTGAAAGCCGCCTCAGCCTTCATGTGCTTTGTTGGGTTGTCTGCAGTTGGAATAGTGATCATGGCTGTGTTTGTAAGAATACTGATTTTCTTTTCAGTAGATCTTAGAAAAACATAATTTCTTAAAATGCTACTATGTAATTAATAGTGAAACCACAGACACTTTATTTCATTTTTACAAGAACTAGATGATCTTTAAAGTCTCTTCCAACCCAAACCATTCTTCTGCCTGGAAATCTGAAAAGCATACACGGTTTGGTATTATCTCTGCCAGTGATGCTGATTTTCCAATAAATTTCTACAGGATCTCTGAAAAACAACTAGATCGTGATGTTCTCTGTGTGCTAACAGGCAGAAATGGATTGTCCTGAGTGAGACTATTTATACTACAGAAGAGTATTGCAATGCAGCTTAAAGTGTCAGAATGTTGAAATATAATTTATTATTACAGTTTATGCTGTTGAAAAGTGTGTACTCAGCCTTACTTGTTCATGCAACAGAAATATCAAGGATCTGTTAACAGATTTCACGTCAAGTACTATTTATTTACCTGCAGACTGCTCCTCTTCCTGGAACTAACTCACATTTCCCACCATTGACGCAAAGATGTGGCTCCAACTCACACAGGCTCCGGCAGGGTAATCCGTCTTGGCTTGCATAACCGGGTTTACAAAGGCAGTCAGCCTCTTTTGTCCCCTCATTCATTATACATTCAGAAAACTCATCACATGCCATGAATTTGCATGGGTCTGCCTGATCAGCTGTAAAGGATGGGTAAATCATTAATTGATGCGTTACCTCAAAGTAACTTGGCAGGCTTAGTAGCAGCTAAAGGAAACAATTCGCATTTACTGCCCTGCTACTTGTGAATGTTAATAGGAGGATGAACGTAGTCTAGCATGAAAGGACATACATCCTTCCTTCTGTACATGACACAGCAAGCATGAAAGCCTATATTTGCTTGTACATTTGTTCACCCTCTCACTATTAAGCTATGATTTTATTTTCATCTCATCATCAAGGGTTTTCACGTTTGGATATTTTTCCATTTTTTAACTAACAGTGTTAGTTTTATGCTCATCAATGCTACGCTACAGCCTTGCATGTGTGTAAGAAATAGTGCTGGCTGTAATGATCTTAAAAACATAATTTAGGAGAGGACAAGGGGAAGGAATTAGATTAGATTATTGAGTATTGTGCAATACCATGAGGACTTTGCCCTTGGAGGTGGTTGAGTCCCCATCCCTGGAGTTGTTTAAGGGACAGGTGGATGAAGTGCTGAGGGACATGGTTTAGTGACTGCTTGGACCTGATGATCCAGTGGGTTGTTTCCAACCTAGTGATTCTATTCTGGAGTGAGTCCAGAGAAGAGCCATGAAGCTGGTGAAGGGGCTGGAGAACAGGCCCTATGAGGAAAGCTGGGGTTGTTTAGCCTGGAGAAGAGGAGGCTGAGAGGAGACCTCATTACTCTCTACAACTACCTGAAAGGAGGTTGTAGAGAGGAGAGAGCTGGGCTCTTCTCCCAAGTGACAGGGGACAGGAAGAGAGGGAATGGCCTCAAGCTCCGCCAGGGGAGATTTAGGCTAGAGATTAGGAGGAAGTTTTTCACACAGAGGGTCATTGGTCATTGGAATAGGCTGCCCAGGGAGGTGGTTGAGTCACCTTCCCTGGAGGTGTTTAAGGCACGGGTAGATGAGGGACTTGGTTTAGTGTTTGATAGGAATGGGTGGACTCGATGGGTCTCTTCCAACCTGGTTGTTCTATGATTCTTTGACTGCCAACTAGAAATACTGGTATAATCCAAAGAAGATATGTTCTTGCAGCCATGTGTTAGCACTGGGAGAGCTGTTCTACTATTTAATTTCTTTTAAAATTAGTAAGGAATGCCTGTGAGATCGAGTGAAAATGAGCCTGCTGATGTTCATAAGAAGGTCCAAATCAGAGACAGTTTAAAGTCCTAATTTCAGCAGTCACAAAAGTGTTCCTGCTTTCTCATTCTCTGCTTCTAACTAGACACTAAAAAAAGACCTAGAAAGAGTAATTTTAACTCAGTGCTCAGCCCAATTGTGTCTTGAGGGAGTGATAAGGAGGGGAGCTGCATCCAGCAATCTTGTTTTAGAGGCAGTTTCCTGCATACTATGGGGCAGAAGATAGAAGGCAAGAGACAAGAAGCAGACCAGGGGATACAAATCTGTTCTTGCCAGCAGTTTTACTAAGATGTGTGAATCCAGAAAGGAGAAAAGCAATCAAACAAACAAATGAACCAACAAAAAGAAATAGTACAAAGACAAGAAAGAGCACAGAGAAGGAGCAGATGAGAGCAGAGCAGATGGACAGATGGGAGGTGGGCTGTGCAGGACAGCAGGTCCGAAGTGACTGGATTTGTTCAAAAGAAGTTTGCAGATGTAGTTTTAACTGTAAAGAACAGGTCTATAGAAATCAAAATCACCTAAGACATTGGTGCAGAAGGAAACTGGCCCTGTTTAAAAAGATTCATACTGAATATTGTGGCTCATACCCGTAAGTACTATCTGGGCTGAAACTTTTCTTCCAGAGCTAATTCATGGCCATAGATGCTCCATAATACTAATTTCAATAAAAAAAAAGAGCATCACGTTTTTTATAGTCTAATTGGAAATCTCAGACACACACAGTGCTTAACTGGTAGAACTTAATCCAGCAGAGCTGTTCTCTTTTAATCCCCCTACAATTCTGTGTCTGGTTCCCTTTTTTGTAGTTTTAAATTTAAGAAAAGCGAGTTTTAGCTCTACTTAACTTTGCTATATACAGTGTGCATGTTAATTTGGGATCTGCTTTGCTCCTGAGCTATAAATGTGTGTACAAGTGAAGTATAACAACTGGGCATCAAATTAATGCAATCAATTACAAGGTAATTTTATTTTCAGGCAAACTTCTGCTTCCTAACTAAATATACATATATTTATGCCAAGTACTTTGCCCTGGTCATTGATGCTACTGATTAGGAATTACAGATTTTGTTCTCTGAGGAAACAAATCCAGCCGGCAAATCAAAAGGGGGCATTGGTTCTTACAGATTCTTTTCTTCTCACACATAGAATTGTACTCTAGGCAAAACCAAACACTTCTGGAGGAGAAATGGTTAATAAAGAGTCTGTATGATGGAGTCATTGATTAAATCAGTAACAGCTGCATTAGCTGCATGTCTCCAGTCTCTCCCCAGCTTTGATGGTCACAGGTTACCTTCATACTAGTGGAAATAAAGGTCAATACAGACTCTGCTTAGGCATTGCCTAGGGTTGTGTTCTACAGCCCTGCTGGTTTCAGTGCATTTCTGTTTGTAAAACAGAGCTTGACATGAGCATTTCCTGGATTAGAGGGTCATCTATTTGTGATAATGTTTAATTTTCCATAATGCAGTGTTGGGCTACACACTTGTCGTACTTTGTCATCTTCTCTGTGTTTTTGTTTTCTTTACACTACAAATAAAATGCATGCAGGTATTTCTAGAAGCACACTATGGTTTTTTTGCATGATATTATGACCCTGCAGCCAGCCCTTTACAGCCACTGAGTCTCGGTGTGTGCTTTGGACTGTCATTTCCCATCAGTGTTTCAATGTGGTTTAGCATTATTGCCACTAGATGGCTCTGACTTTCATAATAAATAGAAATTTGCTTAAATTACCTTAATTTACTAAACAGGCTGTTTTACTTTTTCTGAAGGTGAAAAGACAATAAAGCTTTGAAACACTTTTGTGGGAAAGTACTGGCTTTCTAGACATCATTTCTTCTATTTAAATGTTTTGGTACTGCTCATGAGCCTTGAAAGAACATCTGCCAGCAAACTCATTTTGACATAGTTTTATTGAATAAAACTAATCATCTGTTATGGATGAAGGAATTTAAAATTTTCTATGTTTGCATTTCTAGAAGGGATTCTGGAATTACAAATCTGTGGAGTTCTACATACAGTAATGCTCCAGACATTTATTATTTCTAGAACAATGCTACTATTTCTAGAATGCTAATACGTCTCCAATATTTCTCCAATTATTTCTAGAAATAACGTCCTTCTGTCTTGAATTCTGTAGCCCTTTAAAAATAGACTCAATGATGCTCTAAACTATGGTTAACTTACCGCATTACAAAAATCAGATTATGTTTACATACTTGGGAACAAGATTTGTATAAGACACTCCTGTGTCTTATAGGTTTAGTGTTAGATAGGAATGGTTGGACTAGAAGATCCGATGGGTCACTTCCAACCTGGTTGTTCTGTGATTCTGTGATTCTGTGATAAGCATTCCTTATAGCCTTTTTCTAGAGAGTTTTTAGTTCTCTGCTCTGAAAAGCAGTTGGTGCATATGCACAAATCAACACTTCCACCCAGAATTTCATTAGAGTATGTAAATGTATCTGCAGATAATTTGCAGCATCTTGGATTTTCTTGTTACTGCTGATCACTGGGAGGCTATTGCTAATATTGATATTTCCAAAACAGTAATACCTCTGAAGCGGTAACAGTCTGGAAAAGATTATCTGCTTGGTTTTGGCTCTGCACATACATTATTAATTCAATCTTACCTGGCTCAATATCCAGGGAATAGCTGTCAATCTGCAAATTGAGGTGTTGAGCTGCAGCATCACAGAAATCTTCCAAAACGCAGTGTACTGCTTCTGTGATATTGTATGGCACTGTCTTGGCAAATTTCATTTTGCTATTCACAATCACGCTTCCATTCCTGAAGTTGAGTATTTCCAGCTGCTTAAAACCTGTAAGGTTGGACTGAAGGTAGGGAAGTAGCTGCAAAACAGAAATTTACCCTTATTTTAGCTACCTGGTTATAATTTTATGTATAGTCACTTTTTATCATCAATACAGACATTACATGCTATTTCTCTGAATTTAATGAAACTATTAAACTCCACCCCCACTCCACTTTTCTGTTTAGCCCTATTCTCTTCTGGACTTTTGCATCTTTCTCAATAATGTATTGAGATGGATGGGCAGCAATTTCCCCTGTAATGAAATGCACAGCAGTTGGGGAGTTTATTCATCTGGAAGAGAAAAAATTGCCTCATTCAAAAGCCAACTTTAATTATTTTCAAATGTTCTATCCAGGCAGGTTAGGGCATAACATAATAGGCATGTTACTGAGCTGACCTGCTGCCCTATTGTACCCATAGAGAAAATCCATATCTAATCACATTCCCTCTGCTAAGCTGTGGTATATTTTAAAAGGCCTATTTTTAAATCCAGCATGTAGACACAAGCTTTAGATGTAATGGGCACTGCTAAACTGTTCACCCGAATGTAAGAAAAAGCCAAATAAATTACATGCCAGGTATATATCTGGAGTCTCTGAGCAAGTAAACACTTTCATCGCTGCCTTCATAAACACTTTCTTCATACCCTGAGAGCATCCCAGGCTTATCAGTCCTTTAAATTACAGCTTATCAGACCAAATTGCAGCAGAGTCTGATATTGTTAAAATACTGTGCTCTTCTGTAGGTTTCTTTAAGCTGTGCCTGACTATTGCATATGTTGTACAAGGAGATTTTCACCCACCAATTGCATGAACTGTTGCTCTAGTGCTTTGTATTCTGGCGAACTCCTATTGAAGAGGTCATCAGAAAAGTGCATGTTGGTTACCCTCAGGCTGAAGAAAACCACTAGCTCTTTGCCTTTGGCTGCGGTTGTCATGGAGCTGGTAGTTACATATTTCAGCGTAGGAGCTGGGGTGGCTTCTACAGGCTCTGTTGTCAGCACTGAGATATAACCGCTGCCGTGCTCCACTTCATCCAGCGCTGCTGTGCTCACGACACCTATGGAATCTAGCTCAGCAGCAATATCCTGCACTCCTGTCCCTGTGCCATCGCGAGGAACACTCTCAGATACAGGCACTGAGGAATCTGGTACTTCAAAGGACTGTTCGATGATCTGAGAGTGGCTGTAGGAAGGGCTGGTTGCTGCAGGCAGTGGTGCTGTTGGGTCTGAGAGTAGCACACCTGTAATAACATCTTCAGGCTGCATGGTAGAGAGATCACTTGAACCGATAAAGAAAGGCAATGTTTTGTAAATGCTGGCTGTAGCTAAGATGTCATCACCTGATGATTCCGTTTCATCCATGATCTTAACTGCTGCAGAAAAACAGGGGGAAAACAGTTATTTTGAAAAGCAGGCATGACAAACATCAAGCATAAGAACAATGTGTCATATTTCCACTGAGGCATTTTTAAAAACAAGCTTTAAAAATATCTACATATGAAAATGTTATTTCTGTCACCAAGGAAGCACTACAGGAATAAAACAACTCATCCACATGTTTGATGAGATTTCTGTGGGTGCTGTGTTTAAACAATAATTACACTAGGTAAATATTTCCTGAGCCATTCCAAAGTGCATTCTTGTTTTGAACGTACATAATCACACTGTCAGTTTATATTGACTGAAAGAGTAGATCGCAGCTTTGAGCTGTCTGCTCAGATCAACTGCACGTTGGAGTCATTTTGTTCCCCCCTGTGAGACATTAAAGTTACTATTTGCCTGTAATCATAAAATGTGGTTAAGAAAAAGCACAGCCTCTTCAGATGCAAACTCTATTGGTTTACCTTAAAGGCAACAGTACCAGTGAAAACAAATTCAAACATTAAGAAATCATCGGCTGCACGTGAAACAGCCATTTGACTGAGATGCTGCACTTTCACGAGGTCTCTGCTGGGGCTTGGAATGGATTTAGGTAGTGTAGCTGAAATCCAAATCTAAAGCATGATGAATGAGTCCCTTTGAATTTGGCTTGTAGCTACCTGGCCACTAAGTCTTCACAGAAAACAATGACCTCTAAGCAACAGACATCTAGCCAAGCTTACAGCTTTGTCCTTTCCCAGTGATCTACTATGTGGGCTCTTCATATGGGACTTCTAGCATGCTTCTGCAGGCAAAATCACTTATCAGCTGATTGATAGGAAGGAAATTTTTCTCCATCTGATGAACTCTTCCGTTCCCTATGCACTAATTTCCTCCCAGTGGCCAATGGAAGTACTAAGGGAGAGAAAACTTTTTCATTAAAAATAACCTCAACTGATGAAGGTGGCAACTGTGCCATCCATGACACAAGAGTTGTCTGTGGATGTTCTTTGTGTCCCTTTCCATTTCCTTGCATCTAAATGAACGAGATCCAATCTTCTGCTTATTGTACTGATTAAATGTACATTTTCAACAAAGAAGACCTTCATATGAGATAACTGTCTATTTTCTTGACTCTCTTAATTTAATAGCACAGACTGGCTCTTGCCTTCCTCTGTGCAGATACAATGCCTTAGTCTGATGTGCATTATTTTCTATCTAGCCCCATTCTTCTAAGCTAACCACACTTCTGGAAACTGCAGGGTTGCTCTAAGTCATGGTTATGTGTTTTTCTAGAATTTGATGCTTGAGAAGAATTTTCTCCCATCTGGTTATCGCTTTGCATAAACTTCGTTAAGAGCCACTACATAGGTAGTTTATTCCTTTATAATATGTTTCATTATGTATTTTGTAGTATATGTATGGTGATTCAGTGATAGTAGTGTAAAAGGATACCCCCAAAGCTAATGGAATAAAATTAGTTAATAATACGAAATTATCAAGTAGTATCATATAGATGTAAAGAATAATATATATATGCAATAAAGAAGCGCAAGAGATACACTGCCATTCACAGGGACCTGGATGAGCTTGAGAAATATGCCCATACACACCTCATAAGGTTCAACAAGGCCAAGTGCAAGGTCCTACCCCTGAGCTGGTGCAACCCTCAGTATCAACACAGGCTGGAGGATGAAGGGATTGAGAGCAGCCCTGCTGAGAAGGATTTCAGGGAACTGGTAGAAGAAAAGATGGACACAAACCAGCAATGTACACTTGCAGCCCAGAAGGGCAGTCGTATCCTGGACTGCATATAAATGAGTGTGTCCAGAAGGTCAAGTGTTTCTACTCCTCTGCTCTGGTGAGACTCCATCTGGAGTACCATGTCCATCTCTAGAGGCTTCATCACAGGAAAGACGTGAACCTGTTGGTGTAGGTCCAGAAGAGGACCATAAGGAGGTCGAGGAGGCTGGAACATCTCTCCTATGAAGAAAGGAATCCCTTATATGCAGACTGGATATAAGGAAGAATTTTTTTACGAAGGGTGTAGTAGAACACTGGAACAGGTTGCCCAGAGGTGTTGTAGAAGCCCCATCCCTGGAAACATTCAAAGTCAGATTGGACAGGGCTCTGAGCAACCTGATCTAGTTGAAGATGTCGCTGCTTATTGTAGGGATGTCAGAAATGGATGACCTTTAAAGGCATCTTCCAACTCAGACTACTCTATGATTCTATGTATAATAATAAAATAACACGTAATAGGCAGTCTAGTGTCTGATCAGATTTATAAAGTAAGTCTGAGCTAGATTTACTTTTTGATTCCTCTTCTAACTTGTCAGGAATTTTGAGAAAATGCATTCATGTAGTATTGATCTCACTTCTAGAAGGCATTTAAAAGTGAGATGCATTCTCTAAGTCAGTAATAGTTGTTCTCTATTCAATAGCTATTTATCTTGCATGAGGAAAACTATACAAATATGTACTGGATCTTTTAAAGTGCTCCCTGGTGGATTCAGAACATACACAATGGGTTTATGTAAGAAAGATGCCTGATTTTTCTCTTACATAATTTCTGTTATTTAAATCAACCTATTCAGCTCCTTTTAGCATTATTCAAGATCGTGGATTTTTCTAAGGTGCGCAAGTATTACAGTGATAAAGACTATCAACTTTTTTTCGAAAGGGAAACACTTCAGATTGTGTTGTGGTTTGACACTACCTGCAGGGCAGTGTGATTCTGGCTTTGAAGAATGGTCAGTGAGTTTTACTCTGGAATACCAGTAACGTGGTGATGTTGGAGTGTTCCTACTCCAACTCTCACTTCTAATGTTTTCTATTTGTTATGAGTGTTTCACACTTGGCAAAGGGGTTTTTTGTCTGTTTTGCAGGGAAGTGAACTTCTAGGAACAATTACCAAAAATAACCTGGATACCGTGAAACAGGACTCCTCAGAGTTCTGGTAGGACAATTACTGCATCTGTTTTTATTTATGTAGTTACTACATCAGTAACTACTGCAAATTTTATTCTGTTACAACTAACCCCTTCTGAAAGCACAATGCATTTTAAGACTGTGGTTAAAACAGTGTTGAGTAAAAACTGCTCATATTGTATTTCAGCAATACAGGCAAATTCTAGCTAGAGCAGTTTATCACAGCAGAGACGTGTGTTCTCATAGATGTGCATTAGAGAAACATGGTGTGCATTAGAGAAACTATTTTGATGGGGTAAGCAAGAAAATGACACTTTCTACTTTTACTGTTTTCTGAATGCATGAAATACTGCAAGTTTGTATGGCAGCTCCCTGCAATATGTTCCCTGTCCTTTGAAGACCAGGTTATTACCTAGTGTTACGTGTTCTTGCAGTATTCTCCTGTCATCTTGCAATAGAAAGCACAACAGTCACCAAAAATGCTTCTTCCAAACACTTCTCAAACTGGCCTGGATGGCTGATAATGATGGGCAAGCGTTTTGTTACTCTTTGGCACATTCTGTAGAAACTGAGTGCTGCCAAGGTTTTCCAGAGATCAAGTTTAAAGGGACGTAACTCCAGAGCAGTGGCACACCACGGATAATGCCTCTTTTTCCCTTAACACTAGCTGGCTGGTGGTAAGTTATTGAAGATCACTCATCTCTGTCAATATTTAGTATCCCTTTCCCACAGAACAAGGCAAATTTTTATAGTTAATGTTGTTGTCTTCATCGGCATGCGCAAAAACCATTTTCTCTTAAGTGCCTCATTTTTACTGGCAGAATATTTGGAATCCAGACCGATTCAGATGACAAAAATTCCCACTTTATAAGACTTATATATTTATTAGACTCTCACTTACTCGGGGTTTGATATTTAAGGCTGAATTCTAACCCCACGTTTATCAGCAATGAACTCACTTAAATAGATGGAACTGTAGTACCTTATGCCTGAGCAAGTGAGATTAGGATATTTTCATTTGCACTAAGGACACAGTGTGTCCAGTCCTGTGGCCCTTATGGGAGAAACATTCTGCCAGATCATAAAATAATTCCTTATCTGTCACATGATGAGCTTATCCCACCTCCCTCCAACATCACCAGAGGCAGTTCCAAGTGATCTTATAGTACTGGTGATTCTAGAAAAGGCTCTGAAGACCACTCCTAATACAAAGCATCTGTGTGGGTCATATAAAGATGAAGTGCTGCATTCTCCTTTACTGCAATGCGCAGGCTGAAAACTCAATGGGACCAGAAAGTGAGTGCAGCAAATTCTCATTGAAACTAGGACAGTTGTGCCACTTCCCTTTCATTTGTGGTGATAGGTAATTTGCACCACTATCAGTACAACACAAGGGCTGCAGTCCTCATCTTTCCAGTCCCAAAGTAGCCGAAATAGAATAGTGAAGTGCTGTAAGGAGCCTAGGGTTCTGCATGTTACATCAAATGCTGCACCACTGCTTGATTCCCTAATGCCTCATCGAGAACTTCAGATGCTTTTCTCCTCGTGTCCTCGTGTTTCTTGTGTAATCAAGGATACGGAGAGATTAGAAAAAACAAAGCCTAGTGATGTTCTCTGTTTACAAAGCTCTTGCTGTCACTTGTTACGCTGCTAAGGAGTGAGAGTCACTTATCAGTTAAGGGAAGTCAGAACAGATTTCTTAGTATTAGTGCTTGAGTCATTAATGCAGGATGATCTACTGATGGGATGAACCTGCAGCTCTGCAGTGTAACCTTCTCTCAGCATGACAACATAGACTCAAGCACATGATCATGATGCTATTTCTTAGGCAGATTATATTTTAGAAAGAGGTAACGGCAGGATTAAAAAAACCCACAATTAAATGACCATGGAATTGCAGCAAGTTTGAAGCAGAATAACCACATATTTCCTTCACATTTAGCATATAGCTGTGTATGTGTGCATGTACGTTATATACGTAGTCTATACAAACACAATAAAGGTCTTCTGCCATTGTCTCATTGCAAGCAAACTGATTTAGAAGGCCGTGAGGGCATACTGAGGTGAGCTCTGTGCACGTATCACCTGTTTTCATAAGCTGCCCATTCTTACAGATACAGCATGACTGACCATGGAGATGCTGTTAGTCCCTTGCAATGTGAAAGTAAATGGGCTCAACTAAAGAGCTGCTGAGCGCTTACTGAAATACAGTACCAGACTTTAACCCGGGGGTTACTGACCCCTTCTGTTGGTTGCACCTTGCCTAACATGTGGCATGTTACTGCTGCAAGTGACGTGTTGAAATCAGCAGTAAAATGATTTACAACTGATGCCAAGCTTTGCCACCATGGGCATGCGACCTTGATAAAAATCAATCCTAAGGAGTTCTAAACTATGAATGAAACAAAGAAGATTTAGACAATTGGAATGAAAAAAGGTACTTTGCATTTAAAATACTGTTTTCTTGATAAAATCAATACATGTCAATTCTCAGATTAGATATAAGGAAGTCATTTTTTACAGCGACAGTAGTAAAACACTGGAATGGGTTGACCAGAGAGCTGGTAAACATTCAAGGTCAGATTGTAAGGGGCTCTGAGTAACCTGATCTAGTTTAGGAAGTCCCTGCTCATTGCAGGGGGATGGACTGAATGAATTCCTCTAAGATTCTATATGAGTGTTTATTATAGAATCATAGAATGACTCATTGGAAAGGACCCACTGGATCATCGAGTCCAACCATTCCTATCAAACACTAAACCATGTCCCTCATCCATCCATCCATCTTTTAAACACCTCCAGGGAAGGTGACTCAACCACCTCCCTGGGCAGCCTCTGCCAATGCTGAATGACCCTTTCCATGAAAAATATTTTCCCAATACCAAGCCTCAACCTCAAGGAGCTTGAGGCCATTCCCTCTTGTCCTGTCCCTTGTCACTTGGGAGAGATGTGTATGTGTGTACACACACACACACACACACACACACGTAATTTTGAAACATAACACAAGTTATACTTAAACTGGTTCATCATAAAGCAATTATTTTAAAATTTCACTGATTTGTACAGCAGAAGGCTAGAAAAAAACACAGGCAATTGTTCTATGAAACTTCTGAAAGTACAAACACTGAAGATCTGTGCATCTCTCAGGATGTTTCATTTCAGCATAAAATTTGGACTACAACACTACCACACAGGTGTAGGGAACTCACAGAGAGCACAAAATAAGGTTCTCCGCTCAAATACACCCCAAGAGTAACCATATTGAAGGTTAAACAATGACATGGAATTAAATACTAATGTCAGGAATAAAAACCCCCTCAACTCTAACTTTCAGCTACCCCTTATCTTCCCACAAAGAAGTTCATTGAACTCTTCATATTTTTTTTTTTTTTTTGTATTGCAAGGACAAGGCAGGACAGTATTTTACTGAGGAGAATTTTGTATCTAAAATTAAAATTAAAATGCTGTTGGCAAAGATGCATAACACTGAATCAAGAGACAATTTCCTGGGTGCATTACTATATTAAATCTTTGTAAAAAGAGTGCTTCTTGCAGTCAGTTATTCCCAGCTGAGGGAGTAAAGTACATAAGTTTAACTTATAAGAAAAAAATATCAACTGCCATTTCAACAACTTTATTTTAGGCATGGAATTAGTTGGTCTCCTTACATTTTTTTAAGTGAGGACAACCTTCCTAATTGACCATGAATAAGGAATTATTGTTTGAGAAAGGTCAGATTGTGATGAGACATTTTTCTAGTGGGTTTGCATTAATAAGCAGACCCAGAAGATTATACATCAAGAGGTCCTGGCATTTAATTTTATTCATGAGCTTAATAAGCACTGACATTTCATATTGGCAATAGGCAAATTTTCCAAGTCCATTGGCAGATATCCTTCTGTGTATAAAAGTTACAGCATTACTATATATATGTATATATTTGTATATATATGGATTGAAGACAATAACTAACGAAGGAAAAGTTGTGTAATTAAGAGACTGGTCCATGATGCAGGCTAAGAATCTCCTCATGGGCAGCTGTGCTGATATAAATAACAGATGGACTGGTATATCAAGCAGCTGGATTTAGATTTACATATTTGGTGCCTGAAAAGCCTCGAAAAATCCCTGGATGCAGGACTGTTGTGTACAAACAAGTAGATAAAGTACCAAATTTGTGTTTGAGGTCTTTCATTTTTAACTAGGGTGCAAGTAAGATGGGGATTAAAAGAATTAAGAGAAGAGGAACATTAACCTAGCATGTTATAACAAATGTCTTGTAGCACATAATAACTGATTAAGTTTGTCTTTTTAACTGCAAGGCCAAACCAGAAGAGCCAGTGTGAGCTGTCCTTCTGTCTGTCTAGATGAACTGTCCAAAAACCAGGTTTATTGCCCAGTAAAACCATACAACTCCTCCTCCACTGACTCCAGTGTCCTTCAGGTTAATTAAGTGGACCTCATCTCTTTGTACATCTCTTGACTTTTCTGCCTTAGCAGCCTTGCTGAAATTTTTTGAGTAGTCTAATTTTTCACAGAGCAGCCTGATAGCTGCAGCTCTAGCTCCGCTGCCATGTAGTGCTCTGTGCAACTGATATAAGGAAACATCGCTTTATTAACAAATTTTTTATACCTTGAAGCTATTCTTTGTCATCATGTTCTCATGACTAAAGATACAAATAAACGTCATTCTCACGTGATGTCACAAAAGGAGTATATCCTAATAAAATAGTACTTACTAATTACAATTTTGTTTCATTACCCTCAGAAAAATTCATTTTTATATGTCTGACACTCTGGAAACTGAGAGGATAACATAAAAGTTGCAAAATCATGAGCTGGGTGCTAAGCAACCACAGTTTACTAATTTTGCCTGTGCTCATTATGACAGAATTTTCCAAGGGTTCTTGGGCTGCTGGACTCCACACATGGACTCAACGCCCACTTTCCATTTAGTAACGCCTGTACTACCTGGACAAATCTGTTTTACAGATTTCAGTGCTTAGCTGAGTAATTTGACCACAACAGCAGACTCTCTGTTTGATTTGGGATATTTGCTCCCAGGTCCTAGAATCTCTGCCATGATTCCTTCTTTTTATAGATCAGTAGTATTATATACTTCTGCAATGACTGAAGAAATAAAAGCAGAGAATTCTTCAGTTGATACTCAAAGATGCTGAAAGATTTAAAGTAAACCACTAAGAACAAAGCCAAGCCCTAACTACTTTTATTTCCCTGCAGATTTTCCCTCACTGCAGCTAACTCTGCCTGATAGATGCAAAATGATACAGTTCCCAACAGTCTGACTCCCCATAAACTTTTCACTGATGTAAGTTAGCTGGTCTTACTCAACTCACACAAAGTTTTCAGTATAGAGAAAGAATTCCCTTTATGGGATTTCTTTGGGTTAATATTTTTGTTGATCCCTTTCTCCTTGGGAAATACAATCTGCCTCAGCCTTCACAGAAGTTAGTCAGTAGCAAAAGAGAGTCACATATGCCTTTAGCACTTTCATTGTTGGTCACTGTACCTGTAAATGCCCTCCAAAATATTGATTTCTTGTGCAATTACAAATTCAGTTTTTCTTTTACTATCATTTTTACATGCATTGGTCGAAGCATGGCTGAAAAATAGCAATTCCACTTGCCATTTTCTTTTTTATTAATGATTTTACGTACTTTAACTAGCTGTCTTCTAATAGTTTTCTCATTAGAGCTTTTCTCATTGGTGCTTTTTGCATGTTTTTTGAATAAACCTTTCTTTAAAGCTTTGAGATAGTGTAACAAATACATTTAATATGAGGTTTATTTTGAAATTATTTTCAGCTTAAAGGTAGTCCTTTAACTACATCAGGTGGAATTATATACAATTAATATACATACAAATAATTAGGCAGACTTATTTCACAGAATCATAGAATCATAGAACAACCAGACTGGAAGGGACCCATCGGATCATCTAGTCCAACCATTCCTATCAAACACTAAACCAAGTCCCTCAAGACCTCATCCATCCATGCCTTAAACACCTCCAGGGAAGGTGAATTCAACCACCTCCCTGGGCAACCTGTTCCAATGCCCAATGACCCTTTCCGTGAAAAACTTCCTCCTAATGTCCAGCCTAAATCTCCCCTGGCGGAGCTTGAGGCCATTCCCTCTTGTCCTGTCCCCTGGCACTTGGGAGAAGAGGCCAGCTCCCTCCTCTCTACAACCTCCTTTCAGGTACTTGTAGAGAGTAATGAGGTCTCCTCTCAGCCTCCTCTTCTCTAGGCTAAACAATCCCAGCTCTCTCAGATGTTCCTCATAAGGCCTGTTCTCCAGCCCCTTCACCAGCTTCGCTGCTCTTCTCTGGACTCACTCCAGAGCCTCAACATCCTTCTTGTGGTGAGGGGCCCAGAACCAAACACAGGATTCAAGGAGTGGCCTCACCAGAGCTGAGTACAGAGGAAGAATCACATCCCTGGACCTGCTGGTCACACTATTTTATAGATATGTGTTGAATTCATATACTCAGATATTCAACTATTACATTTTAACAAATGCCTTTGGCATTCTCATATTTCAGCAGTTTTAAGGATTAAATAAATACTTTGAACAGTACAAGGACTGCTTGTGTTTAAAGCATTCCCAAAGCTGAGTAGCAAAGTTTTAACATCATTCTGCACTGAAACCCTGTGGTAGAAGAATCTGTGGAAAAGAGGCTGGAGAGCAGTCAGTGACAGCCTGTTAAACCTGAACCGTCATCCTGCTACAGTCTCCCTGCTGATTCAGGAGCTGCAGCACCTGGTTACCTGCTTGGCCTTTCTAAGTTAAGACTCTGAAAAGGTGCAAAACCATCCATTTGGCTCAATGCTCTTCTGATTACAGCAGAAGAAATGTCACTGGTTCCATATGAATTGCTTTAGGCAGTTAACATTACTTACACTTGTAACTACAGGATTATAAATTTGGATATTAAAGATAGTTTTATGAGAATACTATACAGACAGGTGTACAATTGGATACCTTGTATGCATGGGAGGTTAGTGGTAGGTAGCTTCCATAACATAACTAACTTTTACCATTCTCAGAACCTTTACCTCATCTGCTACTGAGAGTGCCAGATAAAATAACATTCTAGTGCTCAAACACTCAAAAAGTCACTTTTCTGATTAAAGTCCTCACTAAAGAAATGATTCACCAGAGACTAGAATACTCTTGTGAAGTAGGAAATCAGTAAGTACATTTACAATGAAAACATGTTAAAAAGCCAGAGACTACTGTGACTGTTATTTATTCGAAGATATTTTGCATTGAAATTCTGCATTACTTGCTACCATAGTAAAATCATATTAAAAATGTATTAAGCAAGAAAGATACCATCCTAAACTATGAAGTTTGGACTTAATTGACATTCTCATCAATAAATTAAATAGAGAAAAAAAACTGAGCAGCAGTGAGTTTTCACATGTGAATACACATTGCAAAGGAATGGAATCAAAGCTGCATAAGAAACATCTCACTTAAAATCATAACTTCAGGAGGTTTCTTATTCCATTATACCCATTGTTGACTGGTCTACAATGAAATTTGAAAAATTAAGTTAATGATTTTAAAATAATTCAGTCTATGTGAAAATGAAGCTTTATAAACATCTGCTAACATAAAGAAACATCCACTTAAATGTTGCAAACACTCCTGCACATCACTGTAACAACTTGGGAGCTGCCCTAAAAGAGAATGCAGAACCTGTAACAGCATCCTTATTTTATTTTACTTTAGAATTATTAGAAATTAAATCTGACAGATTACAATACCTTCAGAATTCAAAGTGCCTTGCAAATCCTTACCCACTTTCTCTGTTTCTCTAAACTTTGTGATAAGAAAAAAAAAAAGCAGATTTTTGTGGTAAATAGGACCATCAGACAGTTTCATGGTATAGAAGTTTTATTAGTTTGCAAAATGGTAAAACCAACATAGAAGCCACTTGGTATATATTCAAGTAACATGTTGACCCAAGGACCTAAAACCAGAAAAGACACACAGAATTAGAAAATTAAAAACCATGAATCTCTTAAAATCTTGTCATCAGATGAACACTTTAAGACTGTCAAGAAAAACTGAAAACCCTGACTAGACTTTTCCCCCCCATACTGTATAGTCACTTGTATGTGAAACCTATGGAATGAAAGTCAGAGAATGAGGAGTTTCAGCTTTGAATCTTGTCTGTGCACACAAGTAGAAGGTTGGTCATGGATTGGTTTTAACACAAGATGAGATCTGAGACTGGTATGTATGAAAGCCAATGTGACTTGTTACATTTAGCTTGTTAGAGAGTTACCCGCAATCAATGAGAATCTTAAGTTTTGACTAGTGGGCTGATTTTAAGTCAGGAGTTTCACTGTGAATTTGGACGGAGGGAGGTGATTAATTTGAAGTGAAGTAGCATTGAAAATGGAAGGGGACAATCATTGGTGGAATGTTAATTACAGGAGAAGCGATAGCATTTGAAAAAAATAGGTTCTGAAGGATGGGTATTTTTGAGAGCCCAAAAGGGAGTACGTGAGGTGCAGGAGAGTTAGCTGCAGGAGCAATGGAATTGGTTAGCAAATGTGATGCCTATGTTAAAGAGAGACCCCGAGCATGCATGCAGAATATTAGCATCTGCTGCAGATATGCTCTTTTGGAAACAACGAGATAGCAATATGTGACTGTCTCTGGGGAAGAGACTTAAGAGTAAAAAGTACGTGTGAACAAGGGGCACAACACTGAAGTATCTCTTCCTGCTGTCTACATAGGTAGAGAATGAGATGTTACTTTTTTTTTTTTTTTTTTTTTTCACTATACAAGTGGCTCAGAAGATTTGCCTCTGGGTAAGTAAACTTTCTTAATAGATAGAGAAATAATTTTCCATACTTCACACAGTAAATTCAATGAGTCTTTAGCATTACAAATTGCATATAAAATAAAGTTTCATCTGTTTTCATTAACATGCATTTATATTGCTTATTTGAGGAGGGGGATACAAATAAGAAATTACATTTGAAGGAAGCAAAGCTTAACCTCAAAGTAAATATGACCTGAAGTGATCCAATAGTTTAGCTATTTAAACAAGTGCTATTTGAAACTGCAAAAAATAATAGTACTCTGTTTCTTTCATGCCTTTTTACTTGGATTAATAATTTCTTTTTAGCTTTTTAAAGTATGTTTCGAAGATGTGACACAGGTTTTGTTCTATTCAGGTTGTTCTTGCTGTTCCCTCCATGGAGACAGCTGAGCAGCAGACTCTCCCTAAAATCTGGTCATATTCTAATTACATACTTGAATTTTTAGGACCCTTCAAGATACCCGTGGTACTCCAACTTTGTCATAAGCAATGAACACAGTATGAACATTTTCTTAAATCAGATGTATCCTAATACAGGCCTGCTTAAACCTTTGCATTTATCTTCCTCTTCAGGTCACACAGAACTTTTAGGCTAATCAATATCACATATAATGCTTGAGAAAAAGACATAGCTAGACCTACCTGTTCACTTCTCCAAGCGTCAAACTGAAGCAGCACCTCCATGAAAAGCATTCTTTGCACGTTTGAAGTGTGAAGCAATGAGTGAAAAGGCACAGAGAAGAGCTGATGGGGACAATGTTGAGAACATCTAGTCAGTTTATGGTCAAAGAAAATGTAAGAAAAAATTTGAAAAATATACAAGGAAACAGAGCTTACCCTGTACAACCATAGATGTGAAAAAACTGGTGAACATTTCTGGCACAAAGAATGGGTGAATTCCAGTCCTGGGAAAATCCAGAGTAGTTCTTTCAAGAAGTTACGGGATTTTCTTTTCCATGACAATGCTGGTTATATGAAATAGAAAACTATGCTAAGCGCAGATGGTGCTTAGGCAGCTGGAGATGAAGTAGAGGCAGAAAGAATCCCCAGACATCCAGAAAACGGAGTTTTTCTAGAGATTGCTTAGCATTGCTTAGCAACAGTAGCGAGCAAAGAGTGTCATACCGAATTAACTGTTTTACAGGAGGAAGATATCAAAGAGGACCACTCACAACAAGGCTGTGTCAATGTGATGGCAATTATGGAAATCAATTTGATTCTTATCAGTTACACATAGAGAGGTATGGCCACCATCTACACCTCATCAGTGTCTTTTTCTCACATAAAAAAACTCTGTGATGAACCTGCAGAATGTTCATGTCTCAGAGTCCTTCTTGAGAGCCTAAGGATGGTCCAGGCTGGTGAAACTGAGATCTAGTACAATGAAATAGATGAAGCATTTTACTACTGGCTTCAATTTGTCCTATGTTTCTGGACAAACTTATCCATAAATATTGCTTCCTCCATGGTGATCAGGATTTTGGGATAACCTTCTACCTGGATTGTATAATTTGTTAATATTTACAATTAAAATAAACACAAATTAAAATTCTACTTACTGTTTAGGAAGTAAAAAGTATATAAATATGGTTGTTAACAGAATTCGTGAACATTTTTATCAATTTACACATTTATTTGCACTGATTTTACTGCTGAAATTTTCTTCGTTCTTGGTATAAGAATGTCTAATACATTATATATATGTATATATATATATGTCTTCATCAATGACCTGGATGAAGGCATTGAGTGTACCCTTAGCAAGTTTGCAGATGACACTGAGCTGGGTGGAAGTGTCAATCTGCTGGAGGGTAGGGAGGCTCTACAAAGGGATCGTAACAGGCTGGACCACTGGGCTGAGTCTAATGGCATGAGGTTTAACACGGCCAAATGCCGGGTCCTGCACTTGGGGCACAACAACCCTATGCAGAACTACAGACTGGGAGCAGCCTGGCTGGAAAACTGCCTGGAGGAGAGGGACCTGGGGGTGTTGGTCGATAGCCAACTGAACATGAGCCAGCAGAGTGCCCAGGTGGCCAAGATGGCCAATGGTATCCTGGCTTGTATCAGAAACGGTGTGACCAGCAGGTCCAGGGAGGTTATTTTCCCTCTGTACTCGGCACTGGTGAGACTGCTCCTTGAATCCTGTGTTCAGTTGTGGGCCCCTCACCACAAGAAGGATGTTGAGGCTCTGGAGTGAGTCCAGAGAATATCTACAAAGCTGGTGAAGGGGCTAGAGCCCTATGAGTTGTGGCTGAGAGAGCTGGGGTTGTTTAGCCTAGAGAAGAGGAGGCTGAGAGGAGACCTCATTACTCTCTACAAGTACCTGAAAGGAGGTTGTAGAGAAGAGGGAGCTGGGCTCTTCTGCCAAGGGACAGGGGACAGGACAAGAGGGAATGGCCTCAAGCTCCGCCAGGGGAGATTTAGGCTAGAGATTAGGAGGAAGTTTTTCACACAGAGGGTCATTGGGCATTGGAATAGGCTGCCCAGGGAGGTGGTTGAGTCACCTTCCCTGGAGGTGTTTAAGGCATGGGTGGATGAGGTTCTGAGGGACATGGTTTAGTGTTTGATAGGAATGGTTAGACTCAATGATCCAATGGGTCTCTTCCAACCTGGTTGTTCTATGATTCTATGATTCTATATGAGAAAAATTTATTTGAAGAAATCCAGGTTAATAAACAGTGAAATTTCCATTTGCATGATCCTTCTTGATGACACTGAAGATCATTAAACTATGTAATGTATCATCTCTGAGGATCATTTAGAAACACATAATCTAATCCCTATTTCAATCTGAGGTACCAGACCCTGTATGAGAGTCAAATTGAACTGTGGTCCCACACTGTCCTTGCCACTGGGGAGTAATCAAGCAAGCTTGAACCTTGGGAATAGAGGTGTCCATCTCCTGTATCCCTCCACCCATCCACTGAAAGACAGCCAAGCAGTAACTATAATAAACTGCAATAAAGAAATTCTTAACAATTTTTGATGTGAAGAGAAAGAATGCTACTAGTATCTACAGTGTAAATTGCTCTGTATTTTTGCTGAGAGCAATACTCTCTGGTTCTTCTCTTCAGTCATTTGGAATTGTTGGGTTCCAAGTTTTTTTCAGCTATTTGGCAAATGACATAATAGATATGTGGTTTTATAATCTCAAATCACTAACCCAATGAGTGAATAGAATGAAAAATTCATGTGACTTCTTTCCCCTTCCCCCCTCCCTGCCCCCCAAATATAGCACTTTTCCACAGTTAAAATGAATGTTATTTGAAGGTGTGTTGTGCTGTTATTTGAAGGTATGCTGTGCTTTTATCAATAGTGCTACTGGACTTCTCAGCATGCATTTGAAAATAGTTTCGTGTAACACTTTTCATCTTAAACTTTGTTTTCGGGAATACTTCACAACTGACTGTTATACAAATGATATTCTAATCTTTAAGTCACTGTTACTTATAAAGTATTTGCCTTTCTCTCACTTCAGAACTCAATGTATAAAGACAAGATAATAGAACAAGAAGCACTTACTCAGTACATAAGCTATCAGGTGTGATGGAATATGCTACGCACATCCCTGTCCATAGCAGATTAGAGTATGATCTCAACTGGCAGCTTTTACATTCTTTATTCTTTAAAATACTGATATTGTTATTCATTAGATCCGGATTACTTGGGCATTCCCCTTTCTCACATGTCTGCTCTGTGGGCCCATTGTGAAGGATGTTAAAACCATGCATTAGGGTATTTCAGATCAGCTATGCAAACGTTGCCTGTATGAGTAAAACTTAATAAACAAACATTGAAATAAAGTATTTTAAATGTTTTTTTTCACGTTCATCAGATTGTAGACATATAAACTTTTCTGGCCCATGATACTCTTTGCTTGGAATAAATTATTTCGTAATACTTGTGCTGCTGTCATCCAGATGTGTCTGTAGAACTCAAAGTAATTCGCCTTCTGGTTTTAAATACCATATTTTTTGGTGTCAGCCTCAGATATCTTTTTTTTTCTTTTTCTTTTTCTTTTTCTTTTTCTTTTTGTTCTGCCTTTTTCAATTTTTATCATAATATCCTTTAGAAAATTTACCTTGTCCTTAGGCCTTTGTTGCTGGGTTGAGGTTATTTCTCTTTGTTTTGGCAACCTTGAAGTTAGGTTCATTAGAATTTTACTGAAGTGAGTATCAGAAATGTAAAATTTTACCCTTTGATGGTACATTAAAATTTCTTTCACGACTGAAAGGAAAGCTGGTTGTGCTTACAATCACAACTGTATGTGTAATAATGACTGTATCTCTCCTATTCCTATGAAAAAAACTTTTGTTTCTTACCTTGTCCAGGCAGACTGTCTTGGTCAGCTTCCTTGAAAGGTGGTTCTGCTGTATCCGTCAGTTCCTTCTTCTCCTCATCTCCAGCTTGCAGTAGATTAGGTAGAGTAAAGCTACCTCTGGTATAAAAAGCCAGTGTGGTAGCCTGCTCCGTTGGAGACTCATAGCCATAGGTAATCAAGTCATTACTAGCAGAAGCATCTGCTGGAGGAGGCAAGTAGGAATCCTCTGGTTTTGGAGGACTGCTAGTGCTACCCAGAGCACTGAAAGGCACTGTGAAACTTTGGTGGTCAGCAGTAATATCTTGTGTATATGGAGGTGATTTGTCCTGAAATGGTTCTCTGTAGCGTTTGGTAGGGAACAGAGGTTCAGATGTAATAAAATTATTAAAGTCTTCATAGGTACTGATCTCTCCACTTAATACAGGAAACCCAGTTGTAAATTCGTTGAACAAGATGCCTCCTGTTTGGTCCGCTGTTCCTGGACTGGGGTAGCCTATTGGAAGTTCCACGTTCATGGAGTCATCCTGGAAAAGATTTTTAAAAGAAGCTTTCATCACTGTTTAACTTTCTTTGCTAAAAAGGCCAATCATTTTAAACTACAGGCGCCTGCAAATGCCATGAAGTTGTGGGATGTATGAAATGTTTGGCATGTGCATACTGCCTGTAAGTTTAAGAATGGTCAAAGAAAGATGATTTTTGCTACTGCTATCAGTCACTCTCCTTTTGCCATTGAGATAGAACCAGAGAATCATAGAATGATACAATGGTTTGGGTTGGAAGGAGCCTTAAAGATCATCCAGTTCCGCTCCCCTGCCATGGGCAGGGACACCTCCCACCACACTCTACTGAACAAGGCTCCATCCAGCCTTGCCTTGAACACCTCCAGGGATGGGGTAGTCACAGCTTCCCCAGGAAATCTGTGCCAGTGCCTCAGCACCCTCAGTGGGAAGGATTTCTTCCCAATATCTAATCTAATCTAATCTTCCCCCTGAATTTAAAGCCATTCCCCATCATCCTGTCACTGTGTGGTCTTGTAAAAAGTAACTTTCCAGCTTTCTTGAATGACTGAACTTGTAAGACATTGTTTACTTTGTCATTAAAACTAGAAATGGCAATCAAGCAGTAGTATTCACCTGTAAATATTCTCCACAATATCTCTATGGCAGAATAACATCACATCTTTCATCCTTACAGCATTTAAAACAGTAGATATGTATTTTAGATTAAGATCCTTTTTCTTTAAATTTATGTACATCTTAATGCTGTGTAACTTCTTTTCTCATGGCAAAATAAAGAAATATAACAAGGAGTATTAACTTACAAAATCAGGGCCTGCCAGAGGAATAGTGACCATGGACTGGATATCATTATCAAAATCACTAGGCGGTATAATAGATTCTGGAAATTAAAAAATAGAAAAAGCAATCACAATGTTTTATCAGTGGCACACTGAAAACTGATCAGAACACATTGACTCTGTTAAAAAACAGTATTAAAGCTATTCTATACCAAAAACTTAATTTAAAAAATCCATGTTAAGAAAAAAGAAGCATAAATTTCCACTTAAGCCGGCAGTTCTGAGGAAAATAGGAACTTTACATGCAGTATTCTTTGTACCTGTTATTCAGTATAAATGGGATAGGTCTGTAGAGAACTGAACCATGGATGAATGCTTAAAATCAGCTGAAGTGTGAA
Source organism: Coccyzus lansbergi (assembly GCA_033558105.1). NCBI lineage: Eukaryota > Metazoa > Chordata > Aves > Cuculiformes > Coccyzidae > Coccyzus > Coccyzus lansbergi. The sequence continues at coordinate 405,468 of JAUMJK010001428.1, forward strand.
CAGCTCAGTTAACTCCACATGGGCTATGATGAGTCATTAAATTGTGCTGTACATGAAACCTAAATTATTTCCAGTTTTTCCCAGTGTCTTCACTATTGTTACTGTCAGTATTTTGGCTTTTCTACGCGGTTGTTCAATTCACTTGCTTCAAGGAGCTCTTTGAATATACTTGGATGCAAGCTGTTTTTCTAAAATTGGTTTTTAAAAACAACTAGTGTGGAATAGTTGATTAAAATCATTACTACTAAAGAGTTCTATCCCCTTGCATTTTTTCTTGGGACTTTCAATCTACATTAAAATATGATATAGTACTCTTACAGAAAGTATTATTTTATCTAATATTTTTTTGCCAACAATGCTGCTTTTTTTTGGAAATGAAACACTACAGGTTAAATTTGGTGGGTGTTTTGATAAAATATACATATGAGAAAATATTTTAATTATTTTCCCAATTTTTAACCCCTTTCCCCCAAACTAGGACTATTCTAATTTAGATAAATAGTTGATTCAATATAAGGGGATATTTATTAGCTGGATTACTAAACAGAGTGAAGCCCTTCAACCTTCTTCTGGGGGTCTTGATGCCCAGCTTTTCATCTACACTCCCTCTGTGTTTCAGAGAGCAAAATAAACCTTTATAGTGTGATTCACAACACATATTTTAGCGTGGGATCAAACGCTCTTTAAGTTTTCTGTTCCTCTGACCAGGAGGTTAGATGACTTGCTTACAATATAGACTTAGCTGTCAGAAAGCTAAATTTATGATAGAGGGTGCTCTCACTTTTTGTCTTATTAAGAAAAGGAGACTCTTTATGTGGGGAATTAAAAAGTATAATGAATCATAGAATCATAGAACAACCAGGTTGGAAGAGACCCACCGGATCATCTAGTCCAACCATTCCTATCAAACACTAAACCATGTCCCTCAGCACCTCATCTACCCGTGCCTTAAACACCTCCAGGGAAGGTGAATCAACAACCTCCCTGGGCAGCCTATTCCAATGCCCAATGACCCTCTGTGTGAAAAACTTCCTCCTAATCTCTAGCCTAAATCTCCCCTGGCGGAGCTTGAGGCCATTCCCTCTTGTCCCCCTGTCACTTGGGAGAAGAGCCCAGCTCCCTCCTCTCTACAGGTACTTGTAGAGAGTAATGAGGTCTCCTCTCAAATATTCATAGTCTTTCTTAGACTGTGGATACTGGCTTGACTACTGACCATCAGTAAACTGAAGTGTTCCAAGGTCCATTGGCAGGGACTGGTCTTCGTGGAGTGCAATGGCAACCAGTTGCTGAAGCTCTGTTACTGTGAGTTTAGTTGCTGATATCTCCCTCTCTTCCTTTGTAGAAAATAGAATTTTTTCATTTTCAACTTTATTAGATCCAATAGTTGAGATGTCGTCCGTGGTTTTGATTTCTGAGCCATCTCTCTCAAAGTTTACCACATATCGTGCTATCGTGCTACTAGATCTGCAAAGAGAAGATGCAAAATGCCCAGTGCAGCAAAATCAGTTACTAGCTGAGTATTGATTTTACACAGAAACAAAATTATATACAACTATAACATATTACCTTCTGAAAAATAATGTAGATATAGTTGTTTCTCATGAGATTGTCATCTTTAAATTACTTTTGCTATACCTAAAACTTTTTTTTCTTCTATGCATAAATATTAAGAATAAATCCAATATGGAAGAAAACTGTAAAAATATTCTAACATAATCCAGTTTAGTTTGAATACTCAGAGACCTGTAGATCTGGTAGTGCAGTCTGAAGTCATTCATTATTGATTCAAACAGTCATAAATGCATGATGGGGTTACTATAAGACATAGTCACCTATTAATTATACAGGAACCTGTGAAAAGGGGTTAGATAGTTCTTAAAATTACAGATAAGAAAAAATCCTATCACATCTGGTGCATTTTTTTTAATCATTTCCGAAAGCAACGTGAAAGTTAGTTAATGCGGCAAGCAAATCAAATTTTCACAATGGGAATTTGCTTCATTAACAGAAATCTCAAATTTTCACTATTGTTAATAAATCACTTTTCATAATTGCTGAATTAATTTAATTAAATTGAAAAATAATGAGTACTTTGTAAAACATTTGTTTTACACTATGACACTTCTTACAATATTAAATAACTGGAAAGACAGGAATTTCACTGCATCTAGTACATGCTATGTATTTACAATTATATGACACTGCAAGAATTCAGGAAAAGCATTAGATAATTCTTCCTTTTAAACTATGAGGAAAAAAGAGATTCTGTGAACTGCTAGACAAATTTATCCTAGCAACACTTTTAAGCAACTACGGAAGACTCTGTAGCTGTTTGTATTGCCAGTCAAAAGCTCCTGAGCTAGTAAATGGTCTCTTTGCCACTCTATCTGGCCTGATAATGGAGGTAGCATATCAAATTCTACATACTTACTGAAGATAATGTGTATGCTGAACATGGTTAGGAAACAGCAGATCAAAAAAAAATTAAATATGAAGTTTTCCCTATTCTTTTTTTCACTTTCAGTTTATGACTGACAGATATCTGTATTCATCTGAAAGTGAACTTTTGTAGGTCAAAAAAATTTCTTTCTTTCAGAGAAATTCTAGCAAATTTGATTATATGAACATTTTAGATTAAGGTAAAAGCCTTCCCTGCTGCTTTATATCACAGATTTTGTACCTGAGCAGAACATAAATCATTTCACTTTTTCACATCAGGATAAAGAACATTTATTGATGTAACTATCTACAACTAATTGCCTATAAAATGATCAATGTCAGTTATGAATTACAGACAAATTACCCATCTTTCTCCTTCTTCTGTCTTCATTTCATCACAGAAGAAAGGGTGCAATAAAGGATCGCAAAAGAAAGAAAAACAAAGATTCATATATACCAGTAAATCAATCAGTTATACAACAAAACCAACTTTTAACAATTTATCTTGGCTCCTACGTGTAATCCATAATTTTTATCTCTGTGTGAAAATGACAACCTACTCTCTATCATTTTACTTTTTCCCTTCCGAACAACGGGAATGTCCATATTTTGAGCGGGGCAACGGGAATTTAACTTTACCTTGATATTTGAAATATCTGCTTTCCTATTTCCCACTACAAATGGTGCAATTTGAGCACTGCCATTACTAGTCTGTGTCCTTATGGTAGCAACAAACACCTGTGACAGTAATAGCAACCTTTACTGTCACCACACAGAGTGCCTACTCAAATCCTAGTCACAAGGGTAACAAGTATTTATTATTTCTAGAAGACATCCCTATGTTGACTTTCCTTAATAAAATACTCTATTGTTTTCCTAGGTGATCTCTCTAGCATATCTCTAACGTTGTCCTGTATTGTCTTGTAGGACCTTCTGGGAAATGCTGCTGATATATGTAGCAATATGGCTAAGGTGTAATGGACAGCAACACTTGTCTTTGCTGATCTGCAACTCTCTGGAGCTAACTAAATTACTGGATGATGGGAAACAATCCCGCTCTTCCACATCAGTGAACGTACTTTCATACCAGCTGCTAAGACCAAGATAATAAACAGAAATAGATCCCAGGTCTTCTTGAGTCACATCTGAAAGAGGTTATTTATTAGAAATTGTAAGCGTGAGATGCTACTATAGATTTTCTCCAGTTGTGCCACAGTAGCCAGTGTTTTGTTTTCTTACTTAAATTATCAAAATTTAAGTTTTGTTAAGTTTTGCTCTTCTCTCCTTTTCCCCAGAAATTTTGCTAATAGAAAAGGTAGGAAGAAGTATGCTCTTGTCTAAAATTGCTTTGAGATAAGCAAGTCTTTGAACATGGATTAAATATTACAAGAAGGACTGAACATTCCTGATGCTGCGCCATAAGCTCATGTGAATTTGTGTCTTTTTCCCCCTGATCTTTATTCCTTTTCAATTTTACGGTAATTCTTACTATTAGTAATTTGGTTCCTCCTTCATTCTTTACATACTGTGCTCTTACATATAGGAGCATAACCATAGAAAATACTCAGTTTTTGGTCCCCCATTTATTGATTATCTACCAAAAAATATACAATAGTTTGTATTAGAAGTAAACACACAAGGAAGCAAAAACTTAAAGAAATAGCAAGACAGAGCACTAATTTATTAGCATTAAAATATTTCTAATCGTTTGAAACACCTGGGAAACTTCTGTTGGAAAAGTTTTATGTGTGTGAACATGTATACTTCTGCAACCTTCTCTGACCGAGGCACCTTCGCTGTTATATATGAAGGACACAGGATCAACACACAAAAAAGTAGCCATTTAAATACCCATAATCCTAACTCCCTACATCGTCATATAAGAGAGTCCCTAATATAATGTCACTAGTAAACAATTTCAAAGGACTTATTGATTCCCTCAGGGAATCAAAGCTACTTCTACTTAGTGATTGAAAACCTCATAACCTCTCATGGGAAGTGTTTGCGCTTCTATTTGTATTATCTCCGTGTTCCCAGAAAACTATTTACTCTTTATAGCAATACACTTCTTACTGTTATATATGTCTCGTAGTGTTGGAAGGAAAGAAGGAAGAGGAGAATCCTAGTAGCCAGTAGAAAAATGAGTCTCATTTTCTTACTTACTTAAATCCTAATACATGGATTTCTTTGAATCCTGGAAGTTTCTCAAATATTTTTTGCATCTATGGAAAAATATAAAATTATTAATTCAGCGTAAGTTCTACCTCTTAGAAAACAAACCCAGCTTGACTACCCGGACAATATTTCTGACATTTCAGAACTAACTTTAGGAAACAGTCTCAACTGCCCTCTTTTTGGTGCCATTTCTAAATGGCACCAGATGTCAATGTTTAATTAATTGAACCCCATTTCAGCCATGTTATGCCATGTGGGCTCTCTTCAGACTCTTCTTAGTTTTGTTTGTATCATAATGAAGCTGACGTTTTCTTTAGCTGTATACTCATATGTAGCTTCCTATTTCCTACTTTTGCCAAATGAATATTCAGTGAGCAGTGTAAGCAGATGTATCTGCATTCTGTTTTTCATGTAATTTTAAATGTCTGTTCTGGTATACAGATGTACTTCTGAACATTTGCACTGTGATGTTTACTGTAACTCTCCCTTCTTGCCACATTCTGAAATGAATCAGAAATTGAGCTTCAAACTCCATGGCCTCAGTTTTTCTAAGGGATTCTCTGGAATTTGTGCAGCAGTTCATGTCACTGGATGAGATTTTAATTCTGAATCAGCTTCCTCACTCTCACCCTTTGACTGCACTTGTAAAACTGTCTTGTATTGAGCTTGCCCTCCGCCTCCTCCATGACCTATCATCTGTGGAGGAAAGCATGTCAAGTGTATTTCACAGTACTGGACTGCAAATCATCATTCAATATTGCATGTCAAGAACACCTTTGGACTCCTTGAAGTGGACAGATAAAATTTCATGAAAATGGAAAATAATTTAACAATCAAGAAGTTGCAGTTCTCACTGTCCAATTAATTAAATTCACGAAATAACTTAAAAAACAGATTACTGAATTACATCATTATAAGTTCAGTAAACAAAGACTGCAGGCAGTTCCGTTTGAGGATAATACTGGAAATCTCCAGAAAAGCCACTTTTTATCAGCACCGCAAGCACATACTGCATCTATGCAGTATTTGAAACTTAACCAGGATAGTGAAACAGCTTGCACTTAGAAATGCTTGTAAAATTGATGAGAAGCTTTAGTTAATTTTACTAAGAAAACCTTTTGGGAACTGCAAGTCATTAACTGCTATCTGTTAAACTGATAGCTGAACATTCAGTTAATGTTATTAATTATATGAAAACACCACAGATGTCCCAGTTCTTACAGAAACTGTGGTAATGCACAACAAAATGAATGAAGTAATTTGAGGAATAGTTCAGACAATAGTAGCTAATTACTTTTAACATTTATATTGCATTTATTATTACATTTATTGTAGAAATTAAATTACAACTAAGTACTATCCATGAATTCCTGATTAAGCTGGAATGATATTCCTAAAGTTACTGTATTCATCAGTTATCTGAGGATCTGCTGCTGACAAAGGCTTTGGCTTGTTAGCTCGGTGGTTGAACAGATGGCCTAAACCAGGGGCAAAGCTGACTATATAAGAAGGAAACTGTAAGTATCTAGACAGTAAGAATTATCTATTTCAAATGATGGCATTCTAATTCTGTTTCATGGTGAAAGTGTTATAGTTTCATAGTATGAATCTCAGCCAAGCTACCAAGCCAACATTTTGGTGTTCATTCAGCCTCCTTACCTGTAGCTGAAATTTGGCAGCTAGTTGTCGGTACTGTGGAGAGTTGGGATCACTAAGTTCAGGAGTGTACTCCTGATCAGTGAGAGTGACACTGAATTCTACCATTTGCTCCACTGGCATTTCTGGGACTGTATTTGTTCCCAGGTCCTGGAAAAGAAAACAAGAGGGGAAAAAATGGAGAGAAACTATGCTAAATACATTTCAGTATTTAGTAGATAAAAGGGTTCCCTTTTAAACCCATACCCAAAAGATCTTTCTGAACCATACACAACATACACATTGCAGACTTACGTTGTCCAATACAAAACCCATGAGACTAACCCTATAATTCAGGAACCAAGAAGAGGAGAGAAGAGACAAAGTGATGGTTATAGAACATGTTCTAACCTGTTGCTGAGAGACAAAGCTCAGACTGATGGCCTCACTCTGTAAAAGCATGGATGTTCAAATACAGATGTTTTCTTACCCTCAGTCAGAAAATGTTGGTGTATTTCAGCCCACAAAGCTTTGTCCGTGAAGCAGTTTTTAGCTGATAACAACATTGTTGCGCTTGAGCACCTGCCCCATTCACCTGAACTGGCTCCCTCTTCCCAGAGCTCAAGTCATTGCTCAAAAGAACCCATTTTTTTGTCATTAGAAGATGTGAAAGGAAAAAACAATGGAATTCCTCAACAACAATTCAGAAAATGATCTTTGGAATTGCTTTGAATGTTGGCAGCATCATATGCAGCTGTGTGTCAGTTCAGAAGAGAACTATTTAGGTCATCATAGCTGATTTTCCTGATTTGTTAAATAAAAAGAGTTACAGGCACAGTTTCCTTTGTGTGTGTGTGTGTGTGTGTGTGTGTGTGTGTTTTGAACCTAGTCTACTTATTAGCAGTACTTACATATTCTGTATTCTTTAAACACTTTTTATATTTTTGTTTGCTCAAGGACAATCTTACTCTCAGACATGTTTTTATACTGTGGATAAACAAACAGCCACAATGAGAGCAAGATAATATTTGAGAGGAGACTGTTCCAAAAGAGCAAGCTCATAATTCTGAATCCCATAGAGATTTACACTTCTTCTGCCAGGTGAGTTGGCTGCTAGAAGCATCTGTTCCATATGTAACACTTAGATTTTGGTAGCTTCCATGAAGAAAGAGAACAATGAATACATGCAATTATGGTGTGTCAGTGGATAAGAGAGAAAAAAAGATAATTATATAATAAAGAATTAGATAAACAGGAGAGAAACTCTTTCTGCACCCATTGATTTTGTGTAGCTCAGCTTTGCTGAATCATTCCTTAGGACGCATTCATTTTAGAGAAACATGTGTTCTGTGTTGTATGTAAAAATGTGGCTCATCGGTCAAAGGAAGAGCATCCAGTAATGTTCTCTCATATGAGCAGGAGATTAAGGAATACAAACTTTCTACATGGCTGCCCTGTGACTTGTGAGGAACCAGCCTTTAGGCAGCTGGTCACAAAGGACTAGACTGAAAAAGAAGACCTGTAATATGGAGGAACTGGATAATGCAAATCTCCCAGTATATCTCAAACATCACAACTAAGTGATTTTAAAAATATATTTTTCCCCCTATTCTATCTGCTCTTTTCTCCAACTGCTACCATGCAGGTAGGCAATACACAACTGACAACATTAAGGTTATTTTGCTTTCTTAGCCCCTGAGTATGTAATAATTTTGGACAGCAAACCCAACATTTATCTCAGATCACTCTGGTGCAATTCCTGTGCCAGAGTTGAGAGGCTTGCAGCAATAGGATGGAGACTGGTGCATGCCAATTTGTCACAGGTGTGGTGGGAAAAGATTTTGCCAGCATTTCTACTGTTGAATTCATGGTGGTGGCAGCATCGAGACCTTGAGCTCACCCAGGTGGGGAGGAGGTGGCATTGGCATCTTCATACACCCAGTTTGCATAAAAAAATCCAAACTGGCTTTTCCAGGAGCATCTCTGGAAGGACAAACTTTTTAGAAATTGAAAAGAATCTTAAAGCAAATCAGAAGGTAAAGGTAAGGGGGCTGAATCCCACCTGGGGTTCTTCAGCAGTGGGGTCCATCCTAGACCCTCAGGCCCTGGTGAGGTCTTGGTCTCTCTCCAGACAGAGATTCCTGAATCCATGCAGCTGTGCTGAGACCAGGGCAACCTCCCACCTCCCAGGAGAGAGCAGTAGATATTCCCTGTTTGACAGCTGGCTGGCAGAAAAAAAGCAAGAAGGACCAGACCTCTCCCCTGTGTTGTGGAAAGTTCAGGAAGCATGCAGTTTTATATTACTTAATGCAGAAAGTTACAAAATACTGCAAAATAGCCTCTCAAGTCTGCCTAAAATCTGGTTGTCGTATTTTCTTACTTTCTAGTATGTATGCAAGAAATATCATGCACTATTCCACTACAGAACATATGCTAGTAGAACCCTTCAGTCCAACTGTCAGTAATGGAGGGAACCACTCACAGTTTATAAGCACAAAATTTTTAAAAGACTTCCTTCTATTTTCTGCTAGCTGAGCTCAGAAGGAAGAGGTGAGTGAAAAAGTAGGGTAGTGAAAATAGATTGCCCTTACCCTTGCAGGAGTCTTCGTGTCATTAACGATTTCATTGAGCAGTGTGCCGTTAGGTACTGGTACATATGGAGAGAGGGGTATGCCAGGAGAGCCTGGGGGAGAGGAGTGAAAGTAAAATCGGGAAAGAATAGATGTGCACATAAAAAAGTCCTGCCCTTTCTGTGCTGGTCAGGTGCCAGCTCTCTGGAGAAGATTTTCTTGTGGAGGGTGTGCTTAAGCAGAACACTATGGCACTGAAATGTGGTCATGACTTACAGCATGGGTAAAGCTGCTTTTTTAAATAGAATATATGGTATTTTTATCAAGGTCAAAAAATCAGTAGCATAACAGGCAAAAATGACAAAGCATGCATTAATCAGATTGTATGAAGTAAATATTTGATCATTTCTTCTCATACTGCATTATAAATTGCCAAATACGGAAGCTTGATTTTTATCAGTTGAGATCTTTGCCTCTGTTGTAGCCACTTTTCTTTAGGGGCCAATTCAATGCAACAAGAGGTTTTGGCAGAGTTTTCCATCTAGAGGCAAAATTACCATGCTTTAAGTTCCTATCAATAAGATTCTGTCGTATGTGACCCTCATAAAAATATGTGTGCAGTATGTTTCCTCCTTGAAAAAAATGCTCATATTTACAGATTTTTATCACTGTTAGAAATAATTTCTAACATTATTTTAAAGAACTCTGCTACACAAGAGTGTTTGTAAGTCTAATTGGAATAACCTGCTCAAATTAATATCTTGGCATCACTGTAACTTTCTGGATAAAGTCATTCTTTGTTTTCATCTGCTTGCTTATTTTGGCTAACAAAAAGCAGCAGATGACACTCTAAATGTTGCTTAATAACTAAAGCAAAATTCACCCTAATCTCTACTCTCTTGAAACTAGGAAAACATGCATTTAAAGACTGAAACAAACCTGGAATGCTACAGCTGAGTAGTAAACATGCTTTAAAGAAATAAAAAAAATGCTTCTCATAGGTTATTTTAATAAAGCACTCCTATTGTACTTCACTGAAATTGTCATGCGTTTACTTCATTCATTAAATTACAACCTTGAAGATCTATGAATCACTGTTACTAGCAGTTCTATTTAACAGACAGATTGCACAGCAAGCAGTTTTGATTTTACCTGTAGAAATGGAAGAAATGTCCTCCTGCTTTTTGCCACCTGATTTTTCTGTGGATATTTCATCTTTCCTATCAATCAAATAGAAACGAATGTTTTAATGATCAGTACACTGTACTTGCAATGACAAAAGTATGAAAAAAGGTAGAAATTACCCCTATATTAAGTGTACTTTAAATGAGAGAAGTAATTTCTAATGGAGTGTTTGACAAGCTGGTAAACAGGCAATGGATAAGTAGGTCATATTTTGTATTCAACAGTTTATATATTTCCTCTCCTTCAATATGGTATTTGCTCTTACAATGAACAAAAATACTGATTTGATATATTCCTTCACCAAAGACTACCAGTCCTGGCAGGAGTCTGCTTATGAGGTTTCATGACTGATTTTCTCTGAGCAGGTAGAAAGGTGAGGTCACACAGATTAAATTGGTCCACAGGGTCTGTTTTTCCTCTCTTAGAAGTCTATGAAGGTTGACCACTGACTGAAATGGAAGCAAGACTTCTTGTACACTATCTGAACCAACTATTGCCTCCTTTGTCATATCTCATCCTATCAAGATAATTCAGTGAGTGTCTGAGGTTTCTCCTAATTTTAAAGCCAATGGATATTTCATGATTCTACGGGTGTTTCATGGTTTGGTATGAAGAGAGGATAGGTGGACTTCTTACTATTCAATTGTCAGCCTACATTATAACATCATAAGGATGCTTCCAACTAACAACAGTTTCAGATCAGGATTATCATGAATTTTAGGAATGTTTGTTTGAATCAGGATGTAATATTGATGGGTTAACGGTTCCCCTGGTGGACACCTGGAAACTCAAGTAAGAATATGGTGGCTGTGAGGTACAGATTGTCTGCCTTGCATCTCAGGGTTTGTTTTGGTGTCGTTGCTATTATTTTCTGTTGTTAAGTTTTACAGTCATGTCCTGATGAAGAAATTTTGTGATGGAGACTGCTTGCTTGAGTGAAAATCAGACATGGTATGTGTATGTAAGTACATTTTATAATACATGAGTTAAAGATTCCTGCAGTTAAGGCTATAGAGTAATTTCTGCTCTAAAACCAAATTGCTTTTAATTTTTACATTTTGAAAACATTTAAATTCTTAAATAAGAACCTTCTAGCTGACATTTTGAGACATTTCTTTCCTGAAATTGAGCAGTGAAGAATTACAATTGGTTTGGGTTCTAATTAGAGTGTGGAAAAAACCACAACATAGGATAAAAAATCCTGAAAATGGAAACAAATGGAGGTATAATTCCTCAAAATTCCTATAGAAATAGGTGTTATTAAGGTATTACACACAGGTGGAGTGTTTGTGAAAAAAAATATGAGTGAATATACTAAGGGCACTGCAAATGTGTAGTGAGGTGTTAACTGAGACAACATGAAGCTTATAACACAGACAGAAAGGACAGCTGGGTTGCATTTCTATATAAGACCAACCTAGATGTTTAATAACATAAATAAAGAATACTATCGACTCCTATTTTACCACATCGTCTGGAGATCTTGTGTGGTGAGAATTCAAGTATTATTTGTACTATTTTCACAATGTTAATTAGTTATGTGTTGTATCTTTAACTGGAGACTGATCTCTCTCTACACAGCATCTATAGAAGACACAAAATGTTTCCCAAGCAACATGGTTGTAAAGATGAAGTCTAACAATGCATAATCACAGATGCCTGTGTTTCCAGCTAAAATGCGAGTAATTTCATAAAATTTACTTCACCTTTTGAACTCTGTCTATGGAAAGCATACTGTTCACGGAGAGCTCTGAGATCAGTCACTTCACTTATTGCCTTGCTGCTGCTGTTTGCACTAGATTGAGTGAAAGGACTTCCCTTTGGACTTACAGGGGATTTTAATTAGGCTCCATATTATTAAAAATATATTTCTGAGGATGTGGAACACTCAAATCTCCTATGTCATAATGAATAAAGATGCTTAAGAACTCTGTGATCAGGAGATAATACAACTCATGAATGGAAAATATTATTTGCTACACCTGAAAATCTAAGAAATTTTGAAGAATAGAGTCATTAATTAGAGACACAGTGGACAATTATTTGTCTGGCTGTACTGTAGTAATTATATGCAGAGAGGCAGAGTTCAGTATTGTAACTTTTATCCTGCCATTCTCAGACTTTTGAGCATTGCCAGGAGCACACTTTTTTCTCCAAGAGTTTATGGAATAAAACATCAATTTAATTAACACCATCATGATGTCTAAAAATACAGGGAAAAGCTAAAGTAGAAAGCACAGAGTGTTCAGTTTATTTCTTAATGTAACCTCTCAGATAAAACTTTGTTCATCACTCTGACTTCCCTTCACAGAATTATAGCAATTGTGGTTAACCTTTTGTCACACTCCCAATCAACACTAGAATAATGCAAAACTGTGGCTCTGTCAGGGTTTCATGCTCATGTTAGTTTAAGATGACCTTCTGTGGTGTCTCAAAGTTGACAGACGACTTGGACATTTGGTGACCTTAATTATTTATGATTCAATTACTGTGTACTATGATACATACAGTATACACATCTCACAGCACACACCAAGTACACCACAGTGCTATCTGTGTATCTGCTCACATCCACACACATCTACACATATCTTTTTTCAAGAAAGGCAGTAACATCAAGTGACAAGGTTCTACTTGTGCTACTTACCTTTCCTGGAAGGTTCTATGTTTTACTCGCTGCGAAAAGATTGAGAAAAACAGCATTTTACTAGTGGGTGTATCCAACCATTGAGCAGAAGCCTGTTAGTTCTTTCATTTACTGTACTTTTATGTTTTCCTGCTAACCTGCCCCCTCCTCTTCCTGATAAATATTTTGTCCTTATATAAGCAGATAGGGAGGCACTTGAAAGTCTCCCCCAGTTTATAAACAACTGTCAGTAATCCTTACCCGCTGGATTATTTCCAGGTGCTCTTGGGAATTGCTGAAGTTTTTGCCGATGTCGAATATGCAGAAGGTTTCCCTCTGGCAGGCAGTAACCCAGTTCTGATATTCAGAAGTATCAGGAATCCGATCCAGAAAAATACGAAAGGCTTCCCACACAGCTTCCTGGCAGACTGAGTAAGAAGAAAAGGGGCTGGGGATGGATGCTTTGTACCAAAAAGTAAACTTGAAAGCCTTTTTAAGATGATTTGGGATTTACACATTTTACTGTATTTAGTAAAGAAATCCAGCTTCTAGGCATTTCTAGATATTTAGGTCTTTTAGGTATTTTTCAGTTGACAGTCATTTGCCTTTATGCTGAAGGATCAACTGCCTTTGAATTCAGGAATTTTTATTTCTTTCATTTTCAAAGAGAGATTAATTTGGCCTGACATCATCATCATGAAAGAAGAGCAAAAGCAAGCACACTTCATCACCTCAAAGGTACATACATACGAAGATGCATAACTGGGTGTTATAGGAAGAGCAAAGAGGGATGCAGGGGAAAAAACCAAGCTAGCTGTCGTCATACTTGAACAATCATAATTTTAGCTACATACCAAGGTTTTGTGCGTTAGTATAGTTAAGTATGCATAGAATAAGCGAAACAAAATGTATGTAAGATTTTGGTATTCCACACACATGTCACAAAATATTTTAATGATAAAAATATTTCTAAAATGCAGCAGGCGAAAACAATTGGATTATATTCCAAATTTTCAATTTAATTAGCCTTTTCAAAATCTTAAGGACATTCTGCAGCAGGTACATGCTTTGATGTTTCTTTAAACACATTTGGAAGAAAAATGAATGACTTGGTACAGGTAATATTCCTCTGGAAGGAATATTCTTCCCTTCATCTCCACACAGCTGTACCCAGTCATTTTTTTCAATGTTAAATATCTCCTTCATGGTGATGAATCATTCAGTTAAATGCCAGGTTACATCAGACAAGATTAACAACTACTGTGGCTGCAGAGAGAACAGTAGTGTTCTGCATCATTTGAGGAAATGAAAATGAACATAAAGAGAATAGTCAATGGGGGAGACTAATTTATTGGATGCAAACTAACTTAATTACATGAGATTATATAAAACATAATATAATAATGGACAAATTTCACGGAATTGTAGGGGTTGGACGGGATCTCTGAAGATCATCTTGTCCGACCCTCTCTTTTGGCTCACTCCTTATGGAAGAAAGACGTGAAGTTCAGCTGTAGTATATTACAAAATATATTAGAATGCATATTTAGGCTTAATGTCCAGTGTTTTGATCTGCTTTCTAGCAGTCAGAACACTGTCAGGCATTTCAGGGAAAACTTGTAAAATATAAGTTCCTGCCGCAAAGACCTTGCTGTGTAGCACAAAGAGTGAGTGCACAAGTATATGAGGAATGGAATGAAAGTCAGCAGCAGCTCTTGTTTATAAAATAACTGCTCAAAAATACTTAAAAGGGTCTACTTTATGATCTTGCTGAAGTCTTCTCTTTTTGGAAGTTGAAACTATTTCGAATTTTAAAAGATTTGGGAGGATAAGCTCCTCCTCTGACAGCTACTGCCTATCAGAATATAACAGGTCTTTGTGCATCTGTTCAGGTACCAGCCTCTCCCTGCAACCGTAATATTTGGGTTTCACTTCACTCACTTGGCATAGCCTCAAACTAAACATAGAATAGATCCTGGCTATACCTGAGTCATATGTAAAATCACTGAGTGGTCCAAAATGATCTTCAGGCTAGCACAAAGCCAGCAAGGAAGTGCTCTTCTATGTGGACTTTCCTGCTTAACTGTAGAAACACCCATTTGCGAATTTGTCCTCTGCAGTTTTGTAGGATAACCAACCTGGCTCAGTGGCTGCTAGAAGAGAATCAGTTCAGTTTATCCCATCTATAAATATATCCTCCCTTTAATAGATTACTGACTTGCTCATTGCTTGTTGACTCCTCTGATATTGTTAGAGTCAACAAAGGCAGCTCTTTCCAAATGTTGTTTAAAGTTGCTTTTATAGGAAGGGATTTTCAAACATATTAGAAAAAATATTTTTACAAAAAATTGCTAGCAATTTAAGAATTGTTACCTTTAGCACTTTACAAAGTTCATTATTTTGAGATGGGGCACTTATTTTCAGTACTTGACACCTGCTTTGACTTAGAGTGAGATAATTACCTGCATTATCTAAAATACTGGTGTCTCTGAAATTAGTGCAATGAGATTCTTTAAGATGTGGTAGGGATGTACTCACCTAGCTGTGTTAGGGCACCTCAATAGTAACTCAGGAATGATCTACCCTCCCAGCAGAGCAGCTGTACGTGCTGCACGTGTGGTCAGAATATTAAAAAGAATAGCCTGTCTTTTGAAGACATTATGAGCTAGCAGTTAAAACTATTTTCTATGAGTCTTTCCTCACAACTCTCTGGTATCTGTTTTTCTGAGCAGTAACTTCTGAATAAAGATACACTTTCTGATGAAAGTAATCCAGCTACCAGAGTTTAGATAAACATGACACATGGCCAGCTGAGGAGGAGTCATAGCTGATTCCATTCATGCCCCACATGAGAGACAGTCTTTGTGGTAATTTGTACTGTGGTGCATTATTTCAGAGTTGATATAGGGTCTTGGTAAGCTCAGGACATCCAATAACAACTGTCTGAGTTCCTATGTTTGAGCTGCTTTGTGTTGTGTACTCATTCCTGAAATCATAGAATATATGTATTTATGAAAAAAAGGGTGTAATTTTTCTTAGGACGTAGTAAAATTCTCTTCAGATCAGATAGAGTCTACACTACTGTTACACACCTAAATGTGTCATGGGGCATGTAGAAGTGGAAGTGGTCTCCTGGATTTGACATAAAGAAAAGAATGGACCTAAAAGTATGTCTATAAAGCAAAATAAAAGCAAGACTGTCCCACAAGTAGACACAATCTGTAGGACTCCAGAGTGGCTAATAGGTTATTGTTTAATGAAGGCTTGTACTGTGGTTACAGCTTGAAGGGTAACACTTGCATCATCACTTTTTAAGTTCAACCGTTTTTTTCCATTTACCACTTTCATCAGGTAAATTAGGATGCTCAGAAGGGAGGGCTAAAGTCTTGAGTTCAGACCTTTCCTTGAAGGAAAGATATTTTTTTTTTTAGGTTTTAACCAAAGACACTGTAATGGGAAGTGTGTAACTACTCAAAGGAGGAGAAATACCTTTCTCTGAATGAGTGTAAAAATTATTCAACTGCAGTCATCTGCTCGCTTGCTTACATATTGGGAAGTACTCCAGCTGCAGTAGAAGAGCTGGATGACACCTACTCAGAGAATTTTGAGAGTATAGGACACTATATAAAGAATGTAATTTTAAACCTGCTTGCTCTACCAAACTTATAGAGCCCAATGTCCCAGTTGATGTGCTGCTCTCCAAAAAGGTGGTAATGTTGTCACCATCAATTTTTGAATAAATTGATCACAGTTGTAATTCTTTGAGTTTGGGTCAGTGATACTAGCCTTTCCCAGGAGAACTTGTTTGAAGCCCAATCAGGGATGTGACTAGCGAGTGTCGAGGACTTTCTGTATTAATTAGTATTTAAGAAAGGGGTTTTTTTTTTGATCAGCCTTTTCAACACATTTCAGAATTCTGTCTAATGTCATTTGAGTTCAAATTCAGTCCCACAATAGATATCCAATACGTTTGTACCTATAGGAATGGCTACAGATATCAGTGTAGTTTACCCATGCTTCCTGTGTCAAGTGGCTGCTAAAGTAAAATTTTTGCATCTCTACATCCAGGTTTCATTTTAGAAAGAACTAGATGATACCCTGAAAGAGAGCTGAGGAGCAGCAAAGTTACATACACGTATGTCAATGGTTGGTTGGAGACCAATATAAAGGACAAATAGACATGCAATGTTGATTTAGAGAGTAGATGTTACCTTAGATACTTGTGTACAGTTCCAGGTTTTAGAATTAGCTTTAGACTACCTAGTTGTAGAACAAAAAAAAGAAAGCATTTTTCTAATAAAAATTGGAACAGCCACAGAAAAAAAAAAAGACTGGCACAGGTAGATGGAATAACAGAGGAAATATAAGAAACAGAGGACTATTTCCACTGTGTGCTCTAGTGAACTGAAATTGAAGTCATGACTCTATAAACTCTGTATGGTCAAGAGCAGAAAAGAAAGGACTGGAAAGGGAGGTATTAGTTGGGGAAAGGCAGAAAAAGCATTCTAGGCATGTTAAAAATAAGACTAAAGTCTTGACATGAGTGATTGGTAATTATAGAATCATAGAATAACCAGGTTGGAAGAGACCCAACAGATCACTGAGTCCCACCATTCCTATCAAACACTAAACCATGCCCCTCAGCAGCTTGTCCACCTGTGCCTTAAACACCTCCAGGGAAGGTGACTCAACCACCTCTCTGCGCAGCCTCTGCCAGCGTCCAATGACCCTTTCTGTGAAAATTTTTTTCCTAATGTCCAGCCTAAACCTCCCCTGGTGCAGCTTGAGGCCGTTCCCTCTTGTCCTGTCCCCTGTCACTTTCAGGTAGTTGTAGAGAGCAATGAGGTCTCCTCTCAGCCTCCTCTTCTCCAGGCTAAGCAACCCCAGCTCTCTCAGCTGCTCCTCATAAGGCCTGTTCTCCAACCCCTTCACCAGCTTTGTTGCTCTTCTCTGGACTCGCTCCAGAACTTCAACATCCTTCTGTTTGTAGCATACTTGACACTGTTACAGAATTAATGCAACTACAGATGAACCGATATATTTGTCCAGTGGCTGATGAATAGTTTCATTACTTGTCTTGAGCTGGCAGGATTAATTCTGAGCAGCAATGATGCTACCTGTTGCACTCTTAAAAAAGATGCTGCACTTTTGTGTAGTAGTGCAAGCGTATCGTCATGTTCTGACATGCTTAAAGACTATGCAATTGCACTGAGTTCATTAGTCCTTAGATGATATTGCTTTGTTCTTTTCTGGTAACTATCTCTCTTGAACCATGCTGATGTACACGTAACAATTGACTATGTAAAAATAAAACATAAAGCAAATATAACCTACAGTACCTATAGTCAAGAACAAGATTTGGGAAATTTTTGTGAATTTCGGGAAATCCTTTCAAGGAGGAAGTACATGCTACAATCAACATCTTACCTCTTAATCTGTAGTAAGCTTGATGACTGGCTAAAATCTGCTTCACTGATTCTTGTGGGCAAACTTTCACACCAGTTGAGAAAAAGGATGACCTCTTTGTTCGATGTTTTGCCATGTCAAATATCCTCCTTATGGTTGATACTCTGGACCTCTTTGTTGTTCTTTCTGTTTTGTCTGACCCTGAGGCATCTGCAAGATGTTTGGCTTCACTACGGTTTATTTTATTAGGGATTTCTGGAAAAGATAAAAAGTAAGCATGTACATCAACACACATTGTGTGGCTAGAATGTATCCAATTCATGTCTAGAAAATGGCTGTGAACCTGAGAGTTTTCTGTCACTTTATATTGGTGTCAATGACCTGGTTAAATTACAGTACTGAGGAGAAATATCCTGTGATTACATGTGGGAACTGGGACTCAAGAGACCTTGTAACTAGTTTCCTTATATCTCGACATTTGACCCCAGAACCTACAGGGTAAAAGTTTCAGAAGACCTAAATATTGTTTTCAAAAATGACTTTGGGTTAGATACATGAAGGGCACTGAAGTGCTTGAACTTCATGCTACAGCATCTCATTAATGAGCACATCAGTCTGTAGAGACACAGTACAGTGATGATCTGGGGCCTGGGGGAAGTGAACCACCCTGGTATCAGTTTACAGTGTAAAAAGATACCTTTGTGAGCCGATTAGTACTATGAGAAATATTTGTACCTTAAATCTACAACCTTTTAAGATATTCTTATTTTCCCCTTGGCCTTCAAGGTACATCTCGTTTCACATCAGGTTCATAGCTTTAAACCCATATCAGGAACTGGACCCTGAAACACTTTCAAAAGCTGAAGAGAAGTTTGATTGTCTTTGAGGAAAAGAAGAGCTGTTTCCAGTCTCCTTCTTTTATGCCTTTTCTTTTATTCCTCTACCCTTCCCTCACATAAACTGAAGTATTAATCAGAACAGACTACAATTATGTTTCTTTGCCACTGGATGATATTCTCTGGCAGTGTATCTCAATAGATCTTTCAATATTCCTGGTAAGGTGGAACAGTTAACGTAGAAAAATAGTGAAATCAGTGAGTGGGAATAGAAGACCTAGGCTTAAGTTTTATTTATAGAACTATTCAGTTATGAAAAATGGATGTCAAAGTAGCCTCAGGCGTAGGAACTTCCGTGTTTAAATTCAGGACTTACTTGGTTCTAAGTATTTTAATGCAGTATTATATGATGTAGCAACTAAATTTAATATCAAAAAAGTTAATGACAAAAACAACATACATGATAGACATTTAAATGAGATAAATTTTAGCAGTTTGAAAAGTTATGTGATGGGAGAAATTAGTACCTTTTAGATTATGTTCCAACATTTTGTATACATATTAATACAATGTTAAAATTCATTTGGAAATACCGTCTTTGGCTGCATTTTCAAAAGCTTGATAGTCATCTTAGATGAAAAATAAAGAAAAAAGTAAATGGAATAAAGGATGTTTTGAAAGAATTGATTTGAAAGAAAAGTATAAAATTTATAAATAATTGGAATACTTTAAGGGATAAAATGAAAGACAGATGGCATGTGTCTACTTGAATACTGGCTAATCAACTGAAAAAGTTACTTTGAAGAATGGTTGAAAAAAATTATAAAAGAAGAATAAGAGGAAATAATAGGGTTCAAAAGGAACAATTTCAGTTATACTACCCGAAAAATTAGGAGTAAAAAATTATCAGTTTGCCAGAGAAAGAAGTGTCATGTTGCACATACCAAACACTAATTATAATGTTCTTAAGAGATTCAAGAGAAAATAAGGAAGGGAAAAACACATTATCTTGACAATTTGGAATGGTGTTAATTAAATGTTTAAAGAAAAGTAGGCAGATAAATGAAACAAGAAAAATAATTGAAAAGCATACTGTTACCAAAAGAATAGTGATTGAAGTAAAGAATGGGAAAAAATTACCATAAGTGTATGTATATATCTGTCTTAGTTCTTATTTAACTTCAGAATGTGCACCCAATGCTTACTGTGTAGAAATCACATCAATAACACTTATATTCCAAGGCAAGTGGTACTTTCACATGGAAAAAAGTTGACTGCTTGATTATGATCAATATTGTATGAAGTATGGGAAGTTACACAATGAAGAAAATGGGTGATTGTTATTGTTTTGTAAAACATACTAGAGGCAGGAACCTGTAGGCCTGTAACTGTCTAATTATCTCATGGTAATTTAATATGATGATGTAGTCACGTACTGTTTGTCATTAAATGAAATGGAAGTAATATTTCCACAGTAATGTTAGATCATAAACTGCGTAAAAGAAATTTCCCCAGTGAAAAAGTTGCTCTGGGTCCATGAGAAACCATAAGTGGCCAATCACTGGATCACCTGAGACACTGAATTACCTGACCAATATATGAAGTGAGAGTGGAAGATCCGATACATTAATATCTCAGAGTAGACCCCTGAAATGCTCTGGAAGAAAATACTGAAAATCTGCATGCAAAGTAGTCATTTGTAAGTCTATTACCACTTATGAGGTGTACTAACAGTGACAGCCCAGCTGTCCAGGCAAACTGACCGATGGGAGCCAAGGACTTTGTCACTATGTTCTTTGACAGCTTTGGTGTGGAGCAGAAGTCTCTATTGAAGGATTTACTTCCTTCCCAGGATTTATCCCGAAGTCATTAACTTGAAATAAAAATTATACTATTCATAAAAGTGACAATGGAGATTATTTGCAAATGATTGTTACAATGATTTCAGATTGTCGGTGTTAGGGTCACTATTTGGGCTTTTCAGTCTGAGAAAGTGACCATATGCTTCCAGTTATCCCTGTTCTGCTAGCCTATTCAGAGTAGGTGTAATTTTTTTTTCATTCTTATCCTTGAATTTCCGTTTTTTTTTGTTAGAGGGATCTGTTGCTTATGCTTTCTGTAATAACTTTAATACCTGTTGTGTCTTATGATTAGTAAATTTCCCTAACTAGAGTAACTTTTTATTATCATCAGTTCTTGAAATTACATTTTTACTAAATATAAGCACGATTTGAATTGAAGGAAGCATCAAACTCTTTCTCCACATGACAGTCCAATACTTATTTCCTCACATTTACTGAATATGAAGGGAACTAAAGGCTGTCCTTTGGAGCAAATATTACTTGTTCATAATTCTTCAGATCTGTTCCTTCCTCGGCGTCTTTGAAATTCTGAACTAAAATATTCAGCCTAAGACATCCAGATGTTTCAGCTATGTGCTTTATTATAATATTCTACCATCTACAACTTTATAGATGCTTTACTTTCAGTTCCCTGATTTGAAAAAAAATCTGAAAAGGTCTATGCAATTATGACATTGAACACGTATATGTTAGCTGATCCATTTTCTTTTTACTATGCAGCATAGTAATCAAGCCAGAATGGAGCACATTATACAGGGTACATAATTTGATCATATAAAAATAATCCAAATAATACTAGGTTGCTTTACTATTCTTAAAGGTAATATTTTCTTTGTGAATTTTTTTTGTTCTCATTCTCATTTCTTAAATAAACGTATGTGGTTAAGATATTTAGTATTTACCCTGCACAATTTGACTTATTTATGTCTCATGTTTCACAAATGTCACTATCTCAATTTTGCCTTTAAGAGGTATGTCTAATGGGTTTCTAGAAAAAGACTTTAAAGCCGTTTATACAATTGATCAGCAGAATTTTCTCTACTTTTATAAATACAGGAGCAAGAAGATTGCATTTAAAACATTTTTGTATAACTGCAGTGAATATTTTTCTATACATTTCTATAATTTTCTTACTGTTAATAATACCAGTTTTGGGAGGACTCCAGTTTTGGTGTGCATTTGGGGTTTTTTTCAGCCACGTAGGTGATCTCTGTGTAGGAATATTTTCCTACAGAATCAGTTTGGGAGTAAAATTATAGTTGATTGACCTTAGAAAAATAAGACGTCATTGCATGCAAAAAGAAAAAATTAATATATGGTAACTAAACACTTTAGCAAAATTTCCAGGTGACAAGAGGACAAAGCTTTTGAAGTCTGGATAATTCGTCATTAAAAGCATCACAAGATTTGACACGTATGAAAAAGCAGATTGTTCTGAAAAAATAAATAAGACACACTGCCTCCACAATAAAATAATTATTAATTTTAAAAAATTGCATTTAAGGAGAACTGCTGAAATATTACAAGAGGAAAGTTTGCCAAAGAGGGTTAATTCAACAAAGATCCCATAAATATGTTATGATCCAATCAAACATACAGCAGGGCCAAGAGCCGCTGTGTTAGTAATTCAACTAGTAACAAAACCATGGGAAGTACAAGGAGACATAACATCCCAGATGCTTTGTTTAGAATCAGTCTCCTTGTGTCATGGGGGCAGTGAGGACCCCAAATTCTAACGACACTTTCCAGTGACAGACAGAGAGCTCATGACATGTCCTCTCCTCACGTTCCCCTTTTAATCTTTTTCTTATGTTACATAGCTTCACTCCCAGTTGTATGGGAGAATTCTGACTGCACTGAAGATGCTTAGATGAACAGGGACAGATCAAAATACAGCATGGCTTTATCATCAAATGTAACCTAGATCCTGCATATGAATACCTATGTTGTCCCAGACAATCATACAATAAACACATTTTTTCCCCTGAGATGTGGAATTAGAGGCCCCTTCCTAGTACTCTTGCTGGTGTTCAGGGCTACCTTGGTTTTTTTTTCACACACTATAGTGTCGACTTATTTTCACAACAGAGACTGTTCATCACTTTAAAAACTGGAAAGTGTGGAATCCCATATTAGAAAAATTAATCATAATATTTAATGTCCTCAGGTCATGCCTCTGAGATATTAGTATCCTTCAACGCAAGATTAGATATCTTGCCTTTAGTTATCTTTGTGTTGAATATATTTAACATTTTTTTAGTGCTCAGAGTGAAAGAACTTTGAGACTACTGCTGAGGGGACTCATCCTCAAGAATTGTGGCATCATGGTGGGTAGTGGGTCTTACCTGGGAGCTAACTGGACTAGCTGAGGCACAGAAGAGAACTCAGTGTGGATCTTGTTTGTTCTGGTTTAGTGCACTTAGCCACTGAAATGTGGGGTAAATGAGGAGCAGCCACTACTGTGGGGATGTTTTAGTAAAAGCTAAGGAGCCTACACTGATGCATTGCTTCAGAAGATGATGAACACTGGCCACAGGAGAGTGCCTGTGTTCCTGAAAAAGAGGAAGAGGACTAGGAATTTTATTGAAAGTGATTAATATGAATTTCTGCAAATTAATATTGACAATGATGAGCTTGGTACTTGGGGCCAGGTCCTAGCCTCCAGCTTGGAAGACCCTGTGTTCAGTTGACCGATGTCCATTACTGAACTTCCTGCACAGGTACCACAAAGCTGATGTCTATATACCCAGTACTACAGAAGCTTTTAATCTACAGTATGTACTAATAATTTGTGTTATGCAAGGCTCAGCATCACTTTACATGTCAGGGAGGTGCTAGGACCTGCCTGTGCAGTGGGAACTTTGTACTGAAAACAAAATTAATCTGATCTCTCTGTCTTTGGTTTGGATTCAGGATGGGAAAATGTCACCAGCACATGTTCACAGGCTGGGCTCAAGCTCTCTGTGACACAGGAGAGGAGCTCTAGGTTCCTGATTAAAAGGTAAGTTCTGTAATTTTCAACCGTTTAAAGACTATGTTCCTGCTTTGAATTAGATCTGTACCAAGGGATTTTCCTTCTTGAGAATTCAGGAAAGTGGTGGATTTTCAAAAATCTTGCTTCTTTGCAGGAATGTGTGATGATGGTCCTTTAAGCATATATGGAAGAATATGAATTTTGTTACTATTAACACAGTAACTAAATAAGGCAAAGCTCACATGAATACTTATGTATTGTATTTCTGTCATTATCCTTATGTTACAAATATTAAATGTTTGGTTGTAGTGAAACAATCTACACCACAAGAACATACATAGAAAAAACTGGAGAAGAACGTCATAAATGACTTTGAAATATATGCTATAGCAATGACAATAGTAAATGTCTACATTTTAATAAAAAACCCCAAAACTTTGTTTTAATTATGTTACATTCCAAAACAGGAGATGGCATTTTTGCAGAACACTTTAACCTGGATTTACATTTCAGTATCAAAGATCACTGTTGTGTGTCGGAATTTCAGTAAGTGTGGAGAATTTAATTCCTTTATGTTGGTAATACTGAGAAACTGAACTAGATATAAACCCTCAGCAGTTCCCCTCCTCACAGATACTCACACAAATATATGTTATTTTCTATGCTAAGTGGAGAACCATAATTGTTAAATCAATCAATTTAGGAAAAAACCCTAAGAAGATAATTAGAGACAAATCTTATGAAATTTCTGCTTACATGTTGTAACAGAGAAACATATTATTCTCTACCTCTCTAAATACACAATTTCTTAAAATCTTTGATGTGGTAGCTATACAATTCATGGCAAGATAACTAAAGTGAATTATCTACCTACAATAGAAAAGAACAGAAAACATAATATGCCACTGTTAAGATTCTCCTGCTCTTGTGGATGTAGTTGTCAAATACTGACTAACAACGAATCCATGCTCACAATAAATGCATTCTGTACCAACCACAAATATTGATCATACTGAAAGCTTTATGAGTCAACATGTGACTTTGACTCATTTTCTTTCTACATGAAAGAGAAACTCCTATTTCCTTGTCTTCATGTGTCTCATTTAAGATGGAAATATATATCATCTCTTTCAGACACAAATGCAAATTCTAGTGAAGAATCCTCCTTGTTATTCACCAACTCACTAACTACTGCCACTTGAATTCATGGAAAATATAAAAGGCACTCTATGGCAGTCTGTTACCAACACTGAATCCTGTAATATTCTGCTTAAGGTCCAGAACTTGGGCTAGAAACTGCTTTGAAACCTGATTTATTTTAATGTTGATGTATGAAACACATATCAGTTCTTCTCTGGCCATCTTGGAAGCATCCAGACTGAAATATTGCTCTATTATCCTATACTGTTTACATCAAAGAATGAGAGAAAATGCTTTAAGGGTTTCAGTAGTTCTTTGAGGGATCTGTCCAATCTGCAGTGCTAAAACACTTGAGCAGCTCTGAGATTAATTTTTTAATCGTTCTTACTCAATATGTACAACTGTCCTCTGAGAAAGTCAGTGAGACAGCATAAATTTAAGTTTCAATGACATTTTGCCATACATTTCAATATTTTAACAGCTGCAATGGCGTGGGTCAAAGATTCACAGTACAAATTGGTTCTATTGAGGTGTTCAAACCTGATAACGATTAGAATGGTTGGCATGTGAGAAGGCTTTCAAGAGTCAGAAGCCACAGTGCCAGCCCTTTGCTTGAACTTGTGTAATTTGAACTGTTCAATTTTACTCACAGCTTAGGGACACATCCTGCAATGCAGTCTATAGTCTCTGGTTAATTGACTCCACCTCATTTTGACAAGAGGGCCTTGGACTTAACCTTACTTAACTTAGTTATGTGTCAAGCTGCCTAGACCAAGTTAGTTTGGGAGGACAGTAGGAGGTCGCCTTGTCCAATTCCTTGCTTTAAACAAGGTCAGCTTTGGAGCTAGATTAAATTAATCAAGTTTTGAGGGAGAAGAAGAAATTGAAAGGATTAGAACCACCTTCATTTTTTGCTGTAATCACAAATTATAAAATGAAAGATGGATGTATTACTGCTTTCTGCTTGAAACTCCTGGGGCTTCAATGATCTGCGTTGACTCCTGTATGAAAACGTATACCTGGAACATACTGAATAAAACTGTTATTCCAGGTGTCAGGGTTACCAATATTGTCGACATACAGTTGGATAAAGTTTGAGAGAGGGACTGAAAGGATTCAGTGGCCAAGGAAAATGTAATTTTGGTTCTGCACTGATGCAGAAATTTAAAATCCTGTAGAACCCTACCACTGAAAAGATAAATGCAGTGGCCTAAGTACCTTAGCTATGTAGCTATGGCTCTGGGTCCTACTGATTTGCAGGCATCTACGTAATGAGGCAGTTGCTTTGACAATCAACCTGCTAAATTCTGATACTGTCCTTCTTCATGACTGCAATGCCTCTTGTAGGCCAGGGCTTCAGTTTCAATTTATACTTTAGATCCTGATGTTTATAAGAAATGAGGATGGCTGTGTTACTCTGTCAGAAAGGTATATTGCAAGGTTAAAACTAGTGGGATGCATCCATACTGTGATAAGCCATGGTACAATTAAGTAAGTGTATATAAACACATCTATGCTGTGGGAGGCATCAGGGTATTCCCACATGATTGTAAATCTAATGTTTTCTTTATATACTGCTATTCTGAAGTGTCTGTCCTGTAAATACTGGCTGGTAGTGACTAAATGCCAGTATATTTGTATATACATGAAAACATATAGATAGATTTTTCTTTTTAGGAAGCATGTTGTTCAGTATCACGCATTCCTAAGGGGAAGAAATTGCTTGAAAAGCAGCTGGGCTTGCAAAGTGCATGGAGAGTGCAGGACAGAACACTCTGCTCCTGATAAAAATGGAAGAACTTTGTGAAAGAGAATGAGTAGATTTTAATCACAAAGGGACTGGGAATATGATAGAAGTACAAAAACAGAGGGGACGAAATATGTTTTAAACATTTTAAAGGCTATAATGCAGTAGAATGTATGTACAGTTTTCCTTTTGGGAAGAAGATAGTGTGTTTGCTAAATCTGATGAATGTTGACCGTGCCACTTAGTGAACTGCAGAAGCCACTAGGACACTACAACTAGCAGAGAAAGGAAGAATAGCATGAACAATAATCTGGACTTCTGGCACGTTATTTTTACAAGCACTTATTTTATTTCAGCCTGTAAATGAATGCCCGGTAAATGGAGAAAGCTTTTAATGTTTACAGTAATCTTTTTGACCACAGTTGTTTTCAGAGAAAAAAATCTCATGCATCTAACTGTTCTGTCACGTATCGTTTACTAATCACTATGATTTGGGTGTGATCTGAAGTTAAACTTTAAGATTCAGC
Source organism: Coccyzus lansbergi (assembly GCA_033558105.1). NCBI lineage: Eukaryota > Metazoa > Chordata > Aves > Cuculiformes > Coccyzidae > Coccyzus > Coccyzus lansbergi. Next base: position 432,590 of record JAUMJK010001428.1, read on the forward strand.
AACAATATTCTAGTGTTTTTATTCAAGTTTGGCTTTTAGCCAAGAAATAGATAAGATTAAAACCTTCACATAATCCAGTGATGCATTTAATTGGGGGAAAAAGTTTTACTTTTCTTTTGTTTATAAGCACAACATGGAAAGGTAGCTTTAACTTGGAAATCCTTGTTTTATGTGTGATAATAGAAATTAATCTTAGTGTAAAAAGCAGATGTCTTCTTTTTCTTTCTTTGAAGATTTATGCTGACTTCCCTTATTTCGGCTCAATTTTTCTTACCCCTTTTTCAAAGGCAGTTGTAGTAATCAAGATTTGCAATATTTATTGCTGACTTGGAACAGCTGAGAGGGAAGGGGTAAGTCAAAATGAATTAAAATGATTTGACAGAGCACACACAAAGCCCTTGTGTCCTAAAGAATGACCAAATAAACAGGATATTTACTTGCTGAATAAAAAATAACTCTGAACAGCCTTGAACACTCTCTGACTCCCTTATGTTCTCAGTCTCATGTTAGGATACGCTCAACATCAGTGTACAGTTTGAGGAGTTCAAAACTCCTCTCTATTTTCCTAGTTAGTTAGTGTAGTTTTTTGGTGGTTTACAGTTCAACATTTATATTGGGCATGTAGGCTGGGGCTTTTTTTCCTTTTTTTTTTTTTTTTTTTGCTATCGTGAAGATTTTAACCCCCTCACTTTCCCTTCCCATTGTTAGAAATAGTTTGTGGCAAAGTGGCAAAGACCTGAGTTCGTATCCTGAGGTATTTTCCTGGACTCTGGCAGTAGTCATGGCCAAAGATTACACTGTATTTCTAGTTTTTATACTGCTCCCTACAGTTTCCTCTTTGTTTGCTGTGCAATTACAGGTGCTGCTGGAAAGCTTCACAAACAACTTGGAGAAGGACTCTTTATGTCATAGAATAAGGAGGGGAAATAAGGACCAAAAGACATTACTGAGTAAGACCCATTTGTTAATCTTGAAGTAGAGACGTGAGTAAAACAGGAATTTGAATTTAAGATAGTTTTGATTGTGAGAGAAGGGAAAAAACCCAACAGATTAATCCCATGTTTATTCTTTTAAAATGGGAGTATTTTCTATCTGATTTCCTAGTTTGTCACAGTTGACATGCACTGCAAAATTGAATAGCCCTAAAAGCCTCAAATTATCTATGTTAGGATGGCTAATGAGTGATTAATATAAGCATACAAACTACTGGGAGAACATGGTGCTTTAGAAAAGATTTTCTGTAAGTATCTGACCCTTATGCTAATTCATAAAATAACAGTTCCAGGAGCATCTCTGGTCTACTCTGGAAAAAACTTTCTTAACTCAATCATTACATCTTCTGAGATTTGTGTGTGTATATTTGAAATAATACAGTTTTAAAATATTATATATGCCATGACTACATGGTAATAAGAAGTAATCATTATGCATTTGCACATACCACATCTAGTTTATAAAACTGGTGGGAAGTAATTTTGCCAATTATTTGTCACAGTCATATATAGAAAAAATATCAGTCATATATAGAAAAAAAATTTTTTCCCTTGGAAGCATGAAAAATGAGAGAATTCCAGGACTGCTAAATAAGCAAGATGCTATTCAAAATTTATTATTCAACATTTCTTCCTGAGCTTCCCGGGTTTTGATAAACATCCTGTGCACCAAACCATCTGTTATATCTCTTAGGAGGATAATATACAATTCTGAATTTCTCTCTGTCATGATATCCTCCCAGAATTTTGCCAAAATCTTTAATGGGAAATGTGTTGTAACATACAAACACAACTTTCAATGGGAGAAACTTTGTGACCCCACTTTTTGTTATCACTTTCTCAGTTCGTAATTATAAATATGGACTGTAATGATACCATCAAGCATCCAATAACTACCTGGAATTCATTGCATCTCTTTCTATCGTGGAATATGCTACCAAAATGCAAAACCCTTGTGTGTTTTGATATGCCTTTTCTTCTTGTCAGACATGAGTTATCATTGATTCTCTCATTTTTTTGCCACATTTCCAAAATATTATTAATGATTAAATGACGCTATTTACAGGAAATTAAAAAGTAAAAACAAGGATCAACAGAATAGAAATCTAGTGTTACCCAACATTTTTCCCAAGGATTTTTTCGGTACTGTAGTTGTCCACTACAGAAGATTTACATAATTTCAGTGAGATACAGTAGGGATTTTTTTTTTTTTTTTTAAATAAAAGCTATGAAAAGAAAAGCAAGATAAAAAACCAAAAACAACTATGATGGGTAAATAAAAATTTCCAGGTAGTATTCACAGCAGACTATGTTTCACACCACCTCTTTGACAAATATTTAAATACCATCAAGGAAACTTCTTTTTATTAATTTAATTTCTTTTCATTTAATTAACATGCCTGTGATTGACGTAAAAATAGGAGGCCATTCACTTGTGCAATCATGAAACAGTTGCAATGTTGGCTTTTAATTCAGTAATATAAATATCAAAGCATAGGTGGAAAGGTTAGTAAGAAAACTTCCCTAGAATTAAGCATGTTCTCCAGAGCTCTAAAGCTATTGAATATAGAACAGAACATGGAAAAACACATCACCGTCTTTTGGCTTATTTTTATTATTGAAAAATACTTAAAAGTGCTGTGAACTTTTAAATCTTTTTAAAACAAACAATAATGACCTGTTGTTTTCTTGCAAGTAATTTTACAATTACTATTAGTACAGTTATCCTAACTAGTACTGCTATTTCTTGTATATGTGTCAGTATGGTTTCTTCCTCCAGAATTAGTATATCATTTTGAACTTATTTCTAACAATGGTTAGTAAGCACAAAGTTACTACTCTACTATGTTCTCTTCATTTCAAGGATAGCAGACCATCTTTAACAACATGATGACCTTTCAGTTATTTTTTCCCCTTCCATATAATTGGTTTTGAAATCATATTTTTTCATAATAGAACACAAGCAGTTAAATCAAAACTAAACGGCATCTTTTGTGAAACCTGGGAAACGCGCGTAAGAAATCTTGCCCACGTTTCATTTTCCAACTTTATAGCAATGTCGTTTACTATACAGTCTCTAGCTGTATATTTCCAAGCAAACAATTCTGTAATGTGAAAATATCTTTTTCTCGCTTTTTTCCCCCCCAGTATCTGCCATGTAAATTAGTATAAAGCTCTTAGATATTGACTTACCTCTGTCTCCCTGAACTTGGAGAGCAAAGTAAATGATCAAAAATATGACTCCAGTTTTCAAATGCATGCTGTCTCTTGATCATTCACAGTTTTCAAGAACAATCGTGCAGGAAATAAGAATATTTAGGTCAAGCAGAAGAATTTTTTTTCTCAAAGAACTGAAATTCGCAAATGTCTTCCCTTCTTTGAAATTATTTTTCAGGTGTCACCAGCCTTGGACAAAAATGAATTGCAACTCGACAAAGAGAGTAACAGGTACCAGAATGCAAGAGCTGGACAAACTCCTCCAACACACACACTTCCAGCCCAGGGGACCAATAGACAGAGACAGGGACTGGAGTGGTAAGACAAGAGTGACGAAGTTTTAAAAAAAAGCAGTGTCTGTTTCTGGAATAATCTGTTTATCTGCTGCTCAGACATAATCCCTCTTACGGTCCAGCTGGAAGAGCTTTCTTCATCTTATTAACCTTCTGGAGTAGCATCTGTCAACCCCAGAAGACTTCAGTAGCACCACAATAAACAACGGAAGTCTCTTCTAGTGCCCATTGCTTCCAAACATTGATCCTTTGGGCATTCTGGAGTTATCACATGTCAGCAGAGGCAAAAACATGAGTAGAGCTAATTGTACTATTTCCAAATCAGTGTTTAGAAACTCAGAGCATTTCCTTTGAAAAGGAAGACAGCCTTTTCTGAAAGAATGTACTACACTCAGCTTTTCCACTGCGTACGTCTTGGAAGCCCCTCTCTCTTCTCATTCCAAACCTCTGCTGTTGAAATATTCCTATCAGAGCAGAGATGGTAATGTTCTGTGACAGCAGTGAAATGATGTGACTCAGCAGTAAAAGTGCAGCAGTGTTCAGGGCTGGCACGATCAGATGCCCACTTGGGAGTGGGGGAGGGAAGGTGCTGCATGGAAGGAGAACAAGAAATGCTGCTGGGAAATGATGTTTTGAACACATAGTTATAACCAGGCCAAGAACTGGCAGTGAGTGAATACACTTTTGAAACAGCTCTGTTCCAGCTTCACAAATAACTGGTCCGGTTACATATTTAGCATGTTGAAGTGTTCCATAGTTGCCTTTTATTTCTCAGATTTTTTTTTTACTGTTGCATTACACCTAAAAATCTACCAGATAGGCATCTGTAATAGTTTGTCCCCCTTAGAGATTTTTGTGTGACTGTGTTTTAACATAGGAAGTGTCTAGACTGACAGGAAGAATACGTTTTCTAGCACTGTTAAGTACAAGTTACTTTAAGAACAACCTTCATTTGAACCCAATCAATATTCTATTTTTACTTGGGATTTAAAAAATGGTAACCTCCCTCTCTTCCCGAGGTTGCCTAATTTTAACTACTCAGACCAGTTAATACAGGGGCTGGGCTGGGACCAAATGAGATCCTTATTTTTTTTCCATTTCCACAACCTTCTGATTTTCAGTGCTTATTTTGATGCTTTATACAAATAGTTTCATGCACACTGATTTATTGTTCTAATAAAACAAATTAAGAAGACTTTGCCAGCAGCACGATGCAAGGCAACAGTGGAGAAGATCAGGATTTCATCTGGATAAAATTTGCGTTTTACATAAAGATCATTCTTTAATATCTTATGTTTTTGTATTTTATGTATCATAATCATATGGTATGTAGTGTAGTCATATAAGTACTACTTCTATTAATCAGGTAAGCATTAACAAGCATCTATATGCATGGAATAGTTGGAAAGATGAAGTTCCCACTATACATTATCTTATTTTCAGTCTGCAACAATTGGAAGTGTGGGTAATTTTTCTGAGGGTGGGGGAATCCACTGTTTCTAGTGACAGGATTGGGAAAAGTCACAGATTATTTCCTTAGAGCACCCTAGGTAGAAAACTCCCTAGGGAACTTGCTAGGAAAGGCATCTTCTAATTCTTTTAGGAATCTAATTTAAGCATCACACTGAATTTTGAAAATGTGTAACAAAGAGAGTCATTTAATTGCTAGCAGAGACTTGTCAGTGAAGCCTGAGCCAGGAATCTGAAATCCTTTATCAAAGTTTTAGTTTAAAAATGTACTTTTGAGTCCTTTATGTGTTGGAGAAGACAAACTTTTAATACAACATTCTCTTATCTTTCAGAGACAGAGGAACAGGAACAATTCTAGAACACATCACAGTGTTGTTTAGTGCCAAGGTATGACTTTGAAAATATCGAGCTCTATAGGTAAACTGTGGCTAAAAATTTGTAGAGAAGGAGACTGCTTGCTTTGAAATGATTCTTAAATGATGCATATTTCAAATTGATTTCTGTTAAGGCAGTGCCTTCCATGTATTTCCATTCAATTAAGAAATTTTGTTACTAACCTTGATAACTGCCTCAGTGGAAGCAAACAAGAACGATAAACACTCATTAAAGATAAAGCAATATTATCTAGGGACCACTCCATCTCTAAGTAATGTAGTGTTTAATTATAGGTCACTGTTAATTAATCCAGAAGTGCTTCTTCTGATTGGTTTTTTGTCAACAATAATTATATATAGTTAAAGACGGGATTAAAGAAAATTTACTGAAATTCAATGGCATATTATAAATATATTACCAAAACATACAAATGGCAAAACTGGCTACTAAGATACTCAATCACCAAGGATAAGTGTTTGCAAATTGGTTAAATCGGACTCTTTAATGGTCACCTCTGAATCTCTGCTTCTATCTGTTGTTTAAGTTCAACTCAAGCTGTTTGCATGCAGAAAAATAGACAGTTTAGGCCATGAAGATCTCAGTTTAAAGGTGTTTGTTGTAAATTGTCGGTAAGTCTTCAACTCACAGCATTGCCACATAAAGATGATCTAAATGTTGTCCTGCATTGAGCTAGATTTTTGGTACCTCATGTAGGTGTGAAAATCAGGGTGCGAGCCAACCCATATTCCCCATTGTTGTGGTTTGAGCTACATTACAGTCAGTTTTGTGACTAACTCAGTTGCTCTAAGTAACTTCATTTTTCTGAAAGCAAACTGTGTATTTTTGAGACAGCGCTCTTACCTAAAGAGAACACAGGACATTGGTATGCAAAAAGGCCAATGTTTATACTTAACCAGGGCAATCCTCAAGCTGGTAGAAGGGAAGCACTCCTTGTGAGGAGAGTGAATAGAACAGGTGACTCTAAATTCACCAACAGAGTATTCCATCTCATGTACATCATACTTGGAATATGATCTGATCCCAGATCCTTGTGTTGCTGAATCCAGCTCCTGAATCCACCTTCCTCCTAGCCACAAACCCATTCTCTCATGTGTGCTTTGCAGCATTTGTGGATATATATGGTCACTGAGGGGTGAGGGTAGGGTGTGATCTCATATATTTGTATATATTTTATTGCTTTCTAATTATTTTCATGATTATTATTGCTGTTATAATTTCATGAAAGCTGTAGTTTTAATTTCCAACCCATGAGTCTTTTTCCTCACATTTCTCTCTTCCTCTCTCCCTGCAGGGCAGGGTGGTGACGGGAGTTTTGGAAGCTCAGCTGTATGTTTTTTTTAGCTGCTGAAATTTAGTCAGATGAGGCTGAGCTTTGACATCCATAAAGGAAAGTCAGATTAGACACCAACAGTGTCAGAGACTGTAACATCTAAGATTGATTTCCAGTCTTAGTTGTCTTGAGTAATTTCTCCTACTGGTCTAGTCAACTGTTTTCCTTATAATTTCCATGCTGCATTTACCCAAGAGACCTGTCCCACCGTGATGAAGTGGAGAACTACAATCATGAAGTACTTTTAAAATAACCTCAGGTCTTTCTCCGGTATTCATTATTTCCACAGGAACCAGATTGGTACCTGGCAGTCAACATGCACCAGGCACAGCTTTTGTCTTCTGATAAAAAGTGAGGAAACTTGGGTGCCTCTGTTACCTTCTCTGCTGATGAGTTTAGCCAAACCAAACTCTGTCTCTCAGCCTTCATATCTGCCAGTGGATGCATTAAAATGTAGGCAAAATATTTAAATAAAAAATATTTAAATAAAAATAAAATAATTATTGTAAATTTAAAAATTAATATTTTATTTTTAGATATTCTTGTTGCGTGTCAAGCTAAAAATCATCAGTAGTCCTGCAGTGGATTTAAAAAGTTTTCATGAAGAAAACAAATAGTGTTTTTGTTCTTTGAGCTTTTCTGGTTGAACAATATTTATATTTTAGTATGTTGACCAGCTGCTCTGTTTTCTTTTTCTTACTGAAGAAGTACAAGACATTTAGTCACTAGATGAAATCAAATAAAAAAGATAAATAAACACATATTCCTCAAGACAGTTAAAAAATACCTATGTTTTGTTATTGTTTTTGTCTATATTTCATTGAAAATTAATCTTCCTAATGTGTCCCCTTAGTGGCAAATAAGGAATAAATAGGACTCCATCAGGGAAAACAAAGTCTGAAACTAAGAAAATATTTTCTCCCTGAAAGAATTGATCCGTGTCCAGTCCTTGTGCTTGCAAACGTCCAATTTTGTTTCAGACCAATTTTTCTTTAAAACCAATTTCTACTGGGAGTTCTTGCAGTTTTCTTTCAAAACTGAACCCAGCCACTATAATCACAGAAAACTGCCACATAACTCACTTTGCTGATAGTCACAGACAGTGCTGGTATACGGGTAATTCACTATTTCTATTGGGCTTTCAGTAAAATAATAATAATGGAGCAAATGCTGTGGAAATGTAGTGAATTTGTAATCTAGGTAAATGCTAGATGTGGAGTAATAATTTGGTTTAGAATAAAGTAAATTTTAATTGTGAAAAATAGCCATTAACTGATATCAGTGACCCAGGAGTTCTAACTAAAGTGAGAAATTAAGGTTCTGAGGTGCTGCTTGTGTGACCAGGTGTTCAAATTTGTCTGTATACCAAAGGAAAGAGGTTTTAGAAAGGTTTTTAGAAGACAGATTTGGACAACTTTCCTGCAGCAAATTTAACTTCTCTGCTAGGCAAATTGACAAAACCCATAATTAAACTAATAAGCACAATGTCAAGAATGATGTGGCTGATACAACATCCATGGACAGTCAACAGGTTTTTTTTAATGAGGTTTACTCTTAAAGAAACCAAGCTGTCATGGAGTAAAACCAAAATATTCTGTATTAATAGTTTGTTAAAATATAAGAAATAAGGGAAAGGAATAAGAATTTCAAAGACTGTTTGTCCATTTGATTTTTTGCTGAAAAAGGGGACAAGTGCTAAGGTAACAGAACTTGCTGATAGCACAGAATTGCTTGGAACTGTTAACATTTACCCTAGTAGCTAAAAGATGCAGAACTGTGTCCTGCTGCTCAATGTAGATAACAAAGCTGCAGATGAAATGTAATCATAGGAAGAAAAAATAGTATTGATGAACTGATAATTATTTGCTCTAAATGAGCAATAGCAATTTCACAAGGGCAGTTTGAAAGAATATGTTTTTGATAACGGCAACTCAATCTTTCAGCATGGCCAAAAGAAGGAATTGGAAGAATAGAGCATTAGTGCTTTATAAAAAAGGAATAGAAAGAAAAATAATTTTTTCTTTTTACTAAAATATTGTATCATGCATATTTAATAACACTCTGGTCCTCCAATAGCAATAATACATAGTAAAACTAGAAACATTAATGGGATGGGGGTAAAGATTAGAAAAGGAATGGAATAGTTTCTGTGTAAGGAAATACCACACAGGCTAGGAGATTCTGGACTGAAAGAGAGTGATGACAGAAAGGTTGAGAAAATGATTAAATTATTGTTTTTCTTGTAATAAGAGAACAGGACAATAATTTTTCCAATTTGAATATGGAAGTTTACTTCCTTTATATGAGAACAAGAAGGAATTTGACAAACTCTTGAACACTAGGTCCATCAAGGAACACAACACTCACTCTGCTCCTGTTGCAACCTCTTGCACAGAATCTGTACATAGTGATGGGAAGCTAGGAACATAATCACCTTTTCTTTCTTGTTCCTTATGTTATTTCCCTATCCTAGCCATAAATGTAGATAAGATAGATTAACTGGGTTTTTGATTAGATCCAACATGATTACTGTTAGGCACTGAGCTGTACTCTCCAACTCTGACTGACCTGCCATTAAAGTCAAGCTAACACAGCAGTTATAAAAATTCCTGCTCATACTGAACGGTGAAGTACATTCATCCATTTTCTGTGATATCTTTCTCTTCCAAAACAAGGAGCCTGACAAGATATCTCCAACATTCTCTGAGATCTTTCAAAAGCTTTGCTGTTGTTCACACAGTTATGAAGTTCTAGCAACACTTATTATTTAGAATGGGGAAAAATATTGTGTGCATACATTTTCATGAAAAATTACAGAGATAACCCTGATGACTGCTTGACACCATCATCTGATTAGGAGGAAGTTTTTCACACAGAGGGTTATTAGGCATTGGAATACGCTGCGCAGGGAGGTGGTTGATTTGCCTTCCCTGGAGGTGTTTGGGGCACAGGTGGATGAGGTCCTGAGGGACATGGTTTGGTGTTTGACGGGAATGGTTGGACTCGGTGATCCGATGGGTCTCTTCCGGCTTGGTTGTTCTATGATCTGTATTTTTTTCTGAAACTTTTTATATGTTACAGTCTTAAAGAGATTATTGTATTTAGATACTATTTACTGTGGTAAGGGAGATAAGAGTATGAAAAAAATCATGGCATTAAGTAATTCAGCATCACTTTGAGGAAAACACCCTAGCCTGACTGCTACTTCAAGATGATCGCTGATAAATTATGCTAGTATTGATAGTTATATGATCGATCTTTAGTATCATCAACTGTATAAACTGGATTAAAATGACTTTTTTCCTAGTGGGCAGTGATACAGCAAGCTGATCATTAGCTTCCAGTCAGTGGAGATAAAGACTGGAGCACATCTGCTCAAACAGATTATCATGCACTTCCTTGCATACCAATACTTAGCTTTCTGTTATTCCCGGAACAGTTTAAGCTTACATCATGGGGAGTTATAATCAGCTGGAATACACTTCTTCCCATACTCGACAAGATTTTTTTGTCTTGATGCTTGGAAAGGATCTTTCTACATCTAGCTGATACAGTGATGGATTTATGACTCACAAAACTGTCCTCAGCAGAGCAGTGAATTAAATTGACCATTGCTGTTATCAGCTGTAAAAAGAATTCAAGCTATTAAATATGTCCCTGTAAATGAAGCAAGACTGCTGAGATATGGTCTTTTACCTTATGTGTTGTCTATCAGAAGTGGGGAATGCAGGAGAAGCTGGAAGAGGAGTTTGTTTTTATGGTAATGGTAGATGACGTTCAGTAGTGAGTGAAAAGGCAGGAAAGGAGATATGTAATGTATTAGGCATACTTGCATCTTTATTCCAGCTTAGCTTTTCCCTCTGTGAGGGGTTTGTTATGAGATAATACTTACTCCTTCTTGCTGAGCCTAATGCTCTTCAGGTTAGGGGCTTTTTTTCCACAGTTTTTCTTTCAATTATGCCTTGACATGCAGTGTTTTATTCTCTGCACTTACCACATGAGAGAGAATGAAATGACCACATTTCCTGGGCACAGGGCTGATCTGGCAGGCAAGAGGTTTTGGCTCAAGATAAAGTCTTGCAAAAAAACTAGTATGAAGTTGTTGCAAGGGAAGAAATAAAAAACCTACCCAGAAATTTATTATCATTATGGTAGAAATTTTTTTTTCATACTACTTGTTTTAACAGTTTCTTACTCTCCTTTTCCAGAAGGAATGGATGTTGCTTTTCTTTTCAGCAAGGGACAAGTGACAGTCAGTAGGACTCTTACGGATCTGCCTGACCATATCCTGGAAGTTCCTGATCTGCATGTGATAGCAACTGTCATTAACAAAGATCATGGCTGTGATAACACTTAGTTCCAGCAATAGTAAATATATACATTTAATTCCAATATTTTCTTAACAAAGTGTAGGAAAATTGGAAGTAATAGTATGGAGGCTATGTTTATCGAGGCCTTGCAAGGCACGGAGAATTAAGTAATTTAAACATTACCGTTTTCTGTATGATTGGTCTTTTAGCTTCTTTTATTTTTAGTAATGAACTACTGTGTTTGAACTCTGAGAAATTCTGTGAAATACTACTTCTGTCAAAGTTGCTTTGAGAAATAGGTTATATGTCAACTTTACAAATATTTGCTTCTCATCTAACAAGCTTCTTTCATGCTTTTGATAGATTCCTGTTTCTTTTCAGCTGATGGTATTATATTTGTCATTGTTTACATAATGAATTCTCTGTGTGTGCAGAAGCTGTTTCTCCCAACACTGTTGTTGCTGGATCCCTCCATTGAATCTCACAAAGCTGTGGCGACCACCAATAAACAGTAAAACATTATTTAGATCATGATTTGTTCGTTGTATCACTAGTTATCTTATCTTAGATAAAACTTAAATCTTATCTTAAAACTTAAACAAAGTTTTCTAACTGTTATTTTACATCCTTTTCAAAGAGCTTTATGCCAGTTGGGCATTATTTGACATCTCATCACTACATTGTTGGAAATGCAGCTGATGCAGGCTAAGGATATGGAAATATTTGCTCTAGTTCTTTCAAAACACTTTATAATTCTTGTTTGTATTGTTCAGTCACCCTTTCCCATTTTGACATTTTGTTATTGATAAATGTCAAGGGAAATATCAATTAGATGAGTTCTTAGTGTCCATTCCAAACAGAAAATTTTAAATTACTTTCTCACTATTTTCTGTGAAGACGGGTATACTTTTGTTGTTTCCAGAAGCAGTGTTTGAGAAGTTGTTCTCATGTCTAAAATTGCTTTCCACTTTCATTAAGCAGCTTGAGAAGTTATATATTATTTAGTATGGTTATGACCTTGCTTTTCTATGAAATGCCAATTACCTCTCACTTCCATTTACTTTTCTTTCTTGCAGATTCGAATTTCCAGAAGAGTTTGCTGTTTCAGTGTACTATTCTACAAGGCCAAATATATTATACATGTGTTACTCTGCATGCTGACTAGAGCTGGGATTGTCTAACTTTCAGAAGAGAAGACTCAGGAGGAAATCTTAACAACATTTTTAAATACCTGATGGGAGAGAGTGAAGAGGCAGAACTAGATATCTCAGTGTTGCCCAGTGAAGGGATAGAAAACAATGGGCACAAAATCAAATACAGAAATTCCATTTGACCAGACTTTTTTTAATATAAGGATGATCAAATGCTAAGCTGGTGATCTCCAGAGATGTTGTGAAGTCCCTGTTCTTGGAAATACTCAAACTCCAAGAGAATGTGGTCCTGAACAACTTGGTCTGTCTGACCCAGGTCTTAGTCTGGGATTGGAGTAGGTGATCTCCAGAGGACCCTTCCTCAGCTATCCTACGGTTCTATGATATTCCCATGGAGAGCAAAGAGAATGCCCCATAAAAAGGCAAGTAAATATTTTTCAAATTAAATTGAGTACCACTTCAGTATACTATGGCTCCCCAATAAACCACATTCACTAACAGTATTGTCAATGGGATTCTTTCGTGTAGTAACTATTTACACACATATTTTTAGAGTATGCTTAATCCACACCAAACAGGAGGAATTATTCCATGTATTCTTAGAAGTTTATCAAGTCTAGAAAGCTGAAATTGCATTTTAAAGAAAAAAAAAATCTTTAGACTGAGTAAGAATTAAAAAATATCTAGAATTTGTTCATTTCTGGAGCAGAAATCTGTGATGTGACAAAAGTTCCATCATGTGTAGTGTTATAAATGATATTAATAGCCTGTGCAGGATTTTATTTTTCAATCGTTATTCTTGATATGATTCCTAACCTAGGCTTCAACAATTCAAGACACACTGTACAAATACTCAGGTAAAGATGACCCATTCTCAGAAAAGCATACACAGAATTGATCAAAGTCATAGGACTGGAGTTCAAAAATGTTTTCACAGTATAAACATGATCAACTGTGGTTAAGTTACTTCCAGTTTATAACATGCATCCTTCATTTAGGTTACAGTTACCATCCACATAGTACTGATCATGCTTACAGATGACAGGAAGGGAGAAGGTGGGTCAGAAAATCTGTTTTGCATAATTCCTACTGTTGCTTCCCCTTCAGTCCAAAAAGAATCCTAGATTTCTCTGACCTGCTGCACTATTTTTTAAAAATCACATTCTCCACCAAGTTATTATTAACCTAAACACCATTCTTATCCTCTTCCCTGGTGACCATTTGGCTCTTGTCTGGTCTCTTTCCCAGGTTTCCATCCTCTCTATTTCTGCTTTCTCTCCATTCTAATCTTCCTAGTTCACCCCACCTGCTAATTTCATTCTGCTGCTTTCCGCAATTTTCTTGTGTCCTCCACGTCCTTGACCTGAAGTCATTTTCCAGTCTGTCATCCTGAAAACCAAGAGCGCAGTGAAGGACTGTCGTGTTTATAGCTACCCTGGTTGGTAACTACAAGGTAAGAAGGGAGATGCTACTTATTTTTTCTTATACAATACCACCCTCCGCTGGCAATCCTTCCTTGTTTCCCTCTCATTTCACTGGTGGTTGCAGCAATATACAGGTAGCTTCTGCCTTCAAAATTTCATTTAGAAAGGATGAATAATTTATATTTTTTATTAGGAAAATATAAGCAACAGCTCCGTATCTTCTTTCTTCCCTGTATTAATATAAGGTTGTATTAATATAAGGACTTATTTAGCTCCTTTTAAAACATTTTCATTCCATCTCCTTTTTCTTCACTGCTACCTTCAGTTTCCCCCAGCATTTCCCACCTGCCCCATGCCACAACGTAATAAGGGGAGGTCCATGGAGAGTTTTAGCAGTTTTGTCCCACAGTCTCTACAAGGGTAGGCATTGTATGTGAAGAAACTCCTGCTTGCAGGGATCTAAGTTTTCTCTGAAAATAATTTGTTGGGAGGTCCATGAGGGCCACTTGCTCAAATGCCTTTGAAGCATTCATCAAATATTCCTGCTTTGTAGGAATTCTGTCTATAGGGCATTTGCTTTACCCTAGGAAAGTGATTAGCACATGAATTTCTATGTTAGATTAGAAAAACAAGGTGAAAGCAACATCCTTTCCTACTTTCATGCTGGGAAATCAACATCTTTTTGAGAGCAATGCAAGGGGATGACTTACTAAACTGGAATTCCTGAACTGGCATTGTTGCGTATTATTGGTAGCAATGTAATCTGGACAACTGATTTAAAACCAGAGAATAATATTTAGTAAGAAGTAAATTTTTTGTTCTGAGGGCTTTCATGAATAAACTTGTGGGATACCTGTGGCTAATTTGAGTTCCAGGTCAGGTTTACAGGTCAGACACATAGGACAGGGTACAATAAAAATTGTTGATAGTCCGGCTTTTGAGCTGTCAAGTGGGGCTGTTTCCCACATTAATATTTTCAGGACTGTAGTTTTGGAATTAGTACTGTATAGATTTGTGGTCACATATAGGTCAAATCTACACCTGCCACATTTTATACCACAATGCGTTTAAATATGAGATATTCCCTTTCATGGAAATTCTCACCCTGCATTAAGATATGGAGAGATCAGTAGCCAGTTCTGAGAAATATTACATATGTTTTTAAACTCCATGCTGTGAAATGTAACTTATCTAAGTCAGTGAAATCTCCAGACAAATCAGGCAGTGTGACACATGAAGGTCAGAAAACAGAAGTTAATTTGCATAGATTAAAAGACTGAGTTCTTGGTATTATGGAAGTCATTAGAAAAAATCCCACTATGATTAGCAAAAATCCCTCATGGTGACCAGGGTTTCGTTCTGAAGTATAATGTGAAAGTAATTGTAAAAACCCCAATATACCTACCAAGTAAAAAGAGTATGGAATGAAGATGTCATAATGAAATAAAATGGATCATAGAGAAGAAGTAGAGAGAGGAGAAACAGAAAGCCCAGTTGTAGCAACACTTTGTAGTAACAGTATGAGAAATAGCACTGATAGGACGCAATGGAATATGGTGCTATTTATATCCATTAAACACTCAGAAAACAGAGTGATTTTTACCTAAAATATCCTACAATTTATCTAAACCAGGCAAGAGAATGGGAGATCCAATCTTATGTATATTTTGCAAAAACACTGTTACTATATCAGCTATGAAAAGAAGCTAATGTGTTGCATGTTCTTTCTTAATGTCATTTTTTGAATCTAGAAGCAGGTTTCTGTTGTGCTGCAATATGACAACCTGATAAAATTTTCATCATTTGTAATAGCCTCTTATCAGTATTCATTTTTCTAATGCAGTAACAAAGAGTCTAATCACATATGTGACAAAAAGATTCCTGATAAAAAAGGTAACGTAGATTAAATAATATGGTAAATGCCTCACCAAATACATTAGAATTCCTCCAGCAAGACTTTTGACACTGATTTCTTGTTGCACCTTGGAAACACTGCTTATCCAGCAAATTTCACAGCGAAATAAATGAACAGAACTGATGAATAAAAACATCTCACTACTGAATTTGTAGAACCTGTATTGAAGCTATGCATGCCTCATGGGCATGGAGAGGATTAAAATGGCATTCACTGTGAGGAGGAATACTAATTGCATATACCTAGATCTAGAGGTGTAAGTGATTTACTTGACAGAATCAGCTTGTTTGTAAAACAAACTTGTCTACCACTGCTAGGATGGTTGAAAAGCTTACAACAGATACATATCTCTTTATTCAATATCGCAAAGCCTACTAAAAGGTATAGAAAGGCTTCTGTAATGCATCATCACTACCTCAAAGCTGGGTCTTTATTCACAATGGAGAAGAAATGTTTTGAAATTATATTTGCTTTACTGCAGAAAAGCAGTTAATGTCACATAAATTTAAATTTTTATGTTTTATGCTGCATACTTAATTTTATTGCATTGCTTAAATTATATTACTTTCCACAAAGAATTGGGTGCTATAGAAGAGTTGTCAGCTTAAGTGTTTTGTAAGAGTAACTGAAAAGTCCCACATGGGATTTAATAATTTTCCTCTATAGAATTCAGATACGATGCAGACAGTTCTACTGAAATCTAGCAGAGGCTGAATGGAGAGCTTCTGTTGCACAGGAAGATAGCTTCTCTTTCCAGAAAATTGCACAGAACCAGCAACATCAGATAAGTATCTTTTATTTGCATTTCTGATTTGAGTCTCATAACCCTCTTAGTAGACTGGATTTGTGCTTTTTTGGTGAAAGTGCAATGACTTTAATCTCTTCAATTAGCTTCATTTTAATTCCCTTTAACACACAACAGATGGAGATCTGAAAGATCCTGTAACTAAGTGTCCCAATTGCACACTTAGTAAAGGACTTGTTTCCATCATCTTTTTGGCTTGAGTTCTATAAAATTTTGTAAAATAGACTTAAAGTACATGATCAATTTAATCAAAACTACTGGTTCCACTCGTGAGCAAAGTCTACCATGCATGCGTTTATATGACTGAAGCCCTGGATATACACTTTCTTAATTTATGTTCATAGTTTTCAACTTCAATATAATATATTCATTCATCTTCTTAGACTGTCAGGTACAGTTTAAAGAGACAGAAATCTTAGAATGATAAATAAGTGCCAAAGACATGGTATAAATAATACATCAAACCCAACTAGTTATTCATTTTGGATTTGGATTTGTTTTGGGTTGTGACTGGATTCCAAAATTAGCTTGTAGTTTCATACACATCTTAAATATTTTTTTTTTGCACAAGAATTTAAATGCATTTATCCTTTACAAAGGCAGGTACAAATTTAGGATGGGACTGTATCATGACACATATTTTGTCAGAGCTTCCTTGAAAATATATGTAGCTCGCTTATAGCATTTTTTCACAGAACACCAAAAAAATGAAAAACAAGTAAAAGTTTCACTAAAAATATTTTTGCTGATATGCTTGATGAGGGTGTGGAAACCTACACAGTCCTACACATGTTCCTAATACACAAAGCAATGTAAGGGAAATAATAGGAATATATATCTCTAAACTCCAGAAATTAAATTTCCATTAAAATACCATCATTTTTTTCAGTGCTATAGAAAGTAATTAGAATTGCTGCTACTGTAGTCGCTTTTGTTACACTTACAGAGACTTCATTACAGAGAGAAACATCTAATATTAGGGAATTATTATGCTTCTGAATATATTTTCCACTTAATAATATAAAAGTGCTTTGTGAAATTCACATGACAGCTACTGAAGCATTAGGGAATGTGAAAATTTTGTGCAGCACTTGTTCAGTTTTCCAAGGCGTAGGGCAGAAAACCATTTTTTCCCACCTGTTTTTGCGAGGCTTGTGTCATGTCCAGAGATGCAGGATGGATACTTTGATACTAACAGTCAGTGCTGAAAATGGCACCATTCAATGCAAAATGTATTTATTCCTCCTATTCACAAAGTAGGTAATATTAATTATTTTGAAATAATACAAACTGGCCTTTTCTGCTTTAATTGTGCTGGCAGTGTTCCTGTTGAAGTTGTTTATGCTCTCAAGAGTATTGGTGTGTGGTATTTTATACCCATGTTTGTATTTTCTGATGTTGTTTGCTTTTTAAATACATCTTAACTAATTTATAGTGAATATGAGGGGGAATGTTTATAAAGTTGCTGAGTCCAGAATTCCAATCTAATGAGAAATTGCAAACATATGAGAAAAGCAGAAGCTTTTCATTCCCACTGAATCTATTCCATTATTCAGGAGACTGCAGATTGCACGAGGAAGAGAGGTAAATGGCAAAAGCCAGACACATGTGCAAAGACACAGGCTCAAGCGGAGAGGGAAAACAAAATACAAAGATACGTGTGGCACATAAGCAAGTCATTCTGATCTTTAATTCTCATTAGTCAAGATATTAATCCAAACTGGACAAACTGAAGGGGATGACTTAAATGACAGCTGAGAGCACCTTGTCCTGCTGAATAAAAAGAACAATGCTTTTAACTAGGATTAGCCAGTTGATTTTTCTGGGTATGTAATCACCTATATTCTGCAAAATGGGAAACAATAGGTCTTCTTAAAGAGGATGCTTGTTAACAGAATAGTAACAAGCATAAATGCAACAAGAAGACTTCCCCAAACCAATCTAGTTCAGCTCTACGTTGTTTATCTCACAGAATCGTTCACAGTGCACAGGGACATCTAATGACTGAATAAGAGACTGCAACTAAACACTTTCCTCAGGCTATTTGAGCACACAAGAAGCGTACATGAAGAGGCTGAGATGGGTGCAGGAAATTACCTCATGTATGTACAGATATTGCCTTACCTAATTGAAAAAAACCTGTTATCTGAATGAGGTTGTAGGGGAGATATTCCTGACCAATATAGGAATAAAACTCATTGTCACAACCTAAAACCAGCAGCTTGTATCCCTCATATTTTTGCTACTAAACAGTGTATAGTTTTAAAATGACATGATGTATCTATATATAAAATACATAGTATTGCATAGATAGGAAAATGACCTCACCAACCTACTTAAGGGATAGGGAGTCAAGGAACTTTACTTAAGATAGTATTCCAGGAGTTTACAAAGATGAATTGAATTCTGTGTTCATATAGAGACACATGTATGTGATCTTCCACCAAGCCCTGCAGTCCCCAGGGCTGCAGTCTTGGGGAATTAAGGGCCTAATAGCCTTGGATGATCTGGAATTTTGGTTGATCAGCCTGTCTCATTTCCATGAATCTTTCCTGTCTCAAGGCAGTATTGAGAGGATGAACATGTTTAAAATTGTGCTTCTATGATAGCAAGAGAAGTACTACAGACATTTCAGAACTGGAAGGCTGCCATTTGCATAGCTGCTCACCCTCCATATACCTTCAAAACATGCACGCAGATGCTTGATCTAATCCTAATAATAAAGATTTCCTTTCCTGCTTAGGAGAAAATGTTTTCTTGAGCCTTTTTTTACACAACAGATAAGTCAACTTCAAGTCAAAGTTGACAATTTGAATAAAACCACGACCAAAGAGACTTTTAGCTGGTCAATTATGATTTCATTATAGATGACTCTTCAGTTACAGTTAGAATCATAGAATCATAGAACAACCAGGTTGGAAGAGACCCATTGAATCATCAAGTTGTTATAAAAGATTTCGTAGAACTCTGATATTAGTAAGACTGCCTGTCATTGCCTGCTTAACTTTAATGTTTTTGTAGTATTTATATAACTGTCATTGGCCAGAAAAAAAACCCAAATGCAAACAAACTAAAAACAAGCAAAAAACTGTTGGAAATGTCTGTAGAATCTAGGGACATCGTCTCATAATTTATATGCTCCCCCATTGCTTTTAAGTCATTGATGTAATGATTTTCCCATAAAATTTATCTTATAAAAGTCTTCTTGATTTTTTTTTCTCCTGAAGAATAAAAGGAAAATCCTGCCTTTGAACATCCTGTAGGTTTCTTTCTTTCATAAAATAGATTTTCAGGAATTATCCCTGTCATCTTTTCAGTAACTCCTAAAGCATGGGTGATGGTTTATTTGTAGAAAAGGGAGCAGTTGTTTTAAATTTGTTTACAGAAGACTAGAATAGGTACCTTAATTTTGGATTCAGAGAGATTTATTGAACTTACTTGCACTGTTCTAATTTGTGTACTTTTTTCAAAATTTGCCCTCTAAAATTATTAGAAACCTTGTGAACACAGAGCTGTAGACACAAACAGAAGAAATATAATAGTATGGAAGTGCATTTTACTCTGGCTCAGAACTACCAATTTTTCTGTATGGTTAATTATTAAAAGAAAAGAATGCATGTTTAAAAAGGAAACTATCCAATATATTAAAAATAATTATTTTCTGCTGAGAATGGTTAAATTGATGGCAACAGTGTACTCCTGATTAAAATTTTAAAAGGTTTTTTTCTACGTGGTACGTGGTAAATGTGTTCAGCCATTCCATCTAATATTAGAACAGAATTTGTCCCAATATATTTATGTAAAAATATATACTGATATATTGGCTACTGGAAAGCATTATTACTTATATCTATTATGTTTGTGTATGATTAAATAAATAACCATATGGGGAAGTGCTGAGGGAATTAGAAAGTTGCATTAAGATAATAAACATAATTAATGGCTGATGCATGCAATGCAGCCAGTGCCAGAAGAAATAATTTGAACTTTTTATATATCTCTTACTGAGATATGACTACAGAGTCACTGAGATAGAAAAATCTAAGCATCACTAGGATGAGGTTAGAGAATACCCCAAACAGAAGATTTCATTCAGCAGAAATGATGGAAAATGTGTATGTGACTGAACACCCATGATTTTTGTTTAGTTACAACAGGAATAACCACTTCTACTTCAGTTATGTGGTTGAAACATGGACATGCACAGTATATAAAGCAACACAGAATTACTGTAGAACTTGCACTTGTCAGTCCAGGATCATCCCATGCATACTACTGAAACATACAGAATACTACCAAGTCTCATGTCTTAAATACGTGTCTTAAATGAACTGAGTTAATTGAAAAACAGGTTAGACATATTGTATCAGAATGGAGATGCTCATACCACAGCTAGTACAAAGTTCAGAGAAGCTGGGGGCTCAAGGGTCTCTTAATAGAAGGAAAAATATGAAGATTTTAAGAAACTGTTCCCAGAGACAGGTAAAAAAAGGTGGACACCGCTGAGTGTGTGTGAACTGTGTTCCTTGCGCTATATTCAGCAAGAGCTAAAAATAGACCTAGGAACCTGAGAGTAGAGTACTCCTGTGGATTCAACAGTATTTATGCTTAGAGGTATCTGTATTTACAGTTGCAAGTAAAATTGGAGTATATTCTTTAATTTAATTTCTTTTTGTCATGGTTCTTTTCATGACCCATAGCTTCGAGATGTGTGTATTTACACCATTTAGAGTATGATGAAAGTTCATTCTTTAAAATATTGGTAGCTTAGTCTAAATATTGCTAGTTTATTTGCTAGTATATATTATTTAGCTTATGATAGGAATTAAGATACTGGCTTAATACTTGTTAAATATATTGGTAGAATTGACATTAAATTTCATTAGAAAAAGCGGAATCAGTTGCAAATATCATTATCATTTTGAGCTTTTTTCATTGTCCAAATCATATTAACATTTCTAGCTGGTCAAATTAGGATGGTCACAGTCAAGGGGCTGTGCAACACAACTTGAACTCTATTTAAATGTTTTCCTTGTAATTCACTTATCATGAAAAATTTAAATCTGTTTTAGATCTGTTTGTAGCACTTTTGGAATCAATTATGATCGTAAATATATTAATAAATTTAAATATAACATTCAGTTCATAAACAGTAGTAAATATAAATCACTTAACATAAGGTTCAAGTAAATTGTTTTTTCCCCTTATAGCAATTAAAGATTTAGTGAATGAGCAGTATTAACTATGGTTTTACATACATAATGATATTTGCTATTTAGAAATGTACCACCTCTAGTATGGAGTTCTCTGATGTGATATTTGAAGTTCTTTAGCCCTGTTACTTTTATATGTATTTGAAAAGAATCATAGAAAGATTTGGATTGTAAGAGTTCTCTGAAGATTGTTTGATCCAGCCATCCCATCAAAAAAGATATCTTTGGAGGTTGCACAGGATCAAATTTTCAATATTTCTAATGATTCCACAATATCTCTGAACAGCCTCTTCTAGGACTTAACCACCTCCATGGTGATTTTTTTTCCTAATATCTTGTTGGAGTTTCCCTTGCTGCAACCTTTGCTCGTTTGTTCTCGTCCTTCACTTTTAACTTCTGAGAAGAGTAAGGCTCTGTCGTTTCTATGCCCTTCCAGTAATTGGTTGCAGACAGCAATAAGATTCTACTTGATTCTTCTTTCCTCTGTTGAATTACTAGGTACAAGTAATATGTGATGCTCTACTGAAGTTGAATATGTTCAGGAGATTTTGTTGTTGCTGTTTTAAAATTAATCTCCTTGAGTCTGATTGGCCTGGAGGACCTCATAATCTTTGTTAAGGTCTCACTTGTTGCCGTACCTCAAGGGAGCACAGTGCCATCTTCCTTTCACTATTCATTCTGTACATTGATATTGTGGGTTACTATCCTCTATTAAATATATGTGGGAATTTATTGATGCAGCTGTTTTTGTGGGGATTATTGTTGATTTAATCATATTTGTTTGCATTTCTAACATTCTGTAGGACACATCCTGAGGTGACCTGAGGTTCTATTGCACGGTGGTTTCAACTGAGCTTCTCGCAGAGATGTAATGCGCTGCAACTATGTTTCATCTGAATCATGACAGGGGACAGGACAAGAGGAAATGGCCTCAAGCTCCACCAGGGGAGGTTTAGGCTAGACATTAGGAAAAAGTTTTTCAGAGAAAGAGTCATTTGGCACTGGAACAGACTGTCCAGGGAGGTGGTTGATTCGCCTTCCCTGGAGGTGATTAAGGCACCGGTAGATGAGGTGCTAAGGGGCATGGTTTAGTGATTGACAGGAATGGTTGGACTTGAGGATCCAGTGGGTCTCTTCCAACCTGGTTATTCTATGATTCTATGAGTCTATGAATCGGGTTTACAGTCTACTATAGCAGGGAAGTAACTATATGAAACACTAAAGCTTTGAAGAAATGCTCAGACAATGGTATCATTTGGGTTACCTGTTATCTATTAAGGAAGAGTTTAGTCTGAACTGCTGGAATACTTAAGTAATAATACAACTTGGAAGTAATTTATCTGACTATGTTGCGGCAAACCTCTCATCTGATAGATCTAAGAGTCTGCATGTTTTTCTTGTAATTAGAGTTTCTCAATAGCATATACACAGATTAGATACATATATTATCTACTATTTTCATACCATTGAAGGAAAATTCATTATGCAAATGTTTCTATTCTAGCACAAGCAGATGTGACTGTAATAATTTCTTAAGATTGTTTCCAGCAACTTGCAGATTCTTGGCTTCAGGTTGTTTATTTTTTTGCGTTATACATTTCTTAATTATTAAAGGTAGGTGGAGACATCTCCATGCCTGGGAAAGCTGAGGGCCTTGGTAAAGTACTTATCCACATTTTGTAGATTCAGACTTGCATTTTAAATTTTTTTTTTGTCAAATATTTTTCACCAAATGTTTCTATTATAGAGGTTTTTTTATGCAATTTTTTTTGAAAATTGAAGTTTTGATTAATGAAATCACTTAGTTTAATCAAGAAAGTAAATGTCAACTCTCTATGATGTCTGAAAAAAAGAGTAATGTTTAGAATCACTTTTTAATTTGAAAGATAACGCGTTGAGGATTTTCTGTGAGGTTTCTGTGTCACGTGTACATAACATCTCCTTGCATCAAACCTTAGCTATATTAGTTAAATAAACTCTTGAACTTCAGTGACTTGGTAGCTATTAGTGTTTATGCAAGTGAGAGTTGAATCAGGATCATTATTTCCCTTAAAGGTTACTACAGAGGTATATAAATTTGTTTCATGATTAATATGTACTAAAATCTTCAGCAGTTGAACTGTGGAATTTGATCATATTCTCAAATGGGAAAATTTCTTTACGTCTATGGAGCTTGAACAGCATTTGAATAAATACTAAAGTCGTTCTTATGCATTCTTATGTTTAGAATAAATTTTTTTCATCTTTCTGAGTGTGAAACAAAAAATTAGTTATATTCTTCCACATATGACGTGGAAACTAGTTTGACAAATGTTCAGTACACAGTGTTACAGTATTTTCAGAGAGGAGATACCATAACTTGTCTCTAAGACATGATATGAAATTGATAATTTATTCTGAATATGTCGAGTTTATGTATACAAAGAGCTCTTTAACCTTGGTTTGAATGTGAAATAAAATATAAATATAAATTTTTACATACAAATGATGACCTGTTTACATTTATATACTTCTAGAATATCAGAATTCTTGAGAGTTTAGAGAACTTGTCCATTCTGTTGCATCCTCCAGTATACAGATGAACTAGTACAGAATGACAAGAGCCAAAAGATTTTCGTATTTACCAAAGTACCTCTAGGAAGCTTTTGAAAGTATAATTTTTAATAAACTTCTCACCTGCTTTATGGAAAAAACCAATGTGTTCTTAAAATCTTTTAAATTGGATCTGCACCACTATTAATGGCATATTTAGGAGAGATGGGGAGATACCAGGAGAGTTACACTTCCTTATCCCTCTAAGCTGCACATAGCTCTACTAATGCTGAAGTAACTGCTGGGAATTACTGAGTGTTGGTTGTGTTGTTATTGATGAATGTGTTTGAAGACAAAGCAGAAACCTTTTTGATGTTACAAAACTTCTCTTCTACTTCTTATTAGATAGCAAATGTGAACCAGAGTGTCAGGCTAAACTAGGGGAAAAGCTGATTGAACCAAATCAACTGAAGACAGACTGAAGCATTCCTCAATGCCTGCAGAATTTCAGCTGTGTTGTCTTATGCCACAAACTGAAGGACTAGGGAGATACTGGAATTTCTTGAATTGTTAGTAGCTACTTGGAAAGCTTCCTTTCCTCCACTTAACTAAACCAAAATAATAGCAGTAAGTTACAATAGTTTTTGTAGGCCTGATGTTTTCAAGAGGTGTCATACATACTACAAAGTCAGATAGAGTTTTTCTTAAAATTTAGAAAAATTTAGGTATTAATAAACAGACTCCTTTGACTGATATGGGAAAGCCTGTATGGAATCACAGAATGATTTCACCTGGAAGGGACATTTACAGATCATCTAGCCTACACCCTGCAGGAGCAGGGATATCTTTAACTATATCAAGTTGCTCAGTGCAACCTGACTTTGAATGTTTCCAGGGATGGGGCTTCCACTACCTCCCTCGGTAACCTGTCACAGTGTTTTACCACCCTCATTGTAAAAAAAAAAAAAAATAAAAATCATACTTGTATCTAAATCAGCCCTCCCTTAGTTTAAAACCATTAGCCCTTGTCCTATCCCTCTCTTCTCTAGGCTGAACAGCCTCAAGTGCCGCAACCTGTCCTCATACGGGAGGCATTCCATCCAGCCCTTTATCATCTCTGTGGCCCTCCTGTGGACCTGCTCCAAAAGGTCCATGTCAATTCTGTTCCGAGGGCTCCAGAACTAAACACAGTATTCCTGATGAGAGCAAAGTAGAAGGGAAGAATTGTCTTCCTCAAACTGCTGACCACATCTTTTTTTGATGCAGCCTGGCATGTGGTTGGCTGCCTGGACTGTGAGCACACATTGCCTATCACATCCCGTTTTTCACCCATCAGTATCCCCAGTCTTTCTATGCAAGAAGAATCAATCTCTCAACCACATCATCCCATAGCCTGCATTGAAACCAAGGATTTTCCTGACCCACTTTCCTCTCATGAAAGGTCAGATTGCTTCTACTTTGTCTAGATCTGTGGCTTGCAAGTGAAGTTCTGTTGAATTTGTTCATTAGTAAAGCTGTTATTTAGCGTATGTAGTACAGACATGAACAGCTAATTTACACATTCATATCGAAGTTCAAAAATCTAACGTAATATTTAATATCAAATCCATTTATTGGGAAGGTGATTTTTACACATTGGAAGAAGTAATTTCACTGCAAGCTAAAAAGAACTGACAGCATAAGCAGTTCACTTTTGGGTGTATTCCATTTATGTTTACTGAAGAAATACCTATTTGCTGTTGCTTTAAAGGCAAGTTCTTTTGTTTATGATATTATAGTCTAGTATTTTCTCAAATAAACTTGGATTGACTAGGGACATTGCAGGATTAATTAAAAAAGGTGCTTACTGGTAAATAAGCAAACACAAAAACATTATTAAAAATTAATAGTTAAAACAAGAACTCTAAAAATTATAAGTATGATTCTATAACTTAAGAGATAGGGAGAAAATTTAATTCCTGTGTCAATTATTTAATTATAAAGTTGATTTTTCTGCTTTAAAGTATGCTTTATAAGAACTTTATGTGTGAAATTTACACTTAAGCTCAGTTGTAGCGAAGGCTAGAATTATGAATATTAATGCTTAGGAAGATGGCTGAAACCGCAGTTTTTCTATCTTGAACCTGTTGTAACAGGATATACTCCATCTGCATGTGCTGAATCAAGCTCTGCTCATCCCAGACATAGAAGAAAAAGAAGAATAAAGGACAACAAGATGGTCATAGGTACAAGATTATTGCTATAGGAGAATATACTAAACAGTCTGCAAAAATAATACTTCAGAATATTCCTCCTTTATTTCATATAAGCAGGAGGGGATATCCAATGAAACTACCAAGCATCATGTTCAAAATAAATAAAAAGAACTGTTGATCAAACATAATTAAACTTTGATATTTACTTATTGGGGAACTGTATGGGACAAAGGATTATACAGATTTTTAATAACTGTTGGATGAATTTATGATGCAGCTGTTAAGCATGATAGCCTGTTTACAAGTTGTGACTGAAGAAGTCCCTCAATATACTTTTCCCAGGAAGTTGGGGAATCCACTATGCAAAAGATCAATCTTTATTTATTCACCTTGTTTCTTGTGTTCTTTCCTTAAACGTGGTCACTGGCCTGTGGATAGAGAGATTATATTGGGCTAACCGGACTTTTACTTAATTCTGAGTTCAAAGATTAATGTTTTTTCCCTAACCAGCTTTATGTGTCTTTGTGGTTGGCATGATCTCTTTAGAATACATCTATCCATACAGTTGCTTCTTTCAAAGACTTCACTGCTATAAACACAAAGGAAAGCTGGAATGAAATATTAGTAGAAATCCATGATGTCTATAAAGAACTATAGTGCAGAATATTAACATTGTTTTTTTATACTCTGTGGAAGTGTATCTATAATTGCATTAGAGGAGAAATTTTGTGTGGAAACAAAAAACATTTGCAGAGTATTTTTAACATATTCCTGGTCTCTTCTTTTTCTAATTTGCCCACCAACAGTAGTTCAGCATTGTCCTTTAATTATAGTTTAGTTAGCTTTGGAAGAGATGCTGAAAACCTACAATAACAAAAACAAAAAGAAATTGGAATAAACACACAAAACAATAGTTGTACAAAAGGGATCAGTTAAAAATAATGCAGATTTTTTTTCTACTGAGAGATACACAGAGAAAGCTAACTGCTTGGCAGGAAATTGTTGTTTTTATATTCTACTCTTAAATATTTTGCATAGAAATAGACAGGGATATGGAGTGTCTACCTTCCTTAATTCACGAGATGTTTCTGACTATATGACTTCTTTTAGTTCCTGTTCTCCTCTTCTGGGCTACATTAGGAGTGATGAAGCAGTGTCAAAAGGTAGCTAGTTTATGTGTATTATTTGCATTTAAACAATGATACATGTATAAATACACACATAAGTGTATTATTTATGCTTCTTCTTCCTTTCTCAAAGAAGATTTTGTTGACCGCTAAAAATCTAAGCAGTAAAGCAACTGATGCCCTTCTTGATCAAATCCTCTTTCCTCTAACATACCATGATGGACCATTCCTGACAGACCATTCCTGAGGCACCTGCTAACAGGTTGCAGAAAGGGTGCAGGAACAATTATAAAGAGAATTCCATAGGTTTCACTATGTTTCTCACCTAGATATTAAGGTCATTAATTTGTTCCTTTTACTAGGAAGGAAATTGAATTAGGACACAAGTCTGCATGCTTTATATTGGCATAATATAAAATGCTGCTTTGAGGGTCAATTGTATCTTTAAAAAGTGTCAACATTTCTCTTGACAGAAAGGTCAGGAGCAACAGTGTCTTGATAGATATTTGCAGGGACCTAGATACTTTTGTAAAATCCTGTTTAAATGAGATGGGATTATAAATCAGTAAAGACAAGATGAGGTTAATTGAAGATGCTTATGTATCTGTAGCTGTCATAAAAAATATAGGGTTTTTTTTGTCTCATTTTCCTAGTATCTTGCGTTTCCTCAGCAAATGATCATCTCTAGAATTAAAACAAGTACTGATATTTTGTTTATAAAATAATGAGCAAAAAAAAGAGCTATGCATAAAATCCTTTCTGCCTACCAAAGTTATTCTTAAATATTGCAATTCCTAAGACCTAGATTTTGAGCCCAGCAGCATCAACAAGTGCATAGGTTTCCTATTTAAGCTATAAAGTTATTGAGACCATTTTTGGGAAACCTCATAAAGCTACACATTGATGTTTGCAAATACTTCTCAAATACACAGTTTTGAGATTCTTCTCTCTGAATCTCATGGGCTCATCTTCTTCAAAAATAAAGAAGTGAGTGGGAACACTGGTTGGCAGCCAATGTCATCACTGTGCTTCTTGAATGAAAATTATTACTATCCTCTTTATTAGTTTATGTACCCTGGATGTCAGGGGTACTCTTAAAAGTCCAGCCTTGGCTTTCACATGTCCTACAGAGAGTCACTGAGTTGTAACTGGACATACAGACTGTGGTTCCAGTTTAAAAATTTCTTTTACAGATGAGGAATTAATTCAATGTGTGTGGTCTTGATTCAGGGATAATAATTTGGGATGTGATTCTTTATATGCTGAATGATTCCACCGTGTTTACAGAAATGTTAACATAGAAGGTTCTTCAATGTTGTGCAGAGTGTTTAATGTCTGGTTTCTTTAATATTCATCCTTGTCACCCACACCCACTGCAGAATCATGACAAACTCCTTTGTTATATCTAAATGGAAAAAAATAATATGGTTTTGCTAAAAACTGAAGCATATTATTTACCACCTTCCTGATTCAGACTTACAAGATAAGAACACAGAATCAGTTATGCACCTAGGTAAATATATGCCTTGAGAAACTAGTAAGTATGTTGCATGGAAGTGTGCTGAAAATAAATAAAGGTTTCTTTGACACTGATCCTGGCAAAACAGAGGCATCAGTCTGTGCTGTGGAGCACAGTAAAAAGAATATAGAAAGCATAGGTTCCACACACTGCTTTGTTGTCCACGCCCACTATATTTTTTCTGTCTGAAGTCTGGGAAAGAAATTTTCGATATGCAGATTGTTCACTCTGGGATTATACATCTTTTGTTCTATTTCTCCCTGGATATATAGAGGGTGATTTCCCTCAGTAAGGTTGAATGGAATCTGGCAGTCTAAGCCGAAATGACTTTATTGCTTATTCACTTCAAAATTACAGCATCTCTCTTTTATTGGTGCAGAAACAATTTCCCAGGATTAGCCACAAAACAGGATTAGGATTTAAAATGGATCTTTAAGAAATTTACCCCTTTGTGTCAGTTCATTTTCTGTTGTGACAGAAGTTCAATAACAAATGGGTAGTCTATAACTAAAACTCACTTCACTCCTCTAAGCCTGCTACTCAAATATCTGCTCCACTGTAACACCTTTATTAACTACATTTTACATAACCATAACCTGACAGTGAGATTGAAAAGTACTGTTTTTTAATAGAAAACATCACAAAGATCTACCTTCCTATGTGGGCCTTTATCAATTTTTTTGCCTTGCAGGTCTTTTTCTGTAGATGTCCTGGGACCCTGCATGGAGCACCATTGCCAGTTTCGCAGTCATCTAACTCCTTTTCTCATTGTGCAATAACACTTCATTCTCTCATCTCCTCCATAGCTTTGTTTTTCTCTCTTTATTCTTTCATTTCAGTGGTCCATAATCTAGCAAAGTCCCACACAGAGAAACAGTCCCACTAACATTTATTATCCCCATCCCAGAAAAAGCACTGAAGTTGTAGCATGATAGTTTCTCTTGTAAGTTACAGCACTTTACTGGGCTGTTGCATTGACTGTTTAAGATCCATCTATTCTGTTTTGTCAAACGACCTCTAGAACTTCCTTCTGTATTAATATGACTCTTACAATATATGTAGAAAAATGAATATCTCATGTTACATTCATAAGATATTTGTTTAGCCTTGTTCTTGGCTGCATGATTAATTTTGTAAGGTAAATAACTAATTTATAAATTAAACATGTATGCAACTTTTTAATATATGTATAATTAGTTAATTTGCTCATGTGTTCTTTTATCATTTCCAGTGAAACTATTATAATTAATGCTATTTTAAGAGCAAATGAGTGTAAAATTGTAGATGTCTTTGAAGGAACAGACTTCATTTATGCAGGAGGTGGTAATTGAAATAATTGAACCTCACATTGTAGTTAAATTTGCCTCCTGATTCTTTCTTTTAACAGACACAAAAGAATATGGAATTAAGTCCTTTAAGCTTTGAGATGAGATTAATTTCATGTCAGTGTATCTGAGACAAAGATAAAAGAAGGAAGAATGTTTGAAATGAAGCTTCCATGTTCTTCCTCACAAAACATCATCTGTTAGAATAAAGCTTTCTGACAAGAATTTCTCTTTGCATATGTAAAAAGGCAAAGCTACACAGCGTCAGAAACTGGCAGGTCTCGAGACAGTCTTTTCCAAACATTTCAAAATGCTTGTATCCCTGTGAGGGCCTTTTCTTGAAATATAGAAGGGACGTGGCTGCCCTGAGAGTCCAATGCCTTTCCCGTGGATGGGCCCTCACAAATTTGAGTGGACATTGAGTCTAGATGCCTCTACACAAACTGTGAATCTGCCTCTGGCAGATGAAGCAGAAGGCACAAGGGGTTTAAAGACGTTAATGATCGTGCAGTTGTTGTAGGCTTCTATCTGAAAACACATGGTTGAGCCTGAATGAGTGGGACTATAGAGTGAAACAGGAGAGGAGACTGGCTTTGGGTTGGCCAACAGGGTTAGGAAAAGATAGGTTTTGGAGTGTGGTAGGAGATACAGAGATTACAGCAAACAGACTGAAAAGCAGAGCCATAGGATCTCCCCTTGGACTAAGGCTGAGCTCCTGTACACTGGTTTGACAAGTATTATAAACAGCTTTATGCTTCTTGTAGAAGTTCCCAGGTAGAAGCTTCCAGCTAAATGATGCTCTTAACCATTCACCTTTTTCCTGTATTGGGTGAGGTCTCCCTGACTTTCTGACTGTCTCAGGGTCACCTGACAGAATTTCACTTAAAGATAGTTCATATAATACAGATTTATACCATATCATGTTCTATAATAGTTTTCTTGTCTAGTTCATACAGCACAGAGCTCATGTGGTAGATTTAAGATGCTGACAAGTTCTCCTGCCGTGGGGAGGATGAGTTGCTTTAAAGTTATTAAGGTTCCAATGTGAAACAAGAAATATTGCCTTACAAAGAAAATAATCCCACTGATTTTGTGTAGTTTTTAGTCTGAAAGATTGTTCCAAAGACAATGCAGTTTTGAGTAAAATGAGGAGATTGCAAAGAGAAAGTCTGTTTCTACTGACAGTTACAATTTTGTCTTTTAGTCACTTGTCAGCTACCACTTGTTAAGAGAGGAAAAAAAATCAAAAGAGAAATTGTAAAGTTTCATAGATAATTATTAAAAAGCATTAACATAGTCCTTCCTGACTTTACCTGCCTGTCATTTTTATGTGGAAATGTGTTGGTTTTAGTAATATAACAATTCTAAATAATAAAAAAACCCCAGCTCTTTATTGTATTCCTAGATAGTACAGGCCCTATGTGAGATCCAGTGGAGTTGTATTAGGGTCTTCCAATATATTTTCAGTGGAACTTATCTCACCTCCTTCCTCAGTAGTCCTCTTCCATAGAATATGTACACCTCCACAGTCCTCTCTTTTTTCATTGGGATATGAAGCTAATTTTCTCACTCTCCTTTAGAGTTGGAGATTCAAAAAGTGGTTACTGTGCCAGTAAAGCGGTAAATGCACATAAGGGGTAGGTTTCTCTTTAAAAACCAAATTTTATTTTAGAGTTTATAGTTGGTGTCCAGTACTACGTATTAATACAGGTAGGACGAACGTTAAAGCACTTGAAGTATACAGGTACATGAGGAGTAACTGAGCGAGCTGGGATTGTTTAGCCTGGAGAAGAGGAGGCTGAGGGGAGACCTCATTCCTCTCTACAACTACCTGAAAGGAGGTTGTAGAGAGGAGGGTGATGGTCTCTTCTCCCAAGTGACAGAGGACAGGACAAGAAGGAATGGCCTCAAGCTCCGCCAGGGGACATTTAGGTTGGAGATTAGGAGGAAGTTTTTCACACAGAGGGTCATTGGGCATTGGAATAGGCTGCCCAGGGAAGTGGTTGATTCACCTTCCCTGGAGGTATTTAAGGCACAGGTGGACGAGGTGCTGAGGGACATGGTTTAGTGTTTGATAGGAATGGTTGGGCTCGATGATCTGGTGGGTCTCTTCCAAACTGGTTGTTCTATGATTCTATACATCAACTTCAACAACAGTTGTAAAATACAAGTATTGTTTATACAAAATACTTTATTTCTTCAACTATTAAGTGCTTCTAGAGGAAAAACCTACCTAGCTGACTTGATTTAGTTAGTTTTGAGGGTTATAATGAATCACAACCTAATTTCTGGAAGACTGCTATGATAGCACACTTTAAAGCTGAAAAAAAATCTATCAGTCACATATTTTGTTGAGCATAAATTCCAGTTTTTCACTGCTCATGGTCATGTGTCAAAGAAACAATATCTGCCTTGAGATCTGGATCAAGTATTGACTTCTTTTTACTGGACTGACTTTATCTGGGAAGGTAGAAACTCTAGTGACAAAAAAGTGCCTTGATATTCCAGATGTTAGTTTTTTTCCATATTTTCTGAATACATTTTTAAAGTTACAGGTTTTGCTATAGGATTTTCTAAAATTTCATTCTATGAAAAAGTAGGAGGGAATAATATGTCAAACCATACAATGTGCTTTTCTTTGTTAAGAAAAGCTGTCTGTAAGTTCATGAGGCTCTTCATGGAAATAATGGTCTGCTTGCAACTTTACGTATACTTGAAAATTCAATACAGAAATTATGCTCATTAAATCAAGCAAACAACTCCCCAAACTCTTTCACACATGCACAGGTCACTTCACCAACACTGGATAAATAAGCAGAGAATCTCCCTTGCTCATCAGAAGAATTAATTTGTATGCCTCATTTGGAGAAGAGTTACTTGGGCTGCAGGCATTATAAGTAGAACAATACATATGTTTACATCACAGCTTCCTCTTAAATTTTTAGAATTCAGTTATAATAGGCACTTCTGGGAGTCTAGAAATTGGAAGCTTCTGGCTATCCTGTAAGTGTTTGTAAATTTCTCCTGTCACACAGTCCATTCAGAATCTTTGTGTCTAGCCCTGCATGACCCCAACAAAAAGTAAAGTAACTCTTCCTGCAACTTATATGGAGAGTTCAGCGAGTACAGTAATGAATTTACAGGCTACTTAGCTTAGTCAGCTAAGGTAACAGTTCCTTGCAATTCTTTAAAATTTTGTTGAACATAATCTCTAATTTACCTGCTCAGTCCTCAAGCTATCTGCTTTCCTTCCATTTCCGTGCAGGCAAATATAAACCTTTATATAAGCATTGGACATTCAGTTTTAAACCTCAGTAATGTTGTTGCAGGGTACTGATTTAGATCTTACTCACTTCACTCACTGACTTCAATAGGGTCAGTGTTAAGTTTATGCCATAGCTTCAGAAACCTCATTATCAAAGTGTTGGGGTCCTGGTTTGGGCCAGGAGTGCTCTGTTGAAGTGAGTCTCTCCGATGGAAATGTAGCTGCAGGTAGCACAGTTACTGTTTCTCTTTATATGTTGTTGATTGTTTTAGGATACTGATGATAAGAATGTCCATATTTGTAATTTTAGGAGTGTTTAGATGTAGGATTTGCAAAAAAGATTATGATAATATCCTGATGGACATGGTTTAGTGTTTGATAGGAATGGTTGGACTCGATGATCCGATGGGTCTCTTCCAACCTGGTGATTCTATGATTCTATGATAATTAGGGAAAATAAAATTGAAAGGAAACTTAAGAAAGCATGAATTTATACTTCTGTCCCAAGTCAAGAATGACTGCATGCAAAAGATTCCTGATCAATATTTGTTGAACCTAGAAAGACACAAAGTTTCTAGTTTCATAATGTAGGTTAAAAACATAGTATGCAAAATGTTACAGATTTTTCCTAATAAATAATTTGATTCCCACAGGAACACAGGATTTTAAAAAAATCATAGGCATATTTGTACAAAACCTTTTACAGCAATTCCTTACAATAAGTGACAATTTGAAACTGGTATGTGTAGGATACTTTGATGGACATGCACTTTTTCGAACTTTCTCTCAAAACGTTGGAATTATGTTTGGAAAATTTCAGTCAAAATGATACAGTAATTTTTTTCAGTCACTTGATAGAGAATTTTTGAATTTCCATGGTTTAAATGACCAAAAAAAAGCCAATCAACATTTGTCTTCACACTGGTTTTGCTCAGACAGATCTCCAAATGATTCCCAAGTTACATCTGCATCATCCCTATGGAGTAACACTAAGTGGTCTGTGTAGCTCAGCAGTGATCATGCTGAATAGCTGTTGCTGCTGCAAAATATTTGAATGCCCTGTAGGTTGGGGTTGCAGGAGGTTCAGAAGGTTTTACCACTAATACACTTGTGGTGAGCCCGATTTTCTGAAGGGGAGCAAGTAAAGTGATCTTGCTGTGGGGAGTAGAGTAAATAAATGGGAGAAATGGAATACATTTAAGGTGTGGTGAGATAGAGATTGGAGGAGTATCAGAAAACAAAACTGTAGAAGGAACTGGAGAAAGCCATTGGTAATGAGCTAGGGCAAGAAAACCAAATATTGGATTTTTCTGTGATAGCTGGGTAAGGAATGATAGAGATCCTGCTCTTAGGATTGGAGAAGGAGGAAGAAATAGGAAACTGAATCAGCTGTTCAAAAGCAGAATGAGAACAAGAATGATCAAAGAAAGATGTGCTCTGGTCAAGTACCTCAGGAACCACTTGACAGAACAGGGTAACTAGCTACAAATCTCTTTAAGGCAGGATTGCAGGCCTGGGAATTGTTTGAAAAAAAAATCTATGGCATATGACATCTGCTTCAGATTCAACCATAAAAGGTTAATGCCACTAGTCTCTTTAACAGATGTGTTTTGTGAAGATGGTTGAATACTAACCAAGTCTTCAGAAATTCTGTTGAGGACCTCTTAAGAAAGAATTGGGAGTAAGCTACTAATGATGCCCATGTAAGAAGATTTGAAGAGTGGGCAAGAACAAGATCATAGAATCATAGAATCATAGAATCATAGAATCAAAGAATAGTTAGGGTTGGAAGGAATCTTTAAGACCACCTAGGTTATTTTCTCTCTTTGTGTACTCTGTCTGATACATCTGGACACTATGACACAAAGTGGACCACAGAAATAAAGAACTAGGAGTCATCCACCAGGCACAACTTCTCTCAGTCTGTCTCAGTTCCATGCACTTGGGGAAACCTGACGCAAACTCACAGGGCAAGATGAAGATCCCATGTTGAGCAGAAAGGTATAGAGCTTGCAGTGGGAGAGAATGGGATATGAGCTCTTTGTGACTAACAGTTGGTCTATGAGATATGGTAGGTCTGCACTCAGTGTATGATTATGCAACTAAACGGTGTTGTGGATGATATATTCCTGGAATGGAAGAGAGGTGAATGATGATGTCTGTACAGACAGTTCTGTCATTTCTGTCTGAATTCCAGAATCTGAATGGCAACTTAAATAATCCTCTTTAACACAGATTCTTTTGGGTATTATTAATTTGTAATTTTGCAGTCTAGTTGTAGACTGAGACAGTGTATTTTTTTGCTTTGCTCCAAGACAATGAGAACCTGCTTGTGATTAATCTGATGTCTCTTGTCTTCATCTGAGGAGCATAATTTGTCCCAACCTTTTATTTCTCTTTCTGCACTCCAATTCATTGCTATCTTTCCACATGTAAGTGATGTAAGAAGCAGTCCTGCAGGAAATATTCTGCCTCCCAGCTCCCACCCTGCAATGCCCTCACTCTTTCAGAGCAGGTTTTGACAATACAGGTAGCCAAGATAGCAGATTTATCTTTGCAAAAGTAGATCAGTACAAGCAACACAGGCAGGAATATCTTAGATGCCTTTGTACTTCCTTATGTAGAAAGGGAAGACATAAGGAGATAGGGTTGTATTTAACCTAATAAAAAAGAAAACACTCTTGAATTCAGAACTTCCTTTTTGTATTCCGTAGACATGGAGATCTTAAATTGCTGAAAATATCATTAAATATAGAGTGAAGCTATAGGCTGAGAGTTTGTAAAGTTCCAGTCCTTTCCAAAAAGTCAAAGTTGATAAACTTCAGCTTCAGAGAAACAAAACTTGGGGTGTGAAAATTTCAGACCGAGCAACAGTTATTGAAGAAATTCCATAAGGTAAAATAATAATAAAAAAAATTGTAGGATTAGGTGGCTCTGTGATTTAACTGGGATTTGAGTTAAGATCACTAAAATCTCCACTACCAGAAGGTTGTCTTTTGTCTGCAGAAATAAAAGAATGAACATCTAGTTCCTTCTTGTTTGAACCATGAAACAGCTAACACAGAAGCTGGTGTGATTTTAAGATTCCATGTTGCATTGGAGAATCGACCCAGTTAAGAGGGAATCCTGAAGCCTAGGGGAGAAGTAGTCTATGAAGCAGTCTATGACAGAGCTTTCTTAAGGTCTAAACAAGCTGTCATTGTCAGGGACGCCTAATATTCAAGGAAACTCTAATCTACTTTTTTTTCAACTAAATACAGTTTTTCTTTCATATTCTCCACCTCTGTCTATTACTGTTCATAAGAGTCTTGTATCCCGTCCTATGCTGCACATTCATGTGCTTGTGAGGCTGTGCCCATCTGCTCAATTATCTTTAAATAAAATTTGAGTAACAGTTTTAATTTGTTGTCTTTGGACACTGAGATTTTTAATAAAATCTTTGGAGAGGGGTTTTTCACATCTAATGTTCCAGTCAAGCTGTCTGTAATGCTTTTTTTAAAAAAACATCATGGTTTCACCTATCTTCCTCGTTTGGTACCTGATCACAGCCTGTAAGACAGTATCAGCATCAAAATAGGAGATTAGGAGGAAGTTTTTCACACAGAGGGTCATTGGGCATTGGAATAGGCTGCCCAGGGAGTAGTTGATTCACCTTCCCTGGAGGTGTTTAAGGCACCGGTAGATGAGGTCCTGAGGGACATGGTTTAGTGTTTGATAGGAATGGTTGGACTCGATTATCCAATGGGTCTCTTCCAAGCTGGTTGTTCTATGATTCTATGATTCTAAGACTTGTGTGGCCATTAGGATTTCATAGCCTTGAGAGATGGGATTAGTGTTTTACTGTATTTCTGTTTTCTTTTCCTTAGTACACCTCCTAGAAGCTTAGAAATAAATGCCCAGTGAGCCACTGAAGTGCTTAAATTACTGCAAACACCAACAGTTGGTATAAATGAGCTAGTTCACTAGATAAAGTTAACAGTGTGCAAATGCATTGTTTTTATCCTTTATAAAAGTTCATGCAGCTCAGTGGTCAGTAGCCAGTGCAGAGTTCAGGGGCCTGTTTTAGAACAACATAATTAGACTATGAGCTGCCACTTTTCATTCATGCTCTTGCCCTCAAGCAGTGGTGACAGCCTTGCCAGAGGAAGGAAGTTTGGACTTTGATTTGGGAGGTAGGGTAGGAGCTCCTTTCATCACAGGAGTCATGACTTTGTACCTAGAAGCACCCACTCAGGATGTTTCATACGGTGGTTTCAGGCTGATCCTGTCAATGTTTCCTTTTGAATTTATAATCTGATCTGCACAAACTGGGTCCCATTTCCTGTGCCTGAAAATATTTCTGCAGGGCTTTGTGTGGATAGGACTTTCTGAAGAATAAAGGGTCTTTTTCTTTGAAGATTCAAGTTGGTTCATATACTACATCCCTTGAAATATTTGAGGCAGAGGTGGTGAACCTTGTCCATCCTTGAAAAATGAAGGGCAACTTTGTCATGTAAACTTTGAATCTTAAATTTTGCCTCTGAATTTCTTCTCAACATCAGTTTTCCATTGTATGCTATACTTTTGTGAACAAAAACAAGGGTTTAGATAATAGTGGAGTTAAACAAAAAAACATGGAAAATAGTATCTGATCAACTGCATCTGGTCCACTGGCAGCTGTCACAATCTGCTCTGGCTGTTGCTTTGGAAATTCTGTGGGCTTGCCAGATGATTGTCTTCCTAAGGACTTGAGGAACTGCTTTGCTTTTCAGGCACTCTTGAATGATTCTCTAAAATAATTTCAACAGGTACTTCTTATATTTTCCTTTTTAAATGCTTATTTCAACTCTTTGTGAAGTATTCTTTCTTAAAATGTGTATGTATGTCTTGCATATGTTCCACCTAACATGTCACCAATGCAATTTATTTTTAAGTCAAATGCACCTAGAATACAGAAGTAGGCTGTGGCAACTTCCCTGAAAGTTGCTGGGAGCTAAGCGTCTCAGCTGTTTGCAGTATGTCCATATCATTCAGTGGAGCCCAGTAAAGATAACACTGAGCTAGTACTCATCAGACTCCTTCTCATCCATCTGAGTTGAAGGCAATGTAACCATCTTACAGAGTGGAGTACTTAAGGTAACCATTGTTTATCTAATTATGAATCTTATTCCTTTATCACTGGGATATCCCTGTACTCCCTTAGGACTGGTAGATAAAATAATTTCACTCTGTGTGCTTGTGCCGCTTTGCCATCCAGAGAGGCAGGTGGCTATCTCAGGGATTGCACTGCTTTACATTTTCCTACATTCACAGATGTCCTTTGAGAGCAGCAGCAAATAGTTTATCATCTGAAGTTTATCATGTGATTGAACTGGAGTCCAGTTTGATAGAATATTGGCTGCTAATTCATGCTGGTCAATATGTCAACTCATTCGACATGGAATAGAAGTGATTATCTTTCTGTATCCTCTATCAGTTATAAAATTGATCTGGAGCTGCACCGCAATCTTTTGCTAGTGTAGTGTATTGACCAAGTTGTGGGAATGTTTCTTTTTTTTATAGCTGAACATAAGACAGACTCCTGCAAATGTTTACAAGTAACTTTAACTAAAACCAGCAATATTTTCAGATACCTCAGCCACTTCTGAGACAACTTGCTGATGGAAGAGGGTGAACAAGATGTGTTTCAAAATCCAGCTTTGCAAGTGTTACATTCCTACTGTCAAAATAACAATACTTCAGAAACAATGCCTTTGGATCCATAATACAGATAAATTAAGGTGGTTTTATTTATTTCAGACTTTAAAAATTACTTTAATTCAAAACAATTTGTGATTTTTTACTTGTATTTTTCTGATTGTTAAGAGAAAAAAGAAAAATGAGAAGCAGACAGTGCTGTCCAGTATTTTTTAGCCAAAGATTTTCCTGTACTCTCTTTTTGTTCATATTTTCCATAGGCAAAATACAAGTGTGTCGTCTCTTGTTGTCTCCTGCCATTGTACTTGTAGTAAATGCACCTTAGTTGAAGCACTGGCTGAAAACTGGATTTTGCAAGTAAGCTACCTACCAGCTGTAAAATAGTTCTTAGTCCCTTTCTAATACAACAGATATTGCACTTTTCTGAAAACAGTGTTAATGTCAAGGGGAGGAATTGAGAACAATTTACTGAGAAATATACTGAAACCTGTTGGTAAAGATACTCTCTGGGGATATAAAGTTTCAAATCCCATCAAGAAGAACAAATATGTGCTGACATCTGACTGAAAGGCTCTGCTTTTTGCCTGCTCAGAAAAATAGAAGCCACATCTTCCTTATCAATTATGTGAATGTCTTCCCAGCTCACTCTATTCCATTAGTTGTTAATATTTAGATTCTAAAAATAACCAATCAGTAAAAAAGAGATTCTTAATTAATCCTGAAATAATAAAAAACATTGGGTTTTTCCTTTGTTGAATAAGCCAGGATATATTTTTTTTGATAGAAATATATAATCCTGCAACTTGATTTCTAATTGTCATTAAAATGTAAAACCACTTGCTTGAAGACACAGAATTATAGATTTAAAAGCTTGTATGGGAAATGAATATCTCAGTAGGAGGAGTAAGCACAACAGATAGTCCAGCATAGCCTGGATTTCAGAATTAGCAGGAAGGGAAACACTGAGTTGCAGCTTGAAAAAAACCATACTGCTTCATTCATTCTAATTTGCACTGTCTTCAGGATGGACTGGGAAAAATAAACATTTCCGAGCATATCCATGGCAATAATTGGTAGTTTTATAAAGTACGTTTGTAGCTCAAGAAAGTTTCTTTATAACTGCATTAAGCAAAACGTATATCTACAACATAGTTACAAATAACGCAAGATTACTCCATTTTTAACTATTATTCTGAAGGTTTAGTAACACTGAAACACATTAAAATGCTTTAGCCTGCTTAATACTGAAGTTTTAATGAAACATATGTGAAAATAATTTCATCTAGACTGTGCTAAGTAGCAGAATTGAGCTTTGTTTTTCCTTTATCTCTTTTTTTTCTCTTATCACAGAACAGCTTATGTAAAGTAGTTCTAGAACAAGGTTTAAAACCAGATTTTGACTTTGTGCCATCATCCACTGATAAACATAATAGATGTGGATACAAATTACAGGATTTTAACTTTCTATATACTTGGACATGATAAGACAGATAAAGACATATGTTGCTAGACACATTTCATGTCAGAAATTATCTTTCTGTGCATAAACTTAAGGCATGGATAGTTTGCTTCTCAAAATATGGACTTAGATCTTTTACCAGAAATTAATTAATAAGATGAAGCCCTAAGAAGATATAATGTTATTTATAAATTCAGTATTTATTTGAAATGCACAGTACTATATATGGATAGATTTATCTTTGTTTATTTTATCTGAACTCAGAAAGATCGCTTTTTGCCAGCTATCCCTAGACAGCCATGAATAAATGAGTTCCCTTTCATTATGTGTGCTGTACATTCATAG
Organism: Coccyzus lansbergi; assembly: GCA_033558105.1. Lineage (NCBI taxonomy): Eukaryota > Metazoa > Chordata > Aves > Cuculiformes > Coccyzidae > Coccyzus > Coccyzus lansbergi. The sequence continues at coordinate 473,549 of JAUMJK010001428.1, forward strand.
CATTAGTAAGTTGGCTAACTGAGATTAGCAGTTATTTGCTGCAGAATGAAGAGTGGAGCATTATTATCCCTTGAAAAAATTTTCTTCCTTTTAGTTCATCTGAAAAGAACCTTCCTCCATTGAATCAGCTCTACTTGCTTAATACTTCAAGTGGCAAACAAAGAGGGAGTCTAAAGAGCCTCCTTTTTTTGCAAAATAAGACTTACATTATTCCATATTTTTATCATGTTTGATTAATGCACCTCTCCTATGCAGCCTGTAGTCTTGAAAGTGTGCTTGTCAAAATCAAGCCTGGTTAAACCAAATGTCAAAACAAAGCACAGATGTGTTGACATTTGTTTTAGCATTTGGAACAAAATTCTTAGTAGGAGTGGGAGGATGGTCAAAATATTGAAGAATATGAGGAACATGGTATGAAGAGCTCACCCGGGTTACTTACTAATCAAAGCTACAGCACTGTGTACTTTGAAAAAGAGTTCTGAAAACTTGCATCCAGCAAGGGGCAATGGCATTGGTAAGATACATCGTAATGAGCAGATTGAGCACAGGGGGTAGAAAGAAGATAGATAATCTACAAGGCCCACTAGATGTATACCTCCCCACTAGCTTCTCAACTGTAATTGCATGTGCAAAAACACATTTTGAAAAGATGTGTAGTTAAATATGGGTTCCAGGTATGTCCCCTTACATGATGAATAGTTTAACATGCTCTATTATAAATTTTTCAATTACTTATGTTCGTATCTTTTTAGACACACAAGACTAAATGAAATATCTCTTGTCCTTCAACATTCGGGGCCAATGGCAAATTTTATTTTCCACAACTTTTTTTGCCTGTTTATATTTTCACATTCTGGGTTAGATACCACTTCAACTTTGGCCTGATTGTTGAACGTAATAGCTACCTTTTGCTGATAGTATAGCTGTTCATCTTTGTGATAGCTCTCTCATTTGTAATGAGGATGCACTCATGCATGAAAACATTACCAAATAATAATTTATATCATCAGTGGATAACAGGCTTTTGATACTAAACACCTGACTCTCTGTTATTATATCATAGTGCTTTCCCAGAGAAGTGAACTATTCAAATTTCTTTTCTCCTCTGGGATTTCTGCTCTTTTCTTTCTTTCTGTTTCTTATGTTAGCAAAATTCTTTCCATATTATTCACACAAAAATTCGATTGCTTACGTCATCTGCACAGTGGCCAAAAGCAAGTGTAGAGTATTACAGACTGAATAGAGATAATATGAAGGCTTACTCTGTCATTTTGACATCCTGCCACAAGAATTTGAGTGCAAGGTAAGAATGAAAGAAAGTAATGGGAACAATATCAAGTGTTTATTTACATAGCCTTGATGGATTAACTTTAGAAATATCAGTGAACTATACATGGTCTTATAGGTGGAAAGAAAGTATTATAACAAGAACTGTGAATCAGGGAAGAAAAATACAAGTCTTTAATTTGTCAGAAATCAGAAAAATGTACGAAAAATGGCAGGTACTGAGGAGGGACTAGAAAGGGTAGTGGAAATTTTATGTATATACATATTTTCAAAAGCATTTTTGTATACAGGGATCAGGTGACAAAAACAATGAAAGAGATTTTGAGAGAGGTCAACAAGGAACACAAAAGGCCATTGGTACAAGAGAACAAGAGAACTAGAAAGAAGGGTAGCAGGTGATTGAAAATAGCAGTAACATAGCTATAGAAAATACTGAAAATCAAGAAAATTACTATGAAGCAGGCACAGATAATGATACCAGTGTATTTAGTTTTTACTTACTGTCAGCTGGACCTAATTATGTCATAGGACTCTATTGGTCCAGGCCTGTATAGAGTTAAGGCAAAAAGCAATTCTTGTCCCCAGAATATAATTTAACTCTATGGGTAAAATGCAGGTATCATATATGAGGAGTATAGTGCATTAAGATAAAACTGCTCACCTAGAAAGGATTTTTTTTACAGGATATTAGCAGCTAAAATGTTCTCAAGATTTTTGTAAGCATCCCAGACACACAGGCACAATTTGAAGAAGGCAACAGGATGGTTGTCCAGCTGTTGATATCTGCTACTTTACACAGGGGAGACTTCACAAGAACAAGTGCAGAGCTTCAAAAATCAAACTGCTTAGTGGTGGAAGATTTTATTTTGGGATGGTAAAAGCAGAGGCTTTGTTCAGAATGTTACAAGCAAGAGTTTAATTTGGAACAGACTTCTGGAGATCAGTCTGCCTGTGCTCTTGCTGTTAAGGCTTCACTTAAAACCCACAAAAATGGTTGAGAATCCAACTCTTTCCTAATATTTTTGCAGTGATTCTTTAGGTTCACAGATGAAATGTAAAGCTGAGCTGGAACTTTATCTTTCATTTCTTTTCTGGTTACTGGATTTCATTAAACATTTCTGCAATTGTTACTGTAAGGAGCTACAAGCCAGCATATCTGTAGATGCTGATATTCAGTTACCTTAGTATGTTTGACTGTAAATGCTTTTGCTCAGGAACTGGTTCATATATTCTTCAAGGAGTCCTGCCATTCGCAGCAGCAAGATCTGCTACAGAGCAAATAATAGCACCAGCTGCCTCAGACACACAATTAGAATGATCTAAGAGGTCTTCTCTAACCTAGAGGCTCTATGATTCTGTGTTTCTTCACTATACAGGCTCGCTCCTTCTATCTACCCCTTGCAGAAGGGTAATAACACTTCACATCCTTTTCTTCTGGATTTTGCCATTGATTTGTAAAGCAGGATGAGAACTGTTCCATGAGGAGATAGCTGATGTACAGTGATAGAATATGAGCTAAGGGCACAGGGATTGTGTTTAAGCTCCGTGGATGAAAAGAATGTGTTCCTGTCAATGCACCTGGCTTTGAATGTTCTCTGTTGCATGCAAAAAGACTTATTTCACTTGAGGAAAAGAAAGCGTGTGCCTGAAAAATAATACATTAACTGCCAAGTGCAAAATACAATTTCACTTATTGAAAGTGTTAAGTCAAGTGCTAATGGAGTAGGCCTTGAGGTTTTGTTCATTAAAGAGTGTTTAATTGATTGGAAGTGACATGAAGTTGAATAAGAAAATCATGACTCTGCAAGGATGACCATAAGTGCTACGAGTTTGCTTATATTTGCATACAAATATTTTTCACAGTCCATGTGTTCTGTAGGTTGTAGTTTTCGATCCTCTGTGCAGCATCATTTGAAATATTAAATAGTGAATTTTAAAATGAGAAAATTCTGATTTACAGCTCACAATTAATATTTGGAAATATGCAGCTAGACTAAGACCAAATTAGAACTGTGGTGATAACTGGTTACAAATATATATACACATATTATATTTAGAGTAAATATACCATGTAAACTAGATGTCTTCAATGAATTCGTAACAGATTAAATTCTTCTTTTAGATGCACCATGATTTCAAGACATGATAAACATATCACTTTTAAAAACAACAATGACCAACTAATGCCTAATGTTATTATCCCTTCTGGGACATTATTTAATTTGCAAACCATTTTATGAATTCCTTTTAAATGCAACACTTATTTTATGTAACATTGATGCAGTAGTTTGCAGCTGTTTCTGTAAGACCTAAGTTTAGACTGAAGATACTTTTCTTTGCCCTGATAAATTATCACCATGTTTTCTGGGGATTCTTGGTGAACAGACTGACACACTTCTTTTAGTTATTTGCAGTTAACAAGGTATATTTTCAATCCCATTTGAGCTTCAGTAATAAAAATGAAACAAGTTATTTATGAAAAAGAAATTGCAATAATAAGATAAATAGGCTAAATAAAATAAGATAAAAAGAAACCAGGGAAACATTTTTTTCCTTTATGAGACATTCTAGCAGTTTATGAACTTCCATGTGCAATATCTCTTGCAGATGTGTTGCATCAGCTGTCATTAAAAATCTGTCTTCACCAAACTGTTGTTATTGGCTATATAATCTACTTGCCCTGCCCACTAATACATTTCTTCTCCCTGAGTGTTAAAAAACTATCAGGTAGAATGCTGACACATGTACAGTCTTCCCAAAGCAAAAGAGGTTCCTTTAGGAATGAGTGTCTAAAACTCATTCAATCTGTAAAAGACCTGTCTTGGATTAAACTGGAAAATACTCTTCCTGCAATAGCTTGAAAACTTGAGTTTTCAAGAAGAAATTTATCTTGTGCTTTCTCATTTAGAACTTAATTCTCCTATCTACAGTTCCATTTGTCAGATATTTTCACTCTGACAATTGCATGCCCATATACAGGTCTCTCAGTGGCTCACTAGTCGAAACAGCAGAGCCAAGTATTTCTACTCTGGAAAGTATGTTTATCTTATGGTAGCCTTTGTTTAGAAGCACTGCAGGTTGGACAGTTCAAAAAAAGGCTGATTATAACAAGTTTTCATACTGGTAGGGTATATAGCTTTGATGCACCATCTCCTTACATGTGAAAGTTGACTATCCTTTGCAAATGGAGAGAAGAAGGAATTGAAGGTGTGAACTGCTATGCAATGGAAAGTTAGTTTATGAATACTTTGTATGACATCAGCTGTGAAATAAAATTTTTGAACATGGTTATTACCATTTCTTTTATGAAGTCTGGTACTGTGTCCTAATAAGAGTGTACTGGAGAGCTAAGAAGAGAACAAACTGTGAGATGGGAAATTAATAGTGGCTTATTTTCAAACTCTAGTTCGAAGTGAGTTCAGAGGTTATGAAACTTTCTTCACTGTAGAGGAAGGAAATAGGAAGTTTTCCACACACTTTTACAGGTCCTTGATGCGGTTGATAATGGTAGTAAATGTTGCAGGACCAGTAAATACCAAGGAATTAAAAAACTGCATAGAGAATGCCTATTGTTGTAAAGTCTTTTGGTTTTTTTTTGTTTGTTTCTTAGAAGAACTTAGATTATAGAAGACCTTTCTTGAAATTACGTGATTGCTGCTAAGCCAGATATATGCCTTTTAAAACGGCATGACAACCTTGTCTATTTTGCTGTCAGGGTGCTAACAGCTAATGTTTCAGGCAGAGGACTGAGGCACTCTAGCATGACATGGAACAGCGATGGTTGTCTTGTGCAGAAATATATCACAGGCAAAACCTGTTGGTCAATAAATAACATGTCATTTCTGTAGCAGGAGCATATTTCAAGTGAACTGTGTTAATGTGTTCGTGTTTGTGTTTCTTTCTGTTAAATATAAATCTGCTCACAGACATTCTTGGTAAATATCAATTGGTATTCTGCATCAGCAGGAACTGTGCATATGGGCAGAGAGCACAGGAATGTAACTAAAATCATCTGACTATACCTAAGCTTGAATTTTGCCACACTACTCAAAAGACATTGCCTTTTTTTATAGAGTTCCTGAGGTCTTATGACAGGAGTCAGAGAAGGAAAACAGAGCTTTTAGAAGTAACCTGGAATTCAGACACCTATTTTTCATGTGTTCAGATGGCAGCTACCCAAGTATATAGCATCTGTACATTCTGCTCTTACAGGTCCTTCTTTCCCCCAGTCGACTCCTGTCTACCATCTTGATTATCACATTTCTTAGAGCCCTAGCAGCTTTTTAACTATCATGTCTGGCATGTCTTTTACTTCTCCCTTCCCAAGCTGCCTCTTTTCTCTTATGTTTTTCATCTTACTCTCTCTTTTGAGGTAAAAATGGGCATAGATGTATGGGTAAAATCTTCTGGAGTTCTGGAAGATTATAGGATTTTATTTTAAATGAATAATGTAAAAGATGGTGGAGGAAGGTAGATTTGGAGAACCTGTCAACATGGTGCTACTTTTCTTCATTATTTTTCTGGTCTAGTTCTGTTTTCCCATATTTTATCTTCTGTTTCAAATGCTGCATCCATTCTCTTTCCCTTTTCTGTTTCCCGATTCCCTCCTGACTTCATTACATCTTCTGACCCAGCACCAAGAGAAGTTTTCATTTTACTGTTCATTCCCACTGTTTCAGGAACCTTAAGATCTTGGTTGCTTTCTTCTGTCAATGTGAACAATTCTACTTTCTTCAATCACTATGCTGTCTAGTCGGGCACACAGCTATTGCCAGCAACAATGTTGACTTTTTTTCATTTGTACCCCATGGACTGCAAAGAAGGCCTTCAATCTAATTTGCACCTTTAAGGAAATAAAATTTTATTGTCATTATGTATCATGCAGACTCTAGCACAAGTCTTAGTCTAGGACTATGGCTTCTAGGTATTAGTATAAGATAAACTGATTAATAAGAGGGTGTAAGAGGATGCAGCACCTTGCTTTCTCTCCTGAATTGACAGAACAGACAGTATACACTTATTCACTGGAAGATGATGACTAACAATTTGTCTGCTACTTGACTTTACCAAACAACTTCTGAATTTCTTGATTTGTAGCATCTATATTGTTCAAGTGTAAATTAAATCATGCACACAGGCTTGAGTTAACTCACTCCTTTTAGTTTTTCAATATCCTGGTATATTTTAAAAGTCAGAAACATTTGATCGGTATTTACAATAAAGATAGGACATTTACAAGAATTCTGGGATCTTCCTGATCTTTGTTTCAGCAAGAGAAATGAGAGAGTGCATCTCCTTGAAACCCAAGTGTTTTTTTCTTTGGGAAGTATGAATAGAAATATTAACTGTTCAGAGTGTCTTCCTAACAAGGTCAGCTGATCTGTTTTCTCTCTACAGGATCACAGGATCACAGAATCACTAGGTTGGAAAAGACCCACAGGATCATAGAATCCAACCATTTTTATCAAACTCTAAACCACACACCTCAGCACCCCATCCACCTGTCCTTTAAACACCTCCAGGGAAGGTGACTCAACCACCTCCCTGGGCAGCCTCTGCCAGTGCCCAATGACCCTTTCCATGATTTTTTTTTCTGATGTCAAGCCTGAACCTCCCCTGGCAGAGCTTGAGGCTATTCCCTCTTGTCCTGTCCCTTGTCACCTGGGAGAAGAGGCCATCTTTAGTCTCCTCAGAAGTATTTTTTCTATACATTTTGGTTAATTCACTCTTTTTGTGTTTCCCATCTTAAAACTGTATGTTCCTTAAAAATAATCTGAGTGCAGAATAATGGCTTGTTACGATTTTGGCCTGATCAACTACTTTTCATCTACTACAGAGACATTGAAAATTGGCAAGTGCAATACATATATCATAAATTAGAGTGTAAGATGATTAACTGCAATTGTTATGCCTGTAATACTTTATCCACTTCATCAGTCTTCTGTGTACAGACCTATCTTAACTAGGAAAACTTTAATGCTCCAAGTCTCTAAGCAGCTTTAGATAGGTGCTCTGTCTTTTAAAATCAAACTTGACTTTCTCTCAGCTAAGGAATTTTAGCTCCAAAACAAGCTTCTCAGAGTACAAGAGGATAACACATGACAACTTGAAAATCTTTCTTTTTTATTTTTAAGAAATATCTTTAATGCATCTTCTGTAATTTTCTTATCCTCAAACTTCTTTCCAGTTAGAAAAGCCTAATGATTTTCATAAACCATTTTTAAAGTATTTTAAATGTTTTAAAGTATTTTATTAAATTTTATAAACATTTTATTAAATTTTTAAACATTTTATTAAATGTTTTAAAGTATTTTAAATGTTTTCTGGGGCTATTTGCCTAATTCCAAAGTAGATAATATTTGTCTCAAAAAAATGTAGTGATGAGATCAAATGAACAATTTTTCTTAACCATAATAGTATAGGTATGTATATATTTTAACATATATATTTTTACATATTTTATAGATATTATACAGACATAGATATAGATATAGATATAGATATAGATATAGATATAGATATAGATATAGATATAGATATAGATATAGATATAGATATAGATATATACACACACACAAATTAAAGCTGGCAATGTGTTTCCATATTCTTGAATTTGTTTCTTGATAATGCACATATATGTATTATTTACTGCATGCTAGACAAACTCTATTATACAAAAAAATACATATTTTTCTCAGTGACTTTATGGTTCATCATTTCAAATCTTAGTGCTTCACAAAGTTTTCGTACTGACACCATCCCAGAAAACAGGCAGATCTATTTTATAGGCAAGTGACTTGATCCAAAAGACCACATGTTATTAGATTTTTCTCCCAGTCTTCAATGACTTGAACTTTAATGCTTAAATTAAGTTTCTTCATATGGAATTCAGGTGCTGCTGTGAATCAGAAGAGTTTTGAAAAATTTGGGCTGAGGATCAATTTCAGTTGGAAACATTTCCAAAATACAGTAGATTATCTTGCTTCTTTCCCTAGATGCTATTCTTCAGGTACGTGGATCGAAGCAGGAATACTACAGAAAAGGATTTATACCTCACTAACAAGCTTGGAGCTCATAGATGTTCAGGAGACAGGAAAATAGTAGATGATGAATGTTGGATGAGATACCATAAAAAGTATTTTTTCAAGGTGGTGGAGATGAAGCTCGGACCACTACCTCTTATTTCACTAAGGAACAGAGCAAAATTCAGGTGCATTTGAAGGTGCCTGTTTCAGGAGGTGGATATGGGAGTAGGTGGATGTGAAAATAGGAATAAGGGTGAACTTTTCTACTGCAGTGGAAAACCTTGAAATTCTCTTAAGTATCTTTTTGCTCATGATAAGGAGAGGTGAGTAAACTTCTGTCAGCTGATGGAGTCACAATATTTTGAAGGTGTTGGGCTGGAAAATAGAATATAAAAGCTCTGGGCATTTCATTGCCAGTTTATACACTCTACATTAATTTGCCTTTGCAAACTTAGTGTTCAGAAAGTAAGAGTTCAGTTTAAAAGTGAAATTGCCTTTTTTTTAAACTGAAAAAGGAGTCTTTTGTCTGAGCTGTCACTGCAGCATAATTTATCCTGCATTTATTAAGATGCACATTCAATTACTTCTCATTTTTCATTTCCTAGGGTTAATTAGAGTTTTAAAGCCTTTTGTATACTTACTCCCCCACTGCTACATAATTACAGCTTATAATGAATAATCTCTGAAATTTGGTTGGTTATTGTGGCTTCTCATAGTTTAACAGATAAACCTAGAAATAGGAAGCACATGTTCCACATTGTTTAGGAAGAAATAGTTCTGCCTGGTTTTACTCTCTGAAAGCGAAGTGCCTTGTCTGCTCTTCTTGGGAAGGTATCTCATATTGAATATGAGGAAAGATGACTAGTGGATGAGATAGTTTGTCCCCATCATTTTTGCACCTGAGTCAGAGGGTTGCAGAAATCTCTCTCCTTTGATGAGTGGAAGCATTTTAGAGAAGCAGCTCTGAGATGTTTTCAAATCCTGAATTTGTTTGTCCATTCAGAACCAATAGTTACTGTTTTTGACTGCTCTCTAGGAACCTTCCTCAAAGACTACTATGTCATTATTGAAAATGTGTATTTCTGTGATGATAATATTCTGTGATGATTGAAAATGTGTATTTCTGCTGTGAGTACACGATGTGAAAGGTTAAGAAACATGCAATTTTAAGATTTTATAGAAGGTGTAATTCTGAGTCATAACTCTTTTCTACTCTCCTTGGCACACAATAATAATTTTTTCCTTTGAGATTCAAATTCAGTTCCGAAGTCAGAATCGTTTTTATAGTTTTTGTAGATGTTTATTGGAATTCGATCACATGAATTTCAATTTTTCAGCAAGGAAAACTATCAGACTTTCCCTGTGATCATACAGCTGTTTCAATAGTCATATGCTCCTGAAAGGAAAATATAGTAAAACTCTCTGTTGTTTTTTGAAGGAGACATCATTCCCCCCTGCAGACTCTTTATAAAGGAGATACATACTTCAGTGGAGATTAAATTTTGGCAAAAAGTTGTCTGAATACTCAAACATGATTTTCTAGATATCCTTAAATTATACTGCAACAACAACAATAATTATAATAATTATTACATACAATAATGTTATGTATTATATATTATTTTTATATTATATTATAGTTATATATACTATATAATATTATATATAATAAAATTATTATTATTTAATCTAAAGGAGTTCTTGCATTCTATTTCATTCTTTTCTTCTGCTAATGTGCAATGTAGTATGTGTTGCTTTCCTAGTTACATGCCAAACCAATAAAATCTTCCTCTATTTGGAAAGCTTAATCCTCTCATTATTATCAAGAAGAGAAAGCTGCCTTCAAAAAGAAACCAATTGAAACATTGAACCGTAATAAAGATTTTTATTTTAATATCGTTTTAATCAGTGGATCTTTAATGACTAGCAGAAGGTTCCCCAGTTGGGGCGTACACCTTATTATCCTGCCTTTGGAAGCTATAAGAACAAGGATATAATTTAAATATTTCTTTGAGAACAGGGGGCATAACAAAGCTTTATTTTAAATTAATTGCAAGTATGCATTTGAATCAAAGTGAGTTAGAGGAGCACTAATGAGTGCTTTTGGAAGTAGTGGATGGTGCAAAAATATTATTATCTTTGTGTAAATCTTAGTTTGACTTCTTATGCTTATAATTTGATTCATACCAAAGAAACTCCTACATCAGCCCAGAAGAATGTTTCTGTTACAGAGAGGTAAATAGTAGGCAACATGGAGGACCTCAGGCAAATTTAATGCTTGCTATTAGGTTTTTCAGAAAAGGGAGTTTTCCTTTCTGGTCAGTGAGAGAATGAAGATCAGCACCTGGCTTTTGATACCATCAGATACATAAAGGCTAACAAGATAGGTGCTATAGACACATTTCCCAGCACCTGCCTTTCAAGTTCTTTAATTTGAACCAGAGAATATTTACACTGTGTTTCCAAATAAGTCTCCATTGCTCTTGACTACGTAGCTGGGTGCCTCACTCCATCTCACTTACAATCCTTAGAGACCTCTGATTACAGTTGCATCAGACACTGATATCTTGATATTGGTAGTCTCTGCAGGTCCTGACACTCTTCTTGTCCTCTACTGCAAGCAGTGCTGTCCTTACGTCTTTGAACAGAAAATCTCCTTGCTCTGCCTCTTGGAGTTTGATATTTGTTTGTCTTGGATGGGAGCAAATGAGCCAATGTAACTCAACAACTCTTGGACTTGGACTAATAGTAGAAGTACACTTTACCTGAGATCCCTTGGAGGGACCTGTGTTTACACAGCGCAAACCAAACAAAATAAAAGGTATTCCTCTTATTGCTAAACCAGAGTCAGTTCCAACATTAAGCTTCTCCAGAACCTTGCTGTGACAGAAAAATGTTGAGCAAAGGTAACCAAATTCTCATTTTGGGAAGCAGCTCCAAAGAATATTTCTTAACCCCTTTTTATTTTCTTACCAAGAAGCCTATACATTTGTTAAATTACACCATTAATGGCTCTGTGGTAAAGGCAGGACATCATATTCTGTTGAGTTAAGCATAGAGACATTGTATTTTTGGAAGGAAAATGTTAAATTTATTCTTAAAATTAAGCTATCTAAAAGTCAAAACAGTTTGTCTCATAAATATAATTTGTAGTATCAAATTAACTTACTTTATTTTACTTAGTCAAAACACCTTTCAGTCCCAATGAAATGACACAACAGGCTCATTATCCCTCTATCTAATGAAAACAGATGAACCTTTTTCAATGTCAGTTGAATCATTCTTATACCATCTTACTCGTTAATCACTAGAAGAACCTTTAACTTCAGGTTAGATCTTGTTGACTACAGGTCCAAATCTTCTTGGTTCTATTGAAAATACTGAAACATCTAGTTGCCTGTGTGTATCTTGAGCATGCACTTAAATATTTGCTAGAACATATCCCTAGAATAAGGACAATCGAGCATGTATTTAGGTGGATTTTCTAGATCCAAAGAGGAACTGATGTATTTTGCAGAACTGTTGCACAGAAATAGAGTACAGATTAATACTGATGTCTAAATGTTTAGAGTGTATTTAAAAAAAAATTCAAAATCCAAGTGACACCCTTTTCTTAAACCAATGTATCACCATGCAATGTGAACCAACTTCTTTATCCTTTATTTTGGAGTTGTTCTGTGTTATCCAGAATTGTGAAGGTGGTCAAGTTTAGTTATTATTACAGTCAGTCCATGGCTGCTGTAGCAGAACAATGAGTTTAAAATTTATTTTATTTTATTTTAAAATACTTTTAATGGATGATCCTTTGGGGAAAGTAACATTTAAAAAGCAATATAATAATGATACTGCTTATTCAAATGTTACATTCTAGCTTTTATTACCAAACTTTGAAGAACTTTTAAAAGACCATTATTAAGTTTCTTTTAAATATCGATAAATGCATACTCAACTCTCAGTCTGACTGTAATGAAGAACTTAAGGAGGCCTTGGTAGCATGAAACCCCCTTATTTTTGACAAATCTATATTGTTGCAGTTGGTATTGTAAAAGATATTTCTTCCCCCTCCAAACCTTCTCATGTTGTCTTAGTCTGTCATTGATAAAAGATTATTTTCAAATGTTAAGTAGTAAGATATATTTACTCACAAAAGGGATAATGCTAAACAAAAAAAAAGGAAAAATAAGTGTAGAGGTCTTCATTCCTACTAAATCCAGAGGTTAAATGGCTAATGTTACAATAGGAAGGATGTGATCCTCTGTTTCACTGCTTCTAAAAATGCATTTTAAACTGTAACACTCTGGACTCATTTTCAAGCAGTAAGAGCAAAAACTGTTCACGCCTACAAAACTTGCTAAATGGTGAAGAGCAAGGTCTTGTCAGAATTAACCCCTAGACTGATATGGTAGATTATTTCCGAAGATACTACTTGTTTCAACATACACTATTTTATTCCTCCTTAGATGAGAGCAGAATGATTTCACCCTCTTACGATTTCACCCTCTTCTTTTATTACTTTTATATACCAATTATACGTCTCGTCTATGAAACATTTTCTGATATGACTTTTAACAGTGGTACGCAAGAGCTTTTCCACTCACTGAAGATTATTCTCTTTGCATAATGTAAAGCAAATGCAGTCTTCTTAAAACAATGATCTCTTGTGCTGAAGAAAATGTAACAAATATAGTTCTGACTTAGCCAAAATTAAATAGCTATTTTAAGTTGTTTCAAACTTACTTCTTTAAACTTTAGAACCTAAATAAAACTCTATGCCCGTATTTTGCCAGGCAAAATTATCACTTTCACTACCTATTCTCTGGCGCATAATTGTATAAGTTTATTGATTTTTAATCAATTTTTAAATTGTAATATTCTCTATTACCCACTATTACAGTTAGAAAAGAACAGTTTTCAATGGCTTTGAACCCCCATACAGATCTTTCACATGAAATAGGTTTTGAATAATGCTTTGTCTATATGGTCATGATCACCTTTCTGTCTTGGGCAGAGAGAGTGATTGTCTTCTGAGGAGCTCTGAATGTGTTCTCACTCTTCCAGAGCAAACGAATCATTAAGCACCATGAACACATTGAAATGGTTTAAGAAAGACATTTATAGAACAGTGCTTTCCTGCCACAGGAAAATAATTATCAACAATAGGAAGAAAAGGACAGAAACAACTGCCCATTTTGTTTCATGTTTATTCAATGGAAGTGTTTATTCATTATTTCCAAGGCAAAAATATATTTAAATTAATCGTTTTTTTCCTGCTTTGCAGTCATTGTGGAGTTATTGCATAATAAATCCATCTGAATGCAAGAAGAAAAAAAAGTCCAGTAAGGAATCAAGTCAATATAATTGACGTTACTGGAATTCATTTAGAATGCAACAAAAACAGGAAAGAATGATGGCCATGATCAATACCAGCCTAGAAAACTTCTTTTACTACACTTTGCCTTGCTGCTGAATTGCCTTTCCACTTAGATAAATCCAGGCAGGTCCTTATCTATGATCTGGCTGCTGGTAGCACGCATCTAGTTGCTAGACTCCTCCATGAATGCATTTTCTTCTACTGCTGCTGCTGAAATCTCTTCCTTCAGCCTCAAGATCAGAAAGAAGTAAGAGTGTGATCATGCAAGGAAAGTATGAGATGGGGAGTCATCGCAGCTGAACTCTGAATCCTGTACGGTAACACACTTGATCTTAGGGTAAATTTTTTATTTTGCCTGTCTTTACTTACAAGACCAATCCGAAGACCAGCAGGGTGGTACTAACAACTTGTTCTGACTTTGGTTGGATTAGAGGTGCTTGACACCTTCCAAATCAAGTTCATGGGGGCAAGAGGACAAAGCTGTCTGGAGCTATAAGAACCGCATATTCCTGAGCAGGATGAATGAGGCTGTAGTTCCAGTTTTTTCCAATGTTCTGACTGTGAAGCAACACAGCGGGGGTCCTAGAGATGTTGATTTGGTAGCAGATTTTAGTGAATTTATAGTAATTTTGTCTCTGACTTCCACTGGCCCTATCACAGACACTTTGTTTCCCCTCACCCTGTAGTTTTTCTCCTGGTAAAAGCTTCCTTTTTCTCACCAGGGAAAGGCAAAGCCAGTCCTTGCACTAAGAGAATGGGCAGTTCCCACAGCTCCTTGTAGGAGACAGAGGGAAGTGAAGGGTCATCAGGGTAACCAGCAAAGGGCTGCAGAGGACTTAAAAATAGCTTATAGCATGAGTCTCTGTTATGGAAGCAAGAGTTTTCTTGCTTTGTATCAGGCTGATAAATGAGGATTTTTAATTGGTTATCCCTCAGTTTGTAATGGAGGGAGAGACATCAAGACTGAACAGAGCTGAAATAAAAAAATTGTCACTAGTGCATGCAATAGGGGCATGAAGATGTCTAGGTGTCATCAGTGATGACGCTTTGTATTTCTAAAGTATCTTCCACAACAAAAAAAGATGGTCACCTAGATTTTCTGTGTGTTTTTTTACAGAATGGTAGAGAGTAACACATCAAGATATGTAACACTATCTGCTGCACTAAGTTTCAACTGTAGTTTGTCAGTCCTGTAGCTCTTATGACCATCTTCAGCCTCCCAAGCTAGAAACTTATTACCTGTGTTTCAACTTAGCTTTCCAAGAGTGGATAAGACACATTGTTCAGCCTCACATGTTTCATTGAACAAGGGCACTGCAGGGATACCAGGTATGGTGCCATAATACTTATCATTAAAATACAATGTTTGTGTGTTTTGAGAGAGGTGACAGGAAAGACCTAGGAATTAACATGCTGTGGCAGGAGGTAAAGGGTAGACACAGAGTGAAATTAATTAACACCACCACTATTTTGATCAGCCATTAAACTAGAAATGTTTATAGCATAGGAATTAAGGTCTATGTGAGAAAGATGACAAGAATATACACCAATGCCTTAACTTCCGACTGCTGCAGTTTCACACAACTGTGTATATTGTAAGTAGTACTGTAATGTTCTGGATACTTCAACTGAAAAATAAGAACGATTTCATGACATCATGCATGGAACAAGATATCATATATTTAAAAAGAAAATAAAAAAATGCAGAAATCAGAAGAAAGGAGAACTTTCTCATGTTATTTGTCAGCAACGATCAGTGAGGCACTGAGAACAGTTTTGTGTAGAGAGTGAACCATTTGCAGTGTATTTCTTTGCCAGATAATGTCACATTTGTCTGAATAGGTTTTTTTCAGGCTCTCTGCTTTGAAAAACATGTTTGAGCTGTCATATTTTGTCTACAAGCTGACACTTGCTTTGATTTTAGTCTGAAATTACACATGACATTTATTGTTAAACTCAAGGTGCCTCCATGCAAAACCGATTCAGTCTTAGCCACTGTGGATTTTCTGCTGACTAATCAAAGATAAACAATTTACATGGTCTGTAGCTTGTAGTTCAATCAGTATATTTTAACAGAAATCACTGCTTGGAAGACACAAAGACCTTAAAAAGAACTGAAGCAATCGCATATAATTAATATTTTCTGCCTGCATATTTATACCTTGATATCAGCACAAAGAGAAAAAATTAAAATAGGCAGATTTCACCTTTTGCATTGAGAAAAAAAGGTACTGGCTTCTGTTTATGTATTTTCATCACTCATGGACAAACTGATCCTATGTTATGTGGCTTGAGAGAGCTAAGAAAAAGAAGGAAATCAGTGGGATACTTGTAGAAAATATAGTAGCTCTAACATCTCTTTGCACTTCTCTAGGCAATTTCAAATATACTCCCTGGTAAGAATGAATGAGTTTTGTACTTGGATATTGACTTGGATTCACTGGATGCAGATGCAAACAGTTGATGACGACTTTGTATCTCTCTCATTTGTGTCCTATAGGAAACTGCAGTGTGGGAATGCAACAAAATCATAAAGACATTTCTTTGATAGGGTGGAGGAAGAGAAGGGAAAGAAGACTCATAGTTTCATGTCTGCTGTTTGGTGTTTCCAGTTGCTGACAGAAGACCAAAGAAAATTGTCTTTCACATTCAAAGAATTTAGTGACGTTTGAAGAACACTATGCTGCACCATGCAGCATATTAATAATAAGGTAAATTGCACCATGCCATATTAATAATCTTTTCAAATATCAATATTAATGCTACGAAGCTGAAGTTAGGTGAGATGTCCACCCACAATGTATTGGATTTCTCCTAGAGTTACTTACACTCCCTTTCATTAATTAGCCTCATGATGAGGAGCCTTCAGGAGAAACTGCAGGGTAGCAGCATTTAATCATTTCTTTACTGTAAGGGAGGAAATATTTTCCATGAGTCAATCAATAAACAAGTATTTCCCATACTCTGAAATTATTTCACCCTCCTGAAAGCCTGGAAATGCTTGACAAAATCTGCTAGAGATCAGTAGATAAATGAAGCCCTTAAACACTGGCTGGATAAAAGCAATTAAATAAAAGGAAACAGTTTTGAATGAAGGATGCTTCTCACTTCTTAAAGAAATTATTTAGATGACCTGTTTCAAGAGGAATTTCAGGCCTGAGAAACCTCAAGTGCCTAGTGCCTGGAGAGACCCAGGATTAGAGGGACACATTTTCTCACTTCTAAGTTTAGATATTCTCTGTGGCTCCACACCTGTCTCAAATTTTAGAGTGCTCTTCATCACCTAAAGCCCACAGGCAGATTCATTTGCAAAGTCAAAATATTGCAAGTTGGACACTGCAGTGATAGACACTGCCCGATGAGAAGAAGCATTTTTCAATATGCTTTGTCCATCTTTCCTCATTGCTTGGCAGTGTTGTCCAGTCCGTTCATTCAGTGTTCCAACTCAGGATTGTTTTTTTTATTAAAATCTTCAAAGATTTTCCTACTTTTCAGTCTTTGTCCTTGACATGTTAAATATAATACAATGAGCTCTAGGAAGCCAAAGGCTTTCATGCTCAATAAATCCTTTGAGACTAGTTACCATCTGTCAATCATGAGCCTCATAAATCTTTCTACTTAAGGCAATTTAGAACTTTTCAACAGGCCACTTGAACCTGCAGCATCTTTTGAAGAATTTTCCTGAAAGGAAAAAAAAGTTGATGAAATGCAGAAGACAAATAGCTTTCATTCCAGTGGGTGTTTTTAAAGTAGCTTATATCCGTCCCAGTTGCTGTCATGAAGCCACTGGGCATATGCTTCTTTGCATTTACATAGGATGTTTAATGATTAAGCTAGACCTTGCACAGTTAGGCACAGTTTGCCAGTGGGTATGAAGCTGCCAGATTCTGTACTGAAACTCTGGTCTAACCAAGAATGTAAATGCTGGTTTAAGATGGGGCAGTAAGCCTACCTTTTTGGATGGATTTTGTGTTATTTAACTGAAGTGTTTAATCTCCACCTTTTGGAGTTAGTGCCAGGTGCTGAAGGTGATGGGTAATTGGTACATACTTATTAAGAGTGAAAACTGAGGACATAGACACCTATGTGATTGCAAGACATAATAACTCCCTAAACATCAAAGATTTTGAGAAACTGGTTATTTGTTCTGTCTGTTAGTTGCATGAGATTTTAGACATACATTGGATTCTGCATTACAAAAGCAGTAACAAGTACTTAATATTTGACTTGCTCAGAGTGCTGCAGGCATGATATAAAATAATGTTCTAACACCTGGAATCATTGAGAGCACATAGTGATTAAATCCTATCTGAAGTGAATGTGGAAGATGACCCTGCTAAAACAAGAGCCTAACATAGCACATCTTGCAGCAGTGTCACAGAAGACCTAAAAGTGCTTTGCAGTGGAAGCAACCATCATGTAATAAAGATGATATCGTAAATTTTATGAACAAAAAGTATATAAAAGTTCAAGGATATTATTTACAAAATGACCCCAAAAGTGCTTTTATCTTTTCTTCCCTCTTGGAACCACAGTCAAGCTGTGTCTCGTTACAAATGACATGAAGTGAAAATCAAATAACCAGGAAAATAGTATTAAAGAAATAAAAGATTTTAGCCACTTCAGATGAAACATAACTAATGACAGGAGCACATTATTCAGACAAATATGCCCAAGAAAATAATTAACTTCCCCACGTCTGGGAGGCAGTTGAGAATGTGCACAGTAGTACACCAACATCTCTGGGGCTTCCATACAGTTGCTGGCAAGTTAACAAGGATCCTCTCTGAGTTCATGAAATCCTAGAAAGTGAAAAAAAATCCTCTTATTTAGTGGTAGAAAGTGTATACATATTTCTTTCTCTATTGTAAATATTTTGGTTATTAATTTTAAGAAAATCTGCTCTGTGAAAATAATTTATTTGTTTCAGAGATATTGTACATAGTTGCAATGAATCAGCATGAGTTTTTTACTTTGAAAAAAACTTTTAGATACTATGGTGATTTGTTTTGCATTAGAATAACACATTTGGCAGAAACACATTGACATATTTACTGTTGTAAGCGGCTGTAACAATGTTTTGATTTGGAAAATTAATTGAACTATTTAAAAAATGGAAAACAGGCATGTAGAGCTCCCAGAGCTCTGAGTTATCTTAGTTGTGTTACAGGGACATAATAAACCTCATGTAGCTTTACATTGCTTCCTTTCTTCTGATATCTGGAGTTTGTTTCTTTAATACTTAAGGAAATGTTAATTTACAAGCATGAGTTTCATTGTACTGTTTTTCTACTAAACATTGGAACTGGATGTGGGAGTTGGGTGCTTCCCTAAGAGCTGGAGCAATGTGTAATATACATCTGAGAGAGATGCACAGAAACTTTTCAGCGGTTTTGGACTGGTAACTAATCTTCCAGCCATGGAGAAAGGAGTGTGCCATTTCCTCCTCAGGCACCCCCTAAGTCTCAATTATGGCATGTACGCCTGACCCAGAGGGCTTGGAAGCGACTTTAGGATTTGGAAAAGCAGATATTGTTATAAGCACAGTTCAGCAGGATGGTGTCTATGGTCTGCTGTGCTGCTGTTGCTGATGACTGTGATTCTTTGGGAAATAGCACTGCAAGTAGGTAGCAAACCATCACTACTTGCTTATGAAGGTGGGGCAGCACAGAGTCTGTTCAGCTCTGCCTGTTAGGTGGCACACATCATTCCCTCTCATTAAGACTCTGCCAGTGTTTGCTGAGTGAATAAAAACATGGAAGCTTGATCCTTTTGCAGCTGCATGCTGACGTTAACTGTTGTCAAGGGTTAGACAGCATTTCTGCGTGCTGTGCTGTATTGATCTTGGGTTTATTCCATTAAAGTAATTAAAATTATGTCTGTGACAACAGTTTGTGAAGTCACTCAGATACAGAAATGAACTGTCTTTGTACAAAGGAACAGTCTTGTAAGAAACAAACGCAGTGTGAAAGAATATCAGAAGCAGGGAAAATACTATATTTCACAGATTACTTTATCTGATATAATTGCTAGCAATTATACGCATCAATTCTGAGTAGCAGCAAATGTGCCAAAGTAAGCTTCAATGTTCTTTTTTTTTACTGTTTGATCCACTCATAAATAAAAGATGTTTCACATGCTGGACGTGGTATTTCACAGTGTCAGGTAACTAGCCAACAGAAAGGGAGCAGGGGTAAGCTAATTGCAGGATTTGTAGGAAGGGAAGAACTGCACTGCTGACAAGATGATGTAGCAAATATCTTCTTGATTATTCAATAGCTGAGTTATTACAAATATCCTTAAAAATTAACATAATTTTATTTTACTGTTAGAATGACTAAGTCATGTTTTCAGATACTTCTGTGCTCGAAAAGGCAAAACCCAAGATTTTGTTGACTGAAGAGCAAATACTACATTGTCATGCTGTGTGTCAGTTGCCTGCTACAGTAATCACGTGCAGTAACTGCAGTTGCTCATCAAACCTAGTAAATATATTTGTTACCAGATTGAAATGCACTCTTCAGATCGCAAAATCAAATAAATACAAACAAATATTTTTACACTGTTTTTCTTCATGAGTTTGGATGCTTTCACATACATACAATATATCTCAATCCTACTTCCTGCGCTGAATGTAAATTTAGATTATATTTTTTTCCAAATGTAACATATTGTATGCTATTTAAAATTATAGCATGTTTCACTTTGCGAACTAAATATCATATTGACATTTATTTTCTGAATGTAATTTTTTTCCTGCCCAAAGATATCTCTTTATGATAAGGATGAGTCTTTTTACCGTGGTTTTAACCTTGCAGTACAGAATTCAATCCAACCTTTCTGGAATAGCAGCAAGATCTTTTCAAGGAGAGACAATTTTGACCTTCTCCTTTATAGTAAAAATTTTATTTAACAAAATAAACGAACACACACACACACACATATGATGGGCAGAGTGAGTGCAAATGTTCTGATTAACCAAAAAGATACTAAAACACAAACCAATTAACAGCTAATCCCAGATTCTACAAGAGCCTTCCTTTTCATTGTCTTTGTTCCTCTTTGGTTACATATAGCAAACAAATGTTCTTTATCACAGAAACAAAAATGAATCAGTATATTAAATATCAGTATATAAATTATTAAATACCCTGTAACACAAAAGACAATGTCAAGACAAGAGGAAGATGGATACATGACTGTCATTAAGAACAGAGAAAATGTCTGAGATGTAAGGGCACAGCCATAAGTATTCACAGACAGTATAAATTATCAGAGAAAGATGAAAATGTTTTCAAATGTTCACAGTTATCAAACATATTTGATCTTTTAAAAACAATAAATCTGATGAATGAAATGGAAGAATCTCATAATTATTTTTCTGACATAAAAACCTTAGTCAAGGAAGCAGATTTACTAGTAATGAATGTGTTTTTTCTCTTGTTTTGTCCAGCTTCTGGAGAGTCTTAAAAAATAGTGAACTTTGCTATAACTACCTATCTTGTTTTCTCAGTTCATGACAGAGGTACATTACTTTCCAATATAAAAACAAGCAAACAAAACCCAACCAAACAGAAAACCTTACAAGCCTCTTATTTGCTACTTGCTACTTTGTGTTCCTGGGAGAATTCCCCCCTATAATCCATCTAATTTTATCATATGTCTTAATTTCTTTTCTTCCCCTGGGTCCCACCGTTTGCTTTCCTCAAGAAGCCTATTAGTCTGAATAGTGACTTCCCTCTCTATACAAAGGTACAGCTAAACAAAAATATAGCCTCATAAGAAAAGGCAGAAATGATCTCCTGGTCCATCTGGGCTGCAGTTGGTGTTGCAGGGAGGTTGGCTGTGCCACAGCTTTGGCTTTGAGGGCACCTTGAATAAGCTGGAACAAGTTTCTTTTGCAGGAGTTTTCAATGCTTGTCTCACTTTGAGGGGCATTCATCAGTGAGGCTCTTCTCTCATCCCACCACCATGTGTGCTTTAATAGTTCACAGAGACAATCGAGGCAGCTATATGGTGCGGATGCATCTTTCTGTTGTCATCTGAGTTTGCCACTTAAGGTCATGTGTGTGCGTGCAGACTCTCTAGTCCTCTTGTTTATGTGTTTTTTTCAGACCAGTTCAAATCTAGACCAGATCTGATGGCTTACAGGTAGAGAAACTTGTGCCAGGCGAGAAGAAGAAGAAGAGTAAGAATGGTCACAGGAGGAATACTGGCTTGAACTCTATCCTCACTTTACTGCTGCAGGGAGTACAATCACCTGAAGCCAGGATGTGAGCTGACAAGGTGGGGGAAACTCAGAGCTTGCAGAATGTTCGTGTTAAAAGGGTCTGGATTTAGAAGTCAATACTTGGACCTCTGGGTAAAACTGATATTAGGTCTTATGGAGGAGTATACTGTAGGGTGAAAATCCCCCAATTATCAGCTCCCACCTATGTACATTGCACAGTGCTAGAAAAGAGATGTCTGTCTCTTTCTAAAACCAAGAGGGACTTTCCCCAAGGAAATATTTCCTCAGTGATGAGTTGAAGCCCTTGGTACAAGTAATGTCAGTTTTGATTAATATGAAAAGCAGTGTTAGGAAGTGTGTTGCTGTAATTCTAGAATTTTTCTCCTCTACTCTTCAGTGTTCTAACACCAATCACCACTTTCTATCTTCCTGTTGCAAGTCTTTACTCATGCTTTATACTTTGTCTGATGGTCATAACAATTGTACATTCAGAAGAACCATTTTAAATATCTTTATTTCTCTCTGTACCATTGTTTTAGTTTAGCTTGAGTCCCTTTCCATTGCTGTCTGCAATATGATTCTACAGCTGTGTTGTGGTTCACTGTGGAGACCATAACTTTACAATTCTTCTGGACTACAAAACAAGCAGCACTGTTACAGAGAAGGAATACAAGTATGATAATTTTCATTATGGTCTTGTTTTGAAAAATGTAAGTGCTTAGACCCAATCCATGGTAGATCAAGATGCAAACCAATATTTTTTACTAAAAATCTTAGCTCACCTCTACTTCTGTCTGTGCCTAAGATATGTACACAAGCCTTTGTCCATTTAGAATCAAATAAATGGCTTTATTCTTCTCAGGCCTGTGTTTGATACCTAATATGCAATGAGGAAAATTAGGCCCAGAGATAAACAATTAGGAACAGTTATTAGCACAGAAGTAAGCAAATTTATTTCAGTCCTTGATCTACATTAGGAGTCAGAAAAGTGAACAAAGAGCAATCTGAAAGTGAATAGCTTAATAATGCATGATATGAAGCTGAGGTTTTATAGAACTATCTTCCATATCCTATGAAATAATAGGAAAAAAGTCAAGATGTCAGAGGAAGGCCAAAGTTTTGGTCATTCTGGTAGAAAGATATTTTTTGCTTGCTTATAAATATTACAAATCCAATAACTAAACATATTAGGAATTCATATTTTGTTAGTGGATCCTATTGACTATCTCTAAATCTTTGAATGTTGCTGGAATATTACTAGAGTTCATAAACATTTTCTGGGAATGACTTAACAGACAAAAAAACAAGCCAGAAAATGGTGGAACACTTAAAGCTGAAAGAGCATTATTTGTTCCAGAATTGCAGATAACTCTAAAGCAAATAATCTCAGAAGCGCAGAGATCAATATGTTAATAGATAAAACACAGACTCGAAAACAGAAAGATCAATCATTTAAACACCCATCTACGAGAAACAGGAAAAGATACCTCTTATTAGAGAGGACATTAATGTGTACAGCACATTCAGGAGGGCTTATGCTGCCAGTATTAGGAATTTTCTAGGAAAAAAAGATATATTCTTCAGGTAAGTACTTTGTACTCCATTTCTATTCAGATGAAGACATTTTTTCACAAACTAACAAGAAGTAATTGCTTAAGTGAAAATGATCAAGACCATTAAATCTTTTGGAAAGAAAATATAAACAAGCAATATCATACTCAAAGACTCAAATATCAAACTTCACAGAACAGAAAACAATACACGAAATGGTTTGTACAAAGGATTTAAAAAGAAAGATGTGGAAGACATTACTTGCTGTACCTTTTTTCTTGGCATATTTTATCAAAGTAATGTCAGCTCCATGTACCATTTGTGTGTCCTGGCAAGCTAATCTAAATTCACTTTCATAAATAAAAGTTATGACTTTATCATCTGCTCTATCATTACTAAAAAATCTACAATAGGTTGGGTTGAACACTGATTATGGTAGATTTATGTGCATATTGTGAACACTCAGATCCACAACTACTTTCCAATAAACCTTTGCCTTTTGCAAGTTTAAAGTTTATTTTTTATTGCAAATAAAGCAAATAAAAGTTTCAGCTAAGATGAACTAGTATAGTGAAGTGTTTTGATCCAATAATTCACATACAATCAAACTTTTTATATCTACTACGTCAATATTTGATCCCTAATACCCTGGCCCTACCTCGATCAGTAGACAAATATTTCATATAGTAGTAAGCAGTCATCTAATTTTATCATAAGAGCTAACCATATTTGCTTGAAAAGATTCTTTATCACTTTATACAGTTTAAGAAGCAAGGTTCACTTCTTCTGTAACTGCTTACTAATAATTTATCTCAATATCTTCTCTACTATTTCATTAAGAAAAGAAGATATGTTTAATATATTTTAATTTCTCTTAATTCTTTCCTTCTTGAAGGCTGGCGTCACCTTTACTTCCTGAAGCTTTCCTCTGGGTTCCAGTTGTTCATAAATTACATAAAAAACTAACAAGAAAAACTATGGATTGCTACAGCCTCACAAGCGCATGTAGCTTTAATTGTTATGAATGTAGCTATTAAGATACCTTAGCTTACATGTAAATTTGAAAGCTTATAATATTATGATGTACTGCAGATCCTAAACATATCCAAATTCATACTCTAACAAAGTGAAAATATGCCACTGTTAGGCACCATTGGGAAAATTACAAATATGTTTCTCCCCAAGAGCTTCCTGTTCTGTTTGTTTACTGTGAAGTCCTGAGGAGAAAACCTACTAGGTGTGATGGGGGAAAGAAAACAGATCATGGAAGATCTCTACAGTGTTTTTTCTTTTCTTCTTAGGAATGTCTAGTAGTACAGTGCTCAAGTGGTATATGTATTCACATTTTCTTAGTACTTTTATGAATTTCATTATTATTTGATTTCTTAAAAGTTCTTAATGAATGTTTTATTATGTTCTTTTATTTGAGTTCCAGTTTGGATTTTTCACACATATTGTTCTTGAAATCTTCTCATGGCTCAGTGTCCTGTGGGCTGTGTTTGTTAGGGAACTTCTGTAGAGATGAAAAATGTATGCCTTAGTTGGAGGATTGCCAAAGCACAATTTCACAGCTGTTTCTCTGAAGCATAGAGGGTAAGTGGGGAAAGTGGTAAAGAATTAAACGTTGTTATTTGTCTATGACACATCCTTATATACTTAAAGAACAAAATTCTTGTCTGCTTTCCATAGCATCCCTTTTCTAAATGGTGCGAGAGAATTTCTTAGAAAAGATTACAAGATCTTTGTTATGGATTTCAGAAAAGAAAGTGGTTCCAAAATTATTTTGAAGAGATAATTAACACTGTTTCAATGTTCACTGTAGATTTTGAATACAATGTCAATATACATCAGCAATGAGAGAATACACCATGCTTCTGAGCAGAAGAAAAGATTCTCATCTAATTTTTTGCCAGCACAAGAAATAAAAGGTAAGCTCAGCTGAAGGGAAACACAAGGTGATTTGAATCTGGCTGTCTAATTGCTCTAGACTAGAGGCAAGTTAAGAATGTATCATAGTAGGCTTTAATTTTAGTAAAACTAAAATGCAGAAAAAAAATTAAAAAATAAGTTAAATTCATGCCAAGAGACTACCAAACATGTAAAGCACCAGGTAAATAAAGAGATTGGAATAATATGACAAGTCCAAAGCATGTAGGAATAAGACACTGGGGAATATCCTGTTCAAATTCTACCCATTGATTTAAGTGGGAGTAAAATTTAGTTTCATCCCATGAATAGATTTTTGAAGAATGGTGATGGAAATACAGACTACAGCCTTTTAAGCTTGTACCTGTGGCAGTCCCAAAGACAAATTCCTTACTGATAGTTATGTAAATAGTTGGAGAAATTTAGAGGCAGGTAAGAAACCTACGAACTAACTAGCCCATTTTTTTGCTTCTTTTCAAGCAGGCAGAACAGAGTGTATGAAAAAGATGATAGAACTTTTTTCACAGT
Source organism: Coccyzus lansbergi (assembly GCA_033558105.1). Taxonomy (NCBI): domain Eukaryota; kingdom Metazoa; phylum Chordata; class Aves; order Cuculiformes; family Coccyzidae; genus Coccyzus; species Coccyzus lansbergi. Next base: position 499,467 of record JAUMJK010001428.1, read on the forward strand.
GCAAAGTATGTTACAGTGTGACAATAAACTCAGATTCATTTTATAGGCTGAATGTTAAGATAATAAATGTCCCTAACCCTTTCATTAAAACTAATACATGACAGAAATACATCTCAGATCTTTTTCATAAAGATCAGGGCTACAGACAAAATTTTCAAATCCAGGTTCTATGGTGAATGCATAAGTCTGGGTAATGCTGCAGAGTCAAGTGGTCTCACAGATATAGGGCAGACCACTCAAGAGATGAGCTGAAGCTAAAACCTTGCCTGCAGAGAAGAGGACTGCCTTCAGTTGCATTGCAGTTGAGCTTAGATAAGTTAATAAAGAAGCTTACCCAGCAGGGGACTCTGTTTATCTCTTTCATATGAAGTCTTTTTCCACTTTCTCTGCAATGTTTGTACTTTCTTCACTATCTTTGTCCTCCTGATTTCAGTGGTCAAAGCTACTTACTGCAATTGCCTGAAAATCAATCAGCAATTGCTGAAATTGCCTTCTACATAGGTGGAAAAATACTGTAAACCTCCATGATTTCAGAGAATTTTTCTCCCTTTACCCTCACCAGTTCCCTCATAAAAACAGTATTTACTGATGCTGCCACATCCAGGGAAAATCTACACCATGAAATGGAGAATGATAGAATGACCCAACCTAGCAGAGAACTTTGCTGTGCAAATATTATGTGGACTCATGTCTATGCATGTAGAGGACATATTGGACAACTTTATACTTGAGTAACAAACTCAATCTACATGGACTGTTATAGTTAGTTTTACAACTCTCTTTGGGAAGGAACCATAGCAAACAGAAGAGAGTTTACTTGCTGGTTTATTCCTGAACTCCTTTGGGAGTAATGTTTCTGGAAAGGTTTCCTGACACCAAGATTATGCTTCTAAAAGCAGTGGTGGGCTATATGCTGTGCCATGAAGCATCAAGACCAATGTTGATAACTCAAGTCATCGTCCTTTAAAGCACATGTCACTTTGGGGAGCCACTGGCAAGAGCTTCACATCTACTGGGGCCTGACGAAGGAAGTCTGGTTCTTGCACTAGAGAAGAGATTGCAATATTAACTGCATAGACTATTGAGAAAACCAAAACATGGAGCCTTTTGCATGTATTTGTACTAAGATGACAAGGTTGATGTTTAAGTGTTGTTTGTTAGTTTCCACACAGGTGAGTTCTTAGTATGCTTGTCATAGATTTAGCTTTTACCTTTACTATTATTGCAGAGTATCCTTGCATTTCTTGGGGAGTAAAGCAGTGTTTCTAATTGTTTATGTAGATGAAACCGCCATACATGAAGTTTAGGGAAGGTTTAATTGCTGGGTACCAGATGAGCTATGCCAATGGGCCTTGGCATTATCTGGTCACCTGCTCATTTTATTTACTAGTAAGTATGTCAATTTTGTGCAACTGTTCTAGTACCACCACCACGTGAGTTAGGTTACAGTCATCTTTAGGGTTAAACATTTCTGTAAATTATTTTGCTTTATACAAAAAAAGAAGTTCCTTTCCTGTTTTATTTTCTTAACACTGGGTAGATGTTTCCAAATTTTCATCAATTACTTTTCCAGATATATTCATCCATCCTAATTTATTCAGTAACACGACAATCAGTGTTTATTTTAAATCTTCCAGGACTGTCAAGCAAACCCTAAATACTGTGTTGTGAGACTGCATTGAAACTAGTGGGGTTTTCCTGTATTGCCTGTATTTCACCATAAACTTTAATAAGAAAAATATATGTATGCCTAGATCCTGGAAAAGAAATTGGAAAAAATGTATTTGACTCTTGCTCTCTCCATCTTTCATGCCTGTAGAAATCAGAATTTGACAGCAGGTTTATACTTTACTGTATGGGAGAATTTGCAAGTTTCTTTTCAGTAAGATGCCAGTTGCAACAAATTATGTTCAGTTTTATGAGCAGTGGCCACTGGAGGCTGAACTAAATTGGATTTGCACTCAAATCCCACAGCCTGTGCCTTTTTAGGAGAAGCTGCTGCTCAGATGATGGTAGGATTTAAATATGGTTATTTATGATATGCTAGAAATCTACTTCTGTAAACAGGAGTAGTTTCATGTAGAAGAGCTTGTTTTTACAGGATGTCAAGAAGAAAAACTACAGGGACTGACTGCTGCCTCTGTAGTATCCTTATTTTTCTAAATAATTGTATTATTAATGTCATAAAGCTTTGCACAATTCTGACAATATTCAAATCCGATGTTCAGGTTTTATGGATTGATTAAGCTGGTGATCCATAGCAACCCATGTCTATTCAACCAAAAATTTAGATTAGGCATCCTGCAGAAAATTGAACTGCAAGGGGGCAGGGAACTAGTGCTGAAGCAAAAGTTGTTACCTATTTTCATTCCCATATAGTAAAATTCAGGTATTGTTTCTGTTTGTTTGAAAACTTCCTTCTCTTTCTGATGTGGATTTATTTATTTGCAAAGAAAGTAAAAGATGTCCTTTGTATGAACACAGATTATCTAGTTTTCTTACAGTTCTAAGGATCTTTCAGATAACTTTCTGAAAGACTTACCTAAGCAAACCCTGACTTTGCGAAGGATATGAGGAAAGCCACATGGGGTGATTTTCAACATGGTGGCAAAAGGCACACTCTTGGTTAAAAAATCAGCCCTGCCAAATATCATTGCCCTTTTGCAGAGTCAGGGGCCAGTAGAACTTCTGTAAGAAAGGATGAAGGCTGTTAATATTTAAACAAAACCATATTTTCTTCTGGATGAGTTGCTAGCTGAATTATTCTACTGGAAGTTTTCCATTGAAGTGTGATCTCAGTGTGATATCTGACCTGGAAAATGCCTGACCATTTAGCTTGACAAGGTTAAAAAATAGTAAACAGGGTGTTACAATGGAAAGTGTCTGACAATGTTACTAAAGGATGGTGCCAACCAATATGCATAAGGGTCAATAATAATTCTATGAGGTATGCATATACAAATGAGGCTCAGTGGCAGACTCCCAAATGGACTAGGCATATGATTGTAGGCACTCTTGGGCAGGTCTAATGGGAAATCTTGTTCTCTGAATTAGTCAGAGTGAGAGCTTTTATCAGTACGTGCGATGTTTGCTGGTGAGGGGATTTTCCTGTAGGCAGCTGAGTGCACTGTGCATGCAAGCCTCTTTAAATGGCTCAGTCACTGTTGTTAAAAAGTTGACAGGCTTCATATCCTAAAGGAAGATGTTTCTGTTAGTGTTACTTCCCTCATAGGCATAAAAATACAGCAAGTATACCTACAGCGACTTACAGAAACCTTTGCTTGTTGTGGTTCTCAGTTTCCTTTTGTAGAATAACCTGCGTAACTGGTTCACATTTCCACAGTTCTCTCACAGGCTTTTCTCCTTCATTGGCATCCTGGCAGGGAACTAGAGCAAGTTCCACTTTGTAAACAAATTAGCTATAAAGGGGTCAAAATGGTCTATTTCATCTGTTCATTTGAATCTGAACTTTGTTTAAAAAAAATGTGACAAAATATGAGGGGCACAACAACCCTAAGCAGTGCTACAGACTGGGAGAAACCTGGCTGGAAAGCTGCCAGGAGGAGAAGGACCTGGGAGTGTTTGTCGATAGCCAACTGAACATGAGCCAGCAGTGTGCCCAGGTGGCCAAGGCCAATGGCATCTTGGCTTGTATCAGAAATGGTGTGACCAGCAGGTCCAGGATGGTTATTCTCCCTCTGTACTCAACACTGGTGAGACCGCTCCTTGAATACTGTGCCCAGTTCTGGGCCCCTCACCACAAGGATGTTGAGGCTCTGGAGTGAGTCGAGAGAAGAGCAACAAAGCTGGTGAAGGGGCTGGAGAACAAGTCTTACAAGGAGCAACGGAGAGAGCTGGGGTTGTTCAGCCTGGAGAAGAGGAGGCTGAGAGGAGACCTTATTGCTCTCTACAACTACCTTAGGGGAGGTTGTAGAGAGGAGGGACCTGGCCTCTTCTCCCTAGTGACAGGGGACAAGACAAGATGAAATGGCCTCAAGCTCCACCAGGGGAGGTTAGGGCTTGACATAAGGAAAAAATTCTTCACTGAAAGGGTCATTAGGCAACGGAACAGTCTACCCAGGAAGGTGGTTTACTTGCCTTCCCTAGAGATGTTAAAGGCACGGGTGGATGAGGTACTGAGGGGCATGGTTTAGAGATTGGTGGGAATGGTTGGACTTGATGATCTGGTGGGTCTCTTCCAACCTGGTGATTCTGATTCTATGAAATAATTTAGCTTCCTGAATAGCTTCTTTCGTCTGAAAAAGAAATAGGGAGTAGGCAAAAAAAGAAACCTCTTATATGATTTCGAAGAAATGGCACATGTCATGTAGCTGTTTTGATTAAACACTTTGAGGCTGTTCTTGGGAAGCTGGTTACTTGAGGTAAACATAATTTTTTATGCTCCCATCTTAAAAACTGTTCAGAAATGCTGAGTCCAGTAACAGCTTCTTCTTAGTGTGGACTTTATAGTAGAAAATGACCTGATGTAACCAAGATTAAGTCGTTACAAAATACCTTCATCAGAAAACAGCTAATTTAGGTTAGATAAATTAATTAGGTCCATTTAAAATGCTACTATTTTTCATACTCAATATAGAATTTCAGTCATAGTCTCTAAACAACAAAGTCCATTTCATAATAGCAATTTAGGGGTTTGAGTCTTTTAAGTTATAAGTCAATGAGTGTTTATGATTCTGCCATGAAGCTTATATTTGTAAGATACATTAGTCTGATATTCTCTTCTTCTGAAAGAAGCTTTGCAAATTTATACTGCAAAATCTTAAATCCTATTTATCCTTTTTTCCCACTTTATAGTGAAACATTGTGCACATAGCTACATTTCAGTGAAATTTCATTCTCATGTCCCTGTTTATGTTATTTGCTTGTTATTTTATCCCCTTTTTATCATACAATACATGTCAGATTTCAGATACACTGGTAGAAAGATTGAATTTGTAGTTATTTGTGTACATAACCTAAAAACTATATAAAAAAGAAAAGCAACAAAATTGTGATAAACTCAAACAAAAAAGTGGAGACTGGATTTCTTTTCAAAGGCATACAAGTAGAAAGCAGGAGGCTTGAGTCTAAATCCCATTATTATCTCAGATTTACTGGGTGACCTTGGACAGATCACCAAGGGCACTGAATTAATGTAAAGGGCTGTAGACCTTCCTTTTGGCAGTAAAGCCACCATCGACAGGAACGGGATTAATCATGCATGTGTTTAAGGGTTTTGCTGAACAATGTCCTTAATCTCTCTGTGCATTAGTTCCTCACACACGAGTGTAGTGAGCACGACCTTTTCCCAGTCACACCCTCTTGTTTAGAATCCAAGATTTTTATGGCCTGGATTATTTTATGCTATGTTTCTGTGAGTATAACACTGCATGATGAAATTGTATGCAGGTTCAGTGTTTCTAGACACTCTTGTGATAAAAATAATAAAATTTGTTAATGACCCACATGAATATGCTGGATTTAAAAATAATTGCAAAATTGCAGCTAGTGGAGCGTGGTATTTTCCCCAGAGCACCCGCATATTGTCTGCTCTGGCACCAGTGCTGGAAGACCATTGCGTGTAAAGCACGTTTTGCCTATTGCTCAGCCCTTGCCTGTTGCTAGAGACGGTCATGCTGAAATGAAAATGCCTGTAGAGGTTGTCTCAATATGTGGTGCATCCAGAGCCAGTGTCAAGTATCAGTTAACAAAAAGGTGAAGATGTTTAGTTGTGTGAAGGTGTTTATGTGTTGTCTTCAATGATTTAAAAGTAGAAATCTGTTTTAAAAGGCTAGCTTAGCTACCTGGTAAAGTGATTGGAATTTTAAATTCCATGAAGAAATACAGTCTGAAGGGCTAGCTAAACAGGTTACCATGTAGTAGTGCAAGGAGTAAATTTAGAATCTGAGAGTTCCATTATGGCAACCACATAGAATCACAGAATCACTAGGTTGGAAAAGGCCTCAGATCATTGATTCCAACCATTAAATATGTGCATGTGTGCATGCTCTAGCTCTCTGAATAATGTAAGATAGCCCTCACTGAAATAACATATATGAATAATTACTTCATTAAGGCTTTTAGTATACTTAAGACTAAAGTTACATTTTATAAAATGCATGTTAATAGTCTATGGTGCATATCAACTCAGAATTTATAGGAATGTTTTTCTTCTTTTAAACTCTGTTATTGCCCAGTAGGTCGGTGATGTCATATTTGGAAGCATCAAAGCCATGGATAATTATAAACAAATGTAAAGTACAGCCACTGAGAAAAAAAATCTTTGATGAAGACTTTCTGTTGAAAAATTCAATTAGTCAAACATATAACCTTTTCAGGAGCAGAGCTTGGTTTAGGTTAATTGCTCATTGGTTTCCCTTCTGGGCTGCAAGCGTGCATTGACTGCTTATGTCTAGCTTCTCATCAATGAGAACTTCCAAGTACCTCTCTATAGGGCTACTCTCAATCACATCATCCCCCAGCCTTTACTGAAACTGAGGATTGCCCTGACCCAGGTGTAGGACCTTGCACCTGGCCTTGCAGAACCTCATGACTTTCACACAGACCTGCTTCTCCAGCTTGTACAGGTCCCTCTGGATGACATCCCATCCTTCTGGTGTGATAACTACCCCACTCAGCTTGGTGTCATCTGCAAAATCACTGAGTGTACACTTGATCTTGTTGTACATATCACCAACGAAAATATTAAACAGCACTAGTTTCAGTTCAGATTCCTGAGGAACACTACTTGTCATGGATCTCCATCTGGACCACTACTCTCTCTATGTGACAATCCATCCAATTCCTTATCCACTGAACAGTCCATCCACCAAATCCATACCTCTCCACTTTAAAGAAAAGGATGTTCTGGGGAACTGTGTCAAAGGTTTTACAGAATACCAGAGATTACATCCCTTGCTTTCCCCTTGTCCACTGATGTGGTTACCTCATCAACAGAAACTGTTAGGTTCATCAGGCAGGATTTGCCGCTGGTGAAGTCATGCTGGCTGTCTCTAATCATCTCCCTGTTTTCCATCTGCTTTAGCATATCTTCTAGGTGGATCTGTTCCATGATCTTCCCAGGCACAGATGTGAGACCAAAAGGCTGGTAGTTCCCAGGATCGTTTTTTCTACCCTTTTTAAAAATTGACACAATGTTGCACTTCTTTCAGTCACCAGAGACTTCTGACTGCCGTGACTTTTCAAATATAATAGAGAGTGTCTTGGCAACCACACCAGCCAATTCCCTCAGGACTCTGGGATGTATCTCACCAGGTCCCATAGACTTATATATGTTCAGGTTCCTCAGGTATTTATGAACTTGATCCTCCCCTACAGTGGAAAGGGCTTTATCCCTCTGGCCCTGATCTTGTTGTTCATTGACCCATGATGTGTGAGGAGAGCAGTTGTTGGTGAAGACTGAGGCAAAGAAGTTGTTGAGTACCTCAGCCTTTTTGTCTGTTGATACAAAGTCACTATTTTCATCCATTCATTGAGGGTACATTCTCTTTAACCTTCCTTTTCTGACTGTTGTACCTGTAGAAGCCCTTCTTTTCAGTCTTCACTTCCCTTGCCAAGTTCAGCACCAGCTGTTCCTTGGCCTTCCTGATCCTATCCCTACAGAATCAGGCAGTGCTCCTATACTCTTCCTAGGTTGCCTGTCCCTGCTTGCACTGCCTGTGCAGTTGTCTCTTGGTCTCCAGTTTGACCAGTGGATGTCAACTCAGCCATACTGGTCTCTTCCCTTTCCTCCCTGATTTCCTACATCTGCGGACAGAGCGCTCTTGCACTTTATAGAAAGCATCCTTGAATAATTACCAGCTCTGTTCTGCTCCCTTGTCCCTGAGGACCGCATCCCAGGGGGTCTTAATAACTAACTTCTTGAAGAACTGGAATTTTGTTTTCCTGAAATTTAGGGTCCTGACTGTACTCCTTGCCTGTCCTATATGCCTCAGGACCTTGAACTCTACCACTGAATGATCGCTGCAGCCCAGGCTGCCTCTGATTTGATGTGACTCGTGAGCTCACTTGCATTGGTGATCATCGGGTCCAGTATTGCATCCCCTCGGGTAGGGATGTCTGTTCTCCACATTAAGAAGTTATCTTTAATATACTCTAGGAGTCTCCTGGATTATCTACATTTTGCTGTGATGCTTTTACAGTATTTTCTACTCTTCCAGTAGAACTTCTTTGCTAGGGACTGAAGATGCACCAACAAGTAAGAAGTGTAAGTCCATTGTCTGTACTAACCTAATCCCAGGGTAGCATCACTGTTAGAAAAGAAAAATACTGCTAACAATGATGAAGAAATAAGTACGGTAAGTCTCAAGAATTATATCTGAGAGAAGAACCAATGATAGGGAATGTGAAAGGTCTACATCTGCCTTATGTCGCTCTACCTGAACATGATCCTTGAGTGGGCCTGTGTGTATGAATTTCTTTCCTGAGGGGTGAGGGATGAGTTGTATTTGGAGTCTGGCCCCATTGTGAAAATGTAATTGAGGAATTCACTAGACCAACACCAGAATGAGAATAAGTTTTCTTGCCCAAACCTTTGAATTCATTTACCATGACATGGTTGTAATACTTCTTAAAGCACTTAAGAATCAAGTCTGTCATATTTCAGATATTGTACAGAAATTAACTGCAGGATTTAAAGTCTCTCACCCTTAATGATAATGACCTATTGAACAGAGATCAACTTGGAACATTATGTTACCAATTAAACAACAATTGATATAGCTTTTTGTTGGTAAACATAAGCCCTGTCAGGGTGGAGCAGGGTAAAGTCACAAAGAGTAGTAATGACTGCTGTGTTAGGCTAATAAAGTAACCTGAAGCTGGGGGGCAAGGATTTGCAACCTAGCAACAAAGTTATGTAGGTTGAGTGGTAGCCAAGGAAGACTTGTTACTAGGGCAGAAGTGAGCAGTCAATGTTTACCTCATGTTTGGCCTGCTTGGTCTATATAAGCAGCAAGTTAACCCATAATAAAGTACTTCATCTGAAATCATATTAATTTTTTGTGAGGTTCATCTTGCTCCTGCTGTCAATAGCTTTCAGCAAAATTAATACAAAGAATGCCCACTTTTTCCTGTTGGGTTATTTCTAAACTTCCTATAGTTTTTCCTATCATAAGCTGTAGCTATATTCTCTTTGACGCACTCTTTTTTGGACACTTCTGTAGTATTCATACACTCGAGTAATTTACTGGCAAAATCAGCTACTGATTTGCTATTGGGAAAATGGAGTGGTAAGTGACATTTTGCTTCTCCCTGTTGCCCTAACTCAGCTATAGCCTAGTGTTACGGCTTTGCAGCTGCACTGCACATCTATTTCTGTTCAATGAGGGCTGCACTTTTTTTTGTAGCACTGTTTTGCAGCTACCCTAGGTAGGACAGTAGAATCACAGAATTATAGAACAACCAGGTTGGAAGAGACCCACCGGATCGAGTCCAACCATTCCTATCATAGTAGGGCAACATTTTAGTCTTGATATCTTCTGCTGGGGGGCTTAAGTAATGGAACATTATCTTTGTCCCTGAAAATTCCTATATTTTAGGCATAGGTCTGATTCACAGCCTATTGAAATTAATATGTCTACTTTGTCCTTAAGTAGGCCCAAACTAAAACTAAACTAAAAAAATTACTACTAAAAGTATTTCGGCACCTGAACCCAGTGATCTTTATGCCCCCACACAAAGCTGGGTTACTTAAGCTAAGCAAGCATCTATGCCAGATGGTAGTTAGAATAAGCTGCTCTCTTCTGTGCGTGGAATACCCAGAACACAGGAATGAGAATGAGGGTTAAAACTCCATATCTTATAAGCACATTATGAAGGAAGGAGATTAACATACAAAATTTTAAAGCAGCTCACTGGGTATGCCTGCACTGAAAGGTACACTAAGAAGTTAGTCCCAAGAAAAACACTGAAATGCCTGCAGATATCTTAGAAGGCTGCCTCACATAGCCACCCACCTGCTGAGGCACAGAACACTGCTGGCGAGGCCACCAGCAGCTTCAGGTCAATGCAGGAGCAATAGTCTCATGTGTGCTGCCACATGGTTTATCAACTTGTTCTTGAGTGTTACTGGAGGTAGACTAGATTAAGTGATACTCTCTCTTAATTCCCTGAAAACTGTACATTTACATAAGCAGCTACATAAAGCAAAGTGAGGGTACAGCAATACTTTCAATCCATGCAATTAAATCTGTTGTGAGAAGAGAGTAATGCTCTAAAGATGCAGGGTATTCAAGAAAATTATTCTTGATTTCTTTGGATCAGTTTGGCCTTGAAATGAAATTGTTCCTTGTTCAAGTAGCTCTAAGGAGACTGCAGCAGTGCTCTAGGTGTTGTCTGGCATCATGTGATTTTCAGAAACACTGGCTGTTTCAATGGAAGAAGTGAATAAGTGAACTGAAATTACAACCTTATTGCAAATAAATCTGAGTGAAAGTGATACCTCTATTTGGTAGTTCACATAGATATTTCCTCATAGGCACTCCTGCTTGTACATTGTATATTAACTCTTGCTTACACCACTGCATGTGAAGCTATGTAAGCTGGTGTCTGCTGCACATGGAAACCACGGTAACCTGTGTTGCTCTGCAACAGTTTGATATCTTGTTCTTATGAAGAGCGCATATAGTTCCATAAATAAAATTCACATGAAGGATTCTAACAGAGCTCACCAACAGTACAGTGATGAGTCAGTTATCTTAGGATAAGAAGATTCTCTTTAGATTTATGTAGAGTAGGATGAGTTTGAAGCAATATGGCTACTGGATCTTGAAATAATAAATAATCTATTTTTACATCCTTAATTGAAGATAAATGACTTGAAATTAGATTTAACTACAAAGTTAGATCAGATTGCTCAGGGTTCAGTTTGGTGACTGGCAGGGAGTTGGACTGGGTGATCTCTAACCAGAGGTCTCCCTGACCCTACATGATTCTATGATATAAATAACTAGCAGCAGTTAGAGAGTTCAACCATGAAACACTTATTTAAAATGTGTTGTCCCTGAAGTAGTCAGTTCTTCACTTCTGTGGGAACTAGGATTCCCTGGAAGACAAAGGTAGTGGGCTGCACAGATACCTTGTAGGCTGCGTTACTGCACTGCTCTGAAAGCTGCCACTGAAAAGTTGCTCGGGCATCTCTACATCATGCTTCAGGGAAACATGTGAGCCATTGTAAGCTTGGTATTGCATTCAAGCAAATACACACCACAGGAGGTTGGAGTGCTGTGGCTGTGCAACACTGAGTAAACTACACAGCTCTTCCCAGAGAAGCCTGGTTGTACTTGGTGCTCTAGCTCCAACTCAATGCCAGCCTGGCAGGATGGGAGTTGGTTCTCTGCAGAGATGTTTATGACCTGTCTATGTACAATTTTCTCCACTGGATCTGGGGACAACTTGAAGACAAATTCAATCCTGTGCTATGCCACAGAGCCAGCACTGGTCTTCGAGGTTTCTTGGCATGTCCTCTGTTCAGGGCAAATGTGGCAATACTGCTCATGAAACACACACTGGCAAAGATAGCTGTGTTCAACATTGACCTGGATTCTGTAGAGAGTCAAGCCATATGTTCTATTGATCATGGCATTATAAATATGTGTTGCAGATGATCTACCCATTATTAAGTCCCCATGATAAAAGATTCAGAGTTTTATTTTATGTTTGTGGCAAAAGAACACAGGCTCAAACCCTGGCTCCCTGTTCATCTGCACTGGTTAAGGTTAACTCTGGTTAAGGACTAGTTCCTGCTGAATTTATCTACAGATAAAGAACATTTGGCATGGAACACCCAGAGGTTCTGCATTGCATTAAGCTGTGGACGCCGTGAACATCACAATCAAAGCTGGTTTGAACCAAATAAGTTGTCAATGTTGAGTGTAGCAATTGAGGTAATGCAGACTTTAACACTTCAGAATTATCTGTAGATGTGAAAACTTATTTTAAAGCCTGGACTAGTCATGGACTGCTGTAAGGCTTTTGACACAGTGCACCAAAACATCCTTCTCTAAAAACTGGAGAGACTAACCTGATAGGCAGACTGTTTGATGGATAAGGAATAGGTTGCATAGTCATATGCAAAGAGTAGTGGTCCAGATGGAGATCTGTGACAAGCCCCTCAGGAGTCCATATTGGGACCAGTACTATTTAATATCTTCATCAATGACATAGGCAGATGGATTGAGTGCACCCTTAACAAGTCTGCAGACGACAACAAGCTGAGTGGTGCAGTTTCCACACATGAGGGATGGGATACCATCCAGAAGAGCCTGGACAGACTGGAGAAGTGGGCCTGTGTGAAAGTCGTGAGGCCAAATGCAAGATCCTACCCTTGGTTGGGGCAATTCTCGATTTCAGTAAAGGATGAGGGATGATGTGATTGAGAGCTGCCCTGCAGAGAAGGACTTGGAGGTACTCATTGGTGAGAAGCTCAACATGAGAAGGAATGTGTGCTTGCAGCCCAGAAGTCCAACCGTATCCTGGGCTGCATCAAAAGAAGCATGGCCAGCAGGTCAAGGAAGATGATTCTGCCCCTCCTGGAGTACTACATTCACCTCTGGAACTATCAGCACAATAAAGACATAGAGATGTTGAACCAGGTCCAGAGGAAGGTCACAAAAATTATCAGAGGGGTAGAAAACACCTCCTAAGAAAAGAAGCTGAGAGAGCTGGGGGTTGTTCAGCCTGGAGAAGAGAAGGCTCCAGAGAGACTTTACTGCAGTCTTTCAATATGTAAAGGGGGTCTACAGGAAAGATGGGGACAAACATTTTAGCAGGGCTTGTTGTGGTAGGACAAGAAGTGAAGGTTTGAAAATAAAAGAGGATATATTTAGAAGGAAGAAATTTTTTTTTGCCTAGGGTCGTGAAACAAATTGTCCATAGAAGTTGTAGAAGCCCCATCCCTGGAAACATTCAAGTTCAGATTGAACGGGACTCTCAGCAACTTAATGCATTTGAAGATGTCCCTGCTCATTTCAGGGGCATTGGAATAGATGACCTCTAAGGGTTCCTTCCAACCCAAACCGTTCTATGATTCTATGATTCTATGATTCTATGATTCTATGATTCTATGATTCTATGACTTGAGTCTGACAACCAGCAAGAAACCAAGAGCTTGTTGAATTATTCCTTTTGAGATTGATAACAATGTGGTTTTTTTGTTGTTTTCTTTTTGCAGCTGTCACACTTCCTTAATTCAGTTTAATTAATCAGTCTTTGGAAGGAGTCAAACTGACCTGGAAAGGCAGAAAATTCCAAATATATGAATAAGATTATGTAAAAGATTTAGAATCTACTAGCCTTAAAGTCTTGAAGTGCAGAGAAGAAATCAGTTACTTTTGTCAATTATGGGGAATGCATCCCAGATAGCAAAATAGCATTTGGTCCTAAATCTGTTCAGATCAATGAAAAAAGAATTTTAAGGATAAGAATAAAATTCCAATTTCAACTTTGAATGGAGTTTGATCAGAAATTGATCAGTTGTCTATAATTAGGTTATTCATGATCTTCAATCATTAATCTCTGCAAAAGCTAAGAACTTGAATAAGTCTGTGCCACATAATCATATATTTGTATTAGTATATTATCAGTGAGAAGTAAAAATAATATTTAAAATAATTATTGAAATAAAAGTTTTTTTCTGGATGCTTTAAGCTATGCTCGGAATTGCTATAACACTAACGAATTTCCTCTGACTCCTTGCACAGATGAACAGCAATCAGTTTTTCATTTGTAGCATCTGTAGAACTTTCATGTTGCAACAAAGATTTTATAACACGCAACACAGAATTTTATATCATACAACAGTTACTGTAAAAATCCTCAAAGCTCATAGAGGACCTCAGGAAAAAAAGGCAGTTTCAGGCATTAAAACTAACTTTACAGTTAAATCTCATTATTCTTTCAAAGTGTCAGCAGTCTTTTAAATTTGCATTTATTGGATTTCACTTCTGTTTGAATACTGATGTCCAAAGAGTTTAACTGAAAAATGTTGTTTGCTTTTTACTTATCTCATTGTCAGATGTTCAAGAATTAGAATTAATGAATTTCTTGAAAAGTGTTACAATTACATTAATCCTGAATAATCCAAATGTGATCCAACCTAGCAAAAAATAATAAGTTAATAAAATAAAAGTGCTTTTAAAACATGAATATAGGAGTAGTTATTTGAAGGAACTTTACTTTCATGATCTAGTGAAAATATAATTTAATAACATAAAATTAAGGATATTCTTATTCCAATTTGAATTCCAAGCAGTTAATGAAAAATAAAATCTTAAGTAGTAACACTTGATATTTATGAAAAGTAGTCAAAGATTTTGATCTGGAATTGTATCTCTAGAGATGTGAGCCTTCACTTTCCTCCTTAAAAGTCAAGTGACATATAAATAAATGCCATAATCTCATTGTATCAATGATTATTTTATACAATTGTTTGTCACGGCATTTAGCTTTCTCTGTAGAGAAAATTGTGTGAAAAAAACATTGGATCCTGTAGTCATTGGTCTTTACAGCAGACTGGTAACTGGAGTCAGAGTCAATCCAAAAGGAGTTTCTGCAACAGTAAATATGTGTTTGGAGTTTATCTACTCCTGTTTGTAAGCAGGCACTGTAAGGAAGAGCTGTTCCAAAGCTCCTCTGAAGTATGAGCAAAATGGAATTTTGTGGCCCAAAGGATGACAAAGAAAAGGGATTTTTTTGTCCTCATCGGCAGTGGCAACAAAACTGAATTTTGCATTAGTAATACAGTTTAGGGAAGCTTATAGGGGACAATGGTGAGGCAGAGCAGACCCCGTGCCTGGGTAATGAAGTAAAAGCTTTTATGCAGAGACAGCCACATACTTTGTGTCTGTTTAAGGCATGTATGACAGTTTTAAATGTTTATTGGGAAGTTATTAATTCAGGTTGGTTCAATGAAGATGGGCACATAGGTCAAAAAAGGTTATGAGCACGTTATTAAATATTTTCTTTATGCATTGTTCTACAAAAAGGAAAGAAAATGTTGACAATATCAGGAGTTGTATTCACAGTTATGAGTTATGCTAGCTGCACTTTTCCAGTATGAGTACCTGGACATATTATATTTTTATCAAGTATAGTAGCTAGAACTGTTCAGCGTTTTCTGTAATATTCATCCTGAATTCTGTGGGGAGTAGAGTGGGAAGGGACTAGGGGAGGGGAAGGAATTAAATGAAGGGTAAGATGTTTTTGCATACTTCTGGTTTTGTATATTTCCTAGGTGACAAATCTGTCAAAATTTTTTTTGAGAAAAGAATATGGGAGCTGATGCCTAGAATTTCACTGTCAGATTTTATCCTGGATGTAGGAAAGTGATGAGCAAGGCAAATGACAGCAAAAATATTTAGCAATGTCTTTCTTCCCTTTGCCAGTGTTGCTCTTCTCCCCTATTGATTTTCTGTCCAAGTCATTGCTGCTGATCTGATCTGCATGATGAAGAAATTCTCATTTAAATAAACTTATCAAAAATGTTCAATATTAACAATGATGGAAAAAACATGTTCTTTTTCTTAACAACATTTGAGCTTTAGATGGATAAGATTAATGGTTTTTTTTTTCCTCTGTTTAAGAAAGGATGGAAAGTTAAAGAATACAAATTCATTTGTAGATGAAAATTGCACTCAGGCACTGCACCTCTTAAACTGCTCAATTTCCCAGACTTCGGATCCCCTGGGAGAGGACAATGATGAATATGTCCTGTGCTGATCAGACTGTTGAAAGTACGTCACTAAGTAAAGAAATCTTTAATATTCAAGCATCTTAAACCCAGAGCAATTATTGAGTTCATTGTTCTTTATCAAACCCATTTGCTTTGAGATACTGAAATAAAAGTATGACAAGAATCATTAGAACACTAGTCTAAGACATTGTAGTTATTACTATAATACTCTTTAATATATCTTCAGAAATTAATGATGACTATAGTTGTGATGAACCTTAACTTTTATGTCTCCTAATTTAGTTCCATATTTAACATTAGAAGTTTTGAATTACAACATAACATTTTATATTTCCTTTTCTTTCCCTTTTTTCCTTACTTTTGCTGATTTAGTTGTTTGTTTGTCATTTTCCTTCTCTGAATAGTTTTCCTATTTTTCCATTACTTCATCACTTTTTCTATTGCATCCCACTCAGGCATGCTGTTATCCTGGGGGTGTCCACTGTTTTTGTAGAGCTGAGCATATTTTACCACTCTGCCTAAAAAAAAATACTGATGGAAAACTTGCAGCATCTTAGTTCTTCACATCCTCATGTCATTTGAACTTACATCTATTTGTAGTTATTTTATGTAGTATAATAAAGTAGTTATTTTACACTTTGTGTTGTCAATAAACAACATACTTAATGTGTGTTACATGCAACACAAGGATATTAAGCAAATGCTAAAAAAACCCAGAACTGATTTCTGATGAAAATTGCCTATATATGTCTTGTCCTTTAACATGTGCAGACTGTACACATGGGCAGAGGTAACTACTGATACACTTCCTTTTCCAGTCACATGCTTCTGCTATTGTGAGACCAAAAACAGTTTTGATAATAGGACTAGGGGAAAAAAATACCTTTTAGGTAATGCTGAAATAGTGGATTAAAAAAAAAACCCACAAAGTTGAAGACATATGATGTGGGGAAAGAGATCATAGAATCATAGAATAACCAGGTTGGAAGAGACCAACCAGATCACAGAGTCCATCCATTCCCATCAAACACTAACCCATGCCCCTCATGTAATAATCTTTTCATCTTAAACTGTAAAATCATCAGAGACCATCCAATACCAACAGAAAACAGAAAGATTTGAAATATAAATTTCTGTACAAGCTTTCCAAGAGTTTGCTTCCACTGATACTAAGATAATTCCAGCTGAAGATATATAACTGAAAATCAGTTTAGTATTAGCATTACTTGCAGCTATAGCTACAACATTACTGGGGCATAGTGCATACTGAAAATCAAATAATCTCAAACCAACATGCTTTTCCTAAATACTACAATTTGTTCCATACCAAGGGGTAGATAAAAGATCTGACCTTAAGTTCACCATTTTACCACTCTCAAGTAGAACTGCCTGTTTTGTGTTTGCAAATGTTTGGAGTTCTGATGATTCCATACACTTGCTGAAGAGTTCATGTGCCTCTACCTTAGCATGTACAGACTACTAAATTGAATACCTAATAGAAAAATATAGACTTTAAAAGAGAAGCATTCAGTATGTCAATAAAATGTTAAGGAAATATATATGCCTTAATGTACAAATGTATAATCTGTTGATGTTAAGTTATATAACATATGTTTTAATACTAGGAGGACCTATGAGACTGTGAGTAGCATTACCAATGAAGTAAAATTAAATAAAATGGGATCATTATCTGTCTTTACGTGATGACTTTAGTCAGAAACCAGATATTCTGGTGTCAGTGCATAATGAATCTCAATTTTAAAAAAAACATGTCTTATTTCTTATTTCAATGTGACTAGCTTTATTTTATTTTAGCTCTAGTTGTACTTCTTTTATTCCTGTGTGCCTAAGCAGATGAAATTGTTCCCCTAAAACATTTGTATTGATTGAAACTGCTTTATTATCTAATGAATCCAAAAAGCACTAACCCACCTGCTTAACATAAAGAAGCTTGAAATCAATAGGGCTTAAATGAAATAGACGTTTAAGGGCTTCATTGAACAGGCACCTTGAGTTGTCACATCTGGGATAGATGATGTCTTTTTTGTTACCTGCCTACACTGTGACTTGGCCTTAGCACAGAAGGGATCAGTTGAGAGTAACAGATTTTCTGTTTCACTGCTATAGACAAGCAAGTAAATTCTGCGTCTCTATGTCATTTTGGATTTTTTTCTTTAGTGTCAAAGTTTACTGCTTGATTTTTATGGAGTTTAATTTTTAAAACTTCATGCAGCACTGTTTTTGTACAACCAATCTTTTTGCTCACTTCAGATGAGAGTCATGCAGGCTACCCTGAGCATTTCTTGAGCATTATTGATCAGAGGTCAGTTTCTGGGATCATTGTAACTTTCATTTTTGTTTCACTTTATGTGTCTTTTGTTTTACAGTGTAAGAGAAGACCCTACTAATGTAGAGGACATCCTTGTACTAAAACAAAAGCCTTACTTTGAAACGCATTTTACAGAGTGAAGAATCAACATGAAAAGACCTGCTTGTGAGCTAAATGTGTGTGCTAAAAAATAGACATCCAGTGCCATTTTAGAAGATGTTGGTTATTTGAGACACCTATATGACACTGACAAAGGCTATTAACCCTGCAGGAGATCCATGTCTATCTTGTGTAGTAGACAGCATTCAGATTTTTCTTCCTCTTGATATCAGGTTAACTTGCCTAATACGCTTCCTTGTTCCTCAAGCCCCCAAGTTTCTTTTAGGAAAGTATTCACAGTATGATACCAGCCTTCATCTGAAGTTCTCAGATTTGACGCGTTTACTACATTTGTTCATATGTAAATTCAGTTATAGAAAAGATCTTTGCGGGATGTTGATGCTGTCTGTAAAATAACGACTGGCTTCAAAGCATTATTGATGCATTTGAAAGATCAAATCTGACACAAGAACCTGTTTAAACAATACAAACAAATTCTGAAAAGCCTTTAATAGACGAAATGTTCTGTGATGACTAGCTCTACACAACTTCATTTTTGTTTTGGGTTTAGCCAAATGTTATACTCAAAATGACCTTTAGCTTTCCCTCTTATTTAAATGTGTCTGACAAGCCATAAGTTTACTCTTTTTCTTCCTCCTTACGTTCTAATTTCTAGAAGAAATATCACAGAATCACAGAACAACCAGGTTGGAAGGGACCCATCGGATCTTCTAGTCCAACCATTCCTATCTAACACTAAACCAAGTCCCTCAATACCTCATCCACCCGTGTCTTAAACACCTCCAGGGAAGGGGAATCAACCACCTCCCTGGGCAGCCTATTCCAATGCCCAATGACCCTCTGTGTGAAAAACCTCCTCCTAATCTCCAGCCTAAATCTACCCTGGTGGAGCAAGGTTACACATTGCTGGCCTTGGTTATATGTTCCCACCATTTGATGAATTGTTTCATTATTTACATGCATAAACCTAAGCAAAGATTGCTACAGTGTGTAGCATGTTTTCATAGACACGTGCATTTATAATAGCACTTAAATGTCCTGTTGCGGAGATGGAGCTGAGATACTGCAATACACTCAATATGAATGCTACAAGTATCCACTTTATTGATGTTTCTCTAACATATTTATATATTTTCTATGATATGTTCTTATCTATTGTTAACATGACATTTTCATAATAATTACTTCATAAGATACAATTAGGTATATGTTTACTCAGGTGGCATCTAAAAGCTAGCCAATACACAGTTAATTAGGCCTAATGAGACATATTATTCATAAAGATCTGGAACAGGCTTTGGCCCACTTCCTTCTCTTCCATCCTTGCTGTTCCATGGTTCATACTTGGGATAAGGAACTCTTCAAATCTTCACGAATTGGGGTTACTTGAGAGCAGCAAGACCCACAATGTCCTACCTATTTCTTGGCCATAGTTTGCATAGTCTTACTGGTCATCCCAAGCTCACAGAGGTGGGCACGTGTCAGCCTTGGTTGAGCACAGAAAGGCACATATTTGGGATAATTACACAATCCTTTGAGTGGAAATGGGTGATGTTTCTGTTTTTGCTAATCTTCTTATCTTGTTAATGTTACTTTGCTTGTGAATAAGCTATGCTCATCTTCTTTTGCACAATATAGCTCTCAGATTTCTGTTGTGCTATGTGTGCAGGCACACAGAAACAGATACAGAACTTTAGGAGGTAATTTTGAGGATATTGTGGGTTAAAAACACTAAAACTAGCAAACATTAACTATGTTAATGCTAGATTTTTTTAAGGAGTATGGAATGAAGACTGTAATTATGTTAGGTAGAGGAGCAGAACTAAGTAGAAGAAAAATTAAAGAAAGATAGAATTGAAAGAGAAGGTGAAAGGGAGGGGGGTGAGGAAATGAGTAAAAGACAAAACACAGTGATTCTAAAACAGCTCCACACTTCCCCCACCAAATAGTACTAGAAGTTGCTGAAGAAATAGCATACAATAATTATAAAACAAACAAGGAATCCCCCAAACTTTTAGGTTTTCTACCTCAAAACTGATATTTTTCCCTCCTGTTGTTACACCAGTGGGAGTCCTGTTGCACTTTGAGAATATATTTTTACTAATTTGAGGGCTGTTATGAAAAATAAAAATTGGTAATTGAGTTCAGTTTCCCTGCCTTAAAAATTAACTGGAAATATAATGGGAATCTTTCTCCATCTATTCAATTTACTTTAATGTCAGTGCCAACTTGTGTGTATCTTCCAATACAATCAAACTGTCTTTAGGGAAAAAAATAATTTCCTATCCTCAAAACATTCTAAAAGCTCTAAAAGTTCCTACTGTACTCAGATATATCTATTTTTATGAAAGACTGGTCTATGTATCAAGGCTGCACTTCTGTTTGCTGTAGGAACTTCCTAGATTTAAATATCCTAAAGCACAGAGAGCAAACATACAGATAGAAACATTGCTGCTTATGGTTACCTTCAGGCAGGTCAAATTTATGCAATGCCACTCCTGAAAGTTTTTAAAAAAAATATTTCTTCTTTCATTTGGAGCATATTGCCCTTTGGGGATGTTTCCATTTGTAGTCTATTGTGCCACTTTTCATAAAGAACATTGGTTTTCTCTACCTGCTTCAGATGGAGCCATTGCGGCTTAACAGTAATTTAAAAGCAAGTGGTGCTGGATTTTAAAAACATCAGGATTTCTTTTTGTCTGATCTAACAAACCAAAAACCTAACCATGTCAGTGAATTTGACCTTGTGAATTCACTGAGAATTTGGTTTTAACACTTTCAGTTCCTATAGTCTTCCATGTTTCTGTAGAATTAAGTGAATGGTGATGTTATTTTATGCATACAGGGAGCTATTTATCTAAAATTGCCTAAAAATGCCTCAAAAAGAAATCAGAAGATAGCTCATATGTGGGAACCCCAATGCTCCCAGAGTTAATAAGGGGTTTAAGAGTTTTGAAGGCAATTCAATGTTTAATCTGAGAATAGTGTAGCTAATTTTAACTATTCATGTACTTTTCTACCCTGTGTGTTTATATAGAATCACAGAATAGTTAGGGTTGGAAGAAACTTTAAAGATCATCTAGTTCCAACCCCCCTGCCATGGGCAGGGACACCTCCTACTAGATATGGCTGCCCAAGGCCCCATCCAACCTGATCTTGAACATTACTAGGGATGGGGCAGCCACAGATTCCCTGGGCAACCTGTGCCAATGCCTCACCACCCTCATTGGGAAGTGCCTCACCACTCTCATCTTCCTTATGTCTAGTCTAAATCTGCCATTCTCCAGTTTATACCTGTCGTCCCCAATCCTATCACCACAAACTTTTATGAATAGTCCCTCTCCAGCTTTCTTATAGCCTCCTTTCAGGTACTGGAAGGTTGCCATAAGATCTCGGAACCTCCTCTTCTCCAGGTTGAACAAGCCCAACTCTCTCAGCCTGTCCTTGTGTGGAAGGTGATCCTCAGATCATCTTTGTAGCCCTCCTCTGGACCCTTTCCAACAGCTCCTTATCCTTCTTATGTTGAGGATGCCAGAACTGGACACAATAATCCAGATGAAGTCTCACAAAGAGTAATAGAGGGGTAGAATCACCTCCCTTAACCTGCTGGACACACTTCTTGTGATGCAGCCCAGGACACGGTTGGCCTTCAGGGCTGCGAGTGTACATTGCTGGCTCATGTCGAGCTTCTCATCGACCAGCATCCTCAAGTCCTTCTCTGCAGGGCAGCTCCCAATCACATCATCCCCCATCATGTACTGAAAACAGGAATTGCCCTGACCCAGGTGCAGGACGTTGCACTTGGCCCTGTTAAACCTCATGAGGTTCTCATGCTTATAGGAAGATTTCATAATTCTTAATTATATCAGCAGTGAAGCTTATATTATGGAATGTTGTATTATCTGAAGCTGACGTTTTTTGATGTCTAGTCTTTGCTCTGTCATCTTGCTTGTCAAAGTACAGAATAATGAGTGGAGTCAGCAGGACAGGGGAAAACCATGCTTATGCAAATAACTTTCTGAACTGGTTACATCTAATTTTAGCATGTGGCTCCACAAAGGCCGACTGCATCTACTTTTCACATGTGGTTGGTGAAAGCCATGCTTCTCTTAACAGTTCTCGCCAACATAACATATTAGTTATTAAGCTGCTGCTGGCATGCTGCCTGATTTATGGATGATTTTGGTCTGCCTTGCACATTTTGCTTTTATGTGCTATTCTGCAGCTTCTCAGTTGTGCCAGCATCTCTACGCTTCTGGACTCTCAGTTTTTTCTGGCTACTAATCAGTTTTCATTTTGTGTCTAGCCACTGGTACTTATGGCTCACCAGCGCCTGATGCCCATGGCTTCTTCAGTTGCTGTGCTGAACTTAGGATACTACATTTTGCTGTAAGATGCTGGGGGAATATAGCCAGAAGAAGGAGACTTATGGGCATCTTTCATTTCTGCATAAGGTCCTGCACCACAGGGAAGGGAGCACTTGTGGATAGCAGTGCTCATTTCAGGCCTGAAATTAACTGGCTGCGTTTCTGCATCAGCTATGGCAGATGGGTCACGGTTGTGGCTCAGCCGTACTTGCTTAATGTGTCCTTTTAGCCCCACGAGGTTCAGGCAAAAAGGCATCAGTAGCATGTCAGTCAGGCTCTCAACAGCTGCCTGCTGCCACAAAACTTTCAGATGTAAAAGGCCATCTGTAATGTGCTGTATGAAAGGCTGTGCTGTTCCCAGTGCCCCTCTTCCCTGTGTGCACACTGGAGCATGATTCCCTGATGCCTTTTGAGCAAAAGATACAAGGAAGATGTCTGTGTGTTTGGCAGACCCCCAAGAGGTTCTGCTAGTAAGGGGAGGATTTCTTAGTCTCCTTTCCTTGGAAAATGCAGTGCCAGCAACTCTTCATGCAGCTTGCTCAGCTCCCCGAGCTAAGCATGATCATGATGACACCTGGACTTTCTTTTCTCAGTAAAAATTCTCACAGCACAAGTAAAACTCATCAAGAAGCCCTCTATTGCTACATTTCTTCTGGCTGCAGTTTCTCAGAGTAGGAGTTGGAGATGGTATTGTCCCTCTGATGTATTGTGAAGATACTCACGTATGCCCATGTGAATCTTTCCAAGAGACTAGAAAGGTATAAAGTGCTCAGCTGCTATAAAGCAGCTGTACTGCTCTTTTGCGCCTGGATGGTAAATCTCATTAATTCCTTCAGAAACCGTGACCGTTTCTGTGTACCAGTAAATCGAATGGTACCCAAGCCAGGACTTCCTGGGCACTGGAAAGGGATTGCACATGCTGGAAAAGGCCTCTTAGCATAATTTTGGCCTCACCACCTAGGGACTCCACAGACAATTTCTGACATAGCCTGGGAGTAAGTCAAGCACCATTGCCATTTAGTAGTTTGGAACCATCGACGCTTCTGGAGAGTGATAATATCTAGTTGTATGGATGTGGGCCATTATGGGCCACCTGATTTTAGGAACCTGACTGTTCCATAGCTTCACTGGTGAAGAATGGTCTGGGGGAAATATCCAATTTACTACCTGTAACCTGTCTTTCCAAAGAGGGTTATTTTGGGACAAACATGAAGCAGGAACAAAGCAGGAAAGTATCTACAAATTTCTGAGGAGCCAAACAGTTAGTGCCAGTGGCAATCCTGCACAATAAACAACAGGTGGATATTGTGAATTTTGTTCCAGTCTAACATGATTGTAAATACGTGACCTAGGATATTTAATCTGTCTTTCGTTACATGAGGATCTAAAAACATTAGGCTTCGAAACTATCTTTTCATACGCCATTGTTTAAGCCCCTGGGACACTTCGGACTGAAATCCATTGTCTGAATGTAACTGTCCACAACTTTGTTGCTACAACTGTGTTCCTCCGGCTGAAAAATCACAACAAGGTAATAAAGGAATGACTAGAACGAGGTGCTTCCTGACCAGAGGGATTGGAGGAGTGGGATAAGGCTGCCTGAAGGTAACCTAAGGCTGATTTTCATGGTAGAAATTACACCCTTGGGAAGAGACCTTACATGCCAATATCAGACTGCCTTTGTACAATGAATTGTTTTGTTATATAAGTAATGACAAGCAAATGAGTGAGTTCAGTGTGACTTCACATTTTTTTAACTTGTATAAAACACTATAGTTTCTCCAAAAAGGTGTGCTAGATTTTCAAATGATTGCCTAATACTCTCTTTTCTGTACAGAACTGGATTAAAATGTGGATTTTGACTCCATGTGTTCAT
Source organism: Coccyzus lansbergi (assembly GCA_033558105.1). Lineage (NCBI taxonomy): Eukaryota > Metazoa > Chordata > Aves > Cuculiformes > Coccyzidae > Coccyzus > Coccyzus lansbergi. The sequence goes on from JAUMJK010001428.1 coordinate 523,871, forward strand.
CGGCCCTAGGGAACCAGGCACACACTTAACCGTAATTAAGGGACCACACAATTTCAGACACATGTGAATGTCCTGAAATACTTGGGTAGTACCTGCTTTATGGGTGTCTTAATGGTATCCTAAGTAAAATGTCAGTACATAACCTTTTGCACAACTGAACCACGTCTTTCTCCCCCTCTACTCAATGCATGAGCCTCTGTGTTCTCAGAAACTCATTGGACAAATTCAGTCTTGGTATACTTTTAAGGACACAAAATCCAATCTAGCTTTTAAAATCTAAGATGAAAACCTTTTTCTTCTAAATATGCTTTGGGTATTAACAAATAAGTGTTGCTTATAACATTAATCTCTTTTGCTAGAAAGAATCAGAATATGCTGGTGTGTTTTGTCTTTAATATTTCTCTTTGATTGGCTAAATATGTCACATTAATTCATACAACTCAGTAGAGTTCTTTGTAGCTTCAAAACCCCTGAAAAACTGCACCAAATTATTATTTCCCCTGTAAGGATAAGAAAGTACACCCTAATTTGGAATTTACTTTTGTGTATTCAGCAACTGAGATGAGAGACATTGGTATGAAAGTGAAGCCAGGTTTTGACTAGAAATACAGCTCTTGATAAACTGTATAATCAGAAGAAATCGTGAATTTCCTTTTTAGCACAAATATCAGAGTGGACTCTGTCCTTTGGCATCAAACCTCCTCCCTCAGTCCAAATAAGCATATACATATTTCGAAAGGGCTGCCATAGGCTGTTAATAGGAAACAAAGAATATGAACTGGGAACAAGAAAGCACCCAGCAACGTCCCCGTGCCTTGCATTAACCAATGCAACTCCAGGTAACATACTATTATCATACAAATACATACTCTCACTGTCACTGACTGGAAATCTATGAAGGCAAGTAAGTAATTACCAACGTGTTTGTAGTTTGTGTTTAAAGTGTGTAATTATCTCTCCAACCTTCTACGCAAATGTGTCACTGTTTTTTAAAGGTGTTTAATGATCATTTACTAATAAATATGAAATCCAAAAACTATCAGACTGATTCAGTACACAAATTTGGTTTTATTTGTATACTGAGAAACTTTAATATAGAAAAAGAAAAAAAAATTCTAACCTTTCTAACCTAAGATTTTTCTAATCTTTTCTTGATAGCAGCACCAAACATAAAAATGCACTAAAGGCAAGATGCACACTCCTGATCTACATGCTATTGTTAGATATTTTAGAAATTTCTCTGTAGACAGAAAAACTTTTTCTCATGAGTTATAAAGCATGAGTTCAAAAAATTTAAATAAACGTAACTTGATTTTTATGCTTTAAAAAAATCAAGTAAAACCTGGATTTGAAAGATTTTACCTTGTTGGTATATTTTTTTCTATGGTTCAAAACACAAACCAGAAATCTCACAAATAAAAAACCCCTGATCTTGTAAGAAATACAAAGTCATTTTTTGACAAAGGAGACCAAAATGACATTTTTCGATATTCATCAAAGTCATATTTCCAAATTGGCTATTGAATTGTCTAGCACATTCTCTATTGTCACAATCATCATATTATTACTGGATAAAATTGAATTTAGATTCATATCTAAACCTCTTTAGTTACTGTAGTTTTAGTTACAGTAGTACTGTAGTTTTAGTTACTGTATGCATCAGAAATTTTTAAAATGTAACTTTTGTTACATTTTTCTGGAATCATGACTTGAATTTGAAAGTTGATTGTAGTATCTTTAACCATGATGAATATTGCATTATTTTGTCTATAGTCCTAAAGGATTTCCTAAGATTATTTTTTAAGGAAGATATTAATTGATAAAGAACAAGATAGGTGAAATCCTTTTTGCTTTTGGTTTTATGTCACTTATGAAAATCAGACAAGGTCACATTTGCAAGGTATGCGAAGAGTGTTACAAGCTTATGCTTACTATGCTCAGCTGGATGAAAACATGATCAGCAACATGTTTTATGAGAAAAAAATCGAGATTAAAAGTGTGATTGCCTATTATATGTAGAAATAATCGCTGTGAGAAATCAGACATTATTTCTATTGAAGAACATATTCAAGTTTTGTTTATTCATGTTTGCAAATAGATTTTGAATAGATGGCAACATTTCAAAAATACTCATTGCTTGAAAGCAATTCATTACTCAAAAGTACTTATCAACTTGTTAGACATCTCTTTTTCTCACTTGAAACCTGGCATTGTTTTGCTGTGTTTAAGCTTTCTTTTGAAATTCGTGTTCTACAAAAAAGATGGAATTATAATTTCACTTTTCCTAGCTAAGAAATTAGTATATCTAACCATAGAACTGTAAATGAAATAGTATTATATTATTTTCTGAGAAATAGTTGTAATAGTAAAGCTCAGACGGCTAAATATTCATCATACAGTATAAGGGTTGTGGACATATTGAAATAAAAATTAAAATCAATGTGGTCACATTGTGGATTACCCAGCATAGTGGCACAACTTGTAACTTTTGACTGAGACACAAAGACTTCTGATTTTCTCCTTCTGCCTTCCTCACTCCCAACCTAGGTTCAGAGTAACTTTAATACCAGCAATTTCCTTAGATTCCACATCTCATTTGGGGAACGTTTGCAGTTAGACTGAGCACCAGATGGAATAGGCTTGGTCTCATACTATGTTTTAGTCTCAAATGTGCTGTGTGAGGTAGACTTTCATGAAATTAGTAAGAGTTTTTTAACCATAGACTAGTCTACACTTGGAACAAACAGACAATGAAGATGCTACATTACAGACACTGAAGCCAGAATGCCATAGGGGAGTTCTGTGCCAAAGCAAATGAAATCTGGTTGTTCTGAGACTTACTTTTGGGATTTGAGTCTCATTCTGTTTAAAAATTTGAGTGATGGTGACAACTTTTCCCATCTGAAGCCAAACTGTTGTTGCATAACTAGGGCAAAACACCAATTTGTGCAGGGAGACTAAGCTCAAATCCCAGTTATTTACCTTAGACTTTCATTGTAACCTATAAGCCCACCTCTTTGCATTCGAAATTCCTCTTTTAATCTATATTGTTTACTAAATTGTTCTTTGCATGAACATGAAGTGGTGAGACATGGTATTTTTTCCTACATTTGCTTAGTGACTTGTGACTGTATCATGAACATGCTTCAGATGTCTGAGTTTCAGAACTGCTAAAAGTCAAATCTATTTCAAATGCCTCCAGGTAGATACAGAAAATTGCAGTGCTCTCTCGATTACCAAACACTCCAAACCACTTAAATATAACTTAGTATTTGACAACAGTGATGAACAGCTGGTAGACAAATACAAAGTCAAGAGACAGGTTGTGCCAATGGAGAGTGAATGATACTCTAAAACAAGCCTTTATAAATTTAAAAAGTAAAGGGTGGTAAAAATGTTTAACTCAATACAGTAAGTAACTACCAATTCTGTTACTTAAGGAAAAAACCCCACGGTTCTTAAAACATGACAGTTTAACAAAGAACAATGCTAAATTCATACTACTTATACTCAATAACATTTAGTTATATCCTCTATTGTTTAAAAATAACACTTTCCTGCGTTTTCTTCTAGAATGGAAACAAAAGGCAATGCAAACACTACTCCATCGATTTTTTTCCTCAGTCAAAGTTTCAAATGATTATCAACTCTGCCTTTAATTATATTCTTACTATGTAGTACTAATTGCAAAATATACACTGAAATGTGTTATGAGCAATTAAGTAATTGTGAACTGTGTGCACATAATTTGAATGTTTATATCAAGAAACTACTGTATGGAAAATTTGTGGATGGGGTTTGTTACATTTTGAACATATAATCCAGAACTGGAGCTCATTAGTGTGTTTGCTCTGCTTATTTGCATGCAAAAATATATGTGGTGGCAAAAACATTATGTAAATGAGACTTAAAAAAGACACTGACCTATCAGAAATTGTAGATATCAGTATTGTGCAGCCCAGCAGCATTACAAGAAAACAGCCCAGGACAGGTATATTTATAGAACCCTGGAACTGTGGTCACATGAGAAGGAAAACTAGCCAGAATGCTTTGTCTTGTACAGTTCAATTTTACAATTTCACCAACACATTCCTTTTAATGACATCTTCCACTTGAAAACATTTCACCAATTGTCATGATTTTTTTCTATTTTCATTTGGTAGGAAATTAAAATAAAGATTTTAATCCAAAGGAGAACATGGCCATTTCTGAGAAAATGGAGATTCTGAACTAATTGGTGGAAGTTTTCAATTGCATGATCGGTTTTCTATGTTTCCATGCAGCAATGAGAAGTAGTTCAAACCTCTGGTGAATCCATTTGAGCTGCAGTGATATAGAGGTGGATTTTCTAGGTGGTGGGAAACTCCCATTCTGAGAGACAGTTAGTACTACTGCATCCATTCCCCACCAGAGGAATACCATGTGTAATTGACATTGATTCACTGTGTGTGACAGCACAATACTTTGATAAAATTTAATTCCATTTTTGCTGTGATGATTCATATCACTTTGGGAATGAAGCAGAACTGAGGTTAGGAGATTCATGATCTCAGAAATCCTGCACAGAATGACTTTCAATTTTATGTCCTCATCATTTTCTCGCTGGAACAATTTTCACTCTGCCACAGTGAATGAAGGAACCTGCAGTACAATTCTAGTTTGACTCTGTCCCTCCTTCCCTACTCTCATTCCAGCCACTGAAAGCATCTTGTCTTAGGGGAGGTATTGTAAGTTCACAACCTCCCTGGAGGGATTCCCATTTAAGACAAAGTGTGCACACGCTGCATATAGGAGCCAGGAGAAAAATTAGTACAGAAAAATTAGTCCTTCCTAAGCAATCCCTTTCCCTTTTTCTCTTCTGCTGCATGCATTCTGAATAGTACTACACTGTGCATTTTTGCTGAAATCCTAATCAAAACTTATTGTGCATGAAATTCACTTACAGTGTATTAGGTGCCCAACTGGGCATGCTTCTAGATTCTTTGCCTGCATGTCCTATGGAATAAAGCCTAGGGTCTGAGGGAGATTTTGTTCAGTTTTGATGACTCCCAACAAAAAAAGTTGTGTCTCTTACAGTGGTGGATGATAGCAAATTGCAGTCCATCGCGATCAATCTTTTAAGGTCTTGTACTCCAGTTCCTGCCCAGCTGCTGCAGCTGACATTCTCCAGTTTCATAAAGGCTGGATGCCAACAAAAAGACTGATTTTAGGATTAGTTTCTAATATGAACTGGAATCTTTCCTTTCTGTTCCTGCTATGAGGTTACTGAAGATCATTAGAAAAAAAACGGTGAAGTTGACTTTTCCTATTTTATTAGACTATGACCCACAGAGCTTCCTGGAGAATTACCTGAATGTTGTATTTTATCATCCAGATGATACTTGCTTTTACAATTCAGTTGTTTGTCCATTGATTGTGTTGTGTTCTGTAATTGCTAGTGGCTGTGGTGCAGCAGGGTCAGGTTGTACTCTTGACACACAGAGCTTAATCCTTGAGGATTCTCCTTAAAATTATTGCAACACTCAAGGGAAGTAGAGGTAGGCACTGGAGGTCCAAATAATTGCTCCTGACCGGTGTGCTTAAAAATTTTCAAACCTTCTCTGGGGCAAAGGTGTGGAAGCTCTGACATGTCTATGTCTTTTTATTTTGTATTGGGAAATAGTTCAGAGATATGAATTTGCTGAAGAGTCTTATCCAAGTGCATGTAAATTCTTCTCCATTCCTCACAGTTCCAAACAATGATACAGATCTTGTAGTGTTGCTGTCTCTCCTTCGAGAGGGTCTTCTGATTTCATGCGGGTTTTTTTGTCTTGAGTAATATTATGCAGGCTGGCAATAGCAGAAGGGCTTGTAAATTGGAAAGAATGAAAAGAAGAGGGAGAGAAAGCACATTCATATAAAATAAATTCTAGATGAAGGAAAAAAAGGATAGGAAGTGAGATGCATTTCACAAGACTTTCTGGTTGTGTTTAGCGGAAACTACTGAACACACACAAGGAAGGATATGCTGTGCCGAGTCTTGAAAAGTGTTGTGTGCTGGAAAGATATTCTGATAGTAAATGCTACCTGATCTCTCTAAAGCCTTCCCAGTGACTGCCATAAGCTCATCTGCATCTGCTCTGCTCTGCCTGAGACCATACAGGCTGTGCTGTTGCTTTGAACATATGCGAGCATAAACAGGAATCTGCAAACAAGGTGGTGAAAATGCACATCCAATACTGCAGAAATATTGTCCTGGGGGGAATAATACTGTACTTTTCCCAAATTAGGAACTTGGTCTTAATTAAAAAAAAAAATCCCTGTTGAAGTTTGACTATAGAAATTTAAATAATTATAATGAAAGATGATAAATCCATGCTTAGATTTCCACACTTTAAAAGATATTGTAAGATATGTGTTTGATTGGCTTCTCTCCAACTAACACCGCATTCCTAAAATTTACTTAAAACTATTGTTTCTTGAATGTCTCTATTTTTTTTTAGTGAGGTTCCTTTTCCATAACTTCTGCTACCTAAAAGTTGTGCATCTATTGTGCATCTACTGTGTCATCAGTCCATGTCATACCAGTCTTTTTTAAGTTGGCAAAAATATCATCCTCTTAACAATAATATCATCCTCTTGCCTTAATCCCACCTGTTTCATAGAGGGTTGTTGAATGGTGAGGCTATAATAGATGCCAGATTTTCATATGGTAAAACTGGAAGAAAATGTTACTTTTATTTTACTCAGATGTGTGCATTCTTCTTATTATATTATACATCATTGTCTTTAATCTGTTGGGGTTTTTTTCTTTGTGACTCAGTCCTTTCTGGGACAGTTACTCTGTCTACAAACATGGAATTTTGAATGATACTGTCAAATGTTTAACAAAAATAATAAACTTATTCTAAAGGAAAGAGAACTTTCCAGGAAGTAGATAAGTTCACATCACTGCATTGCAGTTACTTTCTGTGTTTTCTTGGTCCACCTGCCTATCCAAAGAATGTTGGGAGTACAGAGTGGCTGGGGTAGGAAAGCACCTCTGAAGGTGATTTAGTCTGCCCTCCCAGCTCAAAGCAGGCTGAAAAGGAGCAGGTTGTTCAATCTCTTGTCCAGTTGGATTTTTAATATCTTCGGCCTTTTTAAAGAAATAAATACTTTTTTTTGTATGTATGTTACTGAAATGCCATTTGAGTTGACAAAAAAAAAAAAAAATCCTACTACCACTTTTGACATAGTGAAATTATCTGTTGTCTTTGATGATAACTTTATGTTGGGCAGGACCTTCATTTAACATTTCATTCACCGGCAGTGTCAGAATTAAAATGTTGTTAATTAATATGTCAGACACTGAGATAAACTTTGCCTATGAGCTGCAGCTTCCTGTTGTGTTGTGTTTTGATTTTGGAATTCCTTTAGTTCTCAAGTCCTAAAAGATATTAGAGCATCCAAATCAAACCTGAATTTTATTTAACAGCATTTATGATACCTTTCAAAATTTCTATGAAAAATTAAGACATACATCTTATTTATCCATGCATAAGAGAAAGTAATTATGTTAATTGCATATTGTAAGTAATTTCAGTTATAACTTAGGAAAGAATGATTTACATAGTATTCATATCATGAAACATAACTTGTACCAAGTTATTTTAAAAATTATGTGTTCTGCTTCAAAGTAAGTTTGTTAATAAAATGAGTCCACAAATATTACAGCACTATAATAAAAACCTAACAATTATATGGACATTATATGGTCCTTATTCACGAAGACTAATTAGAAACTTCCATACTGGTATCAGGACCAATGTGTCCCAGATAATTCATAAGAGATACCTTATGAAGTTTTAGTTTTGATAAAACAAATTGCTGGATCAAAAGGTACATTTTTGTAACTTTGTTACAAAGTATTAACAGGAATTTAAAATTTAATTTTAAAATGAATTACTTTTAAAATGGAACTTCTAAACTTGCTGAGGTTGGTTGCTGCATTTCACTTTGGCAGAAAGCACGTCGGAGTATCACATACTGTAGAAGGGAATGGAGTGGCATTGCAGGAGGGTTGAGGTTTCCAATGCAGTCCTGGAGCTGAAGATGCATTCATGTTGTCCTTAAGGAAAAATTTATTTGCTTGTCTGCCTTCTGTTCTGGTGGTTTGGTTATCCCTGTCTCTGCTGTCTTTGTATCCTGTGTGCTCAATCTCCAGCAAGCTCAAGGTCCAGTCCAGATCCCCAGTTAACGGGCAGGGTTGTCAAATGGTTTGTTTTCATCTCCTGTGGGAATGTGGTTGGATCATTTTCCCTAATGTACTGTGCATCCGAGATAGGGATGGTTGATAGGAATGTTTGATAGGAATGGTTGGACTAGAAGATCCGATGGGTCCCTTCCAACCTAGTTGTTCTGTGATTCTGTGATTCTGTGATTCTGTGATTCTTTCAACAGTCCAGATGAGCTGGCTCATAACATCATGACATACTTCAAACAATTCCTGTCAGATTGTAAAATGTCATAAATATACCTAAATACATAGAAGAGGCAGTACTCCCTCAGCATAATCCCTAAAATAGATCTGAGCATTTACACTGGTGCTATCTAATCAGTAGTGCAATATGAATTGGAACGCAGCTTGCGATTTCCACACTAAGACTGCTCTTCATTCTTTCAAATTCTTTTCAGTTACTTCAAGGTTTACACTGAAAATCCATAGAAGAAGTTGTGGGTTTCCTGTTCCTGCACTGTCAAGAGAGAAACACACATGGAAGACAAACTACCTTGTTTAATTTAGGCAGTTAGAGTAGGGTAAATTCACCTGAAGAGGCATCTTCCATCTTAAAGAAGGAGCCTTGTGCCAGAGACCTAGCTTACAGATGTCAAAAGTGAGTTGATATGAATCACAACTCTAAAATATAAAATAGATTAGAAGATGAAATATTATGCCTCTTTCCTATTGATCATGATCACACAATTTGATCAATGCAGAAAAGATGCACATTTGTTTCCAAGCTGCCTTTGCACAGAACCAGTAATACATAAATTACATGTAATAATCACAACCGAATTAAAAAATTACATCTAAGGTTGTGATTTCCTTCAAATTTGCTGTGGAGGTGAACACTCTAGTGTGTATGGGAATCACAGCAGTGGACAAACAAGGACCTCAGGAGAGCCTCAGTGTATTCCTTTGCTCCATGGAAATGGTGACAAGGTCTTGATCATTCTTGTCAGATGCTTGTGCAAGCAATTCCCAAGGATCTCCAGTACCGAAATCTCAACATCTTCCCTAGGTTTATCTATTCCGATGCTACACTACTCTTACCATTAGAAAAACTTTTCTATTATCTAATCAAAATCTTCATGCTAATTCAAAACAATTACGTCTTGTACTATCCGTCAATGGCACAGTTAATTCTTTTATTTTGCCTTTCAACAGCCATTTATGTATTTGAACAGTGTTTCATGCCTCTTCAGTATGCTTTAAATTAAATGACCCCTCAACATTGCTTTGTAGATTATGATTTTCTGACTTCTTCATTGCTGTCCTAAGGATTATGCTCAGCTGGCCCATGTCTTATTTGAAGTATGATGGCTGAAACTAGAGAAAGTCGAGTCCTCATTAGTGATAATCAGAGAGAAGGGATTACTTCAAGGATTTTGTTTTATGTGTTTCCATATAATGTCAGCTCATATTCTCAGCCTGTATATGGAGGCTGAAAATTTGAAGACTATAATGCTGATCAATCTGAAGCCATGCAAAATGTGGTCTCATTTTTCTGAGACCTTTCATTTTTGTAGCATCAGGGGCTCTCTAGGGGAGCTAATGTAGATACCATTAGCTAGAATAAAAAAATGCAACCATGGAATTGCCATTTTAGAAACAAGTTTAAGATTTAGACACAGCTAAATATCTGTACTCTGGTTTTGCTTACGTGAATATGAAACCAAATACAGGGGTTTACCTCACAGAGCAAACAAGTCCTAAGTGTAAGTTATTCAAGCATCTCCTCACTGTTGTGATTGGTATCTTGCACTGTGACCTGGGCTCACTTCCCAAATGGAAGTGTGCTGCTGCAATGACTGCTGCTGACACTGGCTGCCAGGCAAGCTTAGCTTTGTTATCTGTTATAGTGATGGTAAAAAAGATCAGTTTGAATGTAATAAAGTGTTTGGATATAAAATATATACAGTTTATATGAAATAAATTAGATGCCCTGAAATTGGACATTGTGGCTGCCACTGTTTTGTTGACAGTACTTTTTACCTTTGGAGTTTTATACTTCAGCTCATAAATGGCTAGAAAAAAAATGTTTAAACAGTTAAAACAGCCTATTCTGTGTAGGTAATGGACTGAATCTTCAAATACCTATCTATAGATAGACTAGAACTTTAGAATTCTAGTTTGCTGTATAACTTAGAGAATAAAATAAATTAATAGGTTTCACTGTTGTTTGACAAAATTAATACATTTTTTATGAGCTCTCTCCCTGGTGAATAACTTATAAGTTGACTTTGGTGTAACTCAGAAATGACAGTCTGCCTTTGAATGTGATCAGTAATGGATCTTTGTGACATGTCACCAATACACATGGTTGTCAGGGCTCTTCTCTTTTAAACTAATCTGTCTAGATTAGTCCACTAAATTCAGCCTACTTTATGAACACAATACCTCAGTATCCTCCTTCACTATGTAAAGAAAACTTCAGGTATTGTCCCCTCAATTTTTGTTGCAGTAATTATAATTTGGTGTGTCTTTTTGTCCTGAAACTATTTTCTGGATGTCACTTTCCTATTTAGATAAATTATTAAAAATTTTCTTGAACTTTATTTATATTTGGAGGTCACTGCAACAAATTCATGTTCTGAGGAAACTTTTTGTACAGCTTTGCTCTGATGATGTGCATTTTGTAGAGGTCCAACTGGCAGCTAGAGGCTTTTGAAACCTCAGCAAGATTCAGCCTCAGTGGAACATCAGTGCTGTAAGATTAGAGTAATGGAAGTGCAATGCATCTTTTTCCAACTCATTAACAGAGTTCAGAAGGTTTCAACTGAGAGTTCATGTAGGCATTAGAAAGTCTGAAATTGCTATAATGTTCATTTTCTGCAAACTCTGTCTGCTGATGAAAAAATTAAATTTTTTTTAAGCTTAAGAAAAAAAAACTTCTCTAAGTAACCCGGGAGGGCAAGTATAGCCATTTAAGGCATACATTTTAGACTTAATGCAGGGAGAGGAACTGTGCTGTGCAAGTGGGGTGAATCTGTATTCTTGGATGTTGGACTCACTGCATGGCCAATACAGAGCCACTCTGCCCATGGGTGTATGTTCAGTAGACAGAAGGAAGTCTTCATCAGATCTGTTCTGAATTTTCAGCTGATGGGAGTAAGCAGTTATTTTTAATAATGTATCTCTTTATCATATGTAATTAATATGTTAAATACAATGTCAATTTACAGAGAAGTCTGAGTATACTTTTTCTTCAAAGGAAATATGTTAGAGGGAGAATTCATGTGTTGCATTCAGAGATGTTATTTCTGGACATATCAGAAAGAGATGTTAAAATGTATGATAAAAACCCCAAACCCTTCCTTTTTGGTTTTTTGTAAAGATGGTTAAAACCCCCTAAGAACTACTACCAGGTTGCAAATAGCAAGTGTAAAAGAATTAGCAAGGAAAGGAAAGCTTTTCACACTAATGAAAGGGAAATGTTTTCTTTTATATCTACACAGACACGGAAACCAGTCTAGTTGCTATCCTCCTGTTGGTTCTTATTGCAAAGATGCCAGAGATGTTGGTCTGTAATATTGAGGAGAATTCCAATTTGGGAATCTCCTATCAGGTTTGGAAGGCCCTAGAACATGTTCTGGTTCTGGAAGGTGGAGGTTGGGAGGTCATGGAGAATGGCAGGCCTGTAGGGAAGCTGTGCCAGCTGGTTGTTGCCCCTGAATTTGTGCTGGAGCAGAGTCTCCTTGGTGTGAACCACATCTGGTCACGTTTGCTGTTTTCTGCACCACTGACCTCACTTTCCTTCTTCCTTGCAGGCAGTCCAGGCCTGCAGTGTGCCTTCTGGTGACATCAGGTGACTTCTTAACTTTGAATTTTATGAACTGAGGCAACAGAAGGAAAGTAATGATTCTTACTATCAAGTGTTGTGCTGTAACCTAGTGTTTCAGATTGAGTGCCATGAATTGTTACTTACTATTCCTCCGAATAATACTATTCCAAAGAGCAATATTCCCTAGTGGAGGAAGAAGGGTTGTAGTTTCTTATTTTACTTTGCCGTTATTATTTCTAAGGAATCTGAAATTCATTTGCAATCAGGATTATCTGAGACATTTAAAAATAGTAACCAGACTGTAATAATTGCAACTTAAATAAATAAAATAATTGATATTTCAGAGTAGAAACAACTAAAATAATGTGTTCCTGTTCAAGATATCCTTCTAGGTTTGTCTTTCTTCTGGAGGAATATACTGAAGGAAAACAGAAGACTTCTTTTTCTATACAAGCTGAAATAGTGGTATCTTTTTCCCTAAAGTGTTCCTTTCAGGACCATAGTAGCCATAGTAAGTAATCTTTTATCCATCAATGGCCTCTGACTATCTTATGTGTCCTGGAGAGATGCCTTGGTTTTGTTATCACAGTTGGTGATGGCAGACAAAATCAGTTTTAAACTGCTATTTACCATATTACTGTGGATTAACATAAAGAGTATTGGCAATTTTTCCACTAGATGGGAAGGGAAGCAAAAGGGAGCCTTTTCTGCAGACTACTTCTAGCACTCATTTCCCAAGAAGGCCTAACACAGTGAGACAAAATTAAAGGCTAAGATTTCTTGTGACAGTGGAGTCTCAAGATACAGTGTAACAACCCGTCCTTTTATACCCCTGCCTGCCATCAGAACAATTCTTAATGCTTTGTGCTGTAGGGTTGAATTCTGATGTGAGGCTCAAAACAGTGTATGCAGATATAATTGCAAAATTGAAACTGTGGTAGATGAAAGGCCAGTTGCACTGTGGTTGAATGCCCTCTAGCTGATGAATTTGTCCATTCTATTTTGTCTTCATACCAGGCTCTCCCTGTGGAGGTTTAAATTTGGACTTTGCAGGATGATTAACTATGATGCTATCTTGTATTGTGTGTGCAACACCTTTTGCTGACCCTCTTCCACCTTGTTGAGGCCAAATATTCTCTAAGACAATAAAAAACAGTAAAATACAACTTGGTTAAGACATATTTCTGAGAAAAGAGAAACCCAGATTCCATCTCCTGCTCTGAATCAAAACATGGATTTAAGCCAAGAGTTGTCACCTTCCAGAAAAATGCTTTAATACTGAGTCATTTTCTTTCTCAATGGCTCAATGAATATTTAAGTAGTCCATGCAAAATGGAACAGAAGCAGTGGGAGAGACTGTGAACAAACCTCTCTAGAACACCTTACAATGTTACAGCTAGGTCATTTTTCAGGAGGCATCTGCCTCCTATAATTTGGGTGAATACATTCTTTTTTCCTTAGCTTCCCTGCCCCCAGGTGCTACCAAAGAAAACATATGAAATCCAGGGAAACAAATCACCTTGGATCTTCTGAGGTTAATTATTTGGACATTTAAAGATTCTAATATGAAATTCTACCCAAATTTGCAACTAGTTTAGCTATTCTGAAAATGTTGGATTGGAGCCTTTGTTTTGTATATAAATAATCTGCTTTGAAAAAGATGGTCTCTAATAAAAATAACTGTTCAGATCTTACAGAAAAATGCAATATGCATTGTCTTACCACTGCTACAGAAGAGAAGTTTTGTTTTAATGAACTTGAAGAACGAGATCGAAGCAGTGGGATGGTTGATGTGGTTTCCTAAAAGGACATGTAATTTTATGACGTATTAGATCATATACAGAAAGATGACTTTTGTCACACTTGTACATGGTAATTGAGCTAATTTTTTTGAAAAGGGATTGCAAGGATGAAGCAACTTGAGCTTCCCGGGCAGCTTAAGCTGACATAAAGCTGCACTGAGGCTGAATTTAGAGGCTTATCCTCATCTAGTCCTGGTATAGTGTTCCTACCCTGTCTCTTTCTCTGACATTAGTCATCCCTCAGAGGTAGTTTAAATATGACTGATTCTCTGGTCTGAAAGAAAAAAGGCAGGATTTTTTTTCTTTTTTTCCTCTGGGCTAGTTCCATGTTGGTTTGCTAGTCTCATCCATTCCATGGCTGTGAAAGACCAAAAATCTTCTGACAGCTTTGCTGTCTTAGATTGGCTTCAACCAAACATGAAATTAGAAGGGGAAGGATAAAAGAAAAGTACTTTTTGAGAAATGAATGGATGCTGAGAACGGACAGTTGATGCTGGTAGAATTGCACTGTGAGGCAGGGACATAATTACCGTTTCCTCCATGTATCTGTCTGTGAAGATCACCAAAGGCTACACTACATCCCCTTGCTTATGTGGGAATGATGTGGCTTGTGTTTGTATAAAACTCAAGTCAAACTAAAAATAGACTTTATTATCCTTTCCTAGCTACAAGTCAGGGTTTGTTTAAGTGCTCAGTTCTGCCAGAGTATCTCTTATTAAAAAAATGTAGAAGTACATTCTCCAGCCCCCTGGGACAAGCTGACAAATAGTAAGTTTGCTTTTAACATTCCTGTTCACCATAGTGGAGTCATTCAGACTTTCTCTTCATAGCAGGTAGGTCCTGCAGGGGCACCTATAAAAGAGTCACACTTACTTTATAGCCTTGCATAATTAATGTGATTCACTACAATGCTTCTATTAGGATTCATAGTTTTTGCAGCTGAGGTATCATTAGAAACATAAATGTAATGTTTCAGTGTCTCTGTCCACACATTTTTAGAGCTTAATCAGTGATGAACAATGCTACATGTATAATATTGCTTTTTCTTAAATTATTCAATGTATTATTTCTCACATTCATCCAGTACTTTTTGTACTTTAATATTATACCTAAACAATAGCAACTGTTGCTATGGTATTGTTCTTGCTTATAGAAGGACATTGTCAACCATATACTATATTTTTAACCTTCTCAGCTACTAAAGAGAAAACATCTCCTCCCTGTTCTGGTGTGTGCAAATGTATTATGTCTCTTAATGGGTATTGTTAATTTGATTTTTAGGGCTAGAGTAGTCCCAGAACTGATGAATATATTTGCATAAAAATTCGGTCTTGTCCCTGTCATGGATGGGCTGCGTTCATTATTAATATAATGAGTTCTGGAGAAATCACTCAATGTTAAAGTATCTCTCCCTGTGCACTTTTCTGCCATGTTTATTTGTTATTTGTATTCTGGTGGCAGGCACAACAAGCTGAATGCTGGCTACACATTCAGGATGAGCCTGTTTGTAAAAGAACAGAGTTCACAATCAGATCCTTACATCCCCAGCATGGAGAATTTCCAGTGTCTGGACAGTCATTTTGGAGTCACAGTTTTGGTTTAAATTACCAAGCTAACAAAATCCTCTGAAACAGAAGATGATAAACATATCCCACAGACATTAATCTTCAGAAAAAAATTTTCAGTTTTTGCTAGATCTTCTTATGTTCTTATGTTGAAGACTTCGTTTTGCAGAAAAGACAACTGTAACAGTCTGTCTTGGAGAAGGTTTTGCCTTCTTCCAATAGTAAGTACCCTTTTCTGATGCATTCAGTAAGAAAACAGATCATCATCTAAAACATCAAAAATCTTTCTTACTTTTGGATTTCATATACCAGATTACAAAGACAATGGGGAAAAAACCTGAACAGAAGGGGTTTACTAGTTCCTAAGGCTTGGGCCAGATTGAACTGTTAGGCGTATGAGCGTAAATCTGTAGTTATGCTCTCAAGAGCAATCAGATTACTCCAGATTTATGCTTGGCTACCTGACATCAGCATCTGACCAAGGATTTTTTCCTGTAAGTACAATTTGTAATTAGCACTGTCAATAAAAAGAATTGACAAAAAAGAAAATTTCAGGCTGTACAGGTTTTGATAAATAACTTGAATGACTCTAAATCTTTTTTTTCAGGCATTCTTTATTTTGAATTAGAGGAGACAGAGATCCACGGCAGATTCCAATCTCCATTTGATTTTCTTTCAGGCTATGTCATAAATTCTGAAAAAGTAATTTAAAATAATGCTTGCTGTTGAACTAGAACCTTCTATCCTCTCTCCCCATCGAGATATTTTACATTACCTATACAGAAATGTGGAGTAGCAGTTGTACAAAGTTTAACACACAAAGAGGCTGTAGATGCAACTTTTCTGTAGAAAGTAATTTCATATGAATAGTTTTTACTGGACTAACCTAGTACTATGCAGCATCATGTCTGAAATGATTTCTTTATTCCAGAAAAAATGTCCTTAATATGTAAAAATAATGTAGTTAATAAATAAAAAGAAATACAGTGATTTCCTTGCTATATTTCCAGATCCTCTCTATACGATCCTTTATATTGCACCATTATAAAAAAGTGCCCACTGCTAGATTGCCATACCAACCAACTCATATTTGCATCTGCACATTTAGTTGCATAGAACTTTTGTTTCCTCAAGCTGACAAATGTTTCCATAGGCTCTTTATTGTCTCTTTCTTTGACATTAGAATTTGTGTTTGATTCACCTCCATTTCAGGAATGGAAATTGTGCCTTGCTGCAATTTTCTTCCTAATACAAACATTATTTCCTAGAAGTCTGAGCTCTATCGTAGGCATCATATTTCTTCTTTTAGCTATACTTCACTCCTTTTTTCATTGTTGTAACTTGATAACTCGTGTTATTGGTCTTGTAGTCTGAATAGTAAGAAAAGACTTTTCAGTCAGCCATGATATACTTGTTTCTCTTTCTTAATACACAAAGGTGCAGGGTGGGGAGTAAATTTCCTCTTGTATAGACTTCCTCATCAAGAAAAAACTTTTTTTTAAAAATACTTCTTACATGGGAAATATTTCCACAATATAGAAATTACCTTGTGGAAACTGATAATTCATAGTACAGTCAAGACAGAATATTTATTTGCAAAAATTCCTAGAATATGCTGTGTGCTTTTTGCATCTCTGAAAAGAGACAGTTCATAGTCCTTGCAGGTCTGATTCAGGTGACTGACCATAAATGGATTTTTAAGAGGTGTTTGTAAATGACCAGTTTAGGAGCCCTGGGATTCTTCTCAGGGAAATTCCTGTACCTCCTTGAGGACTGCTGAAAAAGTTCTGGAAAGATGTCGGAAGGAGAGTGACTCATTTAAAATGTGCTTCAGAATAAACTCTAAATAAAGACTAAAATGCTGGGTGATATCCAAAACAAAAGAGAAGGCAAAGGGGAAAATTATTAAGAAAGGGTCTTCATGTTTGGCTCGGGAAAGGGATGTGGAGACCACAGTAAGAGTAGCTTTAATACAGCAGAAATAGTGGAAGCCAAGCTGGAAGGTAACCAGCTGCAGAAGATGAAGCTGATGCATTTGTTGCAGGTGGTACATCACATGACTTTAGAGATGGAAGAATAGCTGGAATGGAACTAATATTTGAGAACGGACTTAGAAAGGAGTATGGAAACCAAGAAATTTTCTGAAATAAATTTGTTATCATTTTCTGAAAGAGGAAAAGGAATTATAGGATAGTATGAGTCTGAGAGGAAAGGTATTAAAGAGGAGTGATACAGAAGCAATAGAAGGAAAGAGGTTGAATTGATGACTGGGGCAGAATAGAAGATTAAATATCCACTGCAGTACTGAAACAAACTCAAAACTGAACAGCTCTGCCAGGTTATGTCTGAAACACAGGGTATACCCTACAACTTCGGTTTAAGGAATGTCTCCTTAGCTTTGTCAGTTTACATTAGAAGGATGATCTCTCAGATTTATTGTTATCATAATCACAGAATAACAGAATCACTAGATTGGAAAGGACGCACTGGGTCATCGAGTCCAACTATTCCTATTAATCACTAAACCATGCCCCTCAGCACCTCATCCACATGTCTTCTAAACACCTGTAGGGAAGGTGACTCAACCATCTCCCTGGGCAGCCTGTTCCAGTGCCCAATGACCCTTTCCATGAAAATATTTTTCCTGATGTCGAGCCTGAACCTCCCATGATGGAGCTTGAGGCCATTCCCTCTTGTCTTGTCCCCTGTCACTTGGGAGAAGAGGCCAGCTCCCTCCTCTCTACAACATCGTTTCCGGTAGTTGTAGAGAACAATGAGGTCTCCCCTCAGCCTTCTCTTCTCCAGGATAAACAACCCCAGCTCTCTCAGTCACTCCTCATAAGGCCTGTTCTCCAGACCCTTCGCCAGCTTCATTACTCTTCTCTGGACTCACTCCAGAGCCTCAACATCCTTCTTGTGCTGAGGGGCCCAGAAACGAACACAGTATTCAAGGAGTGGTCTCACCAGTGCTGAGTACAGAGGAAGAATAACCTCCCTGGACCTGCTGGTCACACCATTTCTGATACAAGCCAGGATGCCATTGGTCTTCTTGGCCACCTGGGCACACTGCTGGCTCATGTTCAGTCGGCTGTTGACCAACACCCCCAGGTCCCTCTCCTCCTGGCAGCTTTCTAGACAGACTTCTCCCAATCTGTAGCTTTGCTTAGGGTTGTTGTACCCCAAGTGCAGAATCCAGCATTTGGCCATGTTAAACCTCATGCCGTTGGACTCTGCCCAGTGGTCCAGCCTGTTTAGGTCCCTTTGCAAAGCCTCCCTACCCTCCAGCAGATCAACACTTCCACCCAGCTTAGTGTCATCTGCAGACTTGCTAAGGGTACCCTCAATGCCTTCATCCAGGTCATTTATGAAGACATTGAACAGGGCTGGACCCAGCACTGAGCCCTGAGGAACCCCACTTGTCACTGGCCTCCAGCTGGATTTAACATCATTTACTACCACTCTCTGGGCCCTCCATCCAACCAGTTTTCCACTCAGGAGAGTGTGCACCTGTCCAGGCCAGAGGCTGACAGTTTCCTAAGCAGAATGCTGTGAGAAACTGTGAGAAACTGACAGAGGTTTTCAAGAGTGTTTCTGTTAAAAATACAATCACAGAGGAATTACTTAGCACTGACAGAAGTTAGGCTGACAGTGGTACTCAAGAGAATACGATAGTCAAAAGGGAAACTATGACAGTAGGCACAGCAAGATTATTCCTTTTGCAAAGCATTAGAAAAACTTGTTCATTGGCACATACAATGTATGAAGATGTCTTCAGCATCTTGGATGTAAAAGCTAAGCATATAATACGTCATTGCCACACTGAGCAAAACCTGAATTTTTAATAGTCTGTTCACAATAACGTGGGTTAATGATTAGCAGAAAAACTGGGAACACAGAAAAACAATCCAGAGAATTAAAGGATCAAAGTGATTTTGCTCTGGCGAGGCAAACAAATAATTTAAAATTTGAAGGGAAAAGAAGGATAAGAAATAACTCAAATGTTAACTTGGAACAAAACATTTTTTTTCTTGTACTTTTCTCTCCTCAACTTGTAAGTCAATTGAAGGAGACTTCAAAGTTTAAATTACTTTGGTTTTCTAAGCCAAATCAAGGGTGCTATACAAGTGAAAGCTTTTTCATATGGGGTTGTTTATATATAAGAAATGATTGTTTCTATACATGCCATAACTGAATTACAGTGTATATGCAGGACACCAGAACGTGCAATTGAAATTTCTTATATGTGTATTATTGCACTTCAAAAAGTGAGTCTCAGGCAATTGCAAGAAGGGGTGATAGTTGATCACAGCAGAGTACAGGTTACCATCAAATTTACTTTTTGACAGGGGGGGCTGTAAATGGCAATACAATTAAAAACCCCATATGATTACCTTGTGCTCTATTTTCAGATGATTTGGAGTTAATGTAGGAGAGAGACATGTGGTAAATCTTCAAGTATGAGCTGATGTGGAGCCCCCTGTACATGTATGTCCCTTTCAACAGCAAAGGGTCTTGCACAATTCATGCTCTCAAATGTCTATGTTGTTCTGAACAGCAGAGGAGGGTTTTGTCCTGTCATCGCTGGGTTCCATCTGAATGCCTCTTATAGGCAAATGACACTGTAGAGGTATTTCTACTTCTTAAATCTCTATTTAGAGAACTCCTTTCCCATCATTACTTCTTTACAATGCTAGTTTTAAACTTAAATAAATTGTACAGTTCTGCTTTCATTTCTGTGCTGTTGAGAGATTTCTAGGCAAATCGAATACCTTCTGATTTTAAACTCTCAGTGCTTTGCAATGGACTTATTCTGTCAACTGATCATCTTGTCTGCAGTGTGTTGGGGAGGGTTGGGTACATTATGGGTGACTCGTTGTCCTTGGGGTCTAAGCCTTGAAACAACCATCTTAGCTTTGTTTTGTGCAAATGTTGAGCTGCCTCTGACTCTGAGCATTCATGGGTCACCTATGCAGTCTCAATGAGTCTGATTCCTGGCACAGAGTGTGCAGTGCTAACGGAGATAAGAAAGTGTCCTAGAAGAACAAGCCAGCAACCAAGTAGATCATTAATAACCCAAGTAGCAGAGAGTAGTATTCAAGGAAAAGACATAGAGAGTACAGACCAAAATGATTCCAAGTAAAGACTGGAGTCATCTCCTATAAAAAACAATCAAAACGCTGTCAGCAAGAAGTCCTCTAAGCCTCTCAGAGGTGATAGCAATGGTTGGATAAGTGATAATGCTAAGAGGGTGACTTGGTTCTCACCAGGATGCTGGAGTTAATAATATGTACAGAGCAGATAATAACTGAATCACAGAATGGTAGAGTTTGGACAGGACATCTGGAGATTATCCAGTTCAAACCCCACAACCCCTCCCCTACTAAATTTTCCCCCATAATCCAAGAAGAAGCAGTCAGTGACCTGCTACACATGTGGACACTCACAAGTCTATGAGGCTGGATGGGATCCACCCAAGAGTACTGATGTAGTTGGTGTAGGAGCTTGCCAAGACACTCTCTGTCACTAATTGGCAATCTTGGTTAACAGGAGAGGTCCCAGAAAACTGGAGACTTGCCAATGTGAAGCCCATATACAAGAAAGGCTAGAAGGAGGATCTATGGAACCACATACCTGTTAGCCTGACTTTGGTACCATGGAAGACAATGGAATAGAATCATAGAATCATAGAATTACCAGGTTGGAAGAAACCCATTGCATCATTGAGTCCAACCATTCCCACCATGCCCCTCAGTGCCTCATCCACCCACACCTTAAACACCTCCAAGAAGGCAAGTCAACCACCTCCCTGGGCAGACTGCTCCATTGCCTAATGACTCTTTCAGTGAAGAATTTATTCCTTATGTCGAGCCTGAATCTCCCCTGGCAGAACTTGAGGCCATTCCCTCTTGTCCTGTCCCCTAGGGAGAAGAAGCCAACTCCCTCCTCTCCACAACTTCCCTTCAGGTAGTTGTAGAGAACAATAAGGTCTCCCCTCAGCCTCCTCCAGGCTAAAAAACCCCAGCTCTCTCAGTCGCTCCTCATAAGACTTGTTCTCCAGCCCCTTCACCAGCTTTGTTGCTCTTCAAGATGAATAGTTCATCTTTCCCAGGCAAGTGCAGGTCAACCAAGGAACCAGGCCCAGCCAGCATAGCTTCATGAAGGGCAAGTCTTGTTTGACCAACCTGATCTCTTTTGATGACCCACCTAGAAGAAGATGGAAAACTGTGGATGTTATCTACCTGGACTTCAGTAAAACCTTTGATACTGTCTCCCACAGCATTCTTCCAGAGAAGCCTGTGGCCCATGGCTTGAACGGATGTAAACTTTGCTGGTTAAAAATCTGTATGGATGGCCAAACCCAGAGAGTTGTGATTAATGGAGTTAAATTCAGTTGCAGTTGGTCGCAAGCGGTGCTCCTCAGGGCTCAGTGTTGGAGCCAGTTCTGTTTAATATTCATGTAAGAGATCTGGATGAGGCAATTGAGTGTTCACTCAATACCTTTGCAGACGACACCAACTTGGGTGGGAGTGTTGATCTGTTTGAGGGCAGGAGGGCACTACAGAGGGATGTGGACAGGCTGGGTTGAGTGGGCTGAGGCCCATTGTATGATACAAGGCTGAGTGGCAGGTCCTGCACTTGGTCACAGCAACTTCACACAATGCTACAGGCTGTTGGAGACGACATTCAGAGTGAGCTGTTCCACCACCTGTCCAGGGATGGAGGTGAGGCTAGTTGGCTTGTAGTTCCCCATGTCCTCCTTCCTGCCCTTTTTGAAGACTGGAGTGACATTGGCTTTTCTCCAGTCCTCAGGCACCTCCTCTGTTCTCCATGATCTTTCAAAGATCATGGAGATTGCCTTAACAGTAATATCTGCCAGCTCTCTCAACACTCATGGGTTCATTCCACCAGGAACCATGGATTTTTGGATGTCCAGTTGGTCTATATGACCTTTAATCAGATCCTTCTTGATCAAAGGTCAAGAAAAGTCTTCCTTTCTCCAGGTTTTGTTTCTTTTGTTCAGGGCCTGGGATTCCAGAGGGCAATCCTTAGCAGTAAAGACTAAGCACAGAAGGCATTCAGTAACTACACCTCTGTATCCCCCATCAGCAGGGCAACTCCCTCATTAAGCAGTGGGCCCACATTTTCCCTAGTCTTCCTTTTGTTACTGATACACTTGATGAAACCCTTCTTACTCTCTTTGATATCCCTTGTCAGATTTAATTCCAAGTGGGTCCTAGCCTTGCTCATTGCATTCCTGCATTCTCTGACAGCATTCCTATATTTGTCCAATAGCATTGATCTCAGCTGTGAATTTAACAGTGATTATGAAACCTGGCTTTGTTTATGATAGATATTTCTGTGCCTAGGAATACTAACTCTTCTTATACATTCTCTCTCCAATGCTACTAGTAGCAAACTATCATTTTTTTCAGTTCAGGAAAGAGGGAAGTTTTTCCTAAAAGCATCTATATTTTGGTGGATTTTGGGAAGATAGTTTTATAACACAATATGGAACTATTTGAATGTGAATATGATTTTTTCCAAGTTTGGGGTATTTGTATCTCAGTTCCATCTATCTACTTAGTGAAGCGTTACTAAAATCAGACTGTTGATTTTTTTTTCCCCCTAAAACTATCACAGATCAAATTACAAGTTATGAGTGGGAAGGAGGGAAGGAAGAGGGAAAAGAAAAGCAATTATGATATTAGACCTCTAAAGAAAGCAAGGTGTTACTGGCAGAGAAAGTGGAAGAAGCTTAGAGACAAGTTAATGTTAAAAAAAATACAAGCAAAAAGATTGGATGTTAGTTTCTGTCCTCTCAGTATGTGCTTTATTTGATCAAAAAATTGGTTTGCAGATAGACACTGTTAAAAAGATTGGTAATCACAGAAAAAAAAGATTTTCTGAGATATAAAGACTGGCTTTGATCCAAAAATGAAATTGAAAATTAAATTATAGAAAGCAGTAATATAGCAAGATAATTGCCAATATGTTCAGATGAGAGAGAAGATAAGAGAAAATTATTCAGTAAGAAAATGACAATAGTATCTAGAAAAACGCTGTTAAAAATGTAACTATTTATATTGTCTACAGGGAATAAAACCATCTTTGAAACAAAATTATCAGGTTTTCTGGCATAAGAATTAAATAATGGCTAGATAACAAAGACCTTGCATAAAGACTTATTTAAAATCTTATTACATAGAAAAAAATCCTAAATGTATTACTGTCATCCACAAAGGTACAAACTATTATTTGTCTCTAATTTCTGTCAAGAAGCCTCAATTTACCTATGTTCAGTGTTTTTAACATATTTTTTCCTTACAGTACCTGGAAGTAGATATATACGAGAAGACAGTAACTCTACTGACAGCTCAGATGGGGTTGAGCCCTGCTGAAGGCATGGTGAAGGTCCTGGCTACAGCAAACTGAAGCCATGAGACTGGGATGGATGGTTTCCCAACATTGACCAACACATTTGCAGGCAGTGGAGTTGCTGTACCTTACTGAAGCCACATCCTGCAGCTTTATCCTGTGTGATAGGAATGATGGAGAGAAGAGGTGAGAATCACTAGTCTAGAAAGCTCCTCTGAGGGCAAGGTCGGGACGTACCACTCTCAGTGGGGGCTTTGGAATTCAACTTTGGCTTTCTCAGATATATCTGGGAGAGCCCTGGGAAATGCACCAGCATCTGCTGAGACAACAGTGATGGTGATGATCTAAAAGGAGGCAGGAGAGTCTGGAGAGCTGTGGCAGAGGAATAGCAGTACACAGGAAACATGCAGATCTTTAACAAAGGGATCTTGATGAAAATCAACTCTATGAAGTGGCCTTCAAGGCTTAGGCTGAAGGGTTGGGTTTGAATACCAGCAAACTGATGGTTGGACTTGATGATACGATCGGTCTTTTCCAACCTGGTGATTCTATGATTCTATCATCTCCTTTCCCTTTGCCTTGTAGCACTTACATCATTGGGATGTTGCTGAGGCTACAACTAGAGACTGGAGGTTAGGGTTGAAAAAAGAGGACCAAATAAATGCCCTAACACTTTCTGCCACTGTAAACCTGTCTGTGACAGCATAGACATGTGAGACTAAGACATTAAGCCAAGTATCTACATTGGTGCTATGTGTCTAAGCCCCTTTTGTAGTCAATGCAGATCTAGCCAACATCCTGCAGAATATCTACCTAGGTTTTTATTGGCTGTGATGAGGTATCACTGTATTGACTGTAGCATGTAACAGCCTGAACTTAGGGTCATCTAGGGTTCTTTTTGATGCTCTCTATAACCCTCCTTCAGGGTGTCAGCTTGTTCACGTGAGTTTTAATGCATGCAAGTAAGGTACGTGCTTAAAAGTGCAAAGTAGTTTTTATTGTTGAGTGTGTGTAATAGATAATTGTGACTAATGACTTCCTAGCATAAGCATTACTGTGCTCTCTTTTTCCACTAAGCTAGGAATTAGTCTTCACTGATCAGCAATCATAAGTCAGGAAAGGAGGAATGAGACTCTACTGTTTCCTAAATGGGTTTATCCTTGTTTCTGAGTCGACATCTTCAGACTCCCAGCTGTTTCACTAAAAGCTCCTGGATGTTTTCCTATTCACATTTTTCTCTTGAGATTCCCACAGTCCTCCCCTGTAATTTACTGTGGCAAGTACAGCTGCCCTGAAAGATAGTAGACCTGAGGCACCATGCGGGGGATATGGGACTGGGCTTAAAAACTCCACCCTAGTACTGCCTCTGGAACCATTCCAGCCAGTAAGGAATCATGACTGTATGTGAGCATGAGCCTTAATGCAATTTGGGCATAAATGGAGACCCCGATGGAGACCATTTTGAGTCCTCCTGAAGCAGTGAGCCTGCAACATGCAGTCCTCCTTGTGTCAGGGATGCCTAGTACAGTCTTCTCCTCAAGTGCTGTTGAAGGTGTGGCCTCACCAGTGCTCAAGAGACTCAGTATAAACCAGTACATATTGATCTGGACTAATTTTATGAAGTGCATTACATAAAGGTCGATTTCTTTGCCAAATAAAACATAAATTCAAATGTAACTCTGTGTTTGCTAGTTCAAGTACCTGAGGTGAGCCTTTTAAATTGTTTTGTATAGATTGCTTGGATACATAATAAAACACTCTGGAATAGATGCAGCTTCCCATTTCTTGCACTTAGATTGACAACAGTGAGTATTTAAACAATAATACATGGCTTGTTACGCTTAAAATATGTAAAAAAAACCCAAACAAAAACCCAATCAGAGCCTTAGCATTAGTTCTGCTGACTGATAACAAGAAGTAAGTGGAATCTTACACTATCAAATAAGGCACAATATGAAAAAAAAATTCCAATGCTAACTAAAGCCAAAGTATTTACAAAATGCCCGGGAACATTTAGTGATGCAGGCATCAGCTGCCTGAAAAGCTGCTCTTGATTTTGTTCCTTTCCAGTCTTTACTTTAATCTGCACAGACAACAACAGTGCAGGGATGTAAATGATGTCTGCAAATGATGGTTTGTTAGGATCATGTGTGTTCATTCGTATACTGAGTCCAGCACAGACAGAGATGTGCCTGGAGTGTAAAGTCCATCAGGGGATTTCAGGGGTTTGGTACCAATCTGAGCAGGTGCTTCATCAGTTTTCAATAGCGCTTCCTTGATATTTTCTGACGTATTGTGCTGGCAATCATATAATAGCTTTGATTTTTGTTTGCAAAAAGTCTAACAGGCTGTGGCTCCTTGGCTTGTATATGTAAATATATTTTTCCTTTATATATCTTATGCTATGTTCTAGTAGTGAAACTAATATGGCGAATCTCATTAAGAGATTGAGTAAATGAGGATGCAGCAATGCAAAATACACTTCCACTGTAAAATAACTAGTTTATAATTTTAGATCCTGACTATTATCCAGAATATCACCACAGCTTGGCAACAGAACAGAAAATTTGCATTCTCTGTGACTGGAAGTGAGAAAAGTTGTTAAGGTTAATTCAAGATCATTTTTTGTAGCTTGGAAAACAAAAGTCTACTTATTGTGCCTAAAAATAGTGATCTTTTTTCCCTGTGGAAAACAATAGTACTAGATTTGTCTATATTTTTTCTGTAAAAAATCAGTTAACCATCTGTGAATACCATAGGATTTGTTCTTAATTTTTATTAAAATGTGATCTCCTTGTTGTATATACAGCACTGCCTTAAATACTGCTAGCACAGAATCTATACAAGTAAATTCAGATTCCGTTAAGCAGTCAATAATTCATAAACCTCCCTGAATTTAAAACCTAGGTCTTCAGAATTTTTTTTTAATCCTTCCTTCAGAAGGAAGGATATTGCTTTAAAGTAACTCTCAGTAAATGCCACGTGATTAGTAATATCTTAATGAATATTTATAAGCTATGATCTGGAAAGAGATCACTTTAACATGATACCTCTAAGATGCAATAAAAATCGAGTAAATTACATATTAGCCATTAAGTATGAATCTATATGAAAGGAATCAATTTCTTTATGACAACAGAGCTACCCATGAATTTGGTAATTTGAATGAGGTTATGTTTTTATGTAAGTAAAGTAAGTGAGAGAAAAATTAATACTTGGTGTTCTAGAGGATCCTCAATGTTACAAATGCTTGAATAGATGGCAGAAAATCCATAGTGACAGTTGAAAATAAGATGAAGTAGCAATGAGAAGCTGGTTATCAGCACAGAAAATCATGAAAATATTAAGCAAGTAGATGGTCTTCTGGCATTCACATATCAGAATGTGACAGTCGTTGCTTTTAACTAAATACTTTCCTTCCACCAAAACCTCCTTACAGAAGAACACTGACTTGAGTGGTAACATACAACTGTTTCCTGGAAAAAAAGTATATTGAACTTTCTAATGCTGTAAAAATTAATGTGGACAAGACAGTATTATAATGCAGAGGAAAAGTTCTCAGTAACTGTAGCCTGGTGAAAGAAGTAACAAAATTGTTTGTAATAAGCACTATGAGAGAATTGGGCTACTGTGATAATCAAATTGTTGAGGTGGTACATCTGGAGCATTGTGTCCAGTTCTGGTCTACTCAGTACACATGGAATATGGACAAGATAAATTGACTGAAAGGTGGACTGAAATTTGGCCGAGCTGCTGAACTCAAAGTGTTGTGATCAGCAGCACAAAGTCAGGATGGAGTTCACTCACCAAAGATGTACTGGAGGGTTTAAAATTTGCACCAGTACTATTTAGTGTCTTCATTAATTATCCGAATGATGGGATTGTCACCCAATTTGCAGATGGTACAAAACCGGGAGGAGTAACAGGGTTCAGAGAGACGTCTCCTGGCTGGAGAAATCATCCAAAAGGAACCTCGTGAAATTCAAGAAAATGAAATACAAAGTCCTACACCTGGGGAGAAACACCAATACAACTTGGGGGCCACCCAGTTGGAGAACAACTTGATAGAAAATGACCTGAGAGCTCTGTTGGACAAGAAATTGACCATGTGAAGGTTGGGGAGGGGCTGTCTTATAACTCTGCACATATACCTGTGAACAGACAGCAAAGAAGACAGAACCAGACTCTCCTCTATTGGGTCCTACGAGACAAGAGGCACGGGCCAGCTTTCCTGATCACTAGTGCATGGAATGTGTTTGTCATGGTGTTGGGCTGGCTGGCAGCTGTGATGTTACTTGTGACTCAGTCAGAGCAAACTGATTGACTTTTATGTGAGAAAGAATAGCATAAAAAAATGCCACAGGTAAAATCATAGAATCATAGAACAATCAGGTTGGAAGGGACCCATCGGATCTTCTAGTCCAACCATTCCTATCTAGCACTAAACCATGCCCCTCAAGACCTCATCCACCCGTGCCTTAAACACCTCCACGGAAGGTGACTCAACCACCTCCCTGGGCAGCCTATTCCAATGCCCAATGACCCTTTCTGTGAAAAACCTCCTCCTAATCTCCAGCCTAAATCTCCCCTGGAGGAGCTTGATATTTCTTTAGGACAGCCTGTTAAAAAAGCTACAGTCTGTCTCCGTGACTTCTGGATATTATGAAGTGCAAAGCAATACTGTTTGTATTAGAAATATTGAAAACATTATGCATCTCATATGTGTACCTTTTTATTGTTGTGTAATTTTCATAGGAATCAATTATACCTTTATGATATTTTTTCTTTTCAGAGACATTTATTGGAAAATGTCAAATAACATAAAGTGAGAGGTAAACTAGGGGAACATCACTCAACCATGTTTCTTAAAAAGATTTGTTGAATTTTATCAACAGTTTTAGACTTACTACTGTTGTTGTTCACTTACAAACTCCTGAAAAAATTCCTCTAGGAAACAGTTGAGGGGAAAATAAGGAACAGAATAATTTACATTCTTGGATTAGTACGGTGGTGTTTATTGCTGTTATGTTTTGATGTGGGTACTTAGAACTGTGTTCTCTCTTTCTAAATACGTAGCAATTTGTAAAGCAAACGGGTTACTATGAAAAAAAACCAGCAGGCATTAATCTAAATTACCTTAAAAATCTTGGTATCTGTGTAAAAGTCAATGCAGAAAAGTTTCTACATTTTAGACACTGTTTGACTTGCCAGCCAGAGGAACCCTAACAGACTTGAGAAGTGAGCCTCAGCTAACCTCATGAAGTTCAGCAAAACTTGTAGTGTGTTTTCATGTAATATAACTTTGAATAAATTGCTTTATTATTAATTTTTCTTCCTTCTTACTTGGAGAAGGATAATGTGGCAATTAATGAGAAAAGCTATTAAAACTTGTCTTTTTACTGATGCATTTGATGGAACAGGTGATCTTGAGTGCTATCATGAAGCACTTACAAGAGAACCGGGTGATCAGGCCCAGTCAACATGGGTTTACCAGAGGCAGGTCCTGCCAAACCCACCTGATCGCCTTCTATGACAAAGTCACTCGGCTGCTGGATGAAAGAAAGGTTGTGGATGTGGTTTTTCTGGACTTCAGTAAAGCCTTTGACACAGTTTCTCACAGTATTCTGCTGCGGAAACTGTCAGCCTCTGGCCTGGACAGACACACACTGTCCTGGGTAGAAAACTGGCTGGATGGCCGGGCCCAGAGAGTGGTGGTAAATGGTGTTAAGTCCAGCTGGAGGCCAGTGACAAGTGGTGTTCCCCAGGGCTCAGTGCTGGGTCCAGTCCTGTTCAATGTCTTCATCAATGACCTGGATGAGGGCATTGAGGGTACCCTTAGCAAGTTTGCAGATGACACAAAGCTGTGTGCAAGTGTCGATCTGCTGGAGGGTAGGGAGGCTTTGCAAAGGGGCCTGGACAGGCTGGACCGCTGGGCAGTGTCCAACGGCATGAGGTTTAACACGGCCAAATGCCGGGTCCTGCACTTGGGGCGCAACAACCCTATGCAGAGCTACAGACTGGGAGAAACCTGGCTGGAAAACTGCCAGGAGGAGAGGGACCTGGGGGTGTTGGTCGACAGCCGACTGAACATGAGCCAGCAGTGTGCCCAGGTGGCCAAGAAGGCCAATGGCATCCTGGCTTATATCAGAAATGGTGTGACCAGCAGGTCCAGGGAGGTGATTCTCCCTCTGTATTCAGCACTGGTGAGGCCGCTCCTTGAATATTGTGTCCAGTTCTGGGCCCCTCAGCACAAGAAGGATGTTGAGGCTCTGGAGCAAGTCCAGAGAAGAGCAACGAGGCTGGTGAAGGGGCTGGAGAACAAGTCTTACAAGGAGCGGCTGAGAGAGCTGGGGTTGTTTAGCCTGGAGAAGAGGAGGCCAAGAGGAGACCTCATTGCTCTCTACAAGTACCTGAAAGGTGGGTGTAGAGAGGAGGGAGCTGGCCTCTTCTCCCAAGTGACAGGGGACAGGACAAGAGGGAATGGCCTCAAGCTCCGCCAGGGTAGGTTTAGGCTGGAGATTAGGAGGAGGTTTTTCACGCAGAGGGTCATTGGGCATTGGAACAGGCTGCCCATGGAGGTGGTTGATTCACCTTCCCTGGAGGTGTTTAAGACACGGGTGGATGAGGTCTTGAGGGACTTGGTTTAGTGTTAGATAGGAATGGTTGGACTAGAAGATCCGATGGGTCCCTTCCAACCTGGTTGTTCTGTGATTCTGTGAGATATTTGATCAAAAAATGTATGCCACATTCAGAAAATTAGGAGTATGGCATAAACCTACTGGTGAATTTCTCTTTTGTAAGTTTTAGCATTCTTGAGTTTACCTGGTGCACAGGCAGAGCAAACAGTGATATAGATCACTTGCTGGCTGCCAAAATTGTTTGCAAGTACAAAACTTTCTTTTCCTTGTGCGATATTGTACTCAGATTATTTCACTGGCAGAGGATCACCGTTGTGTTACTGTAAATGCATAATGGACTTAAAGATTTTGCTTCTGCAAACAGTCAGGCTCATTTTTGCCTGCATGACTGCACTCATTATTGTTCAAAGCATAAACTTCTGTCTAACTTGAGCTGTTTGAGAGAAGATCAGTTTTTAACCTGCTAACAGGATTCAGTTCATTCAGATGAGTTGCTAGCCAACTTCTAAGTTTTTATTTAAACTTAACGGGCTTACAATTAGCTGTACTTTTTTATTGCTTTACAGTATTGACTTAGAATTCCTCTTTTGACTAAGGACTATCAGCATTACCTCAGATAGTAGCTGTTTTGTTGATGCTGAGGGGGTTGATGGTCTGTGTGTTGCTGTGGGATGCAGCTGAGTTCACTGCCCTGCTTACCGCAGGGAACATAGAAGCAGAGAGTGTGTGTCCTCAGGACAGCAGATGGCACTTCTGGCTGCAGTACCATTCCTTGAAATAACCTGTTTGTTTGTGCAAGCTCTCATTTTGCTTTTCATTCGATAGCCTAGTCATGAAGGCATGGAGATTTGAAGGCTAAGTGCACATCGTAGGTATAGCCCAAGGCTTTGTAATACATTAGAGAGAAAGCTAAAGAACAGCTGAAATTAAGCTTTTTTTGGCATCCTAGAGTAGGAGTAATAGAATTAGTACTTTGTTATTCTATGAAATCTGTGGAAAAATGAAGCTGTTTTGACCCTTTCAACTATGTACTTGTCCTTCAAAGGAAAGGAGTGCAGAATTTTTTGAAGTGTATCTCCTTTGACCATACAAAACACATGTAACTGGTTAAAAATGTAGCAGATAACCTCTAAAGATTTTTTAAAATAATATTACATTTGAGGAGAATGTTGTTTATGTACCTTTTGACATAGTCTTTCAGCTGTTCACTGCAGCCAAAAGAGAGAGAAAGTTACTTAAAAAGTTTAATAAAAGTGAAAGCTGAATTTCTCTTGAAATTGCTTATTTCACTAGGAGCACAAAGCCAGTAGACACTACAGAACTTAAACCAGATGATTTGGCCACACTTTTTTTTGTCCTTATTTGGATTTCTGGACCAATTCTTTCGTAACATCTTGTTTGCTGAGGAATGGGAATGCTATAAGAATTCATGTTTAGCATTTGGGTTTTGTTAAAAACAATCAAAACTTATTTCACTTTTTTACTTCAAGAAGCTAGCAGGGACTGGCAGTTGAGATAATTTCTTTCCTAGATATATGAATCCAGTATGATAAGTAAAATGAAGATATCCTATGGCTCCTCTCAGGTTGAAACTTTGGGCTATGTATTATTTACAATGGAAAAAGGATAAAATGCAGGTTTAGTCTGTGTAAATAACCAACGGTGATAGCAACAGTATGGGCTGTCAAGGGTTATCTCTGCCTTTATCTCTGCTATATATGCAAATATAAAATAGATCAGAGAAAAAATTAATTTTATCAGAGATCTTAAAAGAATTTCAGTTATCTTACAGTTTAAATAATACATATGGACACTGATTTGCACTGCTTAGAAATAACTTATGCTTAAATTTTGAAGCACTGAGATTACTTGTTTTCTGACTTTTTTTGGTCCACAGTTTATCTTGAGTTTTCCATTTTGTAAAAATATCAGTTCTGTTAGAATATTGCTTTTTGCAGCACCTTTAAAACTCAAAGAAATTTAATGTTGACTTGCCTATATGCTTGGTTTTAACTCTACATTCCAGCTTTTCTTGGCTCTTTTCTGAGGGAGTACTTCTTTGGCCTGAAAATGGAGATGAGGGAATTTGTCTAGTCTGGTGGTCATTCACTAGAAACAGGTAGGTTTCTAGACAGACCTAATAACCTCACAAGTATCTTTCCAACTACTTTATCTCACCTATAAGGCAGCCCAGGAGACCTGGATTCTCAAAACTCAGTAATTTACTCTGAGTTACCCGTACATAGTATGCAAAGCATGGAAAATATTTGCCCAGCTGGCCAGGGGCAAATACTATTTTTAGTTGTTCTTTAACTTGCTGGGTTTGGAAGTCACAAAATAAGTTTATAGGAGAACTATGTTTATTCTGATATCAATGGCCTTTTTTTCCGGAGAGGTACAATGTGTACCATTGAGGGAGGACTGCAAACTGGGATTGTGCATTAGCATCATGGAGCAACAAGATGACACAAGATGGTCTCAGGTAAGATAAGAAAGTGCAAGTGCTAATATCCCTTCAAAAATAGGCACAAGGTTCTGGATCTCAGTGTTCTTTGGATGGATCTGCTCCCTAAGAACACTAGGTACTCCATTGACCTCTTGTAAAAGAAGTAGGGGGGACCATTTGTTGTCTCTTCAACCTCATTCTACCTGTGGGTAGAACAGGCCCCTCAAATGCTAATTTACTGTTATTGCAAGAGGGTAGTCTAACTGATTGTACTATGTTTGCTATTTACAGTCTACTAGATGAAAACATGAGGGCTAAGTGAGATAAAATGCACTTTGTAGAGGTGTTTGGTTTTTGTGTGTGTGTTTTGGGTTTTTGGGGGCTTTTTGCCAGGAAAAGCAAGGAATAAAATGATACCGTCATAAATCACCACCTGACTTCTGGAGTCCCTGAGAAGTACATTAAGAATCAATCTGCCCCAAGGCAAAGCTTTTAAAATCACTTAGGTAAATAATATATCAGAAAGGTGGTAGTTCCTTTGGAATCCAAGATTTTATATGGCATGGACTTTATTATTTAATAATTACATCATGGCAGTGTCCAGAGGCCTTACCTATGGTACTAAATGTGAGGTTAACTTACAAATTTCTTAAAGCAGAGATGTTTCTAGCCTAGTATCTTATTTC
Source organism: Coccyzus lansbergi (assembly GCA_033558105.1). Taxonomy (NCBI): domain Eukaryota; kingdom Metazoa; phylum Chordata; class Aves; order Cuculiformes; family Coccyzidae; genus Coccyzus; species Coccyzus lansbergi. Next base: position 557,410 of record JAUMJK010001428.1, read on the forward strand.
TAAGAGTTGTTTTAAGAGAAAAAAGGGGATCTGCAAGAACCCACCACCAGTTAATAGTTCCTATTAAGTACTGGTAGGAAAATGTTTTTATGCCTTTGATCATGAGTGTATGGAGTTTATGTTGCCGAAAAAGCTTCTTTTAAAGATAGATTTACTGCTTCACATCTGATATTGGTGTTATTCATGCAACTTTCCAATACTTTTTTCTCCTTGCTAAATTTATGTTTTCAGTAATATCAACTGACAATTAATTTCACAGTGTGATTGTACATTACATGGAAAATTATTTTTTATTGATTTTGTATTTCCTAGCTACCTTTTAATTTCTATGTGTAGCTGTTGTTCTTGCACTCCAAACAAGGAAAACAGAAATTTCTGATAGATCTGTGTAGAAATCATAGTTTTTCATATTTTCTCACGCTTGTTTTTGCTCTCATTAATAAAAAAAGCTTTAAATTTTCATTTAAATATTCAGTTATGTACCCTTCTTAGATTTCATTGTGTATTCCTGGAAAACTCTCTTCTGCTCCATTAACTCTGAGACTGGATGATGGCAATTCAAGTGAAAGTGAGCCGTTGCTTGCTGTTATTGCATTATAATAATTGGGAAATTATTTTTTATCCCATTCTTAGTTATCTTGTTAAATATTTACTTTGCTTCTGATTATAGGTGGAAATCTTAAGTAATTAGTATACAATGACATTCATATCTACTTTCTAATCTGCAGTCATTACATTAAAACCTTAAATGTGGTTAAAATGTTTCACTGTTTCATCTAACATTCACTTTCATTTGCATTACTATTCATTTGTTATTATGATTCACTTCACTTATTCAGTTCTTTTGAATGCTTATCACGTTGGTTTCTGATTCTAACAGAACTATTCTATCTCATTACAACCACAGCTACCTTGATAGTCCCCCTTGCCACACTTCTAGGTCACTTATACTCTTTTTAAGAAATAGCACACCGTGTACAGAAGGTAAAGACACATCACCATGAAGTTTTAATGATGGAGCGAATATAATGCTGTTGAATCGTCTTCAAGACTACTTAACCTTTATAGTAACTTTATGTACATCACCTGTCAACATCTTCCAGGACAGAAAACACTTTTGAAAAGCTGGTGATGCTAGCAACTCATTTATTTTGGCTACCCCTCTCCACTTTTACTAATATTCCATAGCTATTAATCAGTACAATTAGTATGTCAGGAAATAAAGGAAAAAAAATCTGTCTGATGTAAAATAGGTACTGTAACAAATGAGTTGTTTCAATGGGCTTATAAATGCATATTTAAAAATAAATATATGGACAGACATTGCATATCACTGCATATCTAAATCTTACAAATATGATTTTAGATCTGAAAGTATGTCTATACTAGAAGTCTCTTCATCAAATCCATTAATAAGAATTGCACCTGCATTTATACTATGTCAGGACAAAAATTCAGGTTCCTTGAATTTGTTTAGTCTGATTTCATATGCTTCTGCGCTGTTCTAAGAATGTGCCAGCTAACCTCTCATGTTCCTTTTTGAAATTATGGTTGAGGTTCTTCTACTAATTAAGACAGAAAGAATAAAGTTCTCATGTTTTTATTTTGGCCAGTGTTTCACTCTCTAAGCTTAAAAACAATAAGAGTTTTATATTATCTGTAAATTTGTCTTTTGTGTTGAAGGAAAAAACATCAGTGGAATAGATAAAGGGAGTGTTATCCAGCTCTGCAGAAGAGGGAACAGTTAATGAAAAAATAAGTACAGAATATACTCGGCAAGAAAATAATAAGATTGACTGAATAAATACATTTCTGTGTATTCATATGAAGTTAGGAATGTAATCTGTTTCTGAAATATGTCAAACACAACATACAGAGAAAGCCGAACAAAGAGATAAAATGTACAACCACTTCCAAAAGATTTCTTTTGGAGAAGCCTCTGAGTAACAGAGACAGAAAAAGATAACTGTTGTTTTTTTCCTCATTAGGAACTGTAAACTGAGTAAGACTGCCAGAGTGGGAAAAGAATATTCAGTCCTTCTTTGACAGTACTACTTTTTTCCTCAGTGTAGGAAATATCCTTATGTGACATCTTCTGGCCTTCGCAAATTATGCGAAATGACTCTATTCATGTGATCTATATCCAATGTAAATCCTCCACAAATATTTTCTATTGCCCAGAAACCTGAGAAATTCCTAAATAAATTGTTGCTTTCTTCAGGGGGTCTGATTGACATTTCTGTTAATCTTACATTGAATATTATTTTAGTACTGAATGATGCAAAAATTATGAAAGACATTGAGAGGAAGTTCATTATCTCATATACTGGTATGAATCAAAACAGACTCATAAAAATAATCAATTTTTTTCAAGAACCTTAAAATATAAATTAGATCTGGTATAGAACAGGAAAAAGGGCAAGTAATGGGGAAATGTTAGAAGAGTAACATTGCAAACTATAATCAAGATGTAGAATGACACTGAGAAACGATATAATTTTTGACACTGACAAATATGATATCTCTGTAACATGATCTCAGGCTCTATTTCCTTTTAAAGAGATCTAGGTGAATTGTCCAAAATGCAGCACTGTCATTTCTTCCTTGCATCTTCACAAGATCCTTGTTATGAATATTGTAGGGATTTGATTTTTCTTCTCCACAGATGTTCAGTTTAATTGAATTAACTTAAAACTAAGTATGCTTTTTGCTCTTCTGGTCTTTTTGATGAATACAGTTCCTAGTCTCCATCCTTACCCTATATGTATGTTTCTTATAATGTGTTTTGGAAGAATTTTCTTATTACTTCTCATAACATTTTAAAATGACACTAATTGACCTTGCCTCCATATGCAGTGCTTGAGTGCAACTGGGAAATTATTCAGCTGAACCCTAGCAAACTCTTTTTGGTTTTTGGTTTTTTTTTTTTTTTTTAATCTCACACACTGTTGTAGGCTTGATAATAATAATGGAATTTCAAATATAAATGCAAAGCATTTCCTTCGCTTTCTTGCTATGCATCCTTCAAGTCATGTATTCTTTAAAACTAAAGGGTATTTGTTGTGAATCATTTCTATGGCTCATAGCTATCTAAAAATGCAATATTGCTGTGACTTGGAGCAGGGTGGGAGGAAAGGAAAAGAATCTTATGCTATGAAGAGTACCGTTCAACAAGAGAGAGGGGGACATAAGTTTTAGTGCTTCTGCAGCACAGTTGCAGAATGATTGAAAGGCTATCAGTGGCTCATGCTAACAGGAAAGCCACAGCAAGCTGCAAATTTCCATCTCACCAAAGATCTGTCAAAATCTCCTCTATGTAAAAAAGGTGGAAGAAGTCATTGACTAAGGGTGGGGAAAACAAGGGAAAAAGATATAAAAAAATTTTAAAGTAAAATACATGATTTGACCTCATCAGATAACATTGGTTCTGGAATTAAGAATAGTCTAGCATGTAAGAACTACTTAATGTCAAATTAGGATCCTTTCTACTTTAATGTTGGTTCTTCCCAATTGAAAGTTTGCAGGGACAAAACTGATATGGTCCATCAAGAACAAAATGATAACAAATGATTTGAAATTTAAAAGTTTCACTTCCTCCCAGTAGCAGGACTGTTCATAACTGCCTCAGCTACAGCATTGAAAGGCTCATATATTGTAGTTTACAAGATCAAAATTATAAATCTTACAATCTGATAAAATATAGCTAAACATCATTTCATGAACTATCAAGTGACTGCTTCTTGGCATGGTTGGGTCTTGTGATTGTATTCTAATGAAGTTTCATTTGATTTAGGTCAACAAAGGTTAAAGCCTACCAGTTTTATTTCATGTGGAAGAGTAGAGGGGTGGGTGAAGACTGGATTTATGCAGCCAACTGTGGCAGTAGTAAGATGAGTTGTTGATATCCCTCCAATAACACCAGGAGTTTTTCTCATGGTCTCTTAAACTTGAAATATATTGTATTATTCAAATATCTTCATTTTCTGACTATAGAAATGAGGGGACTTAGCTAAGCCTTGGAAAAATGAGAAAGAAGTAATGACAATCAGCACTACAAACAATAGGCAGGAACCAAATGCCATGCTGAGGGTACCATGAGCATCAGTTTCTAGCCATATTGACGTGGTGTTACTTGTCTGATGTCCAGAATGATTTTCCCAGCTGTATAACATGATCCGCTAGCATGAGATGAAATCACTTCAGGTTGCTATTTTTGCCCTTTTCTTACTGCTGTAAAGAAGTCCAGTACTGTTACCAATGAAATTTGTACTTATTTTCCAACAGAAATCTGCAACTTGAGTGCAATTAAGTAGACACTGCTGATGTATCCTGGAGTGAAAGCTGTCGGACGACCTGCCCAGTCTCCAGTTTTCATGAGCTTTCACTTTGCTCACATCCACCCGCAACCCCATTTCTTTCCTTTAGCAAGGCCTGCTGAGTCACAAAAAAGATCCAGGCTAAAAGCATTTCAGGATACATTGTTCAGTCATCATTTTGCGACTCTTACACGTAAGGTTTATGCCAATTTTTATCTTCATTCAAAGTCACGAGTAATTACACACGGTACAATTGCTCAGCATGACACCAGTTGATGCTGGCAAAGGCTGTGGGGGTGTTCTATGTGAGGTTTTCTAACTAATATCTGAGCTTCTATAGTTGTTTCCCATGGAAGTTTACATTCCTCTAAAACTAGAATTAAATTGAATTTTATGTTTAAAAATTTTAAAAAAAGTTTAAAGATAGCGCCAAACTTTTCACTTTGCAATACATAATACTCTTAAAATGAAAAAATTGCTGCTGCATTTTGGAAGCTACTGGTGTATGAAGCTGGCATCCTAAACAGTAGATGCTGTATTAAGAACTTTCCTTCATTCAAATGGATCCAATAACACTCTGACCAGCCAAGGATAATTATTAGACTAATAAATTAGAGCAAATGTCTGTATAAAAACACAAGCACCATTCTCATCCAGAGGTTTTATCTAATAGTCAGGTTCAAAGGACATCTGTCCTGTGTAGTTGTCCTGTATGAACACCATGCCAAGGGTTCAGTCATGAATGGGAAGATGGGGGGGTATAAGAGTGGGACTAAAAGATATAGAAATGAAAAACAACTGACAATGACAAGGAAGCAGTAGGAAGGTTACTAGCAATTCAGCCTTTATTTCTTCCCCTCGTGGTTGAATCCTTGTCTTGAATGAACACAAATTCGTGATATTCTATAACTGATTTTATGCCCCATATTCAGAGGACAGAGGCTACCATGGCACATTGCATGTTCCTCTAGAGTCCTGGACCATGCAGGTTTTCATCTTTTGGCTACTGAAACTGGCTGTCTGCACTGCCCAGTGGACACACAGTTCAGGAACACTTCCAACAGGTTTGCAATATGCCACACAAAATAATTATCTCGCAGAATCACATGAATCACAAGTTATGTGAGTGTCATGGTGCTTGAATTTGTTTCTGGAGCTAAAGATCTGGCACAAAAGAAGCATTGATGTGCCACTATATCCAAAGAAAACCAAGGAAGCCATATATCTTAGTGAACATACCAAGTAAAAGAGGACTTGTTTTGTATTTGCAGGATTGAAAGACAGATACACCAGTAATTTTCAAAAACTTTTCTGTCAGATCTGAGAGTTTTGTTGCTGTTCGCCAGTGATTGTTTTCCACAATAGAGTTAATACTTGCAGCATTGAACTGTCAATTTAAAAGCAATTGGTTGCAATGGTGATTCTTGTAGACATCATTTGTTTTTAATGTTCTCTTCAGACCAGTCTAAGACAGAGGACCAAGTCTTCCCTTCTGGAAAGATTCCCTACTCTTCTGGGAAGAATCATCCTTTTTGACTGAAATATGAAAACATACACTTGAGGCAATCTGGTTTTTCCTACTTAGAATGGTGACAGTCTTGTGAGACATTGTGTGAATGACCTGCAGAGTGTTAATACACTCTCTTACCTTGTTTGAAAACGACACTATAAATAAATCTGTGACAGACTTTGATTCACAAAGAATACTGCTCAATCTCATGGCTACTACAATCTTAAATCCTATGATTCATCTTTTCTATGTAATCAGTTGCAGGATCTGACACTGTAAATGCATGTTCAGAAATGGTTATACAGACATGACTATATGTTAATATTCACTATTTTTACTGTTTCAGTCCTTGTTGAGGAACAATCTTGTAGGTAAATTCAGTTGAATTTGTGTATTCTTTGTTATACTTTCAAACTCCATCAATCAAACTTCCTCCGGTCTACCAGCTCATTCTTATTCCAACCACTTCTCTCACATCTAACAGACAGTGACTGAGGTAGACATTTATCACTTGGGCATTTTGATTTCATCTGATACTTAAAAAGTTGCTAGAAATAATTAGATGAATGTTAGTCTAATTAAAATGAGTGCTGGTCAAGTATGACATTTTTATTGCCTATTGAGTGTGATGTTCTTCTCGTTACTTCCATTGATGCATTTAGTATACCATCAAAGGAAATAGTTATCATGTATCAATATGAAAAAAGATCATACCAGAGGGGTAATAAAATGCAAAAAAAGAGGTCATAAAAAGTGAAAACAATGACATATTATGAAAGAAAAGTCTAAAAGCATTGTTCAAACATTATAGGACAAAGGAGGAAGACTTAAGCCCACCTGGACGTAAAACTACTCATAGTTAGGCATAAGGGGTAATGATAAGGGATTTTACAAATTTCCTAATACAAAAGGAGTTTTAGAGAAAATTTGTCTTTTGAATGGGGAAACAACAGAAACATAGATGATAGGAAAAGGTTACAGTATTCGAAGCTTCTTCTGCCTTGGTCTTCACAGTCACAGTCTGGCTTCTGTCACCTGACCTCCAGTCAAACCTGGAGGGATCCAAGCTACATGTACCTAAGTGAATTTGGTTGTGCCAAGGGTCTTTCTAACAGTGCTGCTGTACAATTGAGATCAGAACTGGGAAGTGCTCTTTGGCCCACAGCCATAATGTAGACCTTTGAACTCAAACCCACTGTAAGTCACTGTGTAATGGATGCATATTTACTTGTCCTCAAATTGAGCTTTGTGGTGACAACAATGATCTGTCCTTCAAATCCCATTCAGCAGTGAATTACGTAGTATATCGAAGAAAAGAAAATTCAGCTCTTACTGAAATGTCCTTACTGAGCACTTCAGCTAGCTCAAGTGACTAGTAAAGAAAATTGAAAAAAAAAAAAGAAAATGAATTTCTATAACCCAGAAGTGTGATCAAGTTTCAGTTCTAGAAATTGTAAATTGTGACAATTTCCATTACTAAAGAGGAAGAAGCCTGCTACTGTCTCTTTGAGAGTTTTACAAACAGACTGTCTGATCTTTCAGTTGAAAATATATTTCTAATTTCCATTGTATCAAAGGAATCAGGTTAGTAGGATTATAAATGCAGCAAATGAATGCCTAAAGAGGTTAAGTAAAAGTAAAATACAAGGAAATATTTGTGTGAAGGTCTGAAGAACAGTGCATGGAGAAAAGATTTTCAACTTCGTCCTTGTCTGTATTTGAGAATTGGGACTAACACTAACACATGCTTCCACTCTCTACTTACTTTTCCTGAACAATATAAAGGCAATGAACTTGTGATCTGATTGGCAAACTACTTTGAGATATAGCGATGAAAATTTCTAACATACAATGTGTTATTTTATTTCTCAGTGACCAGAAATGCTTTTGAGATCAACTTGGGCAACTTTCAAACAAGTCTTTTTATGATTTAACATGATTGTAATGAACCTGAGAATGATTATAATAAAGATGGACTTCTTTACTCAAGCTCAAATCACCGTGAAGTCTTACTACAGTTTGCACAGAAACTGAAATAATCCATTTGAATAAAATACTATGGCTTGCTAAGATGCATATCATATATTGTCCTTTCCTTCCTTCCTCACCTTTTATTTAAAATTGCTTCATTTAAAAGAAATTCTAGCTTGTGTGGTGCAATTGTGCTGTTTGCAGGCATGTTCCTCTTTCCAGCTGAATTCTACTAAACCCAAGCAGCAGGGCATCATTTATCTTCATGTTAAATAGAGGTAATTTTAGGTGCTGCAGGGCCGTATGAAACCATGAAGCCTCTATTTCCCCATGGTGATGCCATCACAGCTGGAAACAACTGCTATTTTGTGGAGGAACTTGTTTCTCATGACTTCTTCTGGCTTATTTACCAGTCCTCACTATGCATTTTTTTATTTTATATCCTTTGAAAAGCCAATTTCTATGCAGAGAAAATGCAACAGACCTAATTACTTGGTACTTCAGTGATGAATTTTATACAGTCCTACACAGAAAATTTTTATCTCAAATAGGTAAAGAACTTTAAGGCATTAAGGAATTTTTCTATATGGGAAATACAAACAGCAACAATAGGTCATATGATATAAAGAGATTATTGAACAGGGCAGCACTTATTTCTTGGCATTCTTCAAAGACTGATCTTGCTACAGTTCTTATGAGAAATTTTCCTTAACATCTTGATCCAAAAAGTAGGAATATGCTGGTGACTGATAATGACACAAACTCAGAACACTGTATAGTGGGGAACTGAATCACCTTAAGTATAATAGTTGCAGGAATGGAAGGAAAAATAGTTGTATGATGATCATGATAAGGCTCAGTAGGAATTTGACTTAAAATTAGGAATCTCACCAGTTGAACTGATTAAAATTCCATTAATGTTATTTGATCCAACGTGTCTACAAGTGGCTAAGATGACAAAATTGTAGAAAGCCAAAGTGATTCTAAGACAATAAGAGTATCTGGGCAATAAGAGTATCACTGTACTTAGCTTTATAAAATCTCGTGCAGAATGCTATAAACAAGACAAACTTTGGAGAAAAAAAGTGGCTACTGAGATACCAAGGAAGAAAGATCCTATCTAGTATGAGGAGATTAAAAGATCTTCTCTTTCACTTCTCAAGAAGCTGTCCAAAAGTGGAGATCATTGCTCTTTGTGAATACAATGTAGTATAAACATCAAGAGCAGAATTATTTAAACTGCAAGGCAGTATTACTATCAAAACACCAGATATAAACTAATTATTCATAATTTTAGGTTGAAGTTTATAACAAAATTTAAAATTATGTGAACAAAATGGATTCAGAGCTGCTTTCTAAAACTTAGAAAGGTAGAAACAACTTAACCAGTTTCATAACAGAGCTGGGTGAGATTCTGGGAATTACTATATGATGTGTATTTTATACATATTTGATTATACAGATTACACTGTATATACAATGCATGCTATAATGATACTGTATACACATTGTTAATACTTAATATTTTAGGTAGTACAATTTAATCACACAGCAAAATCTTATTTAATACACAAACTTGCTTAATGGTGTTTTAGTAAACAAATGTCAAAATCTGATGTAGTATTTTTTTTTATGTACTTGATATGCTTTGATTGTGTTCTCACATGAGTGAAAGGAAAATAAAGTCACAATATCTCAAAAAACAGTAAGGAATTTTAAACTGTGGAAAAGAATTGGAATATTGACCGTAATTTACTGTTTATATTTTACATTTATAGTTTCTCTCTGTTGAAATGATTTTTTTCTCAGTGCTCACTGTAGATACTAGGATGTATTGAAAGGTCTGCAAGATCATTGAAAGAGGTAATTTTGCGTGTCAAGACAGGTGAAAATTGAGGAATGTAATTATATAGCAACTCCTACAGCTCCATGGCCCTTTAGTTTTTCAAGAATCTAATAATTCTTCTGAGTAGGCTTCTATGTGTTTGTTTTAATCCTTATAACCATCAAACTATGCAGCTTCTAAAAACCAATGTAAAGTCTGCTGAACCAGTGGATCATTATGAGTCTTTTCCTGTGAGGCACTGAAATAGTGGTTGCATCTTTATTCACGAACTGAACTGTGGCAAGATGTGCTCCTGCACTGAGTCCAGCTGGTACAAAATAGCCAGTGTCTAAGTTAGCAACCAAGAGCAGCCTTTCAGAAAAGACAGACATACCTAAACAGCATATTAAGAGTGGCCTCCAAGTTATGCTAACCTTTTAAATATGCATGGGAACTGTTTGCAATAGAAAATAATAATTTTTTGGCCCTAAAATAGCTAGTAATGGTATTAACAATGGTGAAAGGGATCACATAGATTTGACCTCAACTGTGGTTAAAAGTTTGGTACAGCCAATGTGTAATAGTCCTGTTTGAATCAGGTTTTTCATGTCCTGCATAAGTTTTCAAGTGGTGGTTGATTTAAGTGATTCTTTATGTTCCTGATTGTACTATACCTATTTTTAAACCACCTCCTGAAGATGTGTTTAAGAACTGCTTACCTTATCCTAATGCAGGCTCGAGGTTCACTCTCAACTTAGACCTTTCTATTTCTTTTTAATTACTTTAAATTTTTTATAGTAACCGCTTCACTGAAGCCTCACGTCTTCACTTGCTGATTGTTATGCTGGAGTAATTGATTGGAAAATATGACTTGATTGCTGCAGCTGACAATGCATTTTGCAGTGCTACAATGCTTGAAACATAGGTGATGACTTTGTCTTCTGATTTGGACAGTGGAACATTTTTCCTAGGCTGAATTTAACTCTCATATGTACTGGTATATTTAAGCATCTTCACTTATTTTACTTTCTATTTCCTGCACCAGAAACACTGAAAAAAAGAATGCTTATAGCATACAAACTGCATAAGATAGCAAAACTGCAAAGAGAATGTAGCTTGCAATCATATAAATTATCCAAGTGGTAAATACTGCAAAGTGACACCATCAACACGATTCCTTTATGGTTTGTGTTAGAAATCCCCTACAGTGTTGAGCCTAAGTTACACTCCTGTCACTGAGTTCTCTGTGCATACAGCTAAATCTTTTCTTCTCCATCCTCTATCCTTCACTTAACTTACGGATGGATTACTTCCCCTTCATCCTCACAGGTACATAATCCTGGCCATCTGCTTCCACCCACTATGGCCATGATCTCTTCTTTGACAGAATTCTAGCAAGGGATTGTTAAAAGCCTTAATTTCTGAGCAACTAAATGAGAACAACTTTTTTTACTGTCAGCAGCCGTTACTGTAATTATGTGTTTCCTACTTGTATTCTGTTGCTGTTATGCTAGAAAGAAGGATGCTTTTAAGGCCAAAGAAAATGAGACCTTATTAAAGTTTAATTGTAAATGCTTGTATCCTGTGTAGCTACTGAGAATGTGTAATGTTGAATGTAATTCTGCTAACATATGATTTCAAGCATCTGAAGTATGAGGCTATATCACTGCAGTACTTCTAGGGTACGGATTTTCAGGATGGGGGTTACGTTGTCACAGCTGGCTGTGTTCTCACTCCTGGGGATGCAGAGGAGAAAAGAAGGGGGCTAAACACAAGGAAGTGCTTATATGCTTAATTCAAGCCTTAAGTTGTGCTACAGGATACATGTTACTGCCTAAACCAGTAGTCAACTCGGCCTCTTCAGTACTTTTTAATTGTAAAATTTCTCAAGTACTTAGAGCTTGTATATCATAATACGTAGATGTTTTTCCTGGGCTGAGCATTTTCACACACACCTCATACTAAAATTCAAACAGAACTTCCTTGCCCAGTCATTCCTTTACTCAATCCCTCACAACAACTTAAGAAATTAGTTCCAGAGCAGCCAAAATTCCTGCAAACAGGCTTTTACAAAGAAGGAGGGGTAGGAATGGTATTGGCCTTTGCTTATCTAACAGTAAGTACTTACTTTTCGGGGAAATGAGAAATCCAAGTTCAGTTGTCTCTTCAGCATGAGGGTGTACAAAATCATCCCCTTGGAAGAATGTCTTTTTCCTATATGCAACCCTGCTGGGCCAGTCAGTTAAGTCTTAGCATCACTGTATGACTTATTACTGGGTCAGGGAGGTTAACTCCAACTCCTTCTTATAAAACGGTTTTGTAGTATCAGCCCTTACTTAATTTGGGAGCCTGATTTCTACTTCCCCTGTATATTATCCCCTCATTGTTGAATATTAAATGGATCCAAATAAAACCAAGAAGCTAAGACTCTCATGTGCTCTGGAGTATCCTGTTTGCATGATGGGACACGGGTTCATCAGTCTTGCTGTCCCACATTGGGCCCTCTGCACCCAGCACTCCTTCTGGCTCAGTCACAATAGGAAGAGATAGATGAAAGTAACAGAAAAATCAGTTAAAACATAGAAAATTTAACTCGAAGTAATAATAAAGAAGTAGTAAATGGGGGGATGAATATGTTATCTTGAATGTTTATTTTATAAAGAGCTATTTAAACCTAATAATGTCAATTGAATTGCTTCTACTTCACGCAGGATTAATTTGAATTACATTTTGTCTAATATTTAAGTTCCTTAGGTTAATTAAAGACTTTTTATGGTGTTCAAATCAAAATTAGGGAAAGTTGAACACTCTCAACCTAGATAATGATTTTTGTATTGATGCAATGTACATTTATCAAGCTTCTGAGGCAGATGACTGCAGTTCAATACATATTTAATCATTATTCTACATCAAGAGGAGAAGACTAATTATTATTCCACTTAAATACAATCAGATTTGTATAATCCTCTTTGATACTCTGGGTGTCATAGAGATTTTAATCTCTCTAAATAAACCACCCTGAATAATTATTTTTTAATGTTTTTTAGATATTATCTCCTATGCTTAAATCGTATTTTTATTAGAAAATGATAAAATAAATGGGAAAAGAATACATCTGAAAATACTTTGAAAACCTACTGTTTATATTTGCAAGAAGTGAAAATGTTCGCTTCATGAAATCTCCAACTCGTTAGTATTTACAGCAAACATCACCTTCTAAAAATCACATGCTGGATAAGCATTTGATCAATAATGCAGTAATACAAATCACAATGCAAATTAAATTCAGGAAATAAGATAGCAGATGGCAAACCATTTCTTTCCTTGGCAGTCTGGCATTATCTAGTTGCTGGACATCATAGTTCACATCTCTATTGTCAATATATTTAAATACATTTGCAATGACTTTTGATATTGCAAACAGTTTCCCACTTTTAACAAGTAACAGGATGCATGAATGTCTATGATTGTATTTACTTACTTATATATGATGCATATATGGTTTTTCAGAGGATTAGAAGTAGTTTTTCTTAGGAGTTACTGATGCAGTGTGAGCAGCATATATTGGAGTGATTAGAGATATTAATATACATAATTGTGAACTGACTTAAAAAGTATCTAGAATTGTTAACTTGCCAATTTTATGTAATCCACTGATTAATTAACACAAATTCTTTCCTCCTCTTCCCAATCCTATAAACCTTTCTTGTGTTTCAGTCTGTGAATATGTGTAGTGGTGGAATGAATTTTATCCAGAAGTTTCATATATGGTAATTACTAAGAGTGCATGGTGAACATACTTCAAGTCTTAACAGGTCTTCAAAATATTGCCTGTGCTAAGGATTTATAATATTTTGTTCAACCTGATTACTGCAATCACCATGTGTAGATAGCTCTTGTCAGAAATGGAGGTAACATTAGTAGCCTTAATCTAGGGTGCAGAGGGAAGCATGATTTTCTTTGCTTCAAATTGTTTTAAGCATTATCTGTGGAATGGCCATTTTTCTCAATGATAAATGTAACAGTGATAACGGGTTTAGAGAAGTATTGCACTTGACCTACCTACTACAGATATCCTTAGATAATGAAACAGAGCCTTTTTGCATTAAGAATTTTTCTTGTCTTCAAAGAGAGAAACTATTCTTTCATTGGTCAGTATTCTTAATTGGTCTCTGTTGCAAAAAAAAAAAAAAAAAAAAAAAAAAGTACTTTTTTTTTCTTGTATTGCCTACTGATTATCAAGAATTTGATCTAATCTGCAGAGGGTCCAAGTGACCAGTGGCTAGGTAACTGAAGGTTTTACATAGCATGAAAGGTACAGTATTTACTGGAAGTAATTAAAAGCTATGATAATAGCTAAATATCAGCTGTGTCTGAAAGAGGAAAATTTTCAGTAGGTGTTGAATTTTACATATTGCAAGAGAATTAGCTGGAAATCTGAGTGAATTGTTTCATAGACTGTACAAATTTTGTTGTGTATGTAACAAAACATATATGGATATTGTTATCTAAGCTTTTTTTTTGATTTGACATTTAGATTTTGACCTCAGATTAATACATGGTAATGAACTACACAGCTTAGCACTGCATTACAGAACATTTTTCAGTGTTACTGGTTTCCACCACATTCTTTTAATTGTTTTCTGCTATCATGTAGTGAGATTTCTCCTGTTCCTCACATATTTCCTCTGTCAATTTATCTCCTTCCAGTTCAGCTTTATTCTTTTCAATCCTTTATGATTTAAGCAGGCTTTGGCTGGTTCCCTCCTTTCCCCAAGTCTGCTATGTGTGAATCAAGATGTCAAACTTATGCTTTGATGCAATGAATTTTCAGACCTAGATTTATTTCTTAAGTTGTAATTGCTGCACAAAACCAGTCAGTGTTGAGTAAAACATCTCTTCCTCTTCGTGCCAGCAAAAAAAATCAAATGTAAAAATCCTTTAAACAACTGATTGATTTTGAGCTAGAATAGAAGAAGAGAGAAAGGTTCTGGTCTCTAGGAAGGAGGCAGATGTTGTCTTATGTTGTGCCTAACCTCACTTAATCTCCAACTTTGTCTCCCACACTAGCCTTACCCCAAGGATGGCACAGATTTGGAGACACTAGTAAGGGTTGCTGTAACCATATTTAAGGGCTTTAGAATCATTTGGGTTGGAAGGACTGCCAGAGGTATTCTGATTCAATCATCTGCCCATAACAAGTCCATACAGAGCAGGTGCTCAGGGCTCTGTCCAGTCAAGCTTTGAGTACCTCCACAGCCTTTTTGTGCAGCCTGCACCAGTATTGGGCTACACTCACAGTGGTTTATTTTCCCCCCCTGCATACTGAGTTAGAATTTCCCATGTTCCTGATTGTGTCTATTGCCTCTGAGAAGGTTTTGGTCTCTTTATTCACTCCTTTCAGGTACTTGCTGACTTCAGTAAGAACCCTCTGAGCTTTCTCTTCTCCTGGCTGAAGAAACCCAGCTCTCTTGTCCTCTTCATATATCCTGTGCTCCGATCCTCTCTTGTCAGACACTTCCATAAGTCCGGTGTTTCATTTTTGGTCTTGTGTTGGGGAGCCCAGAGCTAGACCCAGCACTCTAGATATATCTCATATAAGCAGAGCAGAGTGATAATCACCTCCCTCAGCCTCAGGCTGTGCTCTTCCTAATGCAGCCTGGGAAGCTGTTGCATTTGCTGGTTCATGTTGAGCCACCACGTTAGGGTCTTTTTCTGCACAGCTGCTTTTTAGCCAGGTGGCCCACAGTCTTTACTGTTACATGGAGTTATGACATCCCAGGTGCAAGACTTTGTCTTTGTCTTTCTTAAGCAAGTTCCCATCAGCCTGCAGCCCATCGAGTTCCTGCTGAACAGTAGCCCTGGACTCCAACTTATTGACAATTCCACCATATCTGCAAACTGCTGCACTACAGACATGTTAACTACAGTTGTGTTAAAAGGGATGAGATAGGGACAGACCTAGGATCGGGCCTTGGCTAACCTTACTCTCTAGACATAACCACTTTCAAATGTATCTCTTTCATGCCACTGGAGAAATTTTCCTCAATCCTTACCTGTACTGGTTTTTTGCTTACTCAGCTGAAGGCTAAAGTTTACTTTCCTGCTGTCAAATTAATCTTCGTAAACTCTTTATTTGGCTTCACTTCAAAACAACTCTTTTAATTTCCTCTAAATCTTACATTTACCTTATAACTACACTTACTGTTTCTTCTTTATCATATATGTCCTCAGTCTTTCAGCACCCTTTGATGCAACATTCTGAGTTTAAGACTTGTACTCTTTACAGTAGTTTCTTTGGAAGGGTGGGTATGGAAAGATTGAAGGTATGTTACCAGTAATTTTAATAAGGGAAAAATGAGCATAAAACACAAAACCCCCCAAACCCATCCAGAATGTTGGGATGCCCCTGTCCAATCAGAACAGGTAGCTCTTGTTAAGATCTTTATGATGGAAACTAGTAAATTCTGGGAACTCAAACCATCCAGAAATCTGGTGAGTATTTTGCCTTATGTCATTGTACAGCCTGCAACAATGTTATCCAATGCAGAGATTCAGTCAGGTTTTTTGTCTCTTCTGACATCTCAGAATAAAGGTCTCACGAATGAGAATCTCATTTGGGTTTTCATGCTGTTATAGGCTGCCTTTTAAATCGCTTATGAAGGATACTCATTGCTTTTGAATCATTAAGGTGGACTTTTTGTTAGCAATTGTGTCAGGTCACTGATTTTGCTTTAGAAGTTTTTCTGCAACGTCAATGCTACATCTTACATAACAATAAAGTATTCAGGACAGAATTAGGTTTTGTATCCAGGATGAAGGCTAGGCCCATGCAGAAATGGATGATGGTTTCCTATTTTTCTATGCTGTACTGCCTAAAATGTTGCACAATCCTTTGAATACCCAGAATTTTCAAAGTATTTCTATGCACCTTTACATGTCTACACTGTGCAGTTCATCTGAAAGAGGAAAAGAAAAAAGCTTTATTAATACTTCATTATCTGGTCTCAGTAGAAAACTGAGGCAAAATCCTCTGATTCCTGAGAGTTAAGAAACTGTTTATTAGAAGAATACAGAACTTCCCTTTAATCTGTAGTACAGTAGCTCTGAGCCTGGTAAGGCAAAAAGATCATGTGGTTTATAAGAGAAATGCAATAAAGCCGACAACTACCTCTTTATTCATGCAATCCCCAAATGTCTCTAGGTGGATAATCTGTAATTATTCCCTGCTGCTGGTAGAGAATTCTTTGCTGTAGTAGCCTATGATGGCATTCATCTCATCCACTACTGTGGACAAGTTCAGCTGAGCTGGTACGGCAGATAGCTATGGTAGTTCCTTCACTGGAAGGGTCTCATCTCTAATTACAGTTATCCAGTACTTAATTGGTTTGTCATATGTGTACAACTCAAAGCAGACCTACTTAGCATTTATTTTGGTTACAAAAGCCTCGATTTCATGTAATTTCAACTGTCTTTACAAGTAAAAGCTGTCTTCATATTTAAAGTGAAATGTCTTACACAACTAATACCTGTGAATTTCCTTCCTTGTAATATTCAGGTGCATAGCTCTAACCCATCCAGGACAGTTGTAACTTAAAATGATATGAGTAATTGGCACTCAGTTTGCTACTTCTCACTCAGCAAACTTCTCTTTTTGAGGGGAGTCTCTCTCTCTTTTTTTTTTATTTTACAGCCTTTTTAAAAAAAAAAAAAAAATAGAGTTGTTAGAATTCCCCAGACCTACAGATTTGTCATAAATTGCAACACCTCAAAAGTGAAGCTGCCTATATTTTGCCATTATTTTTTTCCCTGATTTGAGGCCATGTAGAAGAAATGTTTATTGCCATGGCTTTGAGAACCCTCTTGCAAGAAAGAAAATTTTCAGCCATAGCTTAGAGATTAATTCAGTTCTGCATGTTGTTGAAATTCTAAGCAGGTATGAATAGCAATGCTGTGGTGAATATCTACTCAGTCTGGTGAAAACCCACTAATAAACTCCACAGGAGGTCTGCATACCTTGTTTTAAAGACCCACACAAGAACAGAAAAGGTAGGTTTCTTTTTGACATAAAAGATTTTGATGGACAATCAGAACATTAACTTCATTCTAGGATATTTGAAAGGTGATCTGTGCTTTGGACCACTGAATTAGTAGACATGGTTTCAAATAAATGGGTACAATTTATTGCTGTGTTATTGTCAAGTTCTGCATTTCTCTTTCTTTGCAAAACAATTATAGGCATTTTGGACTTCACACTAAATTTTCTCCTTGTCTTTACAGTAATTTTCTTCTTTAAAAATGCACACAACTATAGTAATTAAGAAAACGCATTGTCTTTAATTAAATAATAGTAATTATATGTCACTTATCAAAAGTCCTTTTCATTTACTACCCATTAATATTAACGCATAGAAAAGGTATATGCTGTATCCTGAATCTTTTGAAATGATTTGTCTCTGTTTTTTATTACTGAAGGAGAGAGCAATTTAGAATAATTTGTGCCTGGAAGAGTAGAGGTGAAAGAAGTCAGATACCAATAAGTCTCCCTTTTCAGACTCAGGTCACCTAGGAAACAACCCAAGCTAAGTGGAAACCTGAAGACCAGCAAAATAGATGGAGTGGAAGAATCCATAGGTCAAATAGCTACCCAACCTGTAAATCCTGTTTTTTTCACACAGGTTAAGGATGTTGTCTCTGTTACACAACTTGCTTGGAAGTATCCTAGAAGGAAAACAAAAGAAAAATGTTTATTCCATCATTAACAGATAGTGTTATTCAATTCTGCATCCATGGATAATTATACTGAGGTCCTAGAATGATGCACTGGGGCAAGAAACAATGGGCTGAACTGAGCAGCTTGGTTCTTTGGAGACCAGTAGCTCAGTTTGGCCATTTCCAGAGGAACATGTTCCTTAACCGAACCAACTGAAATGTGTTTAACTTTCAGTATTCAAAGAGTGTTTCTACAGTTTATGACTGGTCATAAGTCACATAAGGCATCTAAAACATTTCAGAGAAATTGTGTTTCTAAATCAACTGCAGAAATGCCACTGAAGAATGGATTCATACCATGTCTCAGGTGTAGTCACCCTAGGTTTATAATGTAGCCAAAGAAAAAAAAGTGTACCTCCACAACTTGACTTTGATCATTTTTGAGACTTCCCAAGGACCAGCTATTACCTATTCCAGTGTTTTCTCTTCTTCTAGTATAAAGAGGGACCAGAGGGACCTGGCTTCTAGTTGAAGTTAGTCAGGATGAAACCTAGTCCTTAATTTGACATACCACAGAGATACGTAGTTTATGCTTAACTGAATTTTGAGAGGAACCGCTATAAAAAGAAATTTTCTTAATAATATGAGACCTAATGAAATGAATGGAGCATAATTGTGAAGAATTGCTTAGAACATGGCCATTTGTCTTCTGGCAGTGACCTGTGGTCTTTGATGACGGCTGCAGGGTGTTGTCATTACAGTTCAGTGGGAAAATGTTATCAGGCAACACGACCCATGTCAGTAAAAATAGTAAGCTGTAATTCAAAAAAACCTCTATAAACATCTGATATGTATGCAAGTGTATGTGTCTTTAAGTGCATTAATAATCATGATACCAGCATCATTTCTGCATTCATTCTTTGCAGTTGCTGACTGCATATGCAGGATTCTTGTTTCTGTTCCATATAAAAATAAGGAACATTTGTATATATCTATTTTATCTTCCAAGAGTAATTATCATGTCATCCTGCTGCATATAAGCTTAGCACAGCATGCTTCAGGTAGAGACATAAGGAAAAAACAGTATGTTGTTAAATAAATACAAAGATGTCTATTTCTTTGGCATTAATTTCCAAAAGGATGTAAGCAAATTTTTGGCATAATCTCCCCTATATCACAATAGTTTTTTGTTTTGTTTGGATATTTCTGGAGTCTTATCTTGCTTTATTTATTGTGTTGCGGAAGCTCCATAACTCTTCTGGCTTGAATTACAGTAGCATAAGTTTTTCACAGATGTATCATGATATCAGAATAAATCTCTCTATGCAAACAATTATATCACTTTTGTCTTGCTTTTCACTTGCATCGGTTTCTCTGTTAATCTCTTCATTCTTAGTTACTCTGGCATAATTTCACAGAATCACAGAATCACAGAACAACCAGGTTGGAAGGGACCCATCGGATCTTCTAGTCCAACCATTCCTATCTAACACTAAACCAATTTTGACAGATTGGTCTCTCTCTTAAAATGCCTTTATGAACACTTACATGCAATCAGGTACAGCTGCTCACAACTATAACCAATAGCAGGTTCAGACATTAGGAACCACGTATATCTTACAGTTCTCTTTGCTTGCTGCTTTCTTGATCCTCTTGTATTCAGAGGAGATGGATATGTTTGGCATAACAGAACAAAGGGTGACTGTTCTATCCGACATTTTTCAGAAAACAGCCTGAAACAGATTTTCAGATTCCATAATGTACAAAAAGATCATTTAGAGTTGAAAAAATATTTATTTTGACAAAAATATTTTAATTTTTGACAATGTAAAATGTTATGTTACAGTATTCCGTATAAAACAAAAGATATTTTTAAATATGATTTCATAAAGAAAATGACAAAATATTTTGACAGTATCTAAATATTTTCCCCATTTCTCTCCAGAATGAAATTTCAGCAGAATCTACAGGATTTCATTATTTGATATAATTATATTTCTCAGTAGAAAAAAATATTCCAATTAATTTCTTTTACAGATATCTCTAGCTTAAACTGGAGATATATCTGTGAAAAGCCAAGGTCTATCAGTAAAAGATGTGAAAACATAACTAAGTATCTAACTTGCAAATACCCAAGCTGCTAAAGGGATCTGAAATTATTTCATACTCAAAGGTTGTGCTAGAAGTCCAGGAAGAAAAAGTTGCCTCGCTACTCAGGCAGAAATCCACCTTGAAATTGTTACAGAAGACATCTCTTCATGTCTCTATTAAACACTTCAGTGCTTAAATGCTAATGTACTGACTAAGCGCTATCACGATCATCATCACAGTCTGAACAGACTTTTGTCTAGTGTTTTTAGTAGGCAACCAGTCTGATTTCCTGACAACAGTATACCTCCCTATAAAATGGAGCCTTCAGCCATCGTCAAATATTGGAGCTAGCCTGACTGTTATAGCTATCAAATATCCCCCTCCTGTATTATTTTCTAGCCTGCACAGTCAACCATGTGGGTCGTGCCTGTGGAAACTGAATAGACATATGAAATCATTGGTGTCATATGGTTTTGAATGTACTACATGCAGTATCATTCCCTGGACATATCTAAGAAGGGATAGGTATAAGGCAAGCCTTGGGAAACTTTAAACTTTATAAAACAGTCTTGAACCAGATGTGGTGAAAGCTACATGAGAAGTTTACTGGTATTCCATGCGCTGAGTGATTTCTGGTTGACAGAGAATAAATCTGCCCAGCAGGAGCCAGCAGATTCAGATACGAAAGTAGAAGGATGAGTTCAGTTAATTCCTGGCGTACTGTATGGTAACTGCCCTAGTATCTGACATCTACAGTGTTCTGTGAAATTTTCAATTCCAGGTTTTCTGTCTCTCCCAGCTATGCTGGAGAACAAGCAGAGACTAGATAGACCTGGGAGCAGGTAGGCACAAATGCAGCCAAATTCCATTGCAGGATGTTGCTGTGGAAAGGGTCTGCATAAAAGCAGGGAGATCTTCTGGGAGTCCAGCCACAGTTATATATTTCCTGTTTCCAGAGTTTAGTGTGTGGAATGTTAAAATGTGTGTCTCAAATCCATAGCCAGGCAGGGAAGACTGAGGGGCACAGTGGAGGAGTCTCAGGAGATTTGCAATCCCTAATTATCCAGTGCTATGCAATGAATAATAATCACATCAATGTTGCTTCTACTGAAATCTCACTTTCTGTTTGCAGTGGCTTTGAAATGGACACACAGTTGTTTATTTGTGTCTTCTGGGAGTTTTTAACCTCCCTGACAGGGGTGGGGGTGGGGGAGGCTGTTCCCAGGCACAAGACCTAGAAACCAATGCCTAAGTGTGGAAAAGGCACAGGAAAGGTCTACATTCTTTTGAAGCCTTTTACTTTGGTGATGAAGTGTGCTTTTATAGTCTAGGAGTGTCCCAGGTCATTGCTTCTTTCCCCATGTGGCTCCACTTTGAGCTCATCTATGGTGGGTTGCATCTACTGCCTAACAGAAACTAACTATTCGAAGGTTTTTTGCTTTGACACCGTCATGGAAAAATAATTAATCTTTTACAGAAAGTCATATTTTCAGCTGCTATCACCTGAGAGACTTTTGGGAGCTAGTGTAATGGGCTCTGGAGTCCTCTGTGTTCAATATACACCCATATCAGCTTGTCATTTGGTCCTAGTTTGTCCTAACTGGGGCTAAGATTCAAATGACCATTGAACAAATGTCTACTTTGGTATGTGCTGAGCACTTTCTAGGCTTTGTTGACTGCACTGAGTAGCTCTCCATTCAGAGTAATAGGTGCTTAGACAGCTAGTGCACATATAGAAAACTAATTTCAGATGCCCTAGATCCAAACTGGATATTACTAAGAGTTTTTCAATAACACATCTTCACCTCCTTCAGCTTTGTGCCTTGCCCTGTAAATGCTCTGATTCTTCATGTTTGTTGCAACAGACAAGTCATTACCAGACTGATGGCCTGTGGTCCAAACAAGGGCAAAACAACAGCAGCTCTAGACACTTCTTCATTTTGATCTATCTGTAGGTATTGTGAATCTTGTTGCTGCAATGAACATCCTTATCTCATCTAACTAAAAAAATGTTTTTGCACTAGCAGACAGCTGATAGCGATCAAATGAACAGAGTAGCAGCTGATATTTACACAAGATGGATTTTTTCCCATATGCTTTACATTTGTATAATAATTCTAGGTCTCCTCAGGTTTGAAAGGAGATAATGTGTAGAACTAAAAGGCCAATATCCTTTACAGGAATACAAATCAATTTGAGATAAGTAAAAGGGAGAGATGATGACTGAGTAAAATTGTCCATTGACTTCTCCATGAAATTAATGGGTGTGCGGTATTTATCCATATTTATGTATTCATCTTAAATTTTGAAGAATTAAGCTTGGAAAGAGATCAAGGAACAGAGGCTTGTAACTTGAGGGACCCTTCTTTGGCAACAATTAACATGACAACAAATTGTCTCATTTAAAATAAATTTTTGAGTAATTTAAGGACATTTCATGATGACAGTACTTAAGAAACTAAGAAATTGGAGGTGTTTCTCACTAAGTGTTCATTTAAAGTCATATTACAATTATGCTTATGTTCCAGTTCATGCTAATAACCCAAGTAATTTCATATATTAAATTTTTCCTAAGAAGTGCTTATCTAGGGGAAAATTATGTGATATAAGGAAGCAATGACACAGGACATATCTAGATTACAAAGTAGTGTGCCCTTACTATATTTGGAGAAAATATCAGTTGTCCTGTGATAGAAACCTGTGGAAAGAATTACAGTGCAAGCTTGACAGAACTGAGATTATGATACGGCGGTCACAGGTAATGCAAAGATACAGATATCTATGGATATATTACATGTATTTGAACTTATTAAATAGAACATAACTGGAAGATCTTGACATTCACAGAATCATAGAATGGATGAGGTATGAAGGCACCCCTGTAGATCATCTAGTTTAGCCTTCCTCTTCAAAACACAGTGAACTAGAGCAGGTACTGTAAGGCCATATTCAGCTGAGGTTTGAATATATTCACGGAGGCTCCATAGCCTCTCTGGGCAACCTGTTTCAGTATTTGAGCACCTGCACAATAGAATAAACAAAACAAACCAACCCACAAACCAAAAACCTCAAACCACCACTTGTTTTTACTGAATAGAATTTGCTGTAATTCAGGGTGTAGCCATTGTCTCCTGTCGTTCCCCTAGGTACCACTGAGAAGCATCTGACTCCACCCTCTTGTCTGCTTCCCATCAGGTATTTATATACATTGATAAGATACTCTTGAGCCTTCTGTTCTCCAAGCTGAACAGTCCTAACTCTCTGAGCCTATACTCATATGCGATATACTCCCATACCCTAACTACCATCATGGCTTCTGATGGACTCAGTCCAGTATACCAAGATATATCTTGTACTGGAGAACCAAACTGGACCCAGCACTCCATATATGTCCCATCAGTGATAGACAGAGTCAAGAAATCACCTCCTTTACCTGCTGGCAATTCTTTCCCTTACACAGATCAGAATTCTCTTAAGGTTTCTTTCTTAAACAAGCATATTGCTTGCTCATGGTCAACAGCCTGTCCACTAGCACTCTTAGGATATTTAATGTCAATTTGCTTTCCACTCAGTTGGTTCCAGTACTCCATGTTGGTCAGACATGATTTTCCCTTCATAAATCCATGCTGACTACTCCCAATTACTTTCTTGTCCTTCAAATATCTGGAATCATTTGCAGGATTATTTGCTTCATCACTTTTCCAGTGATTAGGGTGATGTTTGCTAGCCTTTTTGTTATCTACTTGCCTTCTAAAGATAGGTCTAGTTAACTCTTCAGTCATACAAGATACTGAAATAAAGAGGTATATTCAGGGATGGGCTGCAACTTTGGAGCCCTAGCTTTGAAATTATTTTTCCCCTGGTAGGTTAAATATCTGGTAGGCTCTTAAAGCCATATTTTATTGTTTTGTGTCTCTTTGAAAAGAAGATGTTTCTTTCTTAGAGGTGGAAGTGGTGAAAAATTGAGGATTTGTATAAAACACTGATTTAAAATAATTTTAATCCCACTGTTGAATAGCTGAATATTATGGTAGTGAGGCTAATTACATGTATATGTGTGTTTGTGTGTGTGTGAATAAGTGCAGGTATGTACACACACAAGCAGTTTGAGTGAAAAGAACACTAGATGGACATTCTTATAACTTTACAAAATCCAAGTAAACTATCAAATAGCTGTTATTCTTCAACGAGAGTGCTTGCACATTTTTAGGAGGAGAGAAATACTGCTGGTAATTGTATCCTTTCAAAAGACTTCAACCTTCAAGGTACACACTGGAGAACTGAAACTTAAAGATAGGGTCTGACTTTGCATTGGTGTGACATGTGACAGATCTATCAACAAGAAGAGACTCTGACCCGAGGAAGTGATACTCTTTTAGATTTGTTTTTGGTTTAGGACATTAGAGAAAACGTAATTTTCTAGGAAAAGAAAATGAGTTAAATTTAATTTGCTTTGCCTTGGTCTGATTGCTATAAGGAAAATTATCAGGTTTTCTTAAGAAAGAGAAGCTGAAGGTTATCAGAATAATTGCAGGCTCAGATTTTCACATGGAATACCAGATGAGCTCATAGCAGGTACTGATGCCACAAACTTAAGAAGCGTTGTCACTTCTAAAGAAAACTGGGCTAGCATTCAGGAAGAAATGGGTGACCTTGACAAGTGAAAAACTCAAAGCAGTAAAATACGCAGTAGTACAGAAAAGTATTTTGTGTGGAAAAACCTAAATTCCTAAAGATGAAACTATTTGTTTAAGAAATTTATTATTTGGTATGTTGCCTGAAATAGCTTATGACAAGTCTGATGCCTAGTTTGGTACTCTTAAGCAGTCCTTTCTCTGTTTAGAGGCTCCATTTAACCAACACATTCCCATGCATGAATAAGAAAAGCTACTATTAACACTGAAGAGGTGTACATTGGTGTTTTAGAGAAGGACTCCCTTCTACAAATGTACATGAAAAGGTGTGTGTATCTACATTAAAAGTAGTGACGGCAGAGGCATATAAATAACCATTGGTTGGGAAAAGGAAAAATGTTTAGCCTAGGCTGAACATTTAGATTTTGGGCTATTTCATTGTGATGTGATTGTCCATCCATGAAGCTCTACAGGGAAGCGAGTCATAGAAAGTTGGTTTAGAGTTGACTCTAATTCTATCCTTTTATACTTCGTATCTCTGGTGGGTAGTGTTCTTGATTTTGTTTCAGTTCTGGTACTGTACATGGCACAAGGGTTTCTGGGCTCATAGCTGTTTCTTCATGCCTGGTCTTTCCTCCAGCGGGAGGAAGAAAACCAACCATGAGGGCAGCGGGTGAAATGCTGGTTCCAGTCCAAGAGACTGCACTGACATTTCCACAGGAATGTGAAGCGATGGCCTCCCAGTGCATGGCAGTTGCACAGGGGACATATTGCAGAGGTCAGAGCCTTTTTCAACTTTCCAGATTTTGGCTTTGGTAGCACATCACTTTATTTGAAGCACTTCAAAACAGCATATGTGGTTTTGGGCCCAGCTGGCTGGTTTCTGTAGCACAAACACAGGCAGAACTGCTTGCAGTTCCAACACTACAATGTCTAATTTTCTTTTTCTACTCATTGGACTTCTGTAGACCCAGTCAGACAATGCATCTCACCATGTCCTCACATGCCTCTGTCACCACATTTCAGATAGTGGTGCCTGTGTTCTCACTTGTGCTACTTCAAACATCTGAACTCATAACAAATATACATCTCTGTTCCCCTTCAAGCTTTCTTCTTTTGACCAAGTATCAATAAATATCATGGCCGTGCCACAGAAAATTCAAGTTTATTTTAATGTTCAGTACTCAGACAAAAGATTAAACTCCCTTATTTTTTTCTATAATGTGGAACATTTTTTACATAAGACAGTAACATGGAACACTTGTCCAGACATAGCCTGGTTTCCTTTCTCCTTGAGAAATATTTAGGCATGAACAGAAATTTCATTAGTTTCTGTCTTTCTATCCATTTCTTTTACCTTGCTTGAGGTTATAAACTCCAAATGAAAACATTGTTGAATTAATAAGCTCTTCACTCCTCTTTTGTTCTACAGTTAATTTCTCACATGGAATACAAAAGAGGATGAGCATTTAGGTTTGGCTAAACAAAAGAATGTATATAAAGATAGTAAATATCTTCACACATACACCTGGATACTTTTCCATGTGATTTTACAAGGTGAAAAATACATTCACTTTTAGCCCTAGTTTCATGTCTGCTTACCTCACTTAAGATGCAGCTGTTACTTCATCTGGATACTGCAACACTGCAT
Source organism: Coccyzus lansbergi (assembly GCA_033558105.1). Taxonomy (NCBI): domain Eukaryota; kingdom Metazoa; phylum Chordata; class Aves; order Cuculiformes; family Coccyzidae; genus Coccyzus; species Coccyzus lansbergi. The sequence continues at coordinate 584,120 of JAUMJK010001428.1, forward strand.
GTTGAGGATACTCTCCTGCTCCTGCTTCTTCTGTAGCACAGCTCACCAAATACTCTCACTTGGGCTGCCTAAGAGAGAGAGGCCTTTACAGCATCCCTACATCACCTTTGTGTTCTCTCCTCAGAGCATCACTCTGTGTTGCACAGCATTTACGTGTTTGCATGCGAGATCATTTCCTTCAGATTCTTCTGCACATGGGTAGGAACCATCCCCACTCCTTTTATAACCAGGAGGGAATTTACTACTTTGCCTGCATTACCCTACGGGAACAGATATTTTATTTATTCCACTGTAAAAGTCATTCACGAACAGGTATGAAATAAGATCTTAATCCCTATCTAGGTAGTGCTCAAAATTACAACAATGGTTTTCATATTATTCTCCGCAGGGGCTAAGGAAAAGCAGCAGGACTGAGTTATGGGCCATATCTTCTAGACTGAAATGGTATTATCAAGAGGTGCAGTGGGTTAGCAGAATTTTGGTGATGCTACAGACACAAGTTTTCAATCTCTACTGGAGTTTCTTATCTTGCTCTTCTCAGATGTATTTCATAATGTAGCAGAGAGATCAGGTCATAGAAGTGATGCAATACAACAGAGAAACAGAAAGAAATGAGACCCCTGCCTTTTAAAGCAAAACCAGCCAGCAGAGTAAGTCTTAAATACACTGTGGTGCTGACATACCTTTATTTTAACCTCTTTGTCTGATTTAATTCTGTTGAAAGAGGCATCAGTGCCTGTAAAGCTATTAACCCTTCCAAGGGCAGTCTGGATTCTGACAACAAGTTACTGAGGCTGTAAACAAGGAAATCCTTTGCCCTCTTACCCTCATTCTGGGACACTGATGCTGGACATAAAGGAAAAAACATGCTGTTATGGGAGAGGGGAGATCTCTCTGCCATGCTTCAGAAGCCTAATAAATTTGCATCATAAACTACCGAACTAAATCAGAGTAGGATTTTTCTAAACTGATACCCTACATTCTGCCAACCACAGACCTTTCTGTTAGGTTTGATACTTTAGTGTGATATTATTAATAAGAAAATATTTATGTTTGTGTTTCCTCTATGGGTTTCTTCATCACCTTCTCTTAATGCACTGTCTTTGGCTCCCACTTCTGTACTGTGCTCAGATAAATGTCACTCTAACCTTCAGAAGTTCACCTGCTGGCTGTAGCGCCTATGTGGTTAAAAGCTGTTCTGATGCCACTGAATGCTCTGGCTCTTATCAAGTCCTTAACTCCTAGAAGCTGATATTGTGTCAGATTATCTGCAGTTGATTCAAAAGACTACCTGACAAGAAGATAAGAAGAAAACACCTCATTCTTTTCCTGCTGATGGCTTCTGAATGCTTTATATCTTTGCAGTACTTTACGGGGCAGTTCACAGGGTAGTTTCTTCAGTAACATTGAAGAAAAGGCACCTTGTTCCTTTCATTGCCTTTCCTTAAGACTGAATGTTTACCTCCTTTTCTTCTTGCAGTGCCAAAAATTACCCAGAATTTTTCAATTCTTTCTGTCCCAAGCTAAAATCACAAAAATCCAGCTGATGAGATCTTTGATATTATAGAGTTTTTGTATAAGTGTTGTTCATGAGGAAGTGGTTTAGGAGCTGCAGGGATAGCAGTTAATATTTTAGATTCGCTTGACAAAATGTTCCTTTAATTTGTAGAGAAAAGTCCTTCAGCAGAGAACTGGAGAAATTATTCCTCTTTCACTCAGGGCGACAGAGAAGTATGGCTTCCTATATGGCAAAAATAATTAAAATTAAACAAAAAAAAAAATCAGTGCAAAATGCAGACTCAGCTCTGGCTACCGTTTAATGCATTTTCAGGCTAATGAACATCACGTACCTACCCATCCTATACTTCCAATCCTTGAAACAAAGATAACTAGATTTAAAATAGGTTAGCAAGCAGTGGTATACTTCATTTGCACTTTTCAGATCTTCAAATTGCCTTCTTCATATATGTAATCTAGGATGGAGTGCCCCATGATGATCAGCCAAGTCAAAAGAAGTACACACTTCCTCCTGCTGTATATACTGAAAAGGTTGCTATAGATTAGCCTCTGAAATGGATTTGATAGTGCAGGTTCAGAACGTTAGCTGGAAGCATGAATGCTCTTAAATCAAAGTTTCCCAAACTCATGCTTTCTGAAGCATCAAATGTTGAGAAAATTACAGCAGAGAAGGACGATCCAAGTCAGGGCCTTATGTTAATTCTGTACTCATCAACCTATTTTTGTAACAACAGCTTTCACAAGACTGAATGGTAAGGAGTGATGAAGTAGCACATCTGACCTTGAAATATTATTTTTTGATATTATAGTTTGAAAAAGGACAACTAGAAATGACAATTGTGGTACAGTTATTGTGCTTCTGTGGCAGCACCTGCTGGGCAAGGATAGGGGAGGAGGCTGAAATGAGCCTTCATCTCATTCACATGGTCTGATTATACATAAGCTTTTAATCTTGCTCTCATTTCACTTTATATTTTCATCTCTATTCAGTTTCTGGTAAAGTGTTCCTGGGTTCTTGAAAAAAAGAGGAGGGTATGATTAAGTAGGAGAGTGAAACGTGTTCGGTTACAGAAAGCAATATCATTTCTCCCCTGAATCTGATTAGTTATTGTTCCCTTAAATAGTAATAACTACACTCATGTGCTTTGCAATCCAAGACACAAGGCAAAGATACTGGCCAAGTGCCAGCACAGCAGCCCACTGATGAGCCTGAAAAGTTTCCAGTGGAGCTCCTCTGGGGAGGCTGAAGCTTTGGTCTATGTTTTCCAGGAATCCTCTTTTAGAGTTTTCTTAATGGCCCTGTTCCCTGCCAGCTCATGCTTGTCTGGTTGGCCAGGCGGTGCAAGGTGGGAAATGAGCCTAAACAATTGCATCATAAAATCTTTTTTTGTTTATTTGATTAGCATGGTCATATACAGCAGAGGAAAGTAAGCTTAACTATGATTATACTTATCTAGTAGTGATTTTACTCAGGTTCTTTTATGCTCAAGTAATTTTTTCTGAACAGGCTGTGTATACTATAGTAGACACATTTAGGATTTTGGTTCAACATTGCTCTATGTGAATGTTTCAAGTTTTACATATTTCACTGTGCTAATGATCACCAATAACTTGAAACTGAGAAGGCAAGTATAAAAAGGAGAAAGGACGTTCTCTAAAGACGATCTCCTCCTGTATGTTAGCTTGGAGAGTCTTTAGATAGAAGCTGTCACCTCCACAGGAAGTCTCTTCCCCTACGAAGAAGAAAATGGGGGTCTGAAACTTTAGAGCCCTTCAATCAGTTGCTGTATGAAAGCTTCATTGGGCTAAAAGGTGGAATGTAGAGCAGCAATACCCTGAGTGGGGGAGGGCGACAGTGAGAACACACTAGGCTGCAGGAGTTATAGGCAAGCTACAAAAATGAGGAATGGCTGAGAGAGCTGGGGTTGTTTAGCCTAGAGAAGAGGAGGCTGAGAGGAGACCTCATTGCTCTCTACAACTACCTGAAAGGAGGCTGTAGAGAGGAGGGAGCTGGGCTCTTCTCCCAAGTGACAGGGGACAGGACAAGAGGGAATGGCCTCAAGCTCCTCCAGGGGAGATTTAGGCTGGAGATTAGGAGGAAGTTTTTCATAGAAAGGGTCTTTGGGCATTGGAACAGGCTGCCCTGGGAGGGGATTGATTCACCTTCCCTGGAGGTGTTTAAGGCACGGGTGGATGAGGTCCTGAGGGGTACGGATAAGTGTTTGATAGGAATGGTTGGACTGGATGATCCAATGGGTCTCTTCCAACCTGGTGATTCTATGATATGATCTACGATTTCCCGCACTCCTCAGGGTGCTGCCAGGAGTCCTGCAAAGAAGTCCTTCTCCCTCCACAGAGAGACCTTAGAGCCACTGAGCATGACAAGGGCATAAATTTACTGCATTTGAGTCTCACATACATTTGGTCTCAGAAGGTGAAGAAAAAACTATGAATAGACAGATGAGGACTCTTCTAGAGGATACCAGCATATAGAAATGGAGTCATGAGACAATGAATGTGTTACAGAATTGTTAAACATTAGGTATTATCATGGCTTTCAGGTATATTACATAAGATGTCAGAGTTTTGTTGACATTATTTCTTTTTAAATTTCAATTTCTTTCTTTGTCTTCTATTGCATTGCTGTCTGTCGACATAGTTAAATCCCTGGAGGGTGTCTGTTCTCACAGTCATCTATCGTCAGAAGTCTGATGCAAGCTGGAGGCTGCCTAATAGTCAGGGTTAGTAATGTCTTAATGCAAATGATGACACATGTAAGTTGCTTTGCTAGAACTTATTTACAATTCTCAGACACAGAAATACAATCACATGTGGTCGGACTTGTGAGTGTGTGTAAATATTTGTAAGTGCTCAAAAAAATTCTTTGTGAGAAATCTGTGGGCATAAGGCCGCCTGACAAACTAAACTATACCCAGAGGGTATTTTACCATACAGTATTTCCTATATAAAGTTAATCATGAATAGATAGACCATATTTTGAAATTTTGGTCCAAGGCTTTTAAAAATGAGTGTGTAAGTCATAAACATATTTAGCTTGCATTTGTATAAAGTTCAAACTAAATATTTTGTGTTATGTGCATAAATATGAGGATAATATATGCAAATTAAACTCCAGTATGGGAATCTCTAACAAAAAACTTAAGCAATGTAGTGATAATGGCACTTAGATATAGTCATCAAATCAGTTAATAACCTGCAGAGCTACACAGGGGGCTGGAGAACAGCCCCTATGAGGAACGGCTGAGAGAGTTGGGGTTGTTTAGCCTGGAGAAGAGGAAGCTGAGAGGAGACCTCATTACTCTCTACAACTACCTGAAAGGAGGTTGTAGAGAGGAGGGAACTGGGCTCTATTCCCAAGTGACAGGGGACAAGACAAGAAGGAATGGCCTCAAGCTCCACCAGGGATGATTTAGGTTAGACATTAGGACGAAGTTTTTCACACAAAGGGTCACTGGGCATTGGAACAGGCTGTCCACGGAGGTGGTTGATTCACCTTCCCTGGAGGTGTTTAAGGCACGGGTAGACACTTTCCACCAGATGAAGGTGCTCAAAGCCCCATCCAACCTGGCCTTGAATACTTCCAGGGATAGGACTTCCACAACTTCTCTGGGCAATCTGTTCTGGTGCCTCACCACCCTCACAGGAATAAAAAATTCTTCTTAATAGCTCATCTAGATCTCTCCTCTTTCAGCTTAAAGCCATTATTCCTCATCCTATTACTGCACTCCCTGATCAAGAGCCTCTCACCAGCACTTCTGGAGCCCATTTCAGTACTGGAAACTGTTCTAAGGTCTCCCTGGAGCCTTCTCTTCTCTAAGCTGACAAGCCCAACTCTCTCAGTCTGTCATCATAAGGGAGGTGCTCCCTCCCTCTTACCATCTCCATGACCATCCTCTAGACTCACTCTAACAGATCCGTGTCTTTCCTGTGCTGAGGACTCCAGGACCTGACACAGTACTCCAGATGAGGTCTCATGAAAGTGGAGTAGCGGGTCAGAATCACCTCCCTTGATCTACCAGTCCCACTACTTTTGATGCATTCCAGGATACAGTTGACTTCCTGGGCTGAAAGAATACATTGCTGGCTCATGTGGAGCTTCTCATCCACCAATCCAATCTTCACTTGTCCTAATTTTGTCATTACTTATTAAATAACATAATATTACTGGTAGAGAATGAACAAAATTAAGAAAAGTGAGGATTATATAGTCAGGACTCTCTGGTTAGTTAATTACAACAGAAGCATGTCGTGATGTTCCTCTTCTGAAATAAGCTGACAATGAGCACTAATATGTGTCACCACATAGCACAGATTGATTTCAGTTCAGGCAACGTCAGATAATGATTAGCACAGATGAGAGCTAATTGTGCAATTTGCATACCATGGATTAATGCTTAAACTGGGTGATTACTGTAAGTAAGCCATGCTTCTCTCTCCTACATTCCTTCATCTGCAGATATTCAGGCATGACTTTAAACTGGTCCCCAGTGTACAATAAGCACAACCACGATCAGTAGCATGAAATGACATGTTAAATCCAAAACCAAAGAATCAGCAGCAGCTTTATGAATTTAGCGTTCAAATCAAGAAATTTAAGTTGTCAAATTGAGAACTAAAACCACTCTCTAATTATTTATACAATCCTGTTAAACCTGCTGCTCTTGTGAAACTTCTATATGTGTATATATATTGAAAACAGGAGAATATTTGTAATTTGAAAACCACTACCCAACCTCAGGTTTTACAGTAATCAATTTTAGTTCTAACTGCGGAGAGGCAGTAGCCTCAAGATTCTTTAAGACTTAAAAAAATTCAGATTTGATTCTTACATTTTATATTTTTTTGTGAAAGAATTTTGGGACTATATATTCTAAGAAAAACAAAACAGATTCATATGTAGCATCAGGAGTGCAGGAAACATGATGATGGAATACCATCCAGCTATTTGCCTGAAAAACATATTTTGAACTTTTTAACTTAGTGGTTGCAGTGGTACATGATAACTGCTACGTGTGAAAAAACAGATCCTTCAGCTTTGAAAATCTCAGCCTGAAGATATTTAGTATTTTAAATAATTGTCTTAATATTTTTTGTGATGTTTGGACAGATTCGTTTAAGGGTTTTCTGGTAACATATGGAACTTTGTAGCTGTGATTTTGTGATGCTTGCACATTTTGTAGTTATAATCAGTCACCAGGATCTATAACGTCTATCAGCCTGGAATATTTATCTTTATTCCACAGAATATGAAGTAATTTATATATCAGGAAACTTATGGGTCCAGGTGTATGGCTACCAGTATTCAAAGAATCTAGTGTAATTTCTGTGCTGTTGATGTCTTATAAGCCCCTGATTTTTTTTATATGACTGTCCTCTTGTTGAAACTAAATATTTCCACATTAAATGTCACCTCCAAATTGAAGTAAGTACAATATTTTCAGAGACAACTTATATTCCAGAAAGACACTCTTCAGATAAGAGCATTTCTTTCTGCAAAATTTTAGTCTGTGGCAGAGAGTATTACAAGGATAAGAGAGGAACAAGATGCTGATCTTCTGCATTTAGCTAACCTTGGGTCATGATACACAATCTATTTCAAGGATTACAGCCCACACCTGAGCTTTTCTTTTTAGAAGTCAGAGGAAGCATCTCCTTTCCTTGTGACTTGTCTTGTGATAAGAGCAATGTTTAAAACGACTTTCTGTATGGGCATGGAAGAAGACTTGATGCAAACCTGACACAGCATTGTTCATTTTATCTGATAAACCATGGACCAAAGTTGTCCTTTTGCCACAACAGAAAAGTTTAAATTGTGAGCTGGCGTTTTCACTTTGAAAGCATGGTTCCCCTTCTTCGGAAGCAAAACAAATTTCCCTTGGAACAGCTGCTGTTCCAGGTCCTTCAAGGACTGTATGGTGATACGATGTTTAATTCTGTACACAGTGTAAATATAGTTCATAAACCAGTCTTAAACAGACATGGATTTAAATGAGATGTTTGGAAGGCTTTACTGTGTTCATTACTGTAGTATGGAGTAGTCAGTCTCAGTCTGGAAAACAACTTGCTATTGTCACAATGTTTGCAGCTCGGATAGAGTTGACTCAAATTGCCAAGAACAAAATTGATTATGGAATATACTATAGAGGCACAGCTTATTCTGTCAAAAATGACTACACACTGAGAAAATACCGGTTCTAGTGTCATGGATGCTCCTCTCTTTCTTTCTTTGATAAAGGAATCTTAGCAGTTTTCTTCATAGCATTTTCCTCTCAAAATGTTTCCTGCTGTAAGGAGGTTTGTAACCTGTGCTCACAACTCACAGATTTATGATGGTTAGAAAAAGCAGAATTCTCAGATAAGTTTGAAAGATATTTGTAATTTGTTTGGTAATTTATTTCTGGCGCTCACATAAATAAGCCTTCCATGATTAGTTTTAATATGATGAATTACAAAGATAAAAGCATGTCCATTCATTTCATTTGCACATGCACACGTCTTCCTTACTGTCTGTGGTGCACTTCCACTAATATAACAGTATGTTTAGAGAATGCAGAAATCAGTCATTTGAAGTCTGAAGAAATGTGATTAGGTCTGGAGTGAATGATGCAGGTTTTTGACCCCAGTTTATTTTTTAAACCAGAGCCAGAACTATGACAGAAGCTGTTTTTTTCCTCAGTGTGTCCATGATTCAACTCTCATCAGTAAGATCAGGAAATAAGGTAGCCTGACCTTTCTTTCCTAAAAGGTCTTCTGATATTGTGTAGGGGTTTTTTGTTTGTTTGTTTGTTTTTAATATCAATCTGTACACATTTTCTTCTGTAGAATATTACTTTGGATTCATCTAAACAGGTTGTGTAGTGAGTAGTGAGTTTATTGCTCTTGTTTAAAAATCCCAACCAAACAAAACAAGCAAGATAATTTCAATTCATCAGTTAGAAAAGGTTTTTAAAACTGAACTTTTGCAAAACAACTTGGACTTCAGTTTCTAAACAGATCACATTCATTGATGATCACTCAGGTTTCTGCATATAAACCTCTATATTAAGTTGATTAAACACTGGACAGTCAAGTTGAATTAAGTAATTTAAATATAACTTATTTCATATCTTAATCTACGTGCATATTCCCCTAAGCAAAGTTCTGAAACCTCTTCTGTAGAGTGAAATACAAGTCATTAAGAATTATTTTAAGGACACTCTACCTTTGTAAGACTATCTGGACTATTTGCACATTCTGATCACAATCACTGCATATTCCAGAGGCAATTAGTTTACTTAAATAAAGCAAATAGGATTTACATTAGGAAAACAGAAGGCATGCTATGCTGTCTGACCAGCCTAAGTAACTTGATTGTTTTTGTATTGGCTTTGTAGAGTTCAGTTTGAAACTCATGTTCAAGCTTCTATTCGAAGAGAGAGTTCATACTCAAGCTCCTTTTCAGCGAACTATTACTGAATTACTAAGTAATGTAGTTGCCATTCAGAAACCAATGTCACTAGTTATTAATCTCTGATCTTCTGGATGGCTTTGGACAAGTTCCTTCACATCTCGCTCTATCTTTCTTGGGCAAGGACTGTATTATACAACAGGATCCTCAAATCAGTAGAGGTTTCTTGGCAGTGCTGTAAAATAATCATAGAACCATAGAGTCATAGAATCATAGAATCACTGTGCACCTGTTAAAGAATACTTCCTTTCCCCCTCCCCCATATTTTCTGTTCTATTGTGTGATTATTTGATGTGCTGTAGGCTGAAGGATGGTGAGGAAGACATTTATAGGATTAGTAAATTTTGAAACTATTTGGTTATTCTTTCATAAGTGTATTCTCTTCCTGCTATTCCCAAGTCAAATATGATTAATCTTTAATTCTAAAAAGATTGTTTTCTAATTCTTATAGCAGAAACGTGTATTAAAATATGACTTTTAAAATCTGTGTCCACAAAACCTTAATTTCATAGAATCATAGAATCACCAGGTTGGAAGAGACCCACTGGATCATCGAGTCCAACAATTCCCACCAATCTCTAAACCATGCCCCTCAGTAACTCATCCACCCACACTCTAAACACCTCCAGGGAAAGTGAGTCAACCACCTCTCTGGGTAGCCTGTTCCATTGCCTAATGACCCCTCCAGTGAAGAATTTTTTCCTTATGTCGAGCCTGAATCTCCCCTGGTGGAGCTTGAGGCCATTCCCTCTTGTCCTGTCCCCTGGCACTTGGGAGAAGAGGCCAGCTCCCTCCTCTCTACAACTTCCCTTCAGGTAGTTGTAGAGAGCAATGAGGTCTCCTCTCAGCCTCCTCTTCTCCAGGCTAAACAATGCCAGCTCTCTCAACCGCTCAGAACAGAACAGAACAACCAGGTTGGAAGGGACCCATCGGATCTTCTAGTCCAACCATTCCTATCTAACACTAAAGCAAGTCCCTCAATACCTCATCCACCCATGCCTTAAACACCTCCAGGGAAGGTGACTCAACCACCTCCCTGGGCAGCCTATTCCAATGCCCAATGACCCTCTGAGTGAAAAACCTCCTCCTAATCTCCAGCCTAAACCTACCTCCTTGCAAGACTTGTTCTCCAGCCCCTTCACCAGCTTTGTTGCTCTTCTCTGGACTTGCTACAGAGCCTCAACATCCTTCTTGTGATGAGGGGCCCAGAAATGAACACAGGATTCAAGGAGTGACCTCACCAGTGCTGAGTACAGAAGGAGAAGAACCTCCCTGTACCTACTGGTCACACCATTTCTGATACAAGCTAGGATGCCATTGGCCTTCTTGGCCACCTGGGCAAACTGCTGGCTCATGTTCAGTCGGCTGTCAACCAACACCCCCAGGTCCTTCTCCTCCTGGCAGTTTTCTAGACAGACTTCTCCCAGTCTGTAGCACTGCACAGGGTTGTTGTGCCCCAAGTGCAGGACCCGGCATTTAGCCTTGTTAAACCTCATGCCGTTGGACTCTGCCCAGTGGTCCAGCCTGTTTAGATTCCTTTGCAGAGCCTCCCTGCCCTCCAGCAGATCGACACTTCCACCCAGCTAAGTGTCATCTGCAAACTTGCTAAGGGTACACTCAATGCCTTCATCCAGGTCGTTGACGAAGACATTGAACAGGACTGGGCCCAGCACTGAGCCCTGGGGAACACCACTTGTCACTGACCTCGAGTTGGATTTAACACCATTTACCACCACTCTCTGGGCCCGGCCATCCAGCCAGTTTTCTACCCAGGAGAGTGTGCACCTGTCCAGGCCAGAGGCTGACAGGTTCTGTAGCAGAATGCTGTGAGAAACTGTGTCAAAAGCTTTACTAAAGTCCCGGAAGACTACATCCACAGTCTTTCCCTCATCCAATAGTCTAGTCACTTTGTCATAGAAGGTGATCAGGTTAGTTTGGCAAGACCTGCCTTTCATGAACCCGTGTTGACTGGGCCTCATCACCCGATTCTCTTGCAAGTGCTTCATGATAGCACTCAAGATCACCTGCTCCATGACTTTCCCTGGCACTGAGGTCAGACTGACAGGACTGTAGTTCCCTAGATCTGCCTTGTGCCCCTTCTTGTAGATGGGCGCTACATCAGCCAGCCTCCAGTCCAGTGGAACCTTCCCAGTCTTCCAGGACTGCTGGAAGATGATGGAAAGGGGTTTGGCCAGTATATCTGCCAGTTCCCTCAAAACTGTTGAGTGGACTCCATCCAGCTCCACAGACTTGTGGACATCTAGCTGGGCAAGCAAGTCTCTAACCACCTCCTCTTGGGTAGTGGGAACCTGGCATTGCTCCTTCAACTCCTAGGATTGTGCGCAGAGGGAACAACTTTCCTTAGTATTAAAGACTGAAGCAAAGTAGGCATTGAGTACTTCAGCCTTGTCTTCATCCCCTGTTACTGTTTTTCCCTCTGCATCTAGTAGGGACAGGAGGTTCTCCCTAGTCCTCCTTTTACTGTGGATATATTTGTAGAAAGATTTTTTTATTGTCTTAAATGGACTTGGCCAATCTGATTTCTAGTTCAGCCTTAGCCCTCCTGATTTTCTCGCTGCACGTTCTCACTTCCTCCCTATAGTCCACCCAGGATGCCTACCCCTTCCTCTAAAGCTCATAGACCTTCATATTTCTTGTTAATGTATTTTCATGTGTTATACGAGTAATCAGATGAACATGGGAATGTTACCAGTTTGAATTCAAAGATATTACAATTTAGAATACGATAAAGTAAATTAAAGAGTATTCCCTTAGTGATTAGTCTTAGCCTTATAGAATGGTTTATTTTGAGTCTGGTGGACATTGTACAATATACAACCTTACAATGAGAACTTCTCTCTCTAGAAGCCAAAATTTGGTCTGTCATTTTCACTTTCATTCCAGCCAGCAGAGTCATCTGTACAATGAAAGAAAACATGAAGTGTTAGCACAACTCTTTGGCAAGAGATGACCAATTTGATTTCTGTATATGTGGGTTACAGGTCATAAAGCTGACTTTTTCAGTCTTTAGATCCCCAATTCCTAACATTCAAGAGGCGGAGAAACCATACTATCTTTGTTTTCTCTTCTTGGAAACAGGGTTGGCACATAAAAAGATCTATTTAGTTCTATTTCACTTTCAGACACGCTGACTCCATTTCTTTTTTTTTTTAATATTTTAAAGCCACCCATAATTTGCAGGTACAAAGTATGTATATTGGGTCGTGGTGCCTACCTGCTGGGCATTGCAGCATGCATGTTGCACCTGGCTAATACAGACAGCCATAATATGTCTTTTGCACAGGTACACTGAAAAAAAATCTTGCTTAAAGAGACCATCATTCAAAGCCACTGTTGTTCTGACATCTGCCATTGTAAAGAGGTTTTTGAAATGATGACTTAGAGTAGATAAGATTGCTTAGACTATGATAGGTTGATGTAATGTTCGGGAATAGTTAAATTTATTACATCCTAAGATATTCATACTTTATCTGGATGTCTATGATCACTCATGCCACAGTCTGTGTGAGAGAACGTGGAAAAGACAGATTGGAAGACTTATCGTTAATGAGAAAGTTAATGCAGAGGTAGCAAAAAGGACCCCTAAAATAGAGCCCAGCAATCACCAGGAAGCAACTTTATTTCTTCTAATATATATTTTACCTACCACACTGTAGTGTTTAGGGTAAATTGACTGATGTTTTAAAGTGCTTTCCATTCCTTTGATGGAAGTTGCTATGGAAATGGAAAGCATATTTATTAGATATTTGCCATCACTTTTCGTTAAATCTTCTAGATTCTCTTTATCCCAGAGTGTTGCTGCACTCTTCAGTATCCAATGTCATTAGCAGACCCACAACAGGAGCTCTCCTGCGCTGTTCTGTGTACTAATTTCCTATTCTATACATTTTAGTTGTATTTCTAAGTGGTAGAGCTAGAAACTCAGAGCCATTTTCAGCACTGGTGAAATCTGTGGCAGTCATCCTAAGGATTTTCAAGGGAAAGTAGTAAGCAGTTCAGAGTTTGAAAGGGTACTCAATCAATTGGTATTTTAAATATTTATAATATCTGTTACACCATGTATTATAATACGCAAATATAGTTGAAATATTAACCTCTTGTAACAACTGCCATCAGACATGCCAAGCCATGGCATCTAGAGCTCTGGAAGGATGTACAAATAAATATATACATAAGACTATTTTAGTCCTTCAGTACTTTAGGTTGCTGCTACAATTTATGGACTGTCTTTACTTTTCCTGAATTATGACAGCAACAGTCAACAAAAGAGATGAAGGAATCAATTATTTTTTCCTGTTAGACCATACCTAGTTATAGGCAGCCTCCTTGCTCCAGATCAAGTTGCAATCATTGATTTTTTCCCAATTTTTTCTATACTTGAGAGAAGAAAACCATCATTTAATCATCTGGACTGATAATAGAGGGGTTTTTGTGCTTTTTTCATATTATTTAGCGTATCTTCAAGAGAGAAAATTCTTCATAATGCCACCAAGAACAACAAAAATGTAGATTTTTTTTTTAGAAAAGCCTAACTTTGTAATAGAGTCTAGCTTACTTTTCTGAGACACAAACACAAATAGCTTCTCAGCATACCTGTACACATGCATGGAGATTAGCCTTCCAAGAATACATGAAAGAGAAGGTGAAACTTCAGTGGGAAAACAACCTCCCAGCCTCACTCCCCTGTTCCCCGTCCTCTCCCTCAAAAGAATGTTTATGTTAAATATGCACCACTTATTGCTCTGAATTTCAAAAGTGTTGGCAGTATCACTACTAGGCTTTTGCCTTACTAGAAAAAAGTGCATGTGCAGCTCATTTGCTCATTTGGTAGAGAGGTGTGGATGCCTCTTAAGAAAAGACAAATAGGAACCTCCTTTTTTCAGACAGTAAACCATACACCATCCTTCTTTGCAGTGACTGTTGTCTCTCAGCTGACTTGCTTCTCTTTGGTGTGTGTCGTCAAGGAGATATACTGGATAAGTGAAGATTGCATTTTCTTATCACTTCCTAAATTTACCCCAGGTATGAATCAAAAGTCTTTATGGCTTTCTTGCCCATCTGTTAAAAGTCTTACAGTATAACACAAGTATAACAGAAGTGTTTTACTATCTCTGCTGCTGGCAGTTTCTTAGCAGTAAAAGCAAAAAAAAAAAAAAACAAAACAAAACAGCAAAACACCCATATGCAATGAGGAGACAGTATAATAAAAAGTGATCTGCATCCATCTTTCATTTTCTTTGAAGCTTCAAGAGATAAGGGAAAACCTTGCAGCTGTTTCAAGCAGCCTGTAGGACTATACACCACTTTCCCACCACTCTCTGGGCCCAGCCATCCAACCAATTTTCTACCCAGGAGAGTGTGCGCTTGTCCAGACCAGAGGCTGACAGTTTCTGTAGCAGAATGCTGTGAAAAACTGTGTCAAAGGCTTTGCTGAAGTCCAAGAAGACCACATCCATGGCCTTTCCCTCATCCAGATATTCTAGTCTCTCACAGAATTGCATGGAGAACACTAGATCTGGACTACGTTTTTCCATCCAGTCATTAATAACTAAAATCAGGCTGCCTAATGTTTCCAAAGACTTAATAGTAATGCTGAAATAATTTCTAAAGCAGAAAACCAACTATCCTGTAATTTTGGTTTTTCATGTTTGTAGTGTTATAAGAGTCATTTGTGAAGGAGTCAGTGGGGAAACAAAGTGCCCCTAATAATTCAATAACATTTCCATTTAACCTGTGAAATACAGAAGTGCATGTCTAGTCTGCGGGATTGATCCTGAGCTGTAGTTAGGGTTGATCAGGGCAGTTATGGTAAAAGCCAGAGGATGGGAAGAAGAGCTGTGAAAAGGTCACAAAGAGCTTACTTAGTGCTTGCTTTGCTGTGTGCTGAGTAGCTATCAGATAATCCTTCTCCATGTGTCTGAAAGATCAACCTTTTTTCCTTTACGACTGATGAGAAAATAAAGGGACTGAAGAAGAGATTATACTCCTTAGTTATGCTTGGCAGCCCCTCTAATTCAGACTGCATCTCAATTGCAGGATCCCATTGGGGAATGAGTCTAGGGGTCGTTAGCCTCTTCCCCATAACGAGAATGGAGCCGTGATCCCAGTGGGAAATGAGTCTGGGGTCCCTGGGAGGGTAACAGGGCTCAGGATCCCCGTGGGATCCCAGCTCTGGGGTCCCTGCAGGGTTTGGTTTCTCAGATCCCTGATCCCAGGCCCCTGGCGGCTCTGGGAAGCCTCCGTGGGATCCCAGGTTCGGGATCCAGGCCTGATCCTGTGGGATTCTGGGCTAGTTTCCCCTCCAGGATCCTGGATCTTCCTCGTGTCCTTTATACGTGGTGAACAACAGGCCTGGGATCCCTGCAGGGCCTGTGAGCTGTGGCAGATCCCGGCTCCATTCCTCCTGGTGGATCTAGGATCCTGTGGGATCCATTCCCAGCGTCACCGTCCGGCCATTTACACTGTTGGGATCTTGGTTCTGTTTACCTCAATGAGGCTGGTGAAGGGGCTGGAGAACAGGCCCTATGAGGAGCGGCTGAGAGAGCTGGGGGGGGTTCTCTTGGAGAAGAGGAGGCTAAGAGGAGACCTCATTGCTCTCTCCAACTCCCTGAGAGGAGGTTGTGGAGAGGAGGGAGCTGGGCTCTTCTCCCAAGGGACAGGACAAGAGGGAATGGCCTCAAGCTCCACCAGGGGAGATTTAGGCTGGAGATTAGGAGGAAGTTTTTCCCAGAAAGGGTCATTGGGCATTGGAATAGGCTGCCCAGGGAGGTGGTTGATTCCCCTTCCCTGGAGGTGTTTAAGGGACGGGTGGATGAGGCCCTGAGGGACTTGGTTTAGTGTTTGATAGGAATGGTTGGACTAGAAGATACGATGGGTCTCTTCCAACCTGCTTGTTCTATCATTCTATCATTCTATCAATTCTTACCACTATCCTGTTGGTTTGATTCAAAGGAGAACTGGCTGTTTAGAGAGGTCACTTCCCCTTCAATCCTCTTTACAAAACGTTATATTTCCCATTTTGTAACACATCTGGTGAAGATTCATGTGGTTCTTTTCTCTGATAATGTTTTAAAGTAGGTCTAACTGGGCCTCATCAACATCCATGGAATGGAAATGCACCATTCTATCTTACTGCATCTCCTACTTTGATGAGAATTTGTAGATGGTGGAACTGGAGTCTCTCCTATCTTTCCTCCTGGAGCTGAGTTTCTCTTGTAGCCTTGATAATACTTCATGTGTGCCCCACGACTGCTCTGGTTATTCCTGACTTACTTATAGTAGGTGTTGAATAAAAGCTGATAGCTGGGGTGCTCTGTAGAGTGAAAACTTCTTTAGTGTACCTGGTGTAAAAAGACATTTTAGAGAGTGAAGAACCACATCTACATGAGACATATGCATAAGACAGACAAAATTTGAAAAAAAATTTTTCTAAATTTGAGTGATTACCAAGTAATTGATTTTAAGTGCTATGCAAAATGACAAATTTGTAAATAATTTGAGTTTATGATGACAGTAAAAAAAGGGGGGAAATATGAAGGAAAAATCTCCTCCTTTTCTCCAACATCATTGGGAAAAGAAGTAGTTCTTCATAGCAAATGTTACAGGCATGATACTTCAAAAAGAAATTCCATGCCTACTATGCTGAAATATCCATTTCAGTACCAACAGGTTTTTAAGAGTCATCTGGATTTATTTCACAAGTGTCTTTTCAGCATCAAAAGATACTGAACAACACAAGTTTGAAAATCTGTTAGCATCTTCTTCAGGCATAACTAATTTGTAAAACATGGTGGAAAGGCATAAGTCATTTATATGCTGAGGGTCAGTACACCACAGTACTGTGTTACTGATTTTCAATTTCATTTCAGTTTCTCCATCATTTTGCTGAAAGTCCCTGGAAGTTTGAGCTCTAAAAGCAAATACATCAAGCAAATAGCCATAATTCTGTTCTTCTGCAAAGCTATTAAAGTGTAATGAACAACTTTGTTGTAGGTAAATCTTCACACCAATAAAAGATGTGAGCTAGCGTAATGAAAAGGGTATGTGTAGGGGAATGCCCTAAAAGTTGTTATTAAAAATTCAAGTATTAGTATTTTACTTGCTTTTCAGAAGCTATGGTGGTGATTTTTTTTTTAAATAAAATCAGAACTTTCAGATGCAGTAAAAAGATTTTAAGAATGTAACAACAGAAGAGGAGATACTGGAGTGAAATGCTAGATGAAGTTCTGCTGCTGCTGCTACTTATGTATGTATCTTTATTTGTCTGAGTAACAGACAAGTATTTCAATGAGTAACAGTAAGCTTATCAATTTCTCAGCTGTATAACTGGATTGAAGTGAGCAGGAATGATGAATTTCCAAAACAAGAGCTGAAAAAATGTTAGACTAGAAAACCCTTTGATTGATTGTTCATATGAAGTAAATCAGAAAAACTACTCTACAAGGTGCTATACTTGTATCTAACTTCAGAGGGAGATACTTAAGCCAGGAACCCGTCTTTGTTACCAAGCAATAGATGTGAACTATTTTTCAAAGGCCAATGGCACTAATGAGTTAGTTCCTTTCCCATAGAAGCAACATTTCCTCAAAGCAGTTTTTTGGTTTTTTTGGTTTTGCTTTGTCTCATACACCACTTGTCATCCAATGAATGGAATTTACGTTTCATTCTATTTTTACCATTATAAATTTTACTTTGAGACAGAAAAGCAATAAAGGATTCCAGGAGCTATCATTATTGGCCAAGGTTAAGGATGCTGTTGGCATTTCACCCGAGAGAGTACAATGTGTGAATGCTTCACACGTATCATTTTTTACAAAAAGAACTGCAGAAGTGCTACATCTCTCTATTTTTGTGGAGCTAAATATACCCTTAAACAAATATGAAAAAGTCAGGAGAGTAGTCTAAATCATTCAGTACTTTCTTAGTGTAAATTTACTTTTTTCTCTATGTACTAAAGGAGAGCTTTTCCTCAAATGAGGGTTTATCAGTCTCCAGTTAGACATCCATATTGATTCAGAAAGGTACTCTCTTCACTTTCATCTTTCCCAGTAATTGTTTCTTTGTGGTTCCTACAAAAGTCGCTCAAGGGATTTTTCCTTCGAGCTAGCATGTATAGGAAATGAAGACCTATGAATTCATGGTCCTCTGTGATTACAATTTGGTAAGAAATATCTTTGCACCACCCTAAACTGAAAGCCGTGTTTATCAAGTTTACAAAATCTCTAGATAAGACAAATGACTAACACAGACTACCCTTAATTCTAACATACATTTTCCCAAAGATGGTCCCTTTCTTTAAGCCAAAATGTAACAGAGCTTGCACTGGATGTGCACTCTGATGTGACCAACCTGTCTTAAATATCTGGAAACTATCATCAATAAAGCTTAGGATAGTAAAAAGAGATTGATACAAAATGTTACATACTCATGATACAAGAACTGGTTTTTTTATGGAATAGTCTAGGACTTATCCAAGATCTTGCTCAGAATGTTTATTTACTTGTGTCCTCATCTACTTTCATCATCCTATTTATGGCACTCTCATTCCTATTATTTAGGTAGCAAAATATCACTTTGTCTCATAAAATGTGCAATTAAAAATTCTGTTTTACAGAGGTCACAGATCTCTTAGTATGGCAAAATATTTTAGTATACTGGTTTCTGCTCTGCTGCTGAAAGATGTTAAAATTTGTACATAACCAAATTATTTCTCATTTCTATAATAGATATAAGAAATATAAAGTATGAAATAATATCAGTCACAAATTCAGAAGCTACTACAGAGGATTTAATTTGAAACTCAGTGTAAATGCTATTTCATAACAAGATGTCTTATCCTTTGATTAAAAAACATGACTATTTAAGGAGCTAATAGCCACACAGTGTTGATTCAACTATTTCTGAATATTAAAAAACAGACAGGAGGAGAGGGAAGGGTTTTCCAGAGACCTTCTTCAAACTCATACCTACTACTAGTTGAAGGCAGCCATGCTGAGGCACTGTGGCCATCTTAACATGTGTATAGTGTGCTTTTTCAAGGACACAGCAAGTCATATTCAGAGATTTGAGCAGGACTGCATCTTGCTGCAGTAATTTCTTTGTTTCCTGAAACATTTCTTCCAAAATATCACCTGTAAAATATTTAGCTGTGCTTTCACAGCATATTTGCTCCTTCTATTCTACACTTTACCTGGGTCTTAACATAAACCTTTTGTAATTTCACAGTAAAAAATAAACAACTGGAAAACTTCTGATCAACCAGAAAGCTGCTGTAACTTAGGAGAAAAATATGTTCTTCAACTCCACTGTTGCATTCCTCATTTATTGTGTGAAGGTATGTAACATTGGTGAAAAATACAATGTTCAGTCTGTCAGTGTGGTATACAAACAGTGTCTAGACAAGTAAATAATTTCTGCTTACAGTATGACCAGATTGCCTTTTAGACCTTTTTGAGCAATTATTCAGTATCACTTGCTTTGCTTCTACAAAAAGAGGGACAAAAGTGTTTGGGGTTTTCATTTGTTTCTTTGTGTGTTTGGTTTTTTTTAGTTTTCTTAATGTGTTTAGATGGAATGACAAATACATCATTGTGGAGAGAACTCGGTGCAGCAATGCACCTCTGTCTTTCTCAATAAGCTCTATTAGGACCAAATAAATACCAGCTTGTAACAGACTACTAATAGTCTTAATGTGTGAGACATTCTTAGTTATTGTGAAAAATTTTTGTATTACCAAGGGAAAAAAATAATTTTAACTAATTCCTAAAAATATGTTCTGGCAAACACAAATGTTTACAGACATATTTTATGACTACTGACCCAGTTTCAGCTATTCAAAGAGAGCATTTACCTTTCTGTGTATTACCATAAATATAGGGTTAAGGCACATTCAATTGTGAAGATCAGAAATCCACCCTGTCATTGACCGGTGAGGATGGTCCAATTTGTAAGAGTCTAGTGAAAGACATATCTACTGTTGAATGTCCTTCAACATGTAAAAAAAAGATTAAAGTTTTATTATCGACATCAAACCACTATGTAATATGTGGGTTATACTCTGCTACACCTGCATGATGCTGCAGCAGATGTCCCTGGCTTTATAACATCTCTGACACTAGCAGGCAATGACAGGTCCTTAAACTGCCTCAGTCAAGTTGCATTTAATTTCTTACTGTAGATTTAAGAGACAATGCTAAGATGTCCTTGGAGAAGAAACTAATCAGACAGGTGAAAAACTTAGTACAGTTTATAAGAAAGCTTTGATTTATTCAACTTGCCCAAATCAGACATTCTTCAGCTGTTGTTGTTTTTAATAAAACAAAAGGAAAACCTCAACAAAAATAGCTAGTCATGTACCTGTCATTGTGTATTCCTGTTCATATTATTCTATAGCTAGTTTTCCTACTACTCTACCATTTGTATTCAGTACACAGTAAAATATGACTTGTTTTTTTGTTTTTCTGCAGGATGAGAAGAACGGATGAAGAAAACAAAGAAACATTGCAGATATTACAGGTGCTACTCATTTTAATTAGTTATTTTTAATGTATTTATTAACATCTCCCCATTTAATATACCAAGTGTAATTTTACCGTGATAATTTCACTGCTGGGGTCTCTGATTTAATATATTCAGATCACCTTCATTTGCATGACCTTTAACAACTACCCAGTCTTACCTATGGTTTCTGATGTATTTTACATCAAAACCTATATCCTACTCCACTCCAGATTTTTATAATTATTCCTAAATTGTCCTTTGGATATTTATTTGAATAGAAATTTTGATTGAAATGAAGTATTAGCAAAAGAATATGTGTTTTAGCCAGAAGTAATGACTCATAAGACTTGTAACGACTCATAAGTTTGTCTAAAGGTATTATTTGTAGTAAATAATTGTTTGCATCCTTGCATGTCAATATTTATGCAGCACTGTTACGAAAGAACTTTTTCATTTACATCTGCTATTAGTTTCTATGGGTTGTGTTTGAGAATACTTGAATAAACCAAAATGCATCTAAATGTGGATTATTGCAGTGCTCCATAGTGCATGTATGCAATTCAATCATCAACTGGTAAATAAAACTCCTCAAAAAAAGATGGTTTAAGTAAAAAAAGAATCAAGAGAACTAACATTTTCTTAAGGGAGCAATAATTTAGTGGCACAAATGCAAATTGCCATTGCAGACCAAAGACACACATTGTAGTAAGAGACCAGACTGGAGGTCAGTATATTTCAGAGAAGAATATAACTTCCAGGATTTCAGTATGGCAGATTACTTCATAGCATTGATAAGAACACCTCTGTTTGTAAGCTCAGTCAAAGAAATTGTACTTCAGGAAGGTTAAGTCTTTTCTGACTTGAAACTCAAGAATTCAACAGAAGCGAAACCCAGTGAGAGCAATGGGATTTTTTTTTTTTGTCGTCTAGAAAACTAGGGAAAAATTAATAGTGGATAAATGGAACAGCTAAACATGAAGAAAGGAGTCTGAAGGAGGAAGATAAATGTTCAGGTATGCAAAGAGTTACTGCAAAGAAAGAATACATTTTGCTTTCTGTTGTAGAAAAGGCAAAAATGAACGTGTCTGAGCTGTAGTAAAAAAGATGACCATGGAGATTTAGAAAAACAAAAAGTACCCTGTCTCAAAGGACAGTGAAGGATTGGGAAAGATTACATAGGCAGTTGTAGAGTCTCTGTCACTGGAGGATTTCAAGAGCAAGTTGGAAGAACAGCTGTTAGAGAGAGGATTAGGGTTGGTCTAGATGATTCTGAGAATGCTTTCTAACTTTGTAACTCTGCAACTCGACTGCTCCGGGAATTCATCAGCATCCCAGTAATGCACAGTCTGCTCCTGACTGCTCATCTCTACAGAGCAAATACAGTAGTCCAAGTACTCTCAAGCACTAAGAACATACTTTGTCACAGGTGCTATCACAGCAGCATTTGTACCACCAAATAACCTATAAGAAGAGAAACCCAGTGTCAAATCAATAATGTGTTTCAGTGAGAAAAGTAGAGACACAGAATTGGGAAGTCATGGTGGTAATTGAAGCAACGGATTGAGGCAGCTGCTAGAAGCAACCCTTTAAAGTTATCACAAAGGCAATAGACTGAATAGCGTTGCCAGGAGTCAGAGCATGATTTGATTAAATGTGTTTTTCCGATAATTACATGTTTTGCATGCACCTCTATGGATCACAAAAACTGCTGGCCAAACTGCCTGTGGCTTGTTTTTCTGTTGTTTACTAAGCTTAAATCAATCTCCTGGCTTCCAACAAGCCAAACATGAAATCCTAATCTCTTCTTTATATCCACCACTGTATATTTGGATTAGTATGAAGACTGGGAGTATAAATTAAGAAGGAAAAAACAAAACCCAAAAAGGTCATGCCTGGAATGTATAGGCATTTCCCTCAGCATACTACATAAAAATATTTAAATACTGCCATAAATCATAACAGATTCAGGCATCTAGAAACCACGCTTTTTATTTTGAAAGGAATTTTATTCTCATGGTTTGTGTTTGTTTTGTTTGTACTTTTCCAAAAATGGAAACAGAATATAATCATCTTTCTTCCATACTGTACCAGGAAAGGAGTTTTTCTTTGTTATGTATTGCTCCTTTCCCATCAGGTTTTGCTAAATAATAAGTATCCTCAAGTGCGTAGGCATCAGCTTTGATTCTGTACAGGCAAACTCCTAGAAATATACAGTGAGGGTTTTGCCCGTGAATTAGGTTATAAAAGGGAGAAAAAACCCACAATTTTTTTCAATCGCATTTTTCTTAGCTGAACTGACATTAGTTATGTAACTTAAAATTTGAGAAAGGAAGCAAGTTTCAATTCAAGTCAGTGAATTAACTATCTTTATGCCTTACCTTGGGCTGACCAATGTCAGATCAGTGTTTCAGGAACAGAAAGTGCTTAATAAATGTAAGAAGTGAAGGGTCTCAGCCTCTTGGCTCACAAATGTTTGAAACTTCTTTTTTTCCCATGTGAAAAAGCACTGTGAGTGCAGTGTAAGCATTTCTGTGAAGTGTGTGCACATTGCAGAGGGATTTTTGTGAGTGTGCATGTGGTTGTGCAATTACGCTTGCTTTACCTGACTGAAATCTTGGCTGCCATGTTGCAGGAGCAAGTCACAGAGACTAGCTGAAAATGAGTTGGTAGCAACTTATTTCTTCCTTTTGCAGGGAAATGATTCATTCCACTGCACTAGCCTTTGAATACACTCCCAAGTCCTTTCAAATAATTCCTGTGTCCCATGCTGCCTAGCTACGTAGGGAAAAAGCAATATTTAATTAAGACCAGTATTAGGAACAAGAAATGAGACTATTGTCATTAATGTTTCCCATGGGCTCAGTAGGATGTGTTTGCTTGAAAAAAAAGAGAAGAAATTAAGCCAATAATAATAAAACTTGGCCTTTGCCTCTCTCAAAAGCACTGTTAAGTCTGAGAAATCTTCATACTGCTGCTGTGAGTTACAGAAGCAATAGATAGTACTAGAATTCTTAAGATGGGGATATTTTAATTTCTGTGCTGAGAAAAAAAAAATGTGTGAGTGCTGCATCTGCACCTCCACCTCCCATGTTGCTTTTGTTTCCTGTGGGCTGGAAGAAAGGCTGCTGGGAAGGGAGCTTCTTACTTTTGCTTTTTGTGGCAGCATTTGGCACTAAAAGTATAAATATACTTAACTGATTAATCAGTTCAAAAGCTGTACGTAAATATTCAGAATATTCCTGTAAACAATCCTTTTTATTTTTTATCTAGCATTACGAATGTTCACATAAAAAAATATATATATATTTCTGCTTTTTAAGTATTGATCTAATATTGCTGGTTTGTCCTCATCTCATATATGTTTCAGCTGTTTATTCCAGAAGGTATTTTACATTTTCCTTTTGGAGAAGATCAGTAAAAGGACTGAAGTGACACAAGTAGGAACTTTGTGGTCTAGGCTGTGTGAACTCTTGCAGGAATAAGTGAAAACAGCTAGTAATGTTCTTGAGTTTATTCCATAACTGTAAAAGAACTATACAAGCACAGCACAATTTTAGCACATGTATTTAGCACAATGTATTCCCAGAGCAAACGATGAGGCTGGTCATACCAGAAGATCTCTTTTCTTTGTGACTTCAGAAAGTCTGCACATCACTGTGTGATATTAGAAATCAGTATTATAACTCCTAAGAGAAGGGGAGTGCTGCTCTTGGTTGAGTTGATGTCCAAAGGGCAAACAAATTAAGTAGCATCCACTTACACAAGTGTTACGCTTCATTCCACCAATGGGTAAACTGATGTCTTTTGGAGCAACGCCAAATAGACACACTAAAGGATGGCTTCAGCTGGGAACAGGATTTTGGGTAGAGATACTTTATGGGCACTAGTGATTTTGGAAGCTTACCTGGTGCTTCTTTGACAGACGATTCAGAGTTTAACTGTATAAATTTAACTCTAGAAGAAATTTTACCTTAATAAGATCAGCAGAGATGTTTCTAGGGAAAGGATATTGTTTTGTTGTAGTTTACTACAGTAGAAAATGGACTATCTGAAAATGGTTTCTAACATATTCTCAGTATTGCAGGCAAAAAAGACACTGATAAAGCTCTTTCTTGCTGTCCTCATGACTGTTTCTGTTGTGCTTTACTATTGGTTTTACATTTGCTGTATGCAGTGCTGGAATAGAGTAGATGTTTGCTCAGTTCTTTAAAGCTATCCATTCATTTTTCTGCTTTTATTTCAAATACATATCTATACTTAAGGGTACATGTAAAAAACATAAAACTTGGATATTTCATTTGTCTTGCCTTTCTGTCTTCCAGATCTCTGGAGAGAGTATTTCAATATGCAAATATTTTAATTTTTGTACCTTTCTGTCTCTCACATTTTGTTTTCACTTTCTTCAGGTTTGTATTAAATCAGTATGTTTATTACTGTGGTCTATACACTGTCAGTAGGAAAAGAACCATAGGAAGAAGGATTTAGATGTGTGTGATGAAAGCTGCAGCAGAAAATCCTTTTAGTAAATATGCCAATTAGGCTGTTTGCTGCAATTCACAGGGATAATCCACACTCTGCAACTAACAAGTCTTTTTTTTTTTCTCCTTTGCCTCAATTTTCCTAATTTAGAATGTATAGAGCATGAAAATAATTCATTTGTGTAGAAAGGAGGTTTCTGCTTGAAATTCAGGTTTCATCAAGGAGTGTTCTGCTGGTATAGCTGATACTGAAAACAAAACCTATGTGTGTACATGGGCTGACTTTGAACTAACTGTGAGTGGTACTGAGGATGATACATGTATGGAATCCTGCATGCAGCCACCTAAATATATATGTGGTCTCAGAGACAACATTTGCTCATGAAGAAGAGAGAAATGAGTGTACGGAGGCCTCACATTTGCACATTGGGTGATGCCCTGTAAAATTGGTTCTGTATACAATCTTAGGTGGATTTCTGCTTGCACTGAACTATACAGCTCTGTTATGGTTCTGTTATGGACAAAAGAGTAAATCAGTTTAAGGTTATTTGAGTAAGACTACAAAAGTAATACACGCACCTCCTGTGTTGTAATGTGGATACTGCGAACATCGGTTATTTGCTGCACTTTTGATTTTTAAGAAAAAAACTTCCCCATGTGTCAAAAACAGAGTCCAGAGCTGGAAGAACAGCAAATTAGGTTTGATTGGACAATTGCAATGTCATCACCAAAAACATATTGGTCAGAGCAAGAAACTGACTTTTCAGGTTAGAAAATCTACCACATTTTTAAAACTGTGGCTTAGAAATGACTCCTCAGACATTTCTTGGTGGAAAACTTATACAGTGCAAGGTAGGACTTACTTTTTAAAGTCAATAGATATAAAATCATTACATTACTCTGTTGTTTTGCTTTGAATTGTCAAGGTATATTGATAGGGCTTCAAATGTAACCATGAACAAATTTCCTTTAGAATTATGGCATACAGAGATGAGTCAAATGGTAGGATATTTTTTTTATAACTGACTAACTATGAAACTGTGTGCAGATTTTAATCAGAAACTCAGAGGTCAAAGACTCTACATCTCATTCTGTTCTACCCACACAGTTACATACCTTATAGTTTTTCCATTTAATACTCTATTTGACCTCTTTGTACTACATCTGATGGTGAGTAGTTTTCCCTATCCTTTTGAATTTTATTATGAAGTTCAGAAATTAGTGCAGACTTCTAAAGCTGTAGCAACTGCCTGTGTAGGGTCAGAACATGGAGCACAGAAGCAGTATTGATGCTGCCATTTTTTAATTTTGACTTATGAGAACACAACAACACAACATTCAGAGAGATGAAAGGGGACCTAGGTTAGCCTGCTGGAGGGTACTCAGTGACAGCTAAGCTCCAGTTTGGTGTGCTTCTTTGGGACAAAAAGCTGTGTTAAGGTGCAGCTTTTGTCAACCTGATTGTCATGTCATCCTGCAGCAGCTGCACCACTTCCACTTGTGCCAACACGAATCTTGTGCTGCCACAATGAACTCTGGAAGCACACAGCACATCAACTTTAAACTCAAACTGTCTGATGTCTTCTCTGCAGAAATGCACTTCCAGTATGTTTTTATGTCCCAATGTGATTATTTTAAGCAGGTTTCTGTGTTGACTTCCCCCTGCCTCTCTTTCTGTCTCTAGACTTGAATGCAGCACTTCTGTGGTGCCAAAACTAGTAGTGTCAAAGGCTCTATTCACATTAGAAAGCCTAGATTTGTACATAGGTAGGATTTTTAGGTACAATACAACTATATGGTACAGTTCGACCTACTGCTGTCAAATATTTTTTCCAAGAAGTTCTGCTTTGCAGTAGGGATGATAGCAGTTGTCTTGCATGTTGGTTTCTGTGGTGTAGGTTTCTATAGCAGGTACATGATGACACACGTTTAGTTAGGACAGACAGAAGCTAAACCTTTTTTTTCTCAGAGGTTCTGTGTAAAAGTTTTTAAAAATCCATGGAATATAGGTGATTGATGTTTTGTTCTAAGATGTCAGACAAGGAACAGGGAAAGAATATTAGTACTTCTAAGTGATTACTTGAAAATAATGTTTCCATTTATAAATACTGTTTAAAACTTGAAACGGTTGCTCGGGAGGGGATGCCATTGTTATTTTTCTTATATTTAAGATGGAGTTATTATCATTTATAAGACAGAATAGTAACATAAGAAAAGTAAGTTTTGTATGCTTGAACTTTATGTGAACAGGTTGGATGGTATGTTTAAACTTACATATGAACTAGCTGGTAACTGTAGCTAGTTGCCTGAAAGGAACTTTTGTATTTCAGTGGTAAGACAATAGGAGTGTGAAAGACCAAATTTGTTTTAGTTTTACAAGCAACACAGAGTAATTTTTGTTTTATGGAGTATGAAAATATTCACCTAAGGTTGTCTCTGTTCAATCATATGCTGATTATTTAGGCAAAATTAGAACATCAGCAGGAAAATACAACACATTGGTAAACAAAACATTTTTCATATGCATGGACTTGGGTTGACTTCAATTATTCCATGTTTCAGCGGATGAATCCTTAATTTTCAAGAAACATTGAACCACTCATTACTAATCTTTGCTCTATAAAACCAGCAACAGAAGTATCTGTGGGGTAAAGAAGGAAAGAATGAAAGGATAGATGAGTATTTTCATAAGCCTTTATATTATATTAGTAAAAGTTGTGATTCCCGAGTTATTTAAACAGTTCTGAAAATCTCTACCTGCACAGAAATTATTTTTCTATCTCCAATGTAACTTCTCCATGTGTAAATAAGGGTCATTGCCCTTAGAAAAACTCTCAAGCAGGGAGAGAAATAAGGGCCATGAAGCAAACATGAGTCAAGGAGAATGGCCCCTACAAAAGAACAAAAATGTTCAAGGTTAGCTAGGTGACAGTGAGACACTTGACTGACACCTTGTTCTTAGTAGCAATTAGCTCAATATGAAGCTGCATTATTACTGTTTAGAATGTGCACTTATTACAAAGAAACAGTAGTGTGTTCCTGGAGGTCATTGGCAGTGGGATAAAAAGTAGCAACAGGAGAACATCTACAACAAAACCACAGAGCTTGGGCATAGACATTGTACTTTCTGCCTCTACTCAAAATTACTCAGCTATTGAAGGTTCCTGTTCTTCCTCAGCAGCAGAAAACTCTTGTACTTTTAATCCTGCTGACTGCAAACAGTAGCTTTTCTGCTTTGAGAACAGTCCTTTCCTATCGTCTCTAGTCTTGCTACTAGTTTAGCAAGGACTCTGTTCATTCCTACAATATTGACTTTGTCACAAACTTGCACCCACCAGTTCTATACAGTCTTTAGAAATTACTCAGAGTAATTCTGTTTAAAAACTAAGCAAATTAATATAGAACTTCATAACTCAGATGTGAAAGAATTTTTGAAAGAACAGGCAAATGCGGGCAATACAATTTAGATGAGATAAACTTCTGGGTTTTTTTTTAAAAGTAATTATCAGTTTATATCTAGAATGAAGATTTTGACAACACTGCTAAAAATGGATAATTTAATGGTGAAGTCAAAGGAAGACTTTTAAGCTGAAACCATAAATAGTAATTGAGTCACGCAAGGAACAAGAGATACAGATATTTTCAGTTTGGAACTGTGATCGAGTCAGATGGGTTTTAAAGTAAATAGTGCTGCTGTATAGCAAGGAGAATTAAACATCTGAGCATTGCAATTCATTTTACTCACACTCTGTGTTCATGGAGTCTTTCCTTCCTCCTCAGAAAACCCTGAGAAATCTAACTGTCATCACTGAGAGTTCTTATAAATATACATGGAATTTGTCTGCTAGGGACCTTGTCTTCAGTGGGAGTTACTTGGCATGGGTTTTTTTTCAGCAATCTTTCTTCCAGTGTAATTGGAACTTCCACAGGGATACAGAGTTAGCATAGCTTCTCCACAGTTCTTTTTTTCTGTTTTCCTTTTCTCCTTCTCTATTGAGCATATCATTGCTGTTCTAGGAAAAATCTCTCCTTGAGGACCAGTTTGATGTGCTTGAGGACCACTAGAGGAGTGCTAATTTAGACACATAAAATGTGATTGATCAGTGTGATCAGTCTAAAAAGTAGGGAAAAATATATGTTTTGATGCATTTGGATAAAATCATTGCTACCCTGAGCTTAATGTTAAAATTCCCATAAAAATTATTGGAAATTCAGTCAGGCTTAAGAATACAAGCTATAAGAAATAATGAAGACAGGAGAAGAGCCAAAACCTGTAAGTAGTTCTAAGGTCATGAAAAAAAGTATTATGTAGCTGTAACTTCAAAGCTGAGCAGGAGGTTTAGCAAATTGCTAAACTTTGATAGCACAGAGCACAGCTTCTCATACAGAGGTTGCTCCATATGGAAGAGTGTCACAACTATAGATGTATGGTGACTTAAAAGGTGGAAGTAGAAGATCTAAAGGCATAATCTCGTTGATTAAGGGAGATAAACTCAGTTTGTTGTCATAGTATTCTTCCCTCTCTTGCTGGTTTTAATTGTTGAGAGGCATAGGGGATTTCTCCATGTGTGTGTACAGGGTTGGAAGGAACTATTTCGTAATGACCAGGGTTGTTAGCACAACCCAGGAAACCAGGGATGTTAGGACAAATATAATTTAGCTCTTTGGCTGTGCACTTCTTGAGGATTTCTTTATTTAACAGTCACAGTTCTTCCAAAAGACAGCACGTGTCTTACTGCAGAGGGTACATCTCTCCAGTGCACAGGGATGAGCTAAGGTAGTAAGCAGAGGCACCTGAGTCCTTGTCTCCTTGCCTTATGTTAGAAGGAAGTTGAGCATTATGCAGAGAATATGGGAAATGGCAGAAAGAGGAAAGACTCAGAAGGTTAAGGCAGGTAAATGTAAGCCTGGGAGACTGATATCTATCCCTGCCTCTGCCACGAAGTTGGTATATGAGGAAGGACAAATTACTTAAGCTAATATCTGCAAAACTGGGAACTGAAAGTGCATTATCTGGGGATCCAAATTGTGATAACTGAAACCTTTTTAAAATAATTGCTGAGTAATCACAGCAGCAGGAGAGTTTCTTCAAACTGTGATTTTGAAGGATGTTGAGGCTCTGGAGTGTGTCCAGAGAAGAGTGACAAAGCTGGTGAAGAGACTGGAGAACAGAACCTATGAGGAGCGGCTGAGAGAGCTGGGGTTGTTTAGCCTGGAGAAGAGGAGGCTGAGAGGAGACCTCATTACTCTCTACAACTACCTGAAAGGAGGTTGTGGAGAGGAGGGAGCAGGCCTCTTCTCCCAAGTGACAGGGGACAGGACAAGAGGGAACGGCCTCAAGCTCTGCCAGGGGAGATTTAGGCTAGAGATTAGGAGGAGATTTTTCACAGAAAGGGTCATTGGGCATTGGAATAGGCTGCCCAGGGAGGTGGTTGGTTCACCTTCCCTGGAGGTGTTTAAGGCACGGGTGGATGAGGTCTTGAGGGGCATGGTTTAGTGCTAGATAGGAATGGTTGGACTAGAAGATCCGATGGGTCCCTTCCAACCTGGTTGTTCTATGATTCTAAGTCTTATGAGGAGCGACTGAGAGAGCTGGGGTTGTAGCCTGGAGAAGAGAAGGCTGAGGGGAGACCTTATTGCTCTCTACAACTACCTGAAGGGAAGTTGTGGAGAGGAGGGAGCTGGCCTCTTCTCCCAAGTGACAGGGGACAGGACAAGAGGTAATGGCCTCAAGCTCTGCCAGGGGAGGTTCAGGCTTGACATAAGGAAAAAATTCTTCACAGAAAGGGTCATTAGGCAATGGAATAGGCTGCCCAGGGAGGTGGTTGACTCGCCTTTCCTGGAGGTGTTTAAGGTGCAGGTGGAAGAGGCACTGAGGGACATGGTTTAGAGACTGGTGGGAATAGTTGGACTCGATGATCCAGTGGGTCTCCTCCAACCTGGTGATTCTATGATTTTATGATTGAATATATTAATTACTATGAAGGCTTTTTCTGCAACTGAAAGACACCAAAGTATTTCAAACATAATTCAATATTAGTAGTCAGTAGTATCTCAGTGTTTGTTCACTAGCTGTGAAAATGAAAATAATAAAACTTAATGTTTAACCATGTCCTTTTTGTATTACAATCTATGCCCTCAAGGAGATAGATGATATAGTGTTCACTGTGTGATAAGAATAGCTGACAGCTCTAATGATTACTGCTGAATAAAGAGTTAAAAAGATTGGATAAGGATCTCAGGGAACCTTTTATAAATCAACTTTCTTGAAAGTGTAAAAAAATTTAGCTAAGGCAGCCACACATTTCTCAACTTTTCAATAATTTAGTTCAGGTACCTCCTACATTATTTTAATTTTTAATATTCTGGGCAACATTCTAGCTGGAGCAATAAAACATCTTGCTTCTGCCTAGGAACTTAGTCTTCATAACAACTTATATTGCCAGTGCTACAAATCATATACTACTCCGATTCACAGAATCAATGAATAGGGATGAAGGGAAGTGACCTCTGGACATGGTCTAATCCAAACTGGACTTGTAGTTGTAAAGTAGGTTACCCAGCACAGGTTGCACAGAACCAGTGAGGCTTAAGTATTGCCAAGCATGGAGACTGGAGAGCCTCTCTAGACAACCTGTTTCAAGTGTTTGGTTGCATTCACCATAAAGAATGTTTTTTACAATGTTTAAATGGATTTTTTTGTAATTGTGTTTGTGATTGACTTTTTCTTTTTGCCAGGTACTGCTGAGAAAGGTATAACACTCACCAATAATGCCCATGTTCTGCAGCGGGTAGGGTGAGAAAATGGACAGGGCCAAAGTGAGAGATGAACACCAGATGGGTTTTCCCATGGTATGCTGTGCAGATCCCATCAATCCAACGCTGAACAAACATGAAGTTCCTGGCACTTGAAAAGATGTAAGATATTACATGCAGTATCTATAATCCTTTTTTAAAATTCTGTCTTATTAAGTCAATTTTTATTAAGTCATTTGTTATTCAGCTCTTTTTTTTTTTAAATTTAGATCTGCACAAGGCATGAGAAAGTCTTTCAAAACGGAGCTAAGAAAAGTCAAGACTGAAGCTCCTTTGTCTGAAAACCAAATATCAAAAGCTTACACAATTAATGAAGTGAAAATACAAGGTATAGCAACTCTTATGCCAGGAGCAACTGCATGGTTGCAGCACCATACAGCTTGTTTATATATGTAAAGCACATCATGACAGGACTATATCAGCTATAGAGCACAGTGAGTAGCTAAGAGCTCTGATGTGTGTGCATCTCCTGAATCAGAAGAGATCCTTCATACAGCACATTTTGTTTGGGCTAACTTACTCACAGAAACAGAAAAGAAGATAAATTATTTGGGGTTTTTTGATGTGATAATTCCCTCTTTATTTCCCCAGGTCTCTTAGCAGAAGCATAAGGAGCTTGAAATCAGTCTGGTAGCCTTCCTTTCTCACGTCTCTGCCACTTACTGAAGGAACCAGGAGCTGCTTCATGTAACTCAGATGGTCATTAGCACAGGTAAAAATTAAAATGATAATTTGAAGCAGCTAGTAAATGCCCACTGTTTGTACGTGATTCTACAGACAAAATACTCACTGCAAAATTTGGTTTAAGTTTATTCTGTCCAATGTGGTCAAAAAAGCAGTTAGTTGGAAATAAATAAAGGACTAAAGGACTATGTTAGCAGATGTTTTCTATCAAAATAAGATTGGACTTATAGTCAGATGTCATGCTGATTGGTTCAATACCAGGACAGTCGGATCTCATCCTCTACTTACAAGGTAGCCCTTCACAGATGTTCCTTGAGGGGCCTTATCTAGAAAAGATGTTCTAAGCAAGTATAACACACCACAATAGCAATGCACTGAACAGGAATCACAATAGTCTTTGGAATATTTAGTCATCGTTCATGGCAAATAAAACTCCTCTTAATGACAGGGAAGAATTCAAATCCTTATATCTCATAGTTTAGCCCTGATTTGAAATTAGATATTAATTGCCCAGGTTAATTTCTCTATTTATTTTAGACCCATTTTAAGAGAAGGTAAGGTTTGAAGAACAGGAGGTAAAGTCAACAAAAAACAACATGATCCTGTCTTCTATGACACTGCTCTGGGAGGCAAGCGAGTGCAAATGCAAGCACTGCCTACCATACTGTTTTATTCAGGGTTCTTTTCAATATGCTCTAGCAAAAACATTTAGCAACGTTAGTTTGATTCAAAGAGCACGTTTCACAAGAACTGTCTTGTTGTTGGTTGAACACTTTTAAGATATCTCTTCAAGTGCAAACAAAACCTGGAAAACTTAGTATGACTAGCGTACCTTGCATTACTTCAGAGACAGATGTTTTAGATCCCAGTGATGGAAACATTTATTCCTAATTATAACTTGACACTTCTGAGGACTGAGCATTTCAGTGGCTGTTCTGCACAAAACCTTTCAGCTCAGTATACATGGCCCATGCATAAAGGAGTCTCTGATTTAAATTTCATCTCCTCCATTCTAAAGATGTATATAGAGATATAATTCAGCTTTCTGGTTTATTGTCACTGCAGTTCCTTTTGAATTTTTTTTTGTAGAAGAGCTGCAATAATTGATTTTAAGATAATTTTCTGTGTCTATCTAATAGTTCTAAACACTTATTCCTCCTGATTTCAATGAATTAGAGTCTTAGACCTTCCATGAAGGAGAAAAAAGCAGAAAAGGAGGAGACTTCAGCCATTGCATGAGTTAAGCTTCTTGCTTCTTGATTTTCCTTGACTTTGGATCTAGGTCAGATTCTCAGACCAATACAGAGCAACTGAAAAATGAGGATAAAGTACTTGCATGAGTTTTGAATCTAAATGTTAGCCCTCTGTTTTCATTCAGGTTACTGGTACTGCTTAATTAAATTGTCTCAGAGATTTTTGAAATTGATTTAGAGGGCTTGTTTTGATTAGGACACTATAAGAGATTGGCAGAATACTTTACTTCAGAAAGCATTAACACCACTATTTTGTTTTCTGCTAGGTTGTGGTTACATCTGTGAATCTCAATTTGTCTTTCCAAAATTTGTTTTAGTTCTTTGTTGACAGCTGTTTGCAAGGCACAGGATGAAGTGCTGTGTCGGTAGCAATGGGTTGGGCAGGTTCCAGATATTGAAGCATAACTGTAAAATAGTATTTCACTGTGTACAAAGACATCTGTGACAAGGCATTTGCAGAGAAAAGTGTTGTGGAGAAATGCAGCTAAGGTTTACAGAGTTCTCCTAATTTCTTTTTCCTTAATAAGAAAACACTTCTTCAAATCAATTTCCTTATGAAATCATATTGTAATAACAGATGTGGGCTATATTTCTGTGCCTAGTTTATGGACAATCCAATTCAGACAGAGCAAACACACTCGGCTACCTCTCAGTACTCCTGCAGTATAGCAATTTGCAGACTATGTCTTTCCTTAGAGCCCTGTCAGTAATGATTGCCAAAGTACTGTCAGTTTAAGAATGCACAGAGATTTATGTGCTAGTTCTTGAGGCCCCCTGGGACTCAGTTATTGTACTTACTCCTTGCCTACACAGTAGAATGGATTTAAAATCATTGTAACTTGAGAAAACAATAATTTATTGGTGTTGAACATGGGTTGTTTCACATTAAGATAAAGTAACTAAAACTGAAGTCAAAGAGAGTCTTTCCTCTGAAGACCCAATGAGCTGAGAGCCCCCAGACAAATTTATGTGTTCCAGATGCCTTGAATTATCTTTAAATGCTGTAGATTCTCCTGTGATTTGGACTCCACTTATTAAATTTCCACTCTGTTCAATAGGGATTATGAATGAAAGGAGGGAGTATAATGTTTGTGATTTATTTATCTATGGGAATTTTCCATGTGCTTACATATATGCATTACAAAACCTATTTTCAAATTTGAACCTTACTCCATTGATCAGGTAAGGGTTAGCTGAAAACAGGTAGTTGATATTTTACTTCACAACCTTTAAGCACATCTTTTTGCCCCTCACAGAGAAAACAGGGTGTATACAAATATTCTGTTCTATTTTTACTGATATTTTTTTTTCTAAACAAGACTAAAAGAATATCTCCCCTTCCCCCTAGACTTTTCTTATGTTAAGAAACAAAAGGCACATAATCTCAGCTCGTAGCAGCTCTTTAGACCACATCAAAAATTAGCTCAGTCAAGATGCAGTATTGTTATTTTTTTTTCAGTAATTCTGTCAACACATTGTGATGTAGAACTTCCTTAATTTTATAGCCAGGTTGCAATTTACAGAATTCAGGATCCTGATACCGAAATTAAATGTAAGACAACTTGAATCCATCATCACTTAGGTGACATTTTAGAGTTACTGCAGTTTGTAAATGACCTTTGGGGGGTTAGAAATGACTGTACAGCCACTGCTGTGCTATCAACTCTGCTGCAGCTCAAAAATCTCATTGTCTTAAAAACATATCCCAAAAGACTTACTTTACCATTTCCAGGAAATAAGATGCTTGAATTTTGTTTTCATTTTCTTCTCCATTTCCTTGTAGCTCCCTGTTGAAAGTAACTAGGCGAATGGATATTTTAAAGGAGATGAGTTTGACCCTGAATTCAACTTCTGCCTAGATGAAGTAGCTTAGCACTGCATTTTATTTAAAAAATTAAAATCTAGATAACATTGTTAAAGTTCAAGTCTTTCAGACATTTAGTGCTCCAGATTCTTCTCAGAAAACATATGACAAATTCAGGGAGTCTGATCTCACCCAAGCAAGTTCCCTAGAACAAGTCCTCTGGTTTTTTTGAAACAAGTAGTTTTGCATGTTACAGGAAACAAAAAGTACTGTCCCTAAATCAACAGATCCACTACATAAAAAGCACACTGAAAAGTTTATCGTGTAATGTGATGAGGACGGATATAATGAAATCTACCTATCAGGGCAAAGCATTTACTGAATGGTGAGTGCATATCTTCCTTCCTTATTTAACTCCCTTCTTTTGATAGTCTAGTGATTGAAAAACATCACTTCAGTGGAATTTTATTAACAATCTACTGAAATTCAAACCCTGTATCAGGCCAGTTTTATTAAATATCGGTGATGATGTGTCTTCTTTTCTTCTCAGGGAGACTAGTAGGAATGGTAGGTGCATGGGGCATAGGAAGGTCAAATCCAAGTTTCTAAACTTGTATCACCTTTACCTCAAGCCAGTAAAATTCTTAGATGAGCCTTATTTTTAGCTGGATCTGCTATAATCTTTCCCACTAAAGCAATGCCACTTGGTTTCCTTACAACGTACAATGCATGGTGCACTCAAGTGTCATAAAATGCAAAGTACTTCAGAATATTATTGAAATCCAGAGTGTTTGCAAAAGTTTCTGGTCAGGACAGAATTTTGAGCTAACAGTTTATGTGCAATGAAACAATGTGAAAGTATATTACACTAAGGCAAACTTTGTCAACAGTAAGGTGAATATAGACTTAATATTACTGTATTTTTAATATGGCTTATTCCCTTAACTGTTTTTTGAAACAGCTTGTCAAAATTTCTCCATCGTGACATGGAGCATCTCTCTAATGAGGAAAATCTCTATAAGCTCAGTCTTTCTAGCCTGGATAATTGAAGACTGAGAAGGGATCTTATCAATGCAAATGTATATATCTAAGGCGAAAGTGTCAAGAGGATGGGGTCAGCCTCTTCTCAACAGTGGCCAGGAACAGGCCACTGTAGCACAAGGAATAACTTATTTACTGCGAAGGTCATAGAGAA
The DNA here is from genome assembly GCA_033558105.1 of Coccyzus lansbergi. Taxonomy (NCBI): domain Eukaryota; kingdom Metazoa; phylum Chordata; class Aves; order Cuculiformes; family Coccyzidae; genus Coccyzus; species Coccyzus lansbergi. Next base: position 620,856 of record JAUMJK010001428.1, read on the forward strand.
CTCAAACAGGTTGCCCAAGGAGGCTGTGAATTCCCCTTCTCTGAAGATACTAAAAACTGCCTGGACATGTTCCTGTGCAGTCTGGTCTAGGTAAACCTACTTTAGCAAGGGGGTACATTAGATGATCTCCAGAGGTCCTCTCCAGTCCTTCCCATTCTGTCATTCTGTGATGATATTGGGGTGAGGGGAGGAATCCTTCAACATAGTCCTTCTTTTTGAATTTGTGGATTAAGTTTGTTATTTGTTTCACGGGTTTTTGTGAGTTGTTTTTTGTTGTTGTTGTTAACTTGGTTTTTTTTTTTTTTAGAAATAAACTCTACATTGTAATTTGGTATATGGAAAGGAATCAATGGCATAAGAATAAAGTAACACTTGTCTCATTCTCCACTAGAAATGCTGCTGCTCTATAATTTTTAAATTCCAGAAATGTTTTTCAACAAAACCAAAGTTTGAGAGCTGAAATTAGTCCATGACAAAAGCAGCATGTGTTCACACATATTTCAGTAACTGCAGTGTAAGCATGTCTTTATAAAAATGTTTTAGAATTTAGAAAGTTTTCTTCAAAAATCATAAGGTAGAAACTGTTAGAGCTGCAAAGACAGATTTCCTTAAACTGGCATGTTTACAAAGCTATAGTTTTGTAGTAGGACAGTTACACTGGTATTCCCGGGAAACAGAGGAGCAATATGAGGCTCCCATAGTCCATGAGGAGGTGGTCAGAGCCCTGCTTGGCCAGCTGGACACCCACAAGTCCATGGGGCCAGATGGGATACATCCTAGGGTTTTGAGGGAGCTGGCGGATGTATTGGCCAAACCCCTTTCCATCATCTTCCAGCAGTCCTGGAAGACTGGGGAGGTACCTCTGGACTGGAGACTGGCTGATGTAGTTCCCATTTACAAGAAGGGTAGCAGGGAGGATCTGGGGAACTACAGGTCAGTCAGTCTGACCTCAGTGCCAGGGAAAGTCATGGAACAGGTGATCTTGAGTGCTATCATGAAGCACTTACAAGAGAACCGGGTGATCAGGCCCAGTCAACATGGGTTTACCAGAGGCAGGTCCTGCCAAACCAACCTGATCGCCTTCTATGACAAAGTCACTCGGCTGCTGGATGAAGGAAAGGCTGTGGATGTGGTCTTTCTGGACTTCAGTAAAGCCTTTGACACAGTTTCTCACAGCATTCTGCTACGGAAACTGTCAGCCTCAGGCCTGGACAGGCGCACACTCTCCTGGGTGGAAAACTGGCTGGATGGCCGGGCCCAGAGAGTGGTGGTAAATGGTGTTAAGTCCAGCTGGAGGCCAGTGACAAGTGGTGTTCCCCAGGGCTCAGTGCTGGGTCCAGTCCTGTTCAATGTCTTCATCAATGACCTGGATGAGGGCATTGAGGGTACCCTTAGCAAGTTTGCAGATGACACAAAGCTGTGTGCAAGTGTCGATCTGCTGGAGGGTAGGGAGGCTTTGCAAAGGGACCTGGACAGGCTGGACCGCTGGGCAGTGTCCAACAGCATGAGGTTTAACACGGCCAAATGCTGGGTCCTGCACTTGGGGCACAACAACCCTATGCAGAGCTACAGACTGGGAGAAGCCTGACTGGAAGACTGCCAGGAGGAGAGGGACCTGGGGGTGTTGGTCGACAACCGACTGAACATGAGCCAGCAGTGTGCCCGGGTGGCCAAGAAGGCCAATGGTATCCTGGTTTGTATCAGAAACAGTGTGACCAGCAGGTCCAGGGAGGTGATTCTCCCTCTGTATACAGCACTGGTGAGGCCGCTCCTTGAATATTGTGTCCAGTTCTGGGCCCCTCAGCACAAGAAGGATGTTGAGGCTCTGGAGCAAGTCCAAAGAAGAGCAACGAGGCTGGTGAAGGGGCTGGAGAACAGACTCCTATGGGGAGCGTCTGAGAGAGCTGGGGTTGTTTAGCCTGGAGAGGAGGAGGCCGAGAGGAGACCTCATTACTCTCTACAAGTACCTGAAAGGTGGTTGTGGAGAGGAGGGAGCTGGCCTCTTCTCCCAAGTGACAGGGGACAGGACGAGAGGGAATGGCCTCAAGCTCCGCCAGGGTAGGTTTAGGCTGGAGATTAGGAGGAGGTTTTTCATGCAGAGGGTCATTGGGCATTGGAATAGACTGCCCAGGGAGGTGGTTGAGTCACCTTCCCTGGAGGTGTTTAAGGCATGGGTGGATGAGGTATTGAGGGACCTGGTTTAGTGTTAGATAGGAATGGTTGGACTCGAAGATCCGATGGGTCCCTTCCAACCTGGTTGTTCTGTGATTCTGTGATTCTGTGATTCCCTTTTCATGTATACTGGATTCAACATACACCAATTAATAAATATTGACTAACCTCGTGATATGACCTAAAATGTTTCCAGTTCTTACAGGACTAGCAGTGTAAAACCTTGTGGAAACAGAAGGTTGGTTTAGAAACATTCATTACATTCAAAGTGTTTAACTTGCTCCACAAGGTTGAGTTTTGATTTGCATGGTGCATCTATGAAGCACTGGAGAACTGCTTACCTTGAAACCATAGCCTATTTGCAAAGCTTTTATGGGATTTTAAGTAGTTACTGAGCAAAATTATCTTAGAGCATGTACTGTAATTTCATTATTTGTAGGCATTTAAGTTTTTTGTATTGTAAATATCTTTTCCTGAAAAAAATATTGGCAAGTAATTACATGCAAACATTACATTTATACGACTTCAAGACATTTTTTTTAGGGCAAATCACCAAAATCAACAGTTTGAAGAAGAAAAACTGTAGAATTAACATTAGTCCTGCTTCACTGCATGTATGTGATATTTCAATTTTGTTTATCTATGGTGTGCAAGTCAAGTAACCAGATGCCAAAATTTTCTCTCTGTTCTTAATAGGTAGTTACAGAAATCATCTGGATTTACATGTTTACTTTAATTTATAATGTTATGTCTGTGTAAATGGATTTTGTCACAGTTTCTAAATGTCACTTGCACGTGCAATGGCAAACTACTGCTACAGCAAGGTGGGAATATGAAATAATCCTTGACTCATTAGCAAAGGAAAGAATGTTGTAGTTACGTGATGAGATCTGAAATGTACATTTCTGCTGAACTGTACTATTCACTTCTTTGAATACAACTAAAACTATATAATGTATGACACAGGCAAGTCAAGATTTCTTATAGCAGTTCCCACTCCATTTTACTGTGTGTCCTTGGCACTTTTTGAATAAGAAAACCTAAGTACAAACAGAAGCATTGGAAAGAATGTGTATTCCTAAAGCTGTTTGTTTGTGTGCCTGTCTGTGTCTTCCCATGTAAATACTAGAAGGTGTGCATCAGTACTTCACCACCTGTACTCTTTTTCCACTTCAGTAATGACTAACAATCAATTATAATTTGTTTTAAATATGCAACATTTTGCATGGAAATTTTCTCTTTGTGCTGTTCAGTGTTTGGTATACGTCTGTCACATTCATCTCCATTTAAATTTCATTAAATAAAAAACCTTGTAAGTTGTTGTTTAGCATAACATTTAGACCAGAAGACCTTATTGGAGGATAGGTGAAATTTAAATAAATCTTATTTCTCTCATTCATGCTTCCTCACACAGGTTTCATGCTTCCTCACAGGTGAAGGGCTCACAGGCATAGGGATATATGTGTCCAAGGAGTTTATCCAGGACCACATCTGAGATACAGAAGGATGAGAGATGGTGGCTAGCCTGTCCTGACTGTCCCTCTCAATTCATAGCAAGAATATGGTTATTTTTTGGGAAGACTTTCATGTACTTTAGGAGTCAGCAGTGAAAATCATTAAAAGGTTGTGATCAGCAGTGTGAAATCCAGCTGGAGGTTAGTCTTGAGTGGTGTACCCCAGGGTTCACTACTCACAATAATACTCATTATCTTAACATGATAAGCATGTCCAAAGGAGAGCAATGAAGCTGGTGAAGGTTATAGAGGACAAGCCTTATAAAAAGTGGCTGATGGAACTGAAGTTGTTTTGTCTGGAGAAAGGGAGGCTTAGGAGAGACCTTTACATTGAATATTATAGAAATTTTTTTCACTGAAAGGATTGTCAAGCCTTCCAACAGTCTGCCTAGGGCAGTGCTTGAGTCATCATCCCAGGAGGTATTTAAAAGACATGTAGATGTGGTGCTTAGGGACATGGTTTTGTAGTGAACTTCACAGTGTTAGGTTTATGGTTGGACTTTAAAGGTCTTTTTCAACCTAAATGATTCTACGCTTCTACAATGAAACAGATTACTCACTTAGCAAGGTTGCCAGATTATGCACCGGAGTGTTTCACTGCTGTTCAAACAGATACTGACAGGGTGGATAAAAGTTCCCACGTGGATCTCATTAATTTCATCAAAGAGAAGTGCAAAAACCCACCCCGTGAAAGAAAGATGTTATGCATCAATATTGGTTGGAAGCTGAAATTCTGGAAATCATCATTGCAGAAGAAGTTCTGGGGGTCCTGGTGAACCCAAAGTTGAATGTGAGCAAGCAATGTGCCCTTGCTACCATGAAGGCAAACATTGTCCTGGGCTGCATGAGGGGAAGTGCTGCAAGCAGGCCAGGGGAAGTGGTTCATCCCCCTGCTCAAATGCAGCTGAGACACATAAGGAGTGCTATATCTGTTTCTAGACTCCCCATTGCAACAAAGACATGGACCTACTGGAGTAAGTCCTGGTAAGGGGGCACTGAGATTATATATAGGACTGGAACATCCTCATACGAGGAAAGGATGAGAGAGGAGCTGAGACTCTTCAGTCTGGAGAAGAGAAGGCTTAAGGTGAATCTCATCAAGGCGGTTAAATACCTGATGGGAAGCAGTAAAGAAGACAAAGGCATACTCTTCCCAGTGGTATTCAGTGACACAACCAGAGGCAATACATACGATACGAGTTACAGGAAATTCCATTTAAACATAAAAAACCCCTTTTTTTTTGAGGTTGACTGGGTGCTGGCACTAGTTGCCCAGGCACAAATGGAGTCTCAGTCCTTAAAGACCTTCCAAACCCTGGGCAGCCAGTTCTAACCATCCTGGTTTTGGGCAGGGGAGAGCTGGACCTGTGGAGATCCCATCCAACCTCAGCAATTCTGTATAGCACTATGATCTTCTGCTGAAAATTTCACTTACTTCAGTCTCTATAAATCTGAGACAATGTTGCTGCTTATTCTCAGGTATTCTGTTGTCTTAATTATCTTTCTGGATACAGTTAGGCTTCATGGCATATAACAAGAAAAACAGTGGCCATATGTGATATACTGCAACCCTGTTGACATCCTCTTGTTATCCTACCATTAGGCAGAGACACCACTCTGCTAAATGTTAACCAGTTTCACTGCAATCAGTCATGGCCCCTGTTATCAATACTAGCTTTTTTTCCTAACCTTTCCTACACACACATCTCCTTGTAGACCTCATCTATACCAATCTTAATGTTTCTGTCTCTACACATTTAGTCCTGAGGAGGTAGAGTCTATAGATGTCTGCTCCTAAAAGTCTTTCATTTTACCAAGGCATCAACAGGTCCTTGTATGGGCCATGTTGACAATCTTTTCTGTTGACAATCTTTTCTGTAGTGGTACTGTTGACCTTTTCCTTCCTTGTTAGGAAAGTGTTCAAGTTTTCTTTTCTGATAGATAATCCTGTGCACATACATAACAAAGTTTCCCATACATCTGTACTACTTGTTCTTTGCCTCTGCTGTTTTCTCTGGACTTATGCACAAAGTTTTCAGATTCCTTGGTTTGGTTTGGTTTGGTTTGGTTTGGGTTGGGTTGGGTTGGTTTGGGTTCTTTTTTTTTGGTAAGAAGTGAAGGAAGGCCAACTGGCTATTATTATTCTGAATCCCAAAGCCTGTTGGCAGGATCTTGTCCTTTATTGTACTTCTGCTATTGTATAATGAGGTTGATGGCAAACAGAAAGAGAGCAAGGAAGGCTACCATGACATGGAGACCAGATTCTCTTATTCCAAGCACTACAGTGTATAATTGAAATCTAATGAGTCATTCACTGCCACCTTGCATGCTCAATCAGAGTAATGAGGTGTAAGAGAGACTTCAAGTTTGCATCATGAAACCTAAAGCAGTTATTTATTTCCACTGCAACTGATGCATGAAATCTTTAATTTCTTGGTTTGCTGCTATCTGGACCATCCTACAGAGGGTTCAGTCTATATAAATGACCAAGATATCAGCTCTGCAACCTTATGCTGTTTTCCCCCGAAGTATGACTCAGTGAAGTAATAAGAAAAGTACTAATACTCAGGCTGCCAAAAAGAGAACCTTTAAAATAGGACTTCAGAAAGGAGAAAATTCTGCTAGCAGAAACAACTTTTTGCCAACATGGGTACTATTCTACTTCCATCACTTCTTGCAACTGTATTCACTGCCTACAGTTTGGTGAAGACCCCTTGAAACAGATTTGAGAAGGACTCACAGTACTATCTACAGCTAACAGTCTCTCCAAGAACATTGGTGTTAGAAGTTTAGACTGCTGAGAGGAAAATGGCAAGAGTAATGAAATGCAAAACGATATACCTCCTTGCTGCAAATTGCCTTAAGCATTCACAGTGCCTGCCATTCACAGTGGTACAGCCTTTCAGTTGCATCCCTGCAGTCTGACTTTCACTTTGTAGCCTTCCAGCCCAAGGCTGCTGTGGCAGTGCTTTTTTGTCCATGCATTTGGAAGTGCTCATGGCTTTGCACTGGCAGACCTGTAAAGTATTAAGTGTCTCATCTTGGTTTCTGCACAACATTGCCACTGATTTGTAAATTGTCCTTCCTGTTTTATTCCTCATTTTTATAACTTTTAGTATCTAACCTCGTGCTAGTGAATAAATAGAGCTTAGTGGATAACATTCCCTGGAGGTGTTTAAGGCACGGGTGGATGGGGTCCTGAGGGACATGGTTTAGTGTTTGATGGGAATGGTTGGACTTGGTGGTCTGATTGGTCTCTTCCAGCCTGGTGATTCTATGATTCTATGATTCTCTGGTGGCCTCATCATTTTGAGTAGAATTTAAATGCTCATTTGTATAGAATTATAGAATAGTTTGGGTTGGAAGGGACCTTCAGGATCATCCAGTTCCAGCCCCCCCTGCCATGGGCGGGGTCGCCTCCCACTGTATCTGGCTTCCCGGGGCCCATCCAATCCAACCTTGGGCTCCTCCATGGAAGGGGTAGTCACCACATCCCTGAATGACCTCTTCCATGGCCTCAGTTTCCTCATTGTGAAGAAATTCTTCTTTATGTCCAGTCTAACTCTGCCCCTCTCCAGTTTATCCCCGTTGCTCCTCATCCTATCACCACAAGCCTTTATGGATAGACACCAGCTTTCTTGGAGCCCCTTCAGGTACTGGAAGGGTGCTATAAGATCTCCTCCTTATAGGGTGATGGAGAACTGGAACAGTTCCCCAGGGAAGTGGTCACAACACCACGCTGGACAATATTCCTGAAGCATTTGGCCAATGCCCTCAGCCACATGGTGTGAATGTTGGGGTTGTCCTGTTCAGGGACAGAAGTTGGACTTGATGATCCTTATGAGTCACTTCCAACTCAGGACATTCTATGATTCTATGATTAGTAGACAGCAGTCTTCAGTAGCCAGTAAGCATTTTCCAATAATGCACATACACAAGGCCTAACAAGTACACTCCAGTCAGCACTGTTTGCATAAGAGCAACCAATACAGAGATTAGGTAGGTCTTGAAACTATATAGTTACTTTTGAATATGTATTTGAGGAGAGCAACTGCTGCACTAGAGAACATACTCAGAGGAGGATGTTTACATACAGACGTAATCATTGCTTGTTATCCCAGCTGAACAGGCAACGTTTTCCCTTTCCTCTTTTTCTCACTTCCACCTGCTTTGCTTTTTTTTTTCCTTCTTTATTTTCCAGTTATAGCATACCAACAAATATGTGCTCAACAAATAAATATTTGTGCATATATGCTGGTCTTATCATACTTTGTGCAATGTATTCCTACCAGAGAAATGCATGCACTAAACAATCTGAAATCTTTTGGTTTAGTAGTGTTGTTCATAACAATTTTGTCTAGTTCCATTTTTGCAGGTGTCATTGCATCGGACTGCTCTGATAGAAACCTAACCTTGCAGAGCTGCCTCATCAATCACAAAGTGGGTTTGGAGGTTAGAATTGCTTGTTTAATTTCAAAAGCTTTCCTAAATGTTATTAAAATCTGTGGTCATAGCACCATAGGCATTTCTACTACACTTCTGTGCCCAGATATGCAATATAGAACCTTATCTGGCCCAGTACTTTAGGAAGTACTTTAGGCCTTTTAAAGAATTCTTTATGCTATTACAGATGCACTTACACTGACAGTTTATTTTCAATATTCATTAATGGACTGTACAAAGCTGAAAGTCTTCCAATACCATGAATGAGTATTAAAGACAAAATAAAAAAAGAACTAAGCAGAAAATAAAAGTTAGATTCCTTTGGCACATGTCGATAAAAGGATGTGGAAAATCAAATAGATCAACATAGGTAGTCCTCTTCAATGTGTGAGTCAGACCTTTAGGTTTCAAAATAAAAAAGAATGGAGGGGAGTAACAAAGAAAAGTGTAAGCAAGCAGTCTTGTTGCAGTAAGAAAAAATTTCTTAGAGAATGACCTTTAACACTGAGTTGTCCAAACTGAGACATTAAGGCAGAGAAGTCTCATTTTTCATGTCAACATCCGGGGGGTTCCTAAATCAGAGGATGAAGTCTGAAAACTCTTACGAACATCATTTCTATGAAGCGGAAAAAGAAGAAAATCTGTGGATTTTGCATGTAAATAAATTAAACTTATGAGAGATGTGGTTATATAGGTTTAGGCTGTGCCTTGACAGAAAGGTTTTATTTTCCTTTGATGTCAAGTGCTGTTAGGTGCACACTGAACAGAGATCCTCATTCTGTTGGCTCTAATAGTGCAGAGGTCCCTAAAAATCCCGTGGTTAGTATAAAATGTTGATTTGATCCTCCACTCAGAAAGTGTACTCCAAAGTACATTATTTAGATATCCTATGAGTTGATTTAAATGACACTATATTAGAATATTAAGTCAGACTAGGTTTCTTAGATTTTACATCATTGGGAAAGATGAATCATAATTAAACTGAAAGCTCTTTTTGAAAAGTTTTAATATAATTAATGAATGAATTTGCAGTCTGCTTCCTGACTACTTTACAGGATTCCTAACAGGATTTTTCATAAGCACACCAGCAAAAATGCTAAGTATGGTATGACTGTCATTGGAAAGACATTGACTGAAAAATATGAGAGAATATTATGTTGTCTTTCTGCCACATAGTGGTTCTTGTGGCATGTGGAACAAATGGGCTATAGTACAGGCAGTTTCTCTAGAGAAAAACCTTTTATCTCTCTGCCATGCTGTTATCATTCTACAACATATGAGGTAGGTGTTGTATAGGTGCTTCTTCTTTGGGACATACACATCTCTTGTTCCCAGAATGCTAGTATTCCAGTACAGTGGGTGAAGAAGAATCCTTTAAAAAACCTAATGTATGGTTGCAATGTTAGTGGGTACTGGATGAAAATGTATATATGTATGGCTGGGGAGTTTGTAATCTATGAGAGATTATTTTTACAGTTTTTTGAAAATACATAGTTTGCTTTTCTAAAAGCTATATATGGCTTTAAAAGAAAAAAAACCAACCACTTGACTACTTAGAGTATATGGCATTGTATCTGTACTTGCATGGGTCGGCCAGAAGTGATGCACACTTCTTCATCCTCTGCAGAAGTCTTTCATACTTCACAGAATCACAGAATGACTAAGTTGGAAAAGACCCACGGGATCATTGAGTACAACCATTCCTATCAAACACTAAACCATGTCCCTGAGCACCTCATCCACCCATCTTTAAATACCTCCAGGGATGGTGACTCAACCACCTCTGCTAGTGCCCAGTGAACATTTCTGTGATTTTTTTTTCTGATGTCCAGTCTGAATCTCCCCTGGCAGAGTTTGAGACCATTGCCCCTTGTCCTGTCCCCTGTAATTGGGAGAAGAACCCAGCTGCATCCTCTCTACAACCTCCTTTCAGGTAGTTGTAGAGAGCAATTAAGTCTCCCCTCAGCCTCCTCTTCTCATGGCTAAACAACCCCAATTCCCTTCAACTAATAAAGTAGTTACTTGAATTAATGAGGTGGATAACAGAGTGTGACAAACTATTACCATTGTTTGGACCTGTCCTCAAGAGGGGAAGGGTGAGGCATCCCTAGGTGGCAAAGCTATTGCTGCTGATTCCAGAGGACTACTGAGTACAGGACCCCCTGTAATGTATCATAAGGTCTTTGGTCATTGTCTCCTCAAGAGTTCATGTGCAGTGTCTCATCCCTTATCCAGTCTTTTTGCAGCAGCTTAAAACAAGATTTTGGAAATAGGGATTAAAATGGAAACTAATGCTATAAAATCCTGCTACATTATATTCTGAGTTTGTCAGAAAAAGCAGGGTATTAAGCATTGATGCAATGCTGAGAGACATGGGGCTCTTATTCAAGGGCTTGTAAGCAACAGTAAAATGCAGATAATCAGAAGGAGAATAGGAGTAAGAATTGAGATGTATGAATTGACTGCAATTCTAGTAAAGTAAGTTTATTCAACCTGTGGAAAAAACACTCAAACAACTACATACTGGAACCTGATGGGAGAAAATAATCAATTTGCCTAATTGGCAGAACTGTGCATCTAAAATTAACATTTTGTTCAGTCTTTATGAAGAGATGTGGGATCATACCCTATACATTTAGGCAACCAACTCTAAATTATTCAGAAGAAAGGAGCTAAAATGATAAAGAAAAAACATGGGCAATATGAATACATGTAAATTAGGCTGTAGGAGCATGCATGGAAAATGGAACAAAGAAAAGGAGATTGGTTGTTGAACTGAGAACATTTTCCCCATAAGCTTGTTATTGCATTTTGTCCTGGGTGAATGAGGAGGGGGGTAGAATTTTTATAATACATAATGTTTCCATTCTATTGAAAAATCAACTTTTAAAAAATATCTAGAAATTCCACAGGGCGAATAAATAAAAAAAAAGTTCAAACATTTCCTGAGCTTTTACTGATGTTTCAAGGCTAGATACGTTAAGTATTCTTCTCTTTTCAGATATATGCATACATATGTCCCCACAGACAATTTCAAGTTGCACTACCAGTTAATGATGCAGTTTCTTATAGGCAAACCTTCTTTAAAGTTGTTTTATTTTGTATTCATTGAGGTCATCCTCTGTCTCTCATCTTTGCAAGCAACTCATATTCATGTCATATGCAGTTTAACAAGCTTAAGCTCTGTAGCATTTTCTGGTCCCAAATGTCTTCTGACAGAACATAGCATCCACAAAGCTACCAAACTTTGCTGCATAGGAAATTAACAATACACAACACAGTAGATAACTCTATAGAAAAATATAATTGCGCATGTACCATAACGGCAGAAACCTGATGAAGGCATTGGGAACTTGGACTCGTTTAGAACTATTTCCTTAACAACCTGTTCCCATTTCAGGCAGTCCTGCTTTTCTCAAGGGAACAAAGTGAAAACATAGCTGCATCGATAGATGTAAATAAACTTGAGGCTTCTAAATTGTCTTCTTGCATGTTTCTTTGCAGAGGACATTACCTATCAGGTTTATTGAGTATTTGTGACATAGTGGTACCTTCACTACAAAATACACAAGAAAGGAGAGGATAATCCTTTTTCTGTGATGCTCTTTGCCTATCCATTTTACATGATCAAGGCATCTGTAAATTTTAATGAGAGTCTTCAGTATGTGTTATCTGTTTGAATTTGGGGTAAAAAGTATTACAGTTCTGGTGATGGTCAGAGATTAATGGAGTGATCCTGCCAAACAGATTGACTGCCAGTTTATATTTTTTTAATTCTTTTTTCCAAATTTTGGAATACAGTACTTTTCAAGGCCTTTTGAGATTGCTAATATTTGCTAGATGTGTTTGATGTCTATGCATCCGAAATAATTTATATTTAAAAAGTATGTTTAGCTGCAAAATCAAGTAGCAGGGCGTGAGGAAGTGCCTGAGAGAATGATTTCTGCACAGCCTTCTTGATATGCATTTGGAGATAAAGTCAGGACTGGGCACAGGCAAAGTATCTCCTTACCTACAGTGAAAGAATTGCAACAAAATATTTCTTGGAAAAGCTGCGTTAGGATCCCATGAAAGGTCTCTAGCTGTGTTGTTGAGATAATTTCTGTCTCTTCTCCAAGGAAACTGTGACCAGTTGTCAGAGCAGCAATTGCTGCTCTGCCTCCAGGGTCTGCCTGTTACCTGCACAGCCTCACACAAAGCCAGGCTTACTGCTACTGCAGAGGGAGCATGAAGTAGTTCTGTGTGTTTCAAGGAGAGGGGAGGTTATCCTCCCAGCAGCATTTGCCATTTCTCCCACATCCCATTTCACATCCCATTAGAAAGTCTGTCCTGGCTCTCTGCTATAGGGTCAGTGCTTTCTGCTGCAGATTTATTCTGGGGAATACAAGCAGTCAAGGTGACAGGGGATCATTGAAGATCAGATCAGCTGGAATGGGAGATTGAAGGTTCTTGAGAGATGTTAAGGAGGTAAGTAAATGAAATAAATTCATGATTATTTCTTTATCTCACTGCCCAAAATCTACTGACATATTCCAGTCCTTTTCTTTTGCACAGATTTCCTTATCCCTCTGAAACAAATAGGCAGTCAATCTCACTAATACTGTTTGATTTCCCCCAGTCTTTCTTTCCGCTATTAGTTAGCCTAAGAGATTAATGTTCTTTAAAAATAAATCAGGTTTGTGTAGTGCATCATGCTCTGGTTTAGTCTTTTTTAAAAGCAAAGCAAATTCAAACAAAGACAAGAACAAAAACCTAGGTCTTTCACAGTAGGCCACTAACTGTGAGTTAGTTTTAAATTTCTGTGTGCTCAGCATGAGACATCAGGAGCAGATCTGTGGAAGCCTTGAGCACACAGCTGTAGCCAAAATCATTTAAGGTTGGACTTTGAACATACAAGGTCCTATGAAATGCTAAGTATTCAGGAGGATGGTGGCCTAATGCTATTAAATTAGGTCCCCCACATCAGCAAATGCCTCTGGTAGTAGTGCTTCTAACAGTTTTGAGTTTTACTTCTTCAGGCCTTAGTTCCTAGGGTGTAAAGCAAAGATAAGATCGAGTAATTTGGGATGCTGTCAAACTCATATTATAAAGGTCTCTGAAGCACTAGGTTTATAATGGAGAAGACAAAACAAAACCCATGCTGGGAGTAATATTTTAATATTTAAACACTAACTGACCTTTTTTTTTCAGAAGGGCAAACTGCTGTTTCTCAAGTCAAAACCCAATACTTTTCTTTCTGATGTGGAAGATGTTTTCTCCCATGAACTCTGAGAATTCTGTTTAAACCTTCTTTATTGAAAGCTGCTTAGAGCAGACACCTGATATAGTTAGTTCAAGTTTAGAAAATGATAAAGAATGGGGAGCAGTGTTGGACAGGCAAGTGTCAGAGAATGCCAGCTGTACTGGATCTTTAGAGTCCCTTCCAACCCATGTCATCCTGTAATTCTGTGAAGAGCAACTACTCTAACTTACATGCCTGCATACTAACACCATTATTGAAGATTACAAAACATGTGTGCCTGTGAGTTTATAAATACACCGTTTCTAATGCTTCTTCATGCTTAAACTGTAATCATAGCAGAGGTGGACTCTGAATACTCACAGACAGCTTCCTGTGGATGAAATTCACTGTGATGAAGAAGCATAGAATCAGAGAATAACCGGGTTGGAAGAAACCCACCAGATCATTGAGTCCAACCATTCCTATCAAACACTAAACCATGCCCCTCAGCACCTCATCCACTTGTGCCTTAAACACCTCCAGGGAAGGTGAATCAATCCCCTCCCTGGGCAGTCTGTTCCAATGCCCAATGACCCTTTCTGTGAAATTTTTTTTCCTAATGTCAAGCCTGAACCTCACCTGGTAGAGCTTGTCACTTGGGAGAAGAGGTCAGCACCCTCCTCTCCACAACCTCCTTTCAAGTAGTCATAGAGAGCAATGAGGTCTCCCCCTCAGCCTCCTCTTCTCCAGGCTAAACAACTCCAGCTCTCTCAACCATTCCTCATGAGGCCTGTACAACTTAAAGTGATTTTGGCTACAGCTGTGTGCTCAAGGATGGATTTGAATCAAGTCTCTTGATAAACTGCTCATCTGGCTTGCTTGACCTTGTATGAGGGCAAGTTCTAGGTTGCGTGCAGTACAAGGTCTCAACAGATGGAGAGATGAACTCTTCCTCCTCTGATTAGCATAAAATATTTACTTGTCCTGGTCTACCAACACCTTCAGCCCTGATGCAAGCATTCTCATTTTAATACAACAAACAACTTTCAGTCATTTCATTGTAATCAGTATATTGCCAGTGACTCTGGAATTTTTACTCACCTAATTTTCAAATTGTCAGCTTTATTTCTCAGAAGCCTGCTTTTGATAAGTGCTCTAAGATGTATAAACTTTACCTGAGAGCACAGAGACATAAAACTATAGCACCTTCACTGCTATGTTTTATTTCTGGGAAAGAACTTTTCATAAATTAGAGTTGCCAGAGCTACAGTAGGGACCACTAAAATTTTATGGCTTTGAAATTAAGTATCACTCAGCAGTTTTACTAATCTTAAGAACCATTCATAACCAGATAATAAAACACAATATGCTGAGAAAAACTATGAAAAAAACATGCTAACACAAGGAACAAATTTTGGGTAAATGTTAGCACCTGATTAGAGAACTTTTCATATTAGGTGTGATGCTCATTGTCAGTAGATCCATGGAAACTTGCAGAACTAATCCTAGTATTGAGAAATTGTTCCTGTCAAGAATTAATTCTCTGCAAATCCACTAATACTGACAAAGGGGAGGATGTGTTTGGCTTTAATGAAACTTAACAATTGCTAGCTGTGGGGGAAGAATATTGCTGATCTTTAGTAATTTAAAATTGTAAATGCATCTAGAGTTAAGCAACAGCGTGGTCAGTTCTGGAGTCATATCAATTACTCATTTCTTTCACCTGAAACACCAACAACTTTTGTTTTGTTCTGCTTGTGGTGTACCTTAATTAAAGAAATTTTAAAAATACCCATCCAAACCTGGTTCTGAATGTTGAACACATTGTCTAATAACTACATAAACCAACCTCTGATCAGCTACAGAAATTATTTTGAAAACTGCACAATTAGGCCACAAAACTTGTAACTTTCTTGAGGCTAATAACATACGCTCCCTGTGTAACATTCAAGCAGTTTTTGAGGTAAAAAAGAGTAGATGATGAAAATACACTTTCCTTATGCAGTAGTCTCTGATTTTATCCATTGTTCCAGGTGACTTAAATTGTAAACAGGAATTTAAACAAAGGAAGTAAGAGGTACTAAGACCATAGCTTGATAATGTTTTTCTTTGACCACAACCAGCTTAGCATGGTTTAATGCACTGCTGCTTGGTTAAAGAGCTTTTGGATTAATTTGTAAAGGTTTAGGGTAGCTGTATTGTACTATTTTAAAAACAGCTTTTAAGAAATAGTGTGGCTCTGCTGTGGACTACAGTAAAGTGTTATTGGATAATCCCATGGTACTCTAGCGGAAATTGCTGTATTTCCCTACACTTAACTTCGTATCATACGGGAAAATGAGTAACTAGAGCAGTCTGGCTAAAGGGAAGAACTGAAGTAACACTGTCCTTTTAGCTTGGAATTAGCCTTTCATGGGCAACCTTCTCTCTGGACCGAAGATAGATCTGGAAAGCAGACTAATGATATTCACTGTGCATTGAGTTTAAGCTAAATGCATTTAAGTCAATATGCCTTGCTGACCTGGACCCACCTGACTTAGATATCTCTGTATATTTTAGCCACATGCTGTAAACATCACATGCCCGTAATAGGGAGCTGATTATGTTTTCAGAATTTTACCTCCTTTTATTCTAAGAATATGAATCTTAGAAATTACTTTCTTGTGCTTCTATTATGGAGATACTTTGCATGTGTTCATAGCGAGAAATATTGACTAACTGACCCCTTCTGAGTTTGACCTCCTTATCTTTTTCTGGCCAAACCCATCACTGTGCTCGTCTCAGTAAGATAGTTTCTCTTCTTGCCCATCCACACTGTAAACAAGCGTGGTCATTAAATGAGCACAGGGATTTTACCAGCCAGAGGCTTGTGTCCAATCCACTATGAACCCTCAAGCTTTTGTTCCTGAAAACCATACCAGAGCTTCTCTGAAATGTCTTATCTTCAGCTTCCAAGGAACACTTCCCTATACATTCCTAACTCACTTTAATGTCAAAGGGAACTAGTTTCTGGCTCTGTCTGATGACCATAGGCAAGGTGATGAGTCATAAACCATGCATGAAAGTGCTTCAACCAATCTCTGCTGTCGCATTAGAGTCCACATAGAGCAATTTTTTGAGATAACCAATCACACGAGATTTTCTAAAGGAGAGCCAGCATACTTCAAACTGCTTTTAAAAGCAGGTTAAAGATCTACTGTGTCACAAGGCAGGTGAACATGACAAAAGTAGCTACATGAAGTGCATTGCCGAACAGTTGCTCTGGCTTCTGGGAGGTATTAGAGTGTGAAGATGC